>CM038682.1:275048098-275753922 GCA_021605205.1 Aegilops longissima
CCTTGTTGGAACATGTTTACTTGTTGGGATATCACAATATATCTTATTTAATTAATGCATCTATATACTTGGTAAAGGGTGGAAGGCTCGGCCTTATGCTGGTGTTTTGTTCCACTCTTGCCGCCTAGTTTCCGTCATATCGGTATTATGTTCCCGGATTTTGCGTCCCTAACGCGGTCGGGTGATTTATGGGACCCCCTTGACAGTTCGCTTTGAATAAGACTTTTCCAGCAAGGCCCAACATTGGTTTTACCATTTGCCTCACCTATGCCCTTTTTCCCTTGGGTTTCCGGAGCCCGAGGGTCATCTTTATTTAGCCCCGGACGGTGCTCCTTGAGTGCTGGCCCGAACTAGAACCTGTCAGCGCCCCTCAAGGCAACTTGAGGTTTGGTTTTAGTTATGCGGACTGCTCATCCGAGTGTGCCACGAGACCGAGATATGTGCAGCTCCTATCAGATTTGTCGGCACATCCAGGCGGCTTTGCTGGTCTTGTTTTATTGCTGTGAAATGTCTTGTGGCGGGATTCGAGACTGATCGGGTCTTCCGGGAGAAGGAATATCCTTCGTTGATCGCGAGAGCTTATCATGGGCTAAGTTGGGACACCCTGCAGGGTTTGAACTTTCGAAAGCCGTGCCAGCGGTTATGTGGCATATGGGAATTTGTTAATGTCGGTTGTAGAAAACCGAAGTTGATCTTAATTAAAATACACCAACCGCGTGTGTAACCGTGATGGTCTCTTCTCGGCGGAGTCCGGGAAGTGAACACGATGTTGGAGTTATGCTTGGCGTAAGTAGTTTCAGGATCACTTCTTGATCATAGTTGTTCGACCGTGCTTTGCTTCTCTTCTCACTCTCTTTTGCGTATGTTAGCCACCATATATGCTAGTCGCTTGCTGCAGCTCCACCTCACTACCTTGCCCTACCTTTAAGCTTAAATAGTCTTGATCTCGCGGGTGTGAGATTGCTGAGTCCCGTGACTCACAGATACTTCAAACCAGTTTGCGGTGCCGATGAAACCGTGCGGTGATGCACCGAGCTCAAGGAGGAGCTCGATGAAGATCTTGTTCATTGTGTTGTTTCGTTTGAGTTGATCGATAGTGGAGCCAGTTGGGACGATCCGGGATCTGTGTAGCATTTGGGGTAGTCTTCTTTTATTTTGGTTCCGTAGTCGGACCTTGATTGTATCTGTATGATGTAATGCTTTACTCATGTATTGTGTGAAGTGGCGATTGTAAGCCAACTATGTATCTCTTTCCTTATGTATTACATGGGTTGTGTGAAGATTACCTCACTTGCGACATTGCTTTCAATGCGGTTATGCCTCTAAGTCGTGCCCGACACGTGGGAGATATAGCCGCATCGAGGCGTTATAAGTTGGTAATCGAGCCTTCCCGACTTAGGAGCCCCTACTTGATTGTTTCTTTGGCGTTGTTGAGTCTAGAATGGAAAATGTTTTGAGTCTTAGGATTATATATATCGGAGTAGGATTCTTTTTACTCCTCGGTCCCTTCGTCGCTCTGGTGAGGTATCTGACGCATAGTTTTGACTTTTCTCTCCTCTAATTTCACTAAAATTTTTTTTTAGGATCACGCGGGTATCTTGGAATCGTTCGATGGTTTTGTGGCGAGAACATTGTTCTTGGTGCCTCCTGTCATTTAGGGGTTGTGGCGGTGTCCGGGAGTTGAGCTCCGAGGTGTTGTCGTCACAATTTTATCGTTGCAGATTCTGGAATACGAGTTTTACCGACATCGAAATCTCTTTTGTGCAGTTGTTGGTGAGATAACCCCGATAGCCCGATCTTGTGGCGAGTCTTGGGAGTATTGCCATGACTTGTATAACGGATGTTTTTGAAGGTCGAGGTACCACGATTTCGAGGATTTCTTGGTTATGTGTTGACGGATGGATACAGCTGGATCTAGGTATTGTTAGTTTGGGTGATATATTTTGTGTCCCCTGTATCCCCAACACCAGATTGCATAACCAGAAAGTTTCGGGAGTTTATAGGTGGGAATTCAAGTAGCTCCTAGAATATCTTTCCGACAGATGCATGATATGGGATTGGGTAAATCTCTATCATATGTGTTTGTTCCGGCTTATTCTTGAAGCCAATCCTTTGTTTTGTTTTATTTGTGGTATTCAAGTTGCTTCAATGCCAAGTGTTGATTCCATACCTCATTCTAAATGGTGTTCTCATATTGCTATGTGAATACTAATCCTTCTTGATCACTGAGCTTATCATGTTAATTCTTTTCTTAACCGGCGTGCTTCCTCTTCAAGTGGATCCGATCATTCCAACATTCGCAAGATCAATTCTAAGTTTTTCTCAACGGTGTTCGTTTCATCCGACCCAAGTTGCCTTTGTTTTCCGCCCTCCACCCTTTTTTCTTCAAGGACTCAGATTTCTTAATCAAGTATCCATTTTATTGAGTGAAGTTTCTTCATTCTTTTCCTTTAATGTTTTATCCGGTGATTTCTCATGAAGACGCTAAGGAAGCTTTAACCTTATCATTGTTCCATTCTAATATTTCTTCTCCGGTGGATTTAAGTCAAGTTTTCAGTGTTGATCGTATTCTTTTCATCGTTTCAAATGCTTTCTCATGTCGGTGCATCTCTTAATCATTCACCTCTCGCTATTCATTTGTTCCGGATTGTTGAAGATATCTCAGAAGATTCTAGTTTCCATTCTCAATTCACTCAAGTTCTTTTGAGGATGCTGTCTCATTCAAGCCATTTAATTCTACCGGTGCAATATCTATTTCAAACAATTGTTCAACGATGTTTCTTTTGAGTGGGCCCTAACCCACAGGTCTTTTCCCAGGATCTTACCTGACTCTTCTAATTTTCAGGAGCTATTCCCAAATTCATTGCAAAGTTTGACGTAAGAATGAGTTATCATCAGTCAAATGTCTTTCTCCAAGATCTTTCAAATTCTTTTCATTGTTGGTTCAACCTTTCTAATTTTCATTCGAGTGCTTCAATAATTCATGGTGATGTTTCTCGTCGTCATTCTCGAATTTTGAAGACCGAAGATGAGTTTCTCTTTAATCTTGCTCCATTCTCTTCAAGATTCTTGGTTCTAGTTTGATGCCATCCTCTCATAATTATTTTTGATTATGAGAATTCTTTTCACCCATCGGAGCAATTCAGAGTCTTTTCAGTTTGATTCTTGAGCCCATCATCTCGAATTACTCATTCAAGCGTTCAACTCTTGTTTTCCAAATCTCACGGTGCATCATTCAAGTATTATCTAATCAGTTCATGATCTCTTCGTTCTAATGTGTCTAAAGTTTGTCAAGCATCTTTATTCGTTTTACAATTCTTCCGGTGAATTGTGACTTTGCTCGTTCATTCTCAATTATTATGGTGGCTTGTTCAAGAGTTCTCTTCATTCGTTCTTCCCAAATCCTACGGTGGTTCGTTGAAGACCTTCCCAAGTTTGCGCCACATCTATCTTAATCCTTTCTACGAGAATAAGTAGTATGCCAAATCCATTGCTTGTCATCAATTTAGTTGGTGAAGGATCAGCATAATGTAATTCTTATTCTTGTTCCATCGAGTAAATTCAATTCCTTATTCGGAGGATCATCAAAATTCTTGATTTCATTTGTTCATCTTTCTTTCCGGAGTTCCAAGTTTTCTCGGCTATATCATTTCAAAGCTTCATCTTATCACTGCAAGGCTTCACCTTGTGTTTTCAACTCAATTTCTTTTATCATCCTTTTTATTACGGAGTCCATCATGGAGGCTCTACATGGTGGTTCGTCAAGGATTCTTTTCATTCTTCAATTGTTCTTCAAGATTTCTCTCGGAGTTATGATCCGTCAAGCTATACTCTAATATAAACATGGTTCCAACACATGTTTTGTTTTGAGGAGTTCAAGTATTCTTCTTCTTGCATTTCGAAGTGCAGTTCGTTCTACCTTATCATTTGAGGTGGTGTTATGTCATTCTCGACAATTTGAGTTCGTGTTTCATGATTCAAATGTTGTCAAGAATGAGGTATTTTAAATCCATCAATCTCTTCATTGAAGTTGTCTTGGGCTATATTTCACCTAAAGCTTTCCCTAAGGATTGTTGCTATTTATGGTGCTTATAAAGGACCCAAGTTCTTCATTTGTCCTCTCGGTGAAATAAGTTTTCTCGTCTCCTTGTTGATATCAATCCAACCAATTGTTTCCGTTGGTGGCAGAAGCTCGCCTCATAATTTTGAGATGTTTTCATAAGCCCACTACAAGCTTATCCTTGTCGTTGTTGTTTTTCAAATAACTCCGTTCAATCCTACGTCGTAAGTTTGCTCTTTCCAATTCATTTATGGTGGAAGATGTTGGTTTCATTCTTCGTTCTATTCATTCCAACTTTCTATCTATCATGCATTGTTTCCGGAGGCATTGTGATGTTGCTCTCTTCACCCATCACCTCGTTTTGCAAAGATCATGTTCTTTTTCTTGCATTGTCCATTTAACAGGAGTGTTGTGTCATCTCTTCAAGTTCTTTTCATCTTATCAAGTTTTCCTTCTTCTTTTAGTCGAGTGCTGCCCAAATTTTATCAATCTTATTCCTTGTTTATCTAGTTTTAACCGGAGTGGTTTCAATATCTATCTTATCACTAAACCTCTTGGTTTTCGTCGTATCCTTGTTCCTCTTTTCTAACAGAGTGTTTTCAACTTTCTTCATCTTCATTGTTTTCTTTCTTTCATTTTGTTCAACCTCTCAAGGTTCTTTGGTTTCACTCGTTTGTCGGAGAAGCAACTTGGTTTTACCTCTTCCTCTTCCGTTTTCTCCGGTGCCATCCTAGATCTCGGGGCGAGATCCTCTCGTAGTGGTGGAGTGTTGTGGCGCCCCAAGACCGGAGCTTGATTGCCTTCGGGGTTTCGAGTTTTGTCGTGTGGTTTGTTTTGTTTTTGCGTTGCATCATGTCATCATGCCATCATGTCATTAATTTTAAAACTCTTCTAAATAAATTGCATGGATTTCTCGATCCATTTAAATCGAGGATATTCACGTGGTGATTTCTCTTTATAACATACCCTCCCAATATTAGGGAGCTCTATTAAAAATATTCCATTGTTTTGGAATCATCATAACCCACTTGCATAATAAATCCCATGCCCTTTCTACTTCAAGTTTGGTCCCCAAACCTTGCCATTATTATTCTATCATTTTCGGAGTTCCACCAAAATCCTTGGATCATTTTGTTAAATTCTTCATATTTTTGTGAGCAGGGAAATTGTCCTCGTTCAAATCCTTTCCCCAACCCTCTCTTTCTTTTCTTCTCTTTATCTTTTACGCTAAAGAAAATATATAAGAGAGGAGCTAGGCCCAGCCGGCCCCTGGCCATTCTCTTCCACCAGCCCAGCCGGCCTCCCAAGGCCCATGGCCCAGCCGGCCCCTTTCTAACCCTAGGCGCCAGACCCCATCTTCCCCTCGTCCTCCTCCTAGCGCCGCTCGCTCAGCCCGATCCACTCCCCCGCTCTCTCCCCTCCTCCCGACCGCATCGCCAGGGAGCGCCAACCCCCTGCCCGATCCCCTCGTCGCCTCCTTCTCGATCCCCTCGCTCTCTCCCATCTCCCCTCGTCTTCCTCCTTCCGCCGCCTCGCTTTACAGGCAGGGAGGCGCCCGCATCCTGCACCCGATCCCCGCCGCTCCTCCGAGCGACCAGGCCGGACCCCCCGGTGGTCTCCTCGTCGCCGACGAGCTCCACCAGGAGCGCCGCCGCCCTCAACCCTCCTCCTCTGCGCCCCACCTCTCCGTCCCGCGCCTCTCCATCGCCTCGCGCCGACCAGCGAGCCCCGCGGCCCGTCGCCTGCGGCCCGCGCCCGGCCTCCGCAACTCATCCGGAGCGGCCAACTCCGGCGACCCTGGAGCGCCATGTCCGCCTCACCTCCTCTCCACCTTCCCGTCGACCTTGCTCCTCCCTCCACCGCGCCATCCGTCCCGAGCCGCGCCCGCGCCACCGGTACTCCTCTCCGGCCGCCTAGCACCTTCAACTCCGGCGCCCCTGCCTCGGGAAGCCCTGCCGCTGCCTGCGTCCGTCCACCACTTGCAGCTGCCGGGCGAGAACCTCCTCGTCGTGGCTCTGCCTCCACTAGCAGCCTCCTGCTGCTGTCTTCGCCATGGCCTTGAGCAGCCAAGCCGAGGCGTTCTAGCCCTTGCACATCCTGTTGACCGAGGAGACCACCGCCAAGTTCGTCTTCCACTATCATCTCCGAGATTTCTCCAAGACCCGAACCGGAAACGCCAAGTACCGACACCGTGGGTTCCTCAAGGCCGCCAAGTTCGACTACGATGATGCGACAAGTACCCGACGATCGCCAAGTACCCCTACGGCGAAGGCGCTAAGTCCGTTCGGGATTCTTCAAGTACCTTTACCGACGACCCGGACATCTCGAAAACGTGTACAACTACCGTCGCCGAAGACACGTATAGCGGAACCGTCAAGTTCGACTACCTTCGTGTGTACCACTACTTCCGATGGCGAGATGTACCACAACCATCGAGCGAGCGTCTACTTCCCCCTCGCCGTGTAACGACTACCATCGCGAGACCGCAAGTACCACGACAACCCGAAGGATTCGGACCCGTCAAGTACCTCTTGAAAGCGAGCGTGAAACACTACTTCCTCTACCGTCGTCGTGTACCACTACTTCCCTCAGCGATCATCGCGAGCGACTACTTCCTCTACTTCCCTCGGCGACCCGTGAGCGTCTACTTCCCTCTCGAAACTTGACCCGTCCCGATTGCTCGCTTGGAGGTATAACCCGAGATGACCGACCGTGTCGAATCATCCTTGCGATGCCCTCTTTTGCCATGCCACCGTTCCGTGGGAACCGGTATCCGGGATCACCCACCATCTTGCATGACTCGCTTCCGTCACGCTTTCCTTTGTACCGATATCTCAATCGAGTTATCGGAACCGATATGTTGCCGTGGCATCATTTTGGATTCGTTGCCATGGCACCTTTCTTCCACCACGGTGACATAATGCTTCATATCATGCTCATGATAACGTTTTCATAATATTGCATAAAACTTGTATATGTCATCCGCATCATGATAACAACATTTAAATGTTTATAATTGTTGTTTGCATTAATTTGCTTAAATGCCATGCTAAAATGATTTATTTCATATCTAAATAACCGTAGCTCCATTTTAAATAAATTATATATGTAAATGGGGTAGAAAAATGCCTAGTTTAACATGGTAGCATTACTTTGCATGTTTAACAACTCTAAAATATGCTTTAGGTCAGATCTGTACCGAATCCATAATTTGCATATGGGGATTTTCGGAATTGTTGTTCGTTGTTTCCGGCCTCATTTAAACTTGCCTAGATAGGTAGTTTCATTATGCTTCACCTCTTGCCATGTTTAACAACATTTAATATTGTTGAGTACCTAATCGGGAGAGAACTAAATAATTGATGTGGCGTTTTGTCAATATGCAACCCGTTGCATATTGAGCTCCACTTAAATTGTAGTATTGTTTGTTGCACTTTGCCATGCCCTGCCTCATTAAACCGGACATGCATCATACTTGATTGTGCATCATGACATGGTTATGTGATGGTTGTTTTACTATGTTGTTTGCTTCTTTCCGGGTTGCTTCTCTCGTTAGCTTCGGTTTCGTTCCGGAGTTGTGAGGATTCGTTCGACATCGTCCGTTTGTCTTCTTCATGGATTCGTTCTTCTTCCTTGCGGGATTTCAGGCAAGATGACCATACCCTCGAAATCACTACTATCTTTGCTTGCTAGTTGCTCGCTCTTTTGCTATGCCTATGCTGCGATGCCTACCACTTGCTATATCATGCCACCCATATTGCCATGTCAGCCCCTAACCATCCTTTCCTAGCAAACCGTTGATTGGCTATGGTACCGCTTTGCTCAGCCCTCTTATAGCGTTGTTAGTTGCGGTGAAGATGAAGTTGTTCCTTGTTGGAACATGGAGATGTTGTTCCTTGTTGGAACATGTTTACTTGTTGGGATATCACAATATATCTTATTTAATTAATGCATCTATATACTTGGTAAAGGGTGGAAGGCTCGGCCTTATGCAGTGTTTTGTTCCACTCTTGCCGCCCTAGTTTCCGTCATATCGGTATTATGTTCCCGGATTTTGCGTCCCTAACGCGGTCGGGTGATTTATGGGACCCCTTGACAGTTCGCTTTGAATAAGACTTTTCGGCAAGGCCCAACATTGGTTTTACCATTTGCCTCACCTATGCCCTTTTCCCTTGGGTTTCGGGCCCGAGGGTCATCTTTATTTAGCCCCCGGACGGTGCTCCTTGAGTGCTGGCCCGAACTAGAACCCTGTGCAGCGCCCCTCAAGGCAACTTGAGGTTTGGTTTTAGTTATGCGGACTGCTCATCCGAGTGTGCCACGAGACCGAGATATGTGCAGCTCCTATCAGGATTTGTCGGCACATCCGGCGGCTTTGCTGGTCTTGTTTTATTGCTGTGAAATGTCTTGTGGCGGGATTCGAGACTGATCGGGTCTTCCGGGAGAAGGAATATCCTTCGTTGATCGCGAGAGCTTATCATGGGCTAAGTTGGGACACCCTGCAGGGTTTGAACTTTCGAAAGCCGTGCCGCGGTTATGTGGCAGATGGGAATTTGTTAATGTCGGTTGTAGAAAACCGAAGTTGATCTTAATTAAAATACACCAACGCGTGTGTAACCGTGATGGTCTCTTCTCGGAGTCCGGGAAGTGAACAGTGTTGGAGTTATGCTTGGCGTAAGTAGTTTCAGGATCACTTCTTGATCATAGTTGTTCGACCGTGCTTTGCCTTCTCTTCTCGCTCTCTTTTGCGTATGTTAGCCACCATATATGCTAGTCGCTTGCTGCAGCTCCACCTCACTACCTTGCCCTACCTTTAAGCTTAAATAGTCTTGATCTCGGGTGTGAGATTGCTGAGTCCCGTGACTCACAGATACTTCAAACCAGTTTGCGGTGCCGATGAAACCGTGCGGTGATGCACCGAGCTCAAGGAGGAGCTCGATGAAGATCTTGTTCATTGTGTTGTTTCGTTTGAGTTGATCGATAGTGGAGCCAGTTGGGACGATCCGGGATCTGTGTAGCATTTGGGGTAGTCTTCTTTTATTTTGGTTCCGTAGTCGGACCTTGATTGTATCTGTATGATGTAATGCTTTACTCATGTATTGTGTGAAGTGGCGATTGTAAGCCAACTATGTATCTCTTTCCTTATGTATTACATGGGTTGTGTGAAGATTACCTCACTTGCGACATTGCTTTCAATGCGGTTATGCCTCTAAGTCGTGCCGACACGTGGGAGATATAGCCGCATCGAGGCGTTATAAGTTGGTAATCGAGCCTTCCCGACTTAGGAGCCCCTACTTGATTGTTTCTTTGGCGTTGTTGAGTCTAGAATGGAAAATGTTTTGAGTCTTAGGATTATATATATCGAGAGTAGGATTCTTTTTACTCCTCGGTCCCTTAAATCGCTCTGGTGAGGTATCTGGCGTAGAGTTTTGACTTTTCTCTCCTCTAATTTCACTAAAATTTTTTTTAGGATCACGCGGGTATCTTGGAATCGTTCCGATGGTTTTGTGGCGAGAACATTGTTCTTGGTGCCTCCTGTCATTTAGGGGTTGTGGCGGTGTCCGGGAGTTGAGCTCCGAGGTGTTGTCGTCACAATTTTATCGTTGCGATTCTGGAATACTGAGTTTTACCGACATCGAAATCTCTTTTGTGCAGTTGTTGGTGAGATAACCCGATAGCCCGATCTTGTGGCGAAAAGGGAGTATTGCCATGACTTGTATAACGGATGTTTTTGAAGGTCGAGGTACCACGATTTCGAGGATTTCTTGGTTATGTGTTGACGGATGGATACAATTTGGATCTAGGTATTGTTAGTTTGGGTGATATATTTTGTGTCCCTGTATCCCCAACACCAGATTGCATAACCGAGAAAGTTTAGGGAGTTTATAGGTGGGAATTCAAGTAGCTCCTAGAATATCTTTCCGACGGATGCATGATATGGGATTGGGTAAATCTCTATCATATGTGTTTGTTCGGCTTATTCTTGAAGCCAATCCTTTGTTTTGTTTTATTTGTGGTATTCAAGTTGCTTCAATGCCAAGTGTTGATTCCATACCTCATTCTAAATGGTGTTCTCATATTGCTATGTGAATACTAATCCTTCTTGATCCTTGAGCTTATCATGTTAATTCTTTTCTTAACCGGCGTGCTTCTCTTCAAGTGGATCCGATCATTCCAACATTCGCAAGATCAATTCTAAGTTTTTCTCAGCGGTGTTCGTTTCATCCGACCCAAGTTGCCTTTGTTTTCCGCCCTCCACCCTTTTTCTTCAAGGACTCAGATTTCTTAATCAAGTATCCATTTTATTGAGTGAAGTTTCTTCATTCTTTTCCTTTAATGTTTTATCCGGTGATTTCTCATGAAGGCGCTAAGGAAGCTTTAACCTTATCATTGTTCCATTCTAATATTTCTTCTCCGGTGGATTTAAGTCAAGTTTTCGGTGTTGATCGTATTCTTTTCATCGTTTCAAATGCTTTCTCATGTCGGTGCATCTCTTAATCATTCACCTCTCGCTATTCATTTGTTCCGGATTGTTGAAGATATCTCGGAAGATTCTAGTTTCCATTCTCAATTCACTCAAGTTCTTTTGAGGATGCTGTCTCATTCAAGCCATTTAATTCTACGGTGCAATATCTATTTCAAACAATTGTTCAACGATGTTTCTTTTGAGTGGGCCCTAACCCACAGGTCTTTTCGAGGATCTTACCTGACTCTTCTAATTTTCAGGAGCTATTCCCAAATTCATTGCAAAGTTTGACGTAAGAATGAGTTATCATCAGTCAAATGTCTTTCTCCAAGATCTTTCAAATTCTTTTCATTGTTGGTTCAACCTTTCTAATTTTCATTCGAGTGCTTCAATAATTCATGGTGATGTTTCTCGTCGTCATTCTCGAATTTTGAAGACCGAAGATGAGTTTCTCTTTAATCTTGCTCCATTCTCTTCAAGATTCTTGGTTCTAGTTTGATGCCATCCTCTCATAATTATTTTCGATTATGAGAATTCTTTTCACCCATCGGAGCAATTCAGAGTCTTTTCGGTTTGATTCTTGAGCCCATCATCTCGAATTACTCATTCAAGCGTTCAACTCTTGTTTTCCAAATCTCACCGGTGCATCATTCAAGTATTATCTAATCAGTTCATGATCTCTTCGTTCTAATGTGTCTAAAGTTTGTCAAGCATCTTTATTCGTTTTACAATTCTTCCCGGTGAATTGTGACTTTGCTACGTTCATTCTCAATTATTATGGTGGCTTGTTCAAGAGTTCTCTTCATTCGTTCTTCCCAAATCCTACGGTGGTTCGTTGAAGACCTTCCCAAGTTTGCGCCATCTATCTTAATCCTTTCTACGAGAATAAGTAGTATGCCAAATCCATTGCTTGTCATCAATTTAGTTGGTGAAGGATCAGCATAATGTAATTCTTATTCTTGTTCCATCGAGTAAATTCAATTCCTTATTCGGAGGATCATCAAAATTCTTGATTTCATTTGTTCATCTTTCTTTCCGGAGTTCCAAGTTTTCTCGGCTATATCATTTCAAAGCTTCATCTTATCACTGCAAGGCTTCACCTTGTGTTTTCAACTCAATTTCTTTTATCATCCTTTTTATTACGGAGTCCATCATGGAGGCTCTACATGGTGGTTCGTCAAGGATTCTTTTAATTATTAATTGTTCTTCAAGATTTCTCTCGGAGTTAAGATCCGTCAAGCTACTCTAATATAAACATGGTTCCAACACATGTTTTGTTTTGAGGAGTTCAAGTATTCTTCTTCTTGCATTCCAAAATGCAATTTGTTCTACCTTATCATTTGAGGTGGTGTTATGTCATTCTCGACAATTTCAGTCGTGTTTCATGATTCAAATGTTGTCAAGAATGAGGTATTTTAAATCCATCAATATCTTCATTGGAGTTGTCTTGGGCTATATTTCACCTAAAGCTTTCCCTAAGGATTGTTGCTATTTATGGTGCTTATGAATGACCCAAGTTCTTCATTTGTCCTCTCGGTGAAATAAGTTTCTCGTCTCCTTGTTGATATCAATCCAACCAATTGTTTCCGTTGGTGGCGAAGCTCACCTCATAATTTTGAGATGTTTTCATAAGCCCACTACAAGCTTATCCTTGTCGTTGTTGTTTTTCAAATAACTCCGTTCAATCCTACGTCGTAAGTTTGCTCTTTCCAATTCATTTATGGTGGAAGATGTTGGTTTCATTCTTCGTTCTATTCATTCCAACTTTCTATCTATCATGCATTGTTTCCGGAGGCATTGTGATGTTGCTCTCTTCACCCATCACCTCGTTTTGCAAAGATCATGTTCTTTTTCTTGCATTGTCCATTTAACCGGAGTGTTGTGTCATCTCTTCAAGTTCTTTTCATCTTATCAAGTTTTCCTTCTTCTTTTAGTCGGAGTGCTGCCCAAATTTTATCAATCTTATTCCTTGTTTATCTAGTTTTAACCGGAGTGGTTTCAATATCTATCTTATCACTAAACCTCTTGGTTTTCGTCGTATCCCTTGTTCCTCTTTTCTAACAGAGTGTTTTCAACTTTCTTCATCTTCATTGTTTTCTTTCTTTCATTTTGTTCAACCTCTCAAGGTTCTTTGGTTTCACTCGTTTGTCGGAGAAGCAACTTGGTTTTACCTCTTCCTCTTCCGTTTTTCTCGGTGCCATCCTAGATCTCGGGGCGAGATCCTCTCGTAGTGGTGGAGTGTTGTGGCGCCCCAAGACCGGAGCTTGATTGCCTTCGGGGTTTCGAGTTTTGTCGTGTGGTTTGTTTTGTTTTTGCGTTGCATCATGTCATCATGCCATCATGTCATTAATTTTAAAACTCTTCTAAATAAATTGCATGGATTTCTCGATCCATTTAAATCGAGGGATATTCACGTGGTGATTTCTCTTTATAACATACCCTCCCAATATTAGGGAGCTCTATTAAAAATATTCCATTGTTTTGGAATCATCATAACCCACTTGCATAATAAATCCCATGCCCTTTCTACTTCAAGTTTGGTCCCCAAACCTTGCCATTATTATTCTATCATTTTCCGGAGTTCCACCAAAAATCCTTGGATCATTTTTGTTAAATTCTTCATATTTTTGTGAGCCCGGGAAATTGTCCTCGTTTCCAAATCCTTTCCCCAACCCTCTCTTTCTTTTTCTTCTCTTTATCTGTTTTCTGCTAAAGAAAATATATAAGAGAGGAGCTAGGCCCAGCCGGCCCCTGGCCATTCTCTTCCACCAGCCCAGCCGGCCTCCCAAGGCCCATGGCCCAGCCGGCCCCTTTCTAACCCTAGGCGCCAGACCCCATCTTCCCCTCGTCCTCCTCCTAGCGCCGCTCGCTCAGCCCGATCCACTCCCCCGCTCTCTCCCCTCCTCCCGACCGCATCGCCAGGGAGCGCCAACCCCCTGCCCGATCCCCTCGTCGCCTCCTTCTCGATCCCCTCGCTCTCTCCCATCTCCCCTCGTCTTCCTCCTTCCGCCGCCTCGCACACAGACAGGGAGGAGCGCCCCGCATCCTGCACCCGATCCCCGCCGCTCCTCCGCGCGACCAGGCCGGACCCCCCCGGTGGTCTCCTCGTCGCCGACGAGCTCCACCAGGAGCGCCGCCGCCCTCAACCCTCCTCCTCTGCGCCCCACCTCTCCGTCCCGCGCCTCTCCATCGCCTCGCGCCGACCAGCGAGCCCCATGCCCGTCGCTGCGGCCCGCGCCCGGCCTCCGCAGAACTCATCCGGGCGGCCAACTCCGCGACCACAGGCGCCATGTCCGCCTCACCTCCTCTCCACCTTCCCGTCGACCTTGCTCCTCTCTCCACGCGCCATCCGTCCCGAGCAGCGCCCGCGCCACGGTACTCCTCTCCGCCGCTTAGCACCTTCAACTCCGGCGCCCTGCCTCGGGAAGCCTGCCGCTGCCTGCGTCCGTCCACCACTTGCAGCTGCCGGAGCAGAACCTCCTCGTCGTGGCTCTGCCTCCACTAGCAACCTCCTGCTGCTGTCTTCGCCATGGCCTTGAGCAGCCAAGCCGAGGCGTTCTAGCCCTGCACATCCTGTTGACCCGAGGAGACCACCGCCAAGTTCGTCTTCCACTATCATCTCCGAGATTTCTCCAAGACCCAACCGGAACGCATGAAATACCGACACCGTGGGTTCCTCAAGGCCGCCAAGTTCGACTACGATGATCGACAAGTACCCGACGATCGCCAAGTACCCTCGCGCGAAGACGCTAAGTCCGTTCGGGATTCTTCAAGTACCTTTACCGGCGACCCGGACATCTACGAAAACGTGTACAACTACCGTCGCCGAAGACACGTGTGCGGAACCGTCAAGTTCGACTACCTTCGTGTGTACCACTACTTCCGATGGCGAGATGTACCACAACCATCGAGCGAGCGTCTACTTCCCCACGCCGTGTCGACTACCATCGCGAGACCGCAAGTACCACGACAACCCGAAGGATTCGGACCCGTCAAGTACCTCTTGAAAGCGAGCGTGAAACACTACTTCCTCTACCGTCGCCGTGTACCACTACTTCCCTCAGCGATCATCGCGAGAGCGACTACTTCCTCTACTTCCCTCGGCGACCCGTGAGCGTCTACTTCCTCTCTGAAACTCGACCCGTCCCGATTGCTCGCTTGAGGTATAACCGAGATGACCGACCGTGATCGAATCATCCTTGCGATGCCCCTCTTTTGCCATGCCACCGTTCCGTGGGAACCCGGTATCCGGGATCACCCCACCATCTTGCATGACTCGCTTCCGTCACGCTTTCCTTTGTACCGATATCTCAATCGAGTTATCGGAACCGATATGTTGCCGTGGCATCATTTTCGGATTCGTTGCCGTGGCACCCCTTTCTTCCACCACGGTGACATAATGCTTCATATCATGCTCATGATAACGTTTTCATAATATTGCATAAAACTTGTATATGTCATCCGCATCATGATAACAACATTTAAATGTTTATAATTGTTGTTTGCATTAATTTGCTTAAATGCCATGCTAAAATGATTTATTTCATATCTAAATAACCGTAGCTCCATTTTAAATAAATTATATATGTAAATGGGGTAGAAAAATGCCTAGTTTAACATGGTAGCATTACTTTGCATGTTTAACAACTCTAAAATATGCTTTAGGTCAGATCTGTACCGAATCCATAATTTGCATATGGGGATTTTCCGGAATTGTTGTTCGTTGTTTCCGGCCTCATTTAAACTTGCCTAGATAGGTAGTTTCATTATGCTTCACCTCTTGCCATGTTTAACAACATTTAATATTGTTGAGTACCTAATCGGGAGAGAACTAAATAATTGATGTGGCGTTTTGTCAATATGCAACCCGTTGCATATTGAGCTCCACTTAAATTGTAGTATTGTTTGTTGCACTTTGCCATGCCCTGCCTCATTAAACCGGACATGCATCATACTTGATTGTGCATCATGACATGGTTATGTGATGGTTGTTTTACTATGTTGTTTGCTTCTTTCAGGTTGCTTCTCTCGTTAGCCGGTTTCGTTCGGAGTTGTGAGGATTCGATTCGACATCGTCCGTTTGTCTTCTTCATGGATTCGTTCTTCTTCCTTGCGGGATTTCAGGCAAGATGACCATACCCTCGAAATCACTACTATCTTTGCTTGCTAGTTGCTCGCTCTTTTGCTATGCCTATGCTGCGATGCCTACCACTTGCTATATCATGCCACCCATATTGCCATGTCAGCCCCTAACCATCCTTTCCTAGCAAACCGTTGATTGGCTATGGTACCGCTTTGCTCAGCCCTCTTATAGCGTTGTTAGTTGCGGTGAAGATGAAGTTGTTCCTCGTTGGAACATGGAGATGTTGTTCCTTGTTGGAACATGTTTACTTGTTGGGATATCACAATATATCTTATTTAATTAATGCATCTATATACTTGGTAAAGGGTGGAAGGCTCGGCCTTATGCAGTGTTTTGTTCCACTCTTGCCGCCCTAGTTTCCGTCATATCGGTATTATGTTCCCGGATTTTGCGTCCCTAACGCGGTCGGGTGATTTATGGGACCCCTTGACAGTTCGCTTTGAATAAGACTTTTCCAGCAAGGCCCAACATTGGTTTTACCATTTGCCTCACCTATGCCCTTTTCCCTTGGGTTTCGGGCCGAGGGTCATCTTTATTTAGCCCCCGGACCGGTGCTCCTTGAGTGCTGGCCCGAACTAGACCCTGTGCGGCGCCCCTCAAGGCAACTTGAGGTTTGGTTTTAGTTATACGGACTGCTCATCCGAGTGTGCCACGAGACCGAGATATGTGCAGCTCCTATCAGATTTGTCGGCACATCCAGGCGGCTTTGCTGGTCTTGTTTTATTGCTGTGAAATGTCTTGTAGCCGGATTCGAGACTGATCGGGTCTTCCGGGAGAAGAATATCCTTCGTTGATCGCGAGAGCTTATCATGGGCTAAGTTGGGACACCCTGCAGGGTTTGAACTTTGAAAGCCGTGCCAGCGGTTATGTGGCAGATGGGAATTTGTTAATGTCGGTTGTAGAAAACCGAAGTTGATCTTAATTAAAATACACCAACGCGTGTGTAACCGTGATGGTCTCTTCTCGTGAGTCGGGAAGTGAACACGGTGTTGGAGTTATGCTTGGCGTAAGTAGTTTCAGGATCACTTCTTGATCATAGTTGTTCGACCGTGCTTTGCCTTCTCTTCTCGCTCTCTTTTGCGTATGTTAGCCACCATATATGCTAATCGCTTGCTGCAGCTCCACCTCACTACCTTGCCCTACCTTTAAGCTTAAATAGTCTTGATCTCGCGGGTGTGAGATTGCTGAGTCCCCGTGACTCACAGATACTTCCAAACCAGTTTGCAGGTGCCGATGAAACCGTGCAGGTGATGCACCCGAGCTCAAGGAGGAGCTCGATGAAGATCTTGTTCATTGTGTTGTTTCGTTTCAGTTGATCAGTAGTGGAGCCCAGTTGGGACGATCCGGGATCTGTGTAGCATTTGGGGTAGTCTTCTTTTATTTTGGTTCCGTAGTCGGACCTTGATTGTATCTGTATGATGTAATGCTTTACTCATGTATTGTGTGAAGTGGCGATTGTAAGCCAACTATGTATCTCTTTCCCTTATGTATTACATGGGTTGTGTGAAGATTACCTCACTTGCGACATTGCTTTCAATGCGGTTATGCCTCTAAGTCGTGCTTCGACACGTGGGAGATATAGCCGCATCGAGGGCGTTATATTAAGCCCCTGGTGTATTGGCCGTACCAAAGTGTACGGGTGCAACATGTCATGAAATGAACATATATATAGATAAAGAAAGGAGTGAAATAATAGGCAAAAGCTATGTATTGTTTATTCAAAAGAAACTGCAAATAAAAGCAGAACGATACAAATTGTGCGATAAGCAAGGTATGGGACTATTTAACATGTCCCCCTCTAGGGGTAAGCTGCGGGATGGTATGTAAAACAGGTATAATGCTCGTAGTAGAGACCACCTGGACACTCGGCGTAGCTTTACGCTTCCCTGGCTGTTGCATCGTGAGTTCGGAAATTCTAGTGCGGACGGGACTTCGGAAGCGGAGTCTGAAAGTAAAAAAAAAGAAGAAAAGAAAAGAATGACACAACCAGAGCCCTGGTGTGGTTGAGCCGCGATACGGGCATGCCGTGGTCGTGCCCCTCCCTTATGCCCATGGTATCTCCAGAGCATAGTTATATGCAGCGTAATCTTGGCTTCGATTCGCGAGGGCTGGGGTTGGGGCGGATTGCTACTGGCGTGCTCGGATCGTGCCAGCGGTCTTGTTGTAGGTTACTCGGGCGCGCAGCGGTGGCGGACGTTTAATAGTCGGAATCGAGAATTGCTGTGAGAGGCTGCTTTGTACCTCCGCCGCGAGGAACGCCGTATGCTCCTCCGTTCGGAGAGGCGTTGGTGTTTCCATTGACCGTGATTACTCCTAGAGGGCCTGGCATCTTGAGCTTGAGGTATGCGAGTGCGGCACCGCATTGAACTTTAAATGCGGTTCGTCCAAGCGATCGCGTGATAGCCGCTGCATGAGCGGGACTATGTCGAAGATTAACTCTTAACCCGGAAGTTGTCGGGGATCCGAAGACCACTTGAGTGTAACTAAGCCTGTACAATTGGCCTCTACACCTGGTATGACGCCTTTAAAGGTCGTCTTTGTGGGTTTAATCCTTGAGGGGTCTATGCCCATTTTGCGCATTGTATCCTGATAAAGCAGGTTCAGGCTGCTACCGCCGTCCATCAGGACTCTGGTGAGGTGAAATCCGTCAATAATCGGGTCAAGAACCAATGCGGCGAAACCGCCATGACGAATGCTAGTGGGGTGGTCCCTTCGATCGAAGGTGATCGGGCAGGAAGACCATGGGTTGAACTTTGGGGCGACTGGCTCCATCGCATATACGTCCCTTAGTGCATGCTTCCGCTCCCTTTTGGGTATGTGGGTTGCGTATATCATGTTCACCATCCGCACTTGTGTGGGAAAGCCCTTCCGTCCTGTATTGTTCGGCGGCCGGGGCTCTTCCTCGTCATCGCTATGCATCCCCTTGTCATTGAGTTCGGCACTTAACTTGCTTGCTTGCTTGAACACCCAACAATCCCTATTGGTGTGGTTGGCTGGTTTTTCGGGGGTGCCATGTATCTGGCACAAGCGATCGAGTATTCGGTCCAAGTTGGACGGGCCCTGGGTATTTCTTTTGAATGGCTTCTTCCGCTGACCGGGTTTAGAGCCTCTGAATCCGGCATTGACTGCCGTATCTTCAGCATTATCTCCGTTAATGCGGCGCTTGTTCTTGTTATGGCGCGACCTGCCATTGCTGTCCTTGGTATCCGAACTACCGGTGTTTGGCCAAGTTGTTGCTTGAGCTAGCCAACTGTCCTCTCTCTGCATAAGCGGGTCATGAGTGTGTTGAGGGCTGCCATGGATTTTGGCTTTTCTGTCCTAGGTGCGGGCTAGCCACTCGTCGCGGATGTTGTGTTTGAAGGCTGCTAGCGCCTCGCATCCGGACGGTCGGCGATCTGATTTTTCTTTGTTAGGAACCTCGTCCGAATTGTCCGGCCGATTCTTACCGCTCTTGAATTATATGGCTAAGGTCATCGGCGTCGGTGGTCGCACATATGTGCCCTGGAAGTTATCAAGGAATGCGGCTTCGGGTCCTCCCAACAACCAATTGATTCTGGCGGCAAGCTGTTAAGCCAATGCCGAGCTGGTCCTTTAAGCTTGAGTGGGAGGTATTTGATGGCGTGTAGATCATCACCGCGGGCTATGTGGATATGGAGGAGGTAGTCCTCGATCCAAACCGCAGGATCTGTTGTGCCATCGTATGATTCGATGTTTACGGGTTTGAAACCCTCGGGATTTGATGATCCATCACTTAAATGCGTGAAGCATAGTGGGTGTGGCGCCTCAGATATTGGGCTATATCACGACACAGCTCAAATGAGCTTTGTCTACTTTGTTCGGCCCGGCCAGAGTTGCTGTATCCGGCGTGACGGTTATCATCACGTGTCGTGGGGCGCCCACACAATCCGTACATCGATCTTGTTTGCCTTGCCTTGTCTTCCAATATGTTTCGCAGGTCCGGCGCGTTTCCCCGTGCCTTGGTCGAGCGGCGCCGGGGTGCCGCTTGAATGGAGGGTCTAGAGGCCCTCTGTCGCTGCCACAGGGTGGCGGTCGGCGCATCATCTTGCGCTGGTGATGTAGGTTTGGGTGCTGCTTCCTCTAATTAGGGTAGCAGCCTGCGTTTTAGGTATCTCTTGGAGGCGTTCGAGTTCATACTCTTCGGATGCAAGGACTTGATCCATCTGTCGCCTAGCAAGTCTTGGTCAGCTCTAAGCTGCTGCTGCTTTTTCTTGAGGCTGCTTGCCGTGGCCATAAGCCTGCGTTTGAAACGCTCCTGTTCGGCGGGATCCTCAGGCACGAAAAATTCGTCGTCGTCGAGGCTTGCCTCATCTTCGGAGGGAGGCGCATAATTATCGTCCTCTACCTCTCTTTCTGCCGCACTGTCGTGCGGTCTTGCTTCTCCCTCCTCCTGCGCTGAGTCCTGCTGGAGGGGGTCGTCTTCGCCTTGTCCAGGGGTATTATTGTCTCCGTGCGGAATCACCGTTTTCTTGTGGCGGGATTTAGAACGGCGCTCTTGGCGTCGGTGCTTGGGTTGTTTCTTGGAGGGGTCATCCTCCGCCGTTCCATCGCCATTCCCATCTTTTGGGATGTCCACCATGTATATGTCATATGGCGAGGTGGCCTTCCAGTGCCCTGTAGGCGCTGGGTCTTGGTCGTCTCCGGCATCGTCGTCCATACCGTCGATGTCTTGGTCAAGTCGAGCATGTCGGTTAAATCATCGGCAGTGGCTACAAAGTGGGTGGTGGGTGGGCGTTGAATTTCTTCGTCGTCCGCATCCCAACCTTCGACCGTAGTCGGCCAGGCTCTCGATAAAGAGAGACTTTAGTGAATTCAAGATGTCGCCAAAGGCGAGTCTTGAAAGATGTCCACGGCAGTGAACTCCATGACCGGTGCCCAATCGGATTCGATTGGCAGGGGCGCGGAGGGTTCGGAGTTCGGAGAGGAGTCCGGCACCTTGGAGTCACAGTCTTCGCAAAGGACAGGGATGGAGTTCGGCTCAATCTCCGTTGAGATCGTAGCCCCCGAGGCGGTGTCCAACCACTCGTCCTCGATCGGGGGAGTCGGCTTCGAGCTAAGGGTCGGAGCGGACGCTGGTGCGGCCTCGAGGACCTGCTCGCGGCGAGCTAGATCGTGCCCATCGAGGCGGTCGGCGCGACTTGGCTGTGGCTCGAATCTGTCGAAGATCAAGTCTCCGCGGATGTCGACCGTGTAGTTCAAACTCCCAAATCTGACCTGATGGCCAGGGGCGTAGCTTTCGATCTGCTCCAGATGGCCAAGTGAATTGGCCCGCAGTGCAAAGCCGCCGAATCGAAGATCTGTCCGGGAGAAAAGTCTCACCTGGACGCGTCGTTGTTGATGATCGAAGGAGCCATCGGGCCTATAGGTGACGACACGGAGGAACTCTCAATGAAAGCACCAATGTCGGTGTCAAAACCGGCGGATCTCGGGTAGGGGTCCCGGCGTGCGTCTAGGCGGATGGTAACGGAGACAAGGGACACGATGTTTTTACCAGGTTGGGCCCTCTCGATGGAGGTAATACCCTACTCCTGCTTGACTAATATTGATGATATGGGTAGTACAAGAGTAGATCTACCACGAGATTAGAGAGGCTAAACCCTAGAAGCTAGCCTATGGTATGATTGTTGTTCACCCTACGGACTAAAACCCTTCGGTTTATATGGACACCGAATAGGGTTAGGGTTACACAGAGTCGGTTACAATGGTAGGAGATCTACATATCCGTATCGCCAAGCTTGCCTTCCACGCCAAGGAAAGTCCCATCCGGACACGGGACGAAGTCTTCAATCTTGTATCTTCATAGTCTAGGAGTCCGGCCAAAGATGATAGTTCGGCTATCCGGACACCCCCTAGTCTAGGACTCCCTCACTAACCATAGCATGAAACATATGGATCCAAATCAGCCCCTTACGAAGCAACACATAAACTAGGGTTTAAGCTTCTGTCACTCTAGCAACCCATCATCTACTTATTACTCCCCAATGTCTTCCTCTAGGCCCAAATAATGGTGAAGTGTTATGTAGTCGACGTTCACATAACACCACTAGAGGCTAGACAACATACATCTCATCAAAATATCGAACAAATACCAAATTCACATGACTACTAATAGCAAGACTTCTCCCATGTCCTCAGGAACAAACATAACTACTCACAAAGCATATTCATGTTCATAATCAGAGGGGTATTAATATGCATAAAGGATCTGAACATATAATATTCCACCAAATAAACCAACTAGCATCAACTACAAGGAGTAATCAACACTACTAGCAACCTACTAGTACCAACCCGGATTTGGAGATAAGAATTGGATACAAGAGATGAACTAGGGTTTTGAGAGGAGATGGTGCTGGTGAAGATGTTGATGGAGATTTCCCTCTCCCGATGAGAGGAGCGTTGGTGATGACGATGGCGATGATTTCCCCCTCACGGAGGAAGTGTCCCCGGCAGAACAGCTCTGCGGAGCCCTAGATTGGTTCTGCCAAGGTTCCGCCTCGTGGCGGCGGAGTCTCATCCCGAAAGGTTTCTTATGATTTTTTCCTTGACGAAAGACCTCATATAGCAGAAGATGGCCATCGGAGAGCCAACAGGGGGCCCACGAGGCAGGGGGGCGCGCCCTGGGGGTAGGGCACGCCCCCACCCTCGTGGCCAGGTGGGTCCCCCTGTGACGTACTTCTTCTGCTCAATATATTTTATTATTTCCAAAAATGACTTTCCTGGAGTTTCAGGACTTTTGGAGTTGTGCATAATAGGTCTCTAATATTTGCTCCTTTTCCAGCCCAGAATTCCAGCTGCCGGCATTCTCCCTCCTTATGTGAACCTTGTAAAATAAGAGAGAATTGGCATAAGTATTGTGACATAACGTGTAATAACAGCCCATAATGCAATAAATATCGATATAAAAGCATGATGCAAAATGGACGTATCAGGGCGGGGCTAAAGCGGAAGAAGGCCGCCTCTAAGGGCGGCGAGAAACAGCAGCCAGAAGCCCCCAAGACCACGGGAAAGTGGTTCCCTACCTCAGCCACCGACAGAGAACTTCAGGGCCTCGTGGAGATAGGGTTGATGCCAGTGGATTTGGAGTGCCGCCTCCCGAGGGATGAGACTCCGCCAACTCCTCGCGACGGCGGGCACATCCTCTACCTAGAGTATTTAGATACATTAGAACTGAGCACTTTTCCTGCCCTCTCAGGCCATCGGCGTTCCTAGCCGTTCGATCATCACCTTTGAGCATTTCTGGCCGTTAGATTAGGTGTGAATCGCATGTAATCTGGCTTCGCTCGCAATTAACGATCGACGGCCGTATTGGGCCGCTGCTCCGGTCACCTTTTTGAGGATCTCACGTTAAATTGGGCCTAACGGGTCTATAGCAGCCTTCCCCGAGCGAAGACAGAAATATAAAGGGCACTAGACAAACGGGTGTCCCTCGTATCCCTACCCTAGCCGCCGTGGCGACTAGGGTTTATCTACTCCGGCGATGTTCATCGCCGTTGAGGATTCCGGTAACCTGCCCGCGCATCCCACCCATCCCACGTCAGCGCTTGGGCTGATAAAGGGGTCGGCTTGTCCTTCCACCCGGCCTCGGCGCGGTGCGGTGATCTAGGGTTTCGGCTGCAGCCATGGCAGGGGCGACTCCATCCAATGGAGGGGGTAGCACTAGTTCAAGAAGAAGGAAGGGGAAGACCCCGATCAATCTGGAAGCGGCTATGAGGAACATGAAACTAAAGGAGACAGAGTTGGATGACGTGATTTTTGGCGATGAGGAAATCGCAGAATTTGGCTGGCTGTTGCGAGGGTGAACATGACGAAGTTCTTCAGCGTTGAATCCTTCAAGAACACAATGATCTTCGCATGGAGACTTGCCAACGAGCCAGAGATCCGCGAGGCGGATAATAATCTGTTTATCATCCAACTCTACTGTCTATGGGACTGGAACAGAGTCATGCACCAGGGACCTTGGATCTATAGGGGGCTAATGGTTGCAATTGAAGAGTACGATGGCAAAGGGAAGCCAGATTTGGTTCAGCTCGTCCGAGTTCATGTGTGGGCGCAAATTCATGACACCCCGGAGCTCTATAGGAAGGAGATGATCGTAGACCAACTGGCTCGCCGCATAGGCCAAGTGAAGAGTGTGGAGATGAACCCTAACCGAGTTTTTGAGGCAACTATGTCAGGGTCCGGGCGAAGATTAAACTGGCTGATCCTTTGGTGCGTTTTACCCCATTGAACATCAAAGGGGAAGGGCGAATCCTCCTGCCTTTCAAATATGAGAAGATTGGCTTCTTTTGTGAAGTCTGCGGCATCCTAGGCCACTCCATGGAGGAGTGCGGCAATGGGGTTCATAGCCACGAAGAGATTGAATACAGCGAGTGGATGAAAGCCACTCGGAGACCCATGCCAGAGAGCCAAAACTGAGACCCCGGCTGGAATAGGGGGAACCCCGCGCGTGGACGTGGACGTGCCCGTGGAGGCGGCCGTGGTAGGAACAATGGAGCCAAGAAACGGTCATCAGAGGAGGCCGGTCTGGGGATGAAGTTGACAGAGACGCTGATGAGGATCTTAAGGATACGACGGAAAGCCCACTTAAGGGCAAGGGTGATGAAGCGGGGACTGACCACCCCCAAACCTCGGTTATTCGCAAGCTGAACATGGATGATCAATCAACAACTGAGAGTAGTAGGGGTGTCGTAGTGGATGCATCCATGCAAGGGGCTATGATTGTTCCTCCTCCACCACCATCTTACTGAAGGAAATATGCCCTAGAGGCAATAATAAAGTTATTATTATTTCCTTATATCATGATAAATGTTTATTATTCATGCTAGAATTGTATTAACCGGAAACATAATACATGTGTGAATACATAGACAAACAAAGTGTCACTAGTATGCCTCTACATGACTAGCTCGTTAATCGAAGATGGTTATGTTTCCTAACCATAGACATGAGTTGTCATTTGATTAACGGGATCACATCATTAGGAGAATTATGTGATTGACTTGACCCATTCCGTTAGCTTAGCACTTGATCGTTTAGTATGTTGCTATTGCTTTCCTCATGACTTATACATGTTCCTATGACTATGAGATTATGCAACTCCCGTTTACCGGAGGAACACTTTGTGTGCTACCAAACGTCACAAGTAATTGGGTGATTATAAAGGTGCTCTACAGGTGTCTCCGAAGGTACTTGTTGGGTTGGCGTATTTCGAGATTAGGATTTGTCACTCCGATTGTCGGAGAGGTATCTCTGGGCCCACTTGGTAATGCACATCACTATAAGCCTTGCAAGCATTGCAACTAGTGAGTTAGTTGCAGGATGATGTATTACGGAACGAGTAAAGAGACTTGCCGATAACGAGATTGAACTAGGTATTGATATACCGACGATCGAATCTCGGGCAAGTAACATACCGATGACAAAGGGAACAACGTATGTTGTTATGCGGTTTGACCGATAAAGATCTTCGTAGAATATGTGGGAGCCAATATGAGCATCTAGGTTCCGCTATTGGTTATTGACCGGAGACGTGTCTCGGTCATGTCTACATAGTTCTCAAACCCATAGGATCTGCACGCTTAAAGTTCGATGACGGTTATATTATGAGTTTATGTGTTTTGATGTACCGAAGGTAGTTCGGAATCCCGGATGAGATCAGGGACATGACGAGGAGTTTCGAAATGGTCGAGACGTAAAGATCGATATATTGGACGACTATATTCGGACATCGGAAAGGTTCCGAGTGATTCGAGTATTTTTCGGAGTACTGATACGTCTCCGTCGTATCTACTTTTCCAAACACTTCTGCCCTTGTTTTGGACTCTAACTTGTATGATTTGAATGGAACTAACCCGGACTAACGTTGTTTTCAGCAGAATTGCCATGGTGTTGTTTTATGTGCAGAAAATAAAAGTTCTCGGAATGACCTGAAACTCCACGGAATACCTTAGAAAAAATAATAAAAAATCCTTGCCAAAGATGAAGACCAGGGGGCCCACACCCTGTTCACGAGGGTGGGGGGCGCGCCCAGGGCGCGCCCCCCTACCTCGTGGGCCCCCTGGTGGCCTTCGACGCCAACTCCATATATTGGCTTTCGGGAAGAAAAAAATCAGAGAGAAAAAATCATCGCGTTTTACGATACGGAGCCGCCGCCAAGCCCTAATCTCTCTTGGGAGGGCTGATCTGGAGTCCGTTCGGGGCTCCGGAGAGGGGGATTTGTCGCCATCGTCATCATCAACCATCCTCCATCACCAATTTCATGATGCTCACTACCGTGCGTGAGTAATTCCATCGTAGGCTTGCTGGACAGTGATGGGTTGGATGATATTTATCATGTAATCAAGTTAGTTTTGTTAGGGTTTGATCCCTAGTATCCACTATGTTCTGAGATTGATGTTGCTATAACTTTGCTATTCTTAATGCTTGTCACTAGGGCCCGAGTGCCATGATTTCAAATCTGAACCTATTATGTTTTCATGAATATATGTGTGTTCTTGATCCTATCTTGCAAGTCTATAGTCACCTACTATGTGTTATGATCCGGCAACCCCGAAGTGACAATAATCGGGACCACTCCCGGTGATGACCATAGTTTGAGGAGTTCATGTATTCACTATGTGCTAATGCTTTGTTCCAGTTTTCTATTAAAAGGAGGCCTTAATATCCATTAGTTTCCAATAGGACCCCGTTGCCATGGGAGGGTAGGACAAAAGATGTCATGCAAGTTCTTTTCCATAAGCACGTATGACTATATACGGAATACATGCCTACATTACATTGATGAACTGGAGCTAGTTCTATGTCACCCTATGTTATGACTGTTACATGATGAACCACATCCGGCATAATTATCCATCACTGATCTGGTGCCTACGAGCTTTCCATATACTAGTTCTCGCTTATTTACTTTTCCGTTGCTACTGTTACAATCACTACAAAATACCAAAAACATTACTTTTGTTGTCTTTACTTTTGTTACCGTTACCACCACTATCATATTACTTTGCTACTAAACACTTTGCTGCAGATACTAAGTTTCCAGGTGTGGTTGAATTGACAACTCAGCTGCTAATACTTGAGAATATTCTTTGGCTCCCCTTGTGTCGAATCAATAAATTTGGGTTGAATACTCTACCCTCGAAAACTGTTGCGATCCCCTATACTTGTGGGTTATCAAGACCTTTTTCTGGCGCCGTTGCCGGGGAACATAGCTCTATTCTTTGAGTCACTTGGGATTTATATCTGCTGGACACTATGAAGAACTTGAAAGACGATCGAACTACTATTTTTCCCTCAACTACGAGGGGAGGTAAGGGACTGCCATCTAGCCTTGCACTAGATTCTCCTTACATTATGAGTAAGTTTGCGACACCTAAACCTACTACTGCTATGAATTCGATGTGTCGCATGTTATTGATGATGCCATACATTACGCATGATACTTATGATGAAACTACTTCTATGCTTGATACTCTGTGCCTTGGTGAATTTCTTGATGAGCAAATTGCTAAGTCTAGAGAAAGAGAAATTATTGAACCTGAATACGATGATGTTAGTGATGATGAAAATATGCCTGCTATTCACGAGGGTTATCTTTTGATGCGGAATCTTTCGCAGCTATTCTTGCTTGCCGGGATAGACTTGAACTTAAGAGGTTGCTAGTTAAATGGAGTAAAGAATCTTTTAGAGATAGGATGAAACCCGACCTGCTTTTGCTACTTCACCTATCGTGTTCTGATCAGGATTATTATGATTTTTCTGTTGATCCAGATATAATTACTTTGGTTGAATCTGATCCTTTTTATGGCTATGAATCTGAAACTGTTGTGGCACATCTTACTAAGTTAAATGATATAGCTGCCTTGTTTACTAATAATGAGAGATCGTGCTACCTTTATTTACTCAAAATATTTCCGTTCTCATTAAAGGGTGATGCTAAGATATGGTTTAATTCTCTTGATCCTGGTTGTGCGCAAAGTCCCAGGATATGATTTATTACTTTTTCGCTAAATATTTCCTGCTCATAAGAAACAAGCTGCTTTGAGGGAAATATACAACTTTGTGCAAATTGAAGAAGAGAGTCTCCCACAAGCTTGGGGAGGCTTCTCAAGTTACTTAATGCTTTGCTGATCATCCTCTTAAGAAACCTGAAATATTTGATATCTTTTATAATGGACTAAGCGATGCTTCCAGAGATTACGGATAGTTGTCCTGGTTCTCTTTTCAGGAAAGAACACCGGATGACGCTGAAATTCTATTGGATAATATGTTGGCAAATGAAAATAATTGGGCACCTCCCGAGCCAACTCTGAGCCAGCTCGAGCCAATTCTTGAGCCTATTCCTAAACCAACTCAAGAAGATAGGTGTTCTATTTCTCGGTCCAGAAGATATGCAAGAGGCAAAGAAATCTATGAAAGAAAAAGGTATTAAAGCTGAAGATGTTAAGAATTTACCTCCTATTGAAGAAATAAATGGTCTTTATTTACCTTTGTTGAAGAAGTATATGATCTCAATTACTTATTCTTGAAGAACCTCCCGATATCCCGACACGGGTAGTAAAGGTAAATTCTCTCTATATATATGATAAAGTGAAGTCCCTCCTACTAAAATTGCTAGCCGATTGCTTGGATGAGTTTGATGACTTTATGTTTAAGCAAGATGACTTTAATGCTTATTTTGATAGACAATTAAAACATAATACCTTTATGATTAAGCGCTTGGGTGATTATATGGCTGATATTAGAGGTGGACTTAAACTTGTTAGCAAACATGCTTCTATGGTTACCACTCAAGTAGAACAAGTACTTAAAGCTCGAGAAAGAAGTGCTTGATGAAATGAATAGTAAGAAAAATGATTATCTTTGTTAGAGTGGCTACTAGAACTGGTAGAATGACTCAGGAACCTTTGTATCCTGAAGGCCACCCTAAGAGAATCGAGCAAGATTCTCAGAGAAATAATATTGATGTACCTAGTTCTTCTAAGAGGAAGAAAAAGAAAAATGATAGGACTTTGCAAACTTCTAGTGAACCTATTGCTGAACCACATGAGAATCCAAATGATACTTCTAATTCTGATGCTGAAACACGCTCAGGTGATGAACATGAACCTAGTGATAATGTTAATGATAATGTTCATGTTGATGCTCAACCTAGTAATGATAATGATGTAGAAGTTGAACCTGTTGTTGATCTTGATAACCCACAATCAAGAAATCAACGTTATGATAAAAGAGACTTTGTTGCTAGGAAACATGGTAAAGAAAGGGAACCATGGGTTCAGAAACCCATGCCTTTTCCTCCAAACCATCCAAGAAAAAGGATGATGAGGATTTTGAGCGCTTTCTTTGAAATGATTAGACCTATCTTTTTATGTATGCGATTGGTGATATGCTCAAAATGAATCCCTATGCTAAATATATGAAAGATATTGTTACAAATAAAAGAATATTTTCTGTTCTTTAGTAGAAGTAAAGTAAAAATAGTATATTTCTGTCTGTTTCCTGACTTATCCGTGCAATATAAAAATATCCCGAAAATAAAAGTCCTCGGAATGCCATGCCAATTTAATATGATTTTTTCGGGAATATTTGAGGATTTACTGTGCAAAAATTAACGCTGGGAGCTGCCACACTGCCACGAGGTGGAGGGCGCGCCTACCCCCAGGCGCGCCCCGCCTCATGGGCCCACGGTGGCCCTCCTCCACTTATCCCTGCACCCATCTTCTTCCTCTGCCTCACACAAACCCGAAAAACCAACTCAAGCACAAGTTCCAGCCACTTTTGCTGTGATTTTCGATCTCCTTTCTCAAAGCACCTCTCACAAAACTGCGTGGGGAGATTGTTCCTTGCTATGTGACTCCTACATTGGTCCAATTAGTTTTTGTTCTAGTGCTCTATTCATTGCAAATTTGTGCTGCATAGGTGACCATGTTCTTGAGCTTGCATGTCAAATTTATATGGTTCCAAGTAGTTTTAATGCTTGATATATGCTCTAGGCACTTGTCTGAGTAGTTGCTATCAATTTTATTGAGGTTGGTTCACTTTTGTTTGAAGTTACTAAAAATTTCAGAATTTTTCAGAGAAAAACAATATGCTCAGGAAGATGTTCCAAGGTGGTTCTTCAAGGAAGCAAGGTCCTGTGCTTGCAATGCGTGATCTTGACGAGGAACCACCAAGAGGCGCTCTTGTTAGGCCTCGTGAATGGCCTTGGAAAATTTTATGGATCAAGCGGGAATCAAAGAAGAATTTAGCATATTTGCGTAATGCCGGTCTTGAGGACTTTGAAGTCGACAAATGCCCCGATGATCGTGATCTCACAAGTTCATTTGTGGGGAGGTTTGAGTTTTCATCTTCACGTAATTCTCCTTCAGTCATGTTTGACCTTTATGACAAATCTTATACCATGGACTTAGAGGATTCCACTCTTGCATGCAAACTTCCATCTTGGGGTAGTATCAGGGATCCCCCTAAATCTGAATATAGAGACTTTCTTACTAGAATAACTGTGGGGGAATCTAGAGATATAACGCGGGCCACTATAGGGAGCATTCACTTTCCTGCTATACATTATTTTGCTCTCTTCATTGGTAGATGCATAAATGCTAAGGATGAAGCATGTCACATGTGTGCCCCTGATCTCGGCATTTTCAGAAGTGCTGTGTTAGGGGACCAATCTTATCATATGGGAGCCATTGTAGCTCGTAGGTTGAATCTTAATAGACATAACGGAGATTTCTTTGGAGGAATTTATGCAACCTGCTTAGCTAATTTTCTTGATATAGACATTCGTGAGGGTGATATGGAGTTACCCCCTACTTATTTAGATTTTGATTCTATGGTTTCCCACCAGTTTGTTGAGACAACTGGACCACCTCTCCAGTATCGACTAATCTTTAACAAACGACATGTTGTCCATGTTACTCTTCCTGCTCCTGCCTTCTTTGATTTTCAGACAAAAGGGAGATATATTATTACCAGAGAAGAGGCAGATGAGTACGATAGGAGAGCGGAGGTAGCTCGACGCTACGTTGCAGCTCAGGAGGCGGTAGCCGCTGCATTGCAGTACGACCCCAGATACACCTACGGGTATCAGCCAGGCTATCCCTGGCAATAGACCAATTTAGGCCAAAAGCCTAAGCTTGGGGGAGTACGTATTTCTCACCGACATTACATTCATGTTCACACACACTCATTGCTAGATGTCGGTGCTCATACTCTTTCACTGTAATATCCATGTTAGTTTAAATTTCTTTTTCTAGCTTTCTTCTTGTGTGTTTGATAAACCTTAAGAAAAAACAAAAAAAATTAATTAGTCTACTTTCCATGCTTGTAGTAGAATTAAAAAGAAAACCCAAAAATATTTCCCGTTCTTCTTTTGCTTGTTGGGAGCTTTCCCGTGTAAATAGTTTTTATTTTTCTTTTCCTTTCTTTGGGGGTCGAGAAGACCATATTGAAAATGCTTAGTGGCTCTCATATGCATCATTGTTGATTTAACCAAGAGCCCATATTGCCTTGTCTTCTCCTGTTTATTGAATGCTCGCAGATTCCAGCTTAGTCCAATGCACGTGCACTCTTATTATTATTCACACCGTTCGGTCGTGCAAGTGAAAGGCAATTATGATGACATATATGATGGACTGACTGAGATGGGAAAAGCTGGTATGAACTCGACCTCTCTTGTTTTTGTAAATATGATGATTCATCGTTCCTGGTTCAGCTATTATGAAGTAAACATATTTGCAATGACATTTAGAGATTATAGTTGCTTGTGCCATGCTTGATTAGCTATGAGTTATAATGGTTTACCTTGCGTGCCAACATGCTATTAGAATGATTATGATATGGTATGATGGGATGGTATCCTCCTTTGAATGAATTGAGTGACTCGACTTGGCACATGTTCACGCATGTAGTTGAATCAAATCAACACAACCTTCATGATATTTATGTTCATGGTGGATTATATCCTACTCATGCTTGTATTCGGTGTAAATTAATTTTAATGCATGTTTACTACTGTTGTCGCTCTCTCAGTTGGTCGCTTCCCAGTCTTTTGCTAGCCTTCACCTGTACTAAGCGGGAATACTGCTTGTGCATCCAAACTCCTTAAACTCCAAAGTTGTTCCATATAAGTCCACTATACCTTCCTATATGCGGTATCTACCTGCCGTTCCAAGTAAATTTGTATGTGCCAAACTCTAAATCTTCAAATAAACATTCTGTTTTGCATGCTCGAATAGCTCATATGTCAACTAGAGCTGCCCTTATCTTCCGTGTTAGGCGGGTTATTCTCAAGAGGAGTGGACTCCGCTCCTCATTCACGAGAAAATGGCTGGTTTCCGGGATGCCCAGTCCCATGCTTTATGCAAACTAAATCAAAATAATTGCAAACAAAACTCCCCCTGGGACCCGTTGAATGTTGGAGGCACTCGTTGTTTCGAGCAAGCCATGGATTGATGCTTGTGGAGGAGGGGGAGTATAAACTTTACTATTCTGTTTGGGAACCGCCTATAATTTGTTTAGCATGGAAGATATCGTCATCTCTTAGTTGTTATGTTGACAATGAGAGTATGCCGCTCAAAATATAATTTATCTCTATTTCAAAACGGAGCTCTGGCACCTCTACAAATCCCTGCTTCCCTCTGCGAAGGGCCTATCTATTTACTTTTTTGTTGAGTCATCACCCTCTTATTAAAAAGCACTAGCTGGAGAGCAAGCTGTCATTTGCATTCATTATTGTCAATTTATATCGGGTATGACTATGATTGGATCTCTTTTACCATGAATTACAATGTCTAGTCAGTCCTTGATCTTTGAAGGTGCTCTGCATTTATGTTTTGCGGTCTCAGAAAGGGCTAGCGAGATACCATCTTGTTATATCATATTATGACTGTTTTGAGAAAGTGTTGTCATCCGAGATTTATTATTATGACTTGCTAGCTGATTATGTTATTGATATGAGTAAACATGGGACCTGAGAATTATTGCAAATGTGGTTAGTTATAATATTTGCTGAAAACCTGAATGCTGGCTTGACATAAGTACAACAACAAGAGCAAACAGAGTTTGTAAAGTTTTTCTTTTCTCTTCGGTTTGTCAACTGAATTGCTTGAGGACAAGCAAGGGTTTAAACTTGGGGAGTTGATACGTCTCCGTCGTATCTACTTTTCCAAACACTTTTGCCCTTGTTTTGGACTCTAACTTGTATGATTTGAATGGAACTAACCCGTACTGACGTTGTTTTCAGCAGAATTGCAATGGTGTTGTTTTATGTGCAGAAAATAAAAGTTCTCGGAATGACCTGAAACTTCACGGAACACCTTAGAAAAAATAATAAAAAATTCTCGCCAAAGATGAAGACCAGGGGGCCCACACCCTGCTCACGAGGGTGGGGGCGCGCCCTCCCCCCTGGGCGCGCCCCCCTACCTCGTGGGCCCCCTGGTGGCCCTCCGACGCCAACTCCAACTCCATATATTGGCTTTCGGGAAGAAAAAAATCAGAGAGAAGAAATCATCGCGTTTTACGATACGGAGCCGCCGCCAAGCCCTAATCTCTCTTGGGAGGGCTGATCTGGAGTCCGTTCGGGGCTCCGGAGAGGGGGATTCGTCGCCGTCGTCATCATCAACCATCCTCCATCACCAATTTCATAATGCTCACCACCGTGCGTGGGTAATTCCATCGTAGGCTTGCTGGACGGTGATGGATTGGATGAGATTTATCATGTAATCAAGTTAGTTTTGTTAGGGTTTGATCCCTAGTATCTACTATGTTCTGAGATTGATGTTGCTATGACTTTGTTATGCTTAATGCTTGTCACTAGGGCCCGAGTGCCATGATTTCAGATCTGAACCTATTATGTTTTCATGAATATATGTGTGTTCTTGATCCTATCTTGCAAGTCTATAGTCACCTACTATGTGTTATGATCCGCAACCTCAAGTGACAATAATCGGGACCACTCCGGTGATGACCATAGTTTGAGGAGTTCATGTATTCACTATGTGCTAATGCTTTGTTCGGTTCTCTATTAAAAGGAGGCGTTAATATCCCTTAGTTTCCAATAGGACCCCGCTGCCATGGGAGGGTAGGACAAAAGATGTCATGCAAGTTCTTTTCCATAAGCACGTATGACTATATACGGAATACATGCCTACATTACATTGATGAACTGGAGCTAGTTCTGTGTCACCCTATGTTATGACTGTTACATGATGAACCACATCCGGCATAATTATCCATCACTGATCCGGTGCCTACGAGCTTTCCATATACTAGTTCTCGCTTATTTACTTTTCCGTTGCTACTGTTACAATCACTACAAAATACCAAAAACATTACTTTTACTGTCTTTACTTTTGTTACCGTTACCACCAATATCATATTACTTTGCTACTAAACACTTTGCTGCAGATACTAAGTTTCCAGGTGTGGTTGAATTGACAACTCAGCTGCCAATACTTGAGAATATTCTTTGGCTCCCCTTGTGTCGAATCAATAAATTTGGGTTGAATACTCTACCCTCGAAAACTGTTGTGATCCCCTATACTTGTGGGTTATCAAGTACCGGGGAGTTACGGGAATACGGGAAAGAAGTATTGGGCCTTAATGGGCCTTAGTGGGAAGGAGAGGCAGCAGCCAGGAGGTGGCAAGCGCCCCTCCCAAGCCCAGTCCGAATTGGACAAGGGGTTTGGGGCGCGGCCCCCCTCTCCCTTCCTTCTCCTCTTCCCCCCTTTCCCCCCTTCTCCTAGTTGGACTAGGAAAGGAGGAAACCTACTCCAACTAGGAGTAGGAATCCTACTCCCTTGGCGCGCCCCTCCTAGGGCCGGCCTCCTCCTCCCTTGCTCCTTTATATACGGGGGCAGGGGGCACACCATAGACACAACAATTGATCTCTTGATCTCTTAGCCGTGTGCGGTGCCCCTCTCCACCATAATCCACCTCGATAATATCGTAGCGGTGCTTAGGTGAAGCCCTGTGTCGGTAGAACATCATCGTTGTCACCACGCCATCGTGCTGACGAAACTCTCCCTAAACACTCGGCTGGATCGAAGTTTCGAGGGACGTCATCGAGTTGAACGTGTGCAGAACTCGGAGGTGTCGTGCGTTCGGTACTTGATCGGTCGGATCGTGAAGACGTACGACTACATCAACCGCGTTGTGCTAACGCTTCCGCTTTCGGTCTACGAGGGTACGTGGACAACACTCTCCCCTCTCGTTGCTATGCATCACCATGATCTTGCGTGTGCGTAGGAAAATTTTGAAATTACTACGTTCCCACCCTGAGGGACAGAAAGAAGCACAAGAATGGGAATTCTCCAAACAAAAGCAACTTGGACAGCGTGGCGGGCTCCTCAGAGGAGCGCCGCCAGGTCCAATGAGTTTCTCATGTTGGAACTGTCGCGGGGCGGGCAAACCGGCGACAGTTTGAGAGCTTCGCGACTTCGCGATGCAGTTTGCTCCGATGGTGCTTTGTATAGTTGAAACTCAACTCCCTAGAGATAGAGTGGAAAACTTGGCAAGCACCCTAGGTTATGATAATGCTTATGCTGTTAGTAGCTCTGGTAGAAGTGGAGGTCTCGGTATTTTCTGGAATAATGAGATCGAAAATTTTGGTTACTCTGCTTATCATATAGATGCTCATTTTACTCTTCCTGGTACTACACCATGGCGGCTCATAGTGATGTACGGTGAATCACAAGTTAGTGAAAGAGGAAAGACTTGGGATGTGTTAAGATCTCTCGCTGAAGATAATGATATGCCATGGTTATGCTTCGGTGATTTCAATGAGGTACTCAGTTTGAATGAACATGATAGGGTTGGTCACCGTTGCATGACACATGTGAATGGTTTTAGGGACGCTATTGATACATGCGGCCTTATAGATCTAGGCTTCTCAGGAACCAGCTGGACTTTTGAGAAAAGAGTAGCCGGAGGTACATACACGCGGGTTCGCCTCGATAGGGCACTTGCCACTGCATCATGGTCCAGCATGTATCCAGGGGCCGAGTTATCCCATAAGTCTGCCACCACATCGGATCATATACCGATTTTGCTACAGCTCTCACCGGGAGGAGATGAGCCGCGCCAAGCTAGATCTTTCAGATACGAGATGATGTGGGAATCTCATGATGGTTTTCAGGCGACCATTGAACAACACTGGCAAGGCCTAGGAGCAACCACGGTTGCGGAACTGTGTGCAAAAATAAAAACGCTGTCAACAAACCTGAAACGTTGGGACCGAACTATGTTTGGCAGTGTCAAGGAAGAGATCAGAACTCTCAAGCTTCAGCTAGAGAGCATGCGTGCAGACCCATCTAGGATTGCATCTACTCGTCAGGAGGAGAAAGTGAAAGATCGCCTGATCGAGCTCTATCATAGAGAGGAAGTCATGTGGCGTCAGAGATCGCGAATAACATGGCTGGCGGCGGGCGATAAGAACACCAAGTTCTTTCACCTACGGGCCAGCAGACGGCGCCTTAAAAACAAGATAAAAAGCTTACTCAGACAGGATGAAACTACAGCAGATGATGCAGTAGAGATGGAGAGTATGGTTACGGCCTTCTACAAAAATTTGTTCACATCCGAGGGGACAACGAACACGCATCAAGTGATTGACGTGGTGCCACGCAAAGTCACAGACGAGATGAACCAGCAGCTGACGGGCGAGTATAGCAGAGAGGAAATTAAAACAGCGCTGTTTCAGATGGCTCCTACAAAAGCACCAGGATCGGATGGGTTCCCGGCGCATTTTTTCCAGAGACATTGGGAGCTTTGTGGAGATGAAGTGTCCACTATCATTCTGAAAATCTTAAGGGGTGAAGACGAAGTTGAGGAGTTGAATGATACTGTCCTAGTTCTCATCCCTAAGGTAACCAATCCCACACTTCTGTCGCAATTCCGCCCCATAAGTCTATGTAATGTACTCTACAAGATTGCGTCGAAAGTTATGGCAAACAGGCTGAAGTCCATTCTTCCTATGATCATATCGGAGGAGCAATCGGCCTTTGTGGCGGGACGGTTGATCACAGACAACATCATCTCCGCGTATGAATGTTTAAATTTTATGAAGAGGAACATGTCAAAGAGGAATGGGTTTTGTACTCTTAAACTCGACATGATGAAGGCCTATGACCGTTTGGAATGGGACTACCTCTATGCTATTATGACTAAACTGGGTTTTGTGCCGGCCTGGGTCAACTCGGTTATGAGGATGGTATGTTCAGTCAAGTTTTCGGTTATGTTCAATGGAAAGAAACTTGAGAAATTCACACCTTCGCGAGGAATCCGACAAGGGGATCCAATATCACCTTACCTTTTCTTGTTGGCAGCGGAGGGCCTTTCATGCCTTTTAAAAAACTAGACAGAGTCATCTCCAGTGCATGGGATCAAAGTGGCAGATACGGCGCCGCCGGTAAGCCATCTTCTTTTCGCAGATGACAGCCTGCTGTTTGTCAAGGCTAGTGTTGAGGGGGCTATTCAGTATCTTCTTTGTTGGAAATATATTGCAATGCTTCAGACAGAAAATTAACTTGGATAAATCTTGGTGTTCTTTAGCAAGGGCTGCTTTCAGAGTATTAAAGAGAGCATGAAAATACCTTGAATGTTCACAATGAGAGTCTCTCATAAAAGTACTTGGGCATGCCTACGGATGTTGGGAGCAGCAAAAACGGAGCCTTCAAATATTTGAAAGACAGAGTTTGGAGCAAAGTTAAGGGATGGATGGAAAAGATGTTGTCATCCGGAGGGAAAGTGGTACTTATAAAGTCTGTAGCTCAATCTATCCCGGTCTACTCTATGGCTTGCTTCAAGCTACCTCGGGGCCTCTGTCTTCACATTAATTCCATCATACGCAAGTTTTGGTGGGGGAGTAAACATGGTGAAAGAAAGACAAATGGGTCTCCTGGGAGAAGATAACAAGGCCAAAATATGAAGGAGGTCTAGGTTTTAGGGATATTGAATTGTTTAACCTTGCTCCGCTGGCAAGACAGGCGTGGAGAATCCTACAAACACCAGAGACACTAAGTGCAATTTTTTTGAAAGCGCACTACTTCCCAACTACAGACTTTCTTGATGCTTCACTGGGCAGCCAGCCATCTCAAATATGGAGGGCAATTGTTGAGGGCAAGGAGATCCTCTCGCAGGGACTCAACAAACGTATTGGCGATGACAGAGATACTTTGATATGGCAGCATATACAAAAAGAGGCGTCACTCAGGCCAATTGTTTGCTTGAGCCAACATAGGCCACATTTGTGTTCGAACTGATCGACAGCTCCAACGCCAGGTGGAAGCAGGACGTGGTTCGTGCAACCTTTCTCCCAATAGACGCGGACGTGATTCTCAATATCCCGCTAGCTACTCGACAATGCAGAGATTCCTGGGCATGGGCATACGAGCACAAGGGCTCCTTCTCTGTTCGCTCGGCATATCAGATGCTCATCAATACGAAGCTAAGGAGGGAGGCGTGGCTTGAAGGACGATCAGGCCCGGCTGATAGATCGAGAGAAGAAGCAAGCTGGACTAACCTCTGGAAGGTTGCGGTGCCGTCAAAACTAAAGGTATTCCTGTGGAGACTTGCACAATGCTCTATACCCACGGCGGATGTCCTCAGTCATCGTAATATGTCCACATCGTCGCAGTGTGCTATCTGTGGAGAGGAGGACTCGTGGATGCATTCATTGATAACGTTATGCGATGGCGCTGTGTGTATGGGCGCTAGGTGACCCGAGCTGGTTGAGCATGTTATTGCCTTGTGCAGAACCGAATGCAAAGGCTTGGCTCTTCAGTATGCAAGAATCCATGCCACATGCCGAGTTCACAAAGCTAACCGTGACACTATGGGCCATATGGTCGGTGCGGCGAAAGCTAATCCATGAGGGGGAGCACCAGAGCCCAGTGGGGACTCATTCTTTTATCACACGCTTCTTGGCAGATTTGAGTATTGCTTCCTTGTCACATGAAATAACGAAGCCCAGAACAACCCCAGTGCGGGTGCAAGATTGGGTACCACCACCGACGGGTCACCACAAGGTAAATGTTGATGCAACTACTTGTAAACACCCTCCTATCGGGGTTGTTAGCGCGGTCTGTCGGGATCAATCAGGAGCATATGCTGGGTCAGCAGCGGTGGTATTCCATGGTATGACCGACCCGAATATATTGGAAGCTCTGGCATGTCGCGAGGCTATTGCATTAGCCAGGGATCTCGCAATGACTCATTTTATGGTGGCTTCAGATTGCCTTTCGGTGGTCAAGGACATACAAACTGGAACTATGGGCACAATTGCTCCAATCGTGTGCAGGAGATCATCGACTCGAGCAAAGAGTTTCAGTCCTGCTCTTTCACCCATGAGACGTCTTTCCAACAAGGAGGCTCATGGCTTAGCTAGACATGCTTTACATTTAGGGAAGGGTCGCCATTTATGGCTGTTACACCCTCATGATACTTCTATTATTCCTGTAATTCGCTCTATTGATCAATAAAGTAAAGCATGTTTCCCTCCAAAAAAAAGAGAGATATAAAGGGCAGACGTGAATTCTCAAAAAAAAATGGCAGACGCGACCCTCCTTTCCTTCTCAAGGTCGCACGCTCCCACCCTCGCCTGGCGGCTGGGCGCGACCAATGCGAGAGCGACGACTCCGACGGCGTCCGCGCTGGGTTCGGACAGAGGCGACTCACTCGAGCGATAGGGTCACGTCTCCGAGCAACGCGACGGGGAGGTGGTGGGGTTAACATTAAAGTGAAGCATCAGCCACAATTGGAGTCGATTCGCCGGTGATTGAAGATGCGAAACGTAGTTCATGCAGCCAATTACTGGCAGTAGATGCTCTGGCCATCGGTAATTGCAGGTCGGTTACTACCCTGACTTATCTTCTTCATTTACACGACGCTCGTGTATATATGTCCACAGTGCCTCTGATCGTTCCCCATTCCCCTTATTACATCTGCGAAACTGCTCTGCGTACGATTAATTTTCGTCGGACAGCAATACGACCAGACTGCAAATGATATGGCCCACAGTTACATCTGTACCTCCTTCTCCGGCAGCCATGGTTAACGTATAGGCCGAGGATTCATCTTCCCCTTTCTGTCAGTCCTCCACTCTCTCCTTCGAATTCCGATGGCTTGTGATTCATTAAGTTTTTAATTTCTGGCAATCTCTTTTGCTGGACCACAAATTCGAAGGCACACCCTCTCTATCTATACTGGTGAGAGAACACTTCGAAGCTAATATTCATTAAGATGCAACATTTTGATACTCTGTCATGTTAGCGTTATCGAGTTAATTGCAACACTTCACACGCCATATGTGCTTGCCTTATTGATGCTCAAATTGGAATCGTTTTTATGTGGTATTAGTGATGTATAATTGTACTTCTTTCATCCTAGGTTGAACTGGGATGGTACATCAGAGAAATCTCTTCATATTTCACATGCAGACATGCTTGCCTTTTACTACGTCCCTGGGCAGAAGCTCATATGTGAGCCCCTACTCATGCGTGAGCCACGAAGCAACGAAGGATGAGTGGTTGAACTACTGATCACATCGTCCCTCTGATTTAGTATGTAAGTTGCCTTTGATCCCCGTTTCACGTTGTGACCGATTCGGTGATGAGGTTTCTTCTGATATTTTTGGTAGGTTTGTGGTTGTTTCAATCGACTAGGAATAAGTTTATCTCAATGAGTTTATGTTTCAGGTTTCAACCCGTTGTTGGGGAAGAGACTTGAGATCGTATCCAACATTGGTGACCAGGTCGAGGGATCAATTCCTTTGTGCTATCGCCAAGAAATAAATTGATCTGTCTCTCGTGAGGAATTTCTCCGATGAGATTAAATTTCACCTATTCTGTACCTGGATGGCTAGGTGATTTTGTGGCTGCTTGCTCCAGATGATTTGTCCCTACAAATTTTTAGGATTCATGGGCACTGACCCTGATCAAGGCATATAACGCGGAGCGATCTGTTAATGCCGTTGGCATATCTTCTCCACTTGGTCATGTATGCTCCTGTATCCCAGACTTCAGTCATACCACTGCCCATATGTGCAGGTTCCTAAGTTGTTGTGAGCAGTTCTGCATACAGCGTGATCTCAGAACACTGATGATATTTGTAAGTTATTTGGGTTTGTTCCATGCTAAAAAACTGTATCCTCATGTGTAAATATTTGGAGATGACAAACACTCGTGATATGGTGCGTTTTCCATTTGCCTTCTGAATTTATTTTTTCAAATTGGACTGCATACTCTTTGAATGTACATGATTTAGTCTTCAGCGTCACTTTCTTTTGTTCTGCCCATATAGTTCACACTTTCAAGCCTTGAATTCTTGATGCCTTTAGCTTTGGTAAGGTATTTTTGTCAAATACAAGAGAGTAACCAATGATTCCCTGTGTAGTTTTTTTTTTTTTTGATAAAATAACAAGCGCAAATGGTTATGCGATAAGATAGATTTGTGTCAAGAGACTTAGTTTTTATATGGTGAACATTGCCACTGTAATTCTTTTGAGGTACATTATGTATGCAGACTGTATCCTGACCTGTGCACAAGACCTTGTTATTTCTTCTAGGCTTCAGTCGAAAAAATTGGAGATAAAGGCATTGTGTATTGATGAATGCACAAGAATTTAATCCTGAAGGTCGGATTTATGTTCTTATTCCTATATTGTTTTGCTTTATATGATTATATATCAATCTTATCCATTTTCCTGTTGACACAGTACAATTCATGTTCAAATATGGATCCAGTAAACTTGGAACGACCAAAAGAACTCAAAAAGTAGTTAATTTTTGTCAAGCATACTGCTTTTTTTATTTTAGAATTTAGTACAATGCATTTTTTCTGGTTTCCAGGATAAGGGATAACATGAGCCTGACAATGATAAATTAATTTTTGAGCCTCCTTCCACGAAAATCTAGCTGTATCAAGCGCCAACCGTAAGGGCCTGTATCAAGCAATAGCTCATAATTTGTTCTTGGAAAGTTGACGAAACTCTGTCGTCATTTTCAGTTGCTCCTATGCAAATAAAGCCTAAATTCGCACCTTTTGATGCTGGTGATTATCAGAGAAAGCAGATGCACTGGAAAGTTTACAGAACTAAGCTAGAGAGAGCAAGATTTTATATGAAATGTTTAGGCACATGAAGCATTTCAATAGCCATAAATTTGATATCTCCCACCAATGATTGTTACAAGGATATCTATTACTATATGTAGTCAGTGACCTATTTCCACAATATATTTTGGGTCCGAACAGAGGTTTTATTCTACTCCCTCCGTTCCCAAATAATTGTCTTTCTAGCCATCTCAAATGGATTACAACATACGGATGTATGTAGACATGTTTTAGAGTGCAGATTTACTCATTTTGCTCCGTATGTAGTCACTTGTTGAAATCTCTAGAAAGACAATTATTTAGGAACGGGGGGAGTACATTGCAACGATGCTAATTTGTTGGAAATCAGGAAGCAAAGCTTTGCCTGCACTTATGGTTGATATCAAAATTATCTTACCCTCCTTTTGATGTTAAATAGCTGACACGTGTTTTACTGCCCTGCCTATACTGGGGTGTATGATATGCTTACTTAACATTATGTGTATGCATGTAACCAAAACCTATCACATATCAGTATACCTTGGTCTATTGTTTTGGATGGTACAAGCTATGTAAATTCTACTGGGTCATACAGTGCTAACTTGTGTTTTCCAACAAACTTCAAAGTAGAACATGAGCTGTTAGATAGTTCTGCTGCATATGAAATGTTGCCTGCAATACATTATAGTCTGCATAGTCTACAACGAACCATCTGGCTGATGCTATTTGCTACTCATAGGGAAATAATATCAATGTTAGAAGAATTATAACAATAGTACGAAACGAGTTCACAGTGTTACCTGAAACTTAGTGTCAAATACTCCAAAGTATTCCAAATATTTCTGTTGCCTATTAGTCCATATTTATAAAATTCCTCTCTTTGATAACTAACAACATAATAGACGGGCGCAACAACGCGCGCCTTCATGGTCTAGTATATTTCGAGAGAGGGCTCGGGTTTCCCCTACACGATTTCGTTTGTAAGCTGTTGCGCTTCTACGACTGCGATCTACTACAACACATCCCACCAAACGGGGTTCTTCACATTGCAAACTTTATCGTATTTTGCGAATGCTTTCTCGGGACAGCCCCTCACTTTGAGTTGTGCCGATACTTTCTTTGGGTCTGTGTTCAGACCAACGGGGACACCGTCTACGACCTTGGAGGAGCTATCCTCCAACTCCGCCCCAACACCAAATTTTTCGCCACGGACCTCCCGAAGATAAAAAAAAAGAAAAAAACTGCACCTGTGTGGATGGCGAGCACCGCACCGCACACGAACGCCAACGCGAACCTGACGCTGCCGCGCCACACAACACGCCATTCGCGCGCGGATCGTCGGATGTCACGCCCACGATTATATTCTCCGGTGCCGCACGTACCATGCGATCGCACAGCTCACATCGAGAACTTTTCTGTTTGGCGTCGCCGTCAATGAAACACCTTCCCGTCGAGTCGACGACGCCTATAAGTACATCGCCTGATCGTATCATCACTCCCACGTACTACAACCTCTCGACCTCTCACCTAGCGCACATCCATGGCGCGCTTCCTCGTCGCCCTCCTCGCTGCCACCCTGGTCGCGGTAATGGCCGAAGAAGCCACTGGGCAACGCCTGCATCTTCTTCATTTTGGCAAACTGCACCTAGTACATTTTGCATGAGATTAATCAATCACAGACTGGTGCTAACAGCCTGTTTCGTCTCAGGTTCAGGCTGGAGGGCAGCTGGGCCACGCGGCGCCGGCGACGGCCGAGGTGTTCTGGCGCGCCGTGCTGCCACACTCGCCATTGCCCGACGCCGTTCTCCGCCTCCTCAAGCAGCCTGCAGCAGGTCTGTCTTTCATGTTGCTCGTCGCCCTCCGTCAACCGTCTTCTCTCGAGTTTGATTGATCACCAAACACTAAAATGCATGCAGGCGTGGGTGTTGAACTGCACACAGAAGCCACCAGCTTCGTGAGAGACCCCGAGGACAGGCCCCCCTTCGACTACCGTGATTACAGCCGCTCGTCGTCCGATGATGAACCGAGCAAGAGCACCGGCGCCGCCTCCGGAGCGGGGGGCTTCGACTACGACAACTACAGCGGGGCCGACGAACGCCGTGGCGCCACAGATGAATACAAGGCGCCGAGCAGCTGCCTCGCTGGAAGCGGGGCGTCCACGGCTAGGGGCGGCAAGGCGGAGACGACGACAGTGTTCTTTCACGAGGAGGCGGTGCGCGTCGGCAAGAGGATCCCATTCCGCTTCCCGCCGGCGACTCCCGCCGCGCTCGGTTTCCTGCCGCGCCAGGTCGCCGACTCCGTCCCGTTCACGACGGCCGCGCTGCCCGGGGTCCTCGCGACGTTCGGCGTCGCGTCAGACTCCGCCACGGTGGCCAGCATGGAGGCGACGCTGCGCGCTTGCGAGTCGCCGACCATCGCCGGGGAGTCCAAGTTCTGCGCGACTTCGCTGGAGGCCCTGGTGGAGCGCGCCATGGGAGTGCTGGGGACCCGGGACATCAGGCCGGTGACGTCGACGCTGCCCCGCGCCGGCGCCCCGCTGCAGACGTACACCGTCGTCGCCGTGCGGCCGGTGGAGGGGGGCCCGGTCTTCGTGGCGTGCCACGACGAGGCCTACCCGTACACCGTGTACCGGTGCCACACCACCGGCCCGTCCAGGGCGTACATGGTGGACATGGAGGGCGCGCCCGGCGGCGACGCGGTGAGCATTGCCACCGTGTGCCACACCGACACGTCCCTGTGGAACCCGGACCACGTCTCCTTCAAGCTCCTCGGAACCAAGCCTGGCGGCACGCCGGTCTGCCACCTCATGCCGTACGGGCACATAATCTGGGCCAAGAACGTGAAACGCTCGACTGCGTGAGCGTCCCGGCCAGCTCTGTTGTCTCGCCGGAACCAAGATCGATGTACCACTAGTCTACTACTATCTGTTTCTACCTACGTATTCTGTTGTTCATGCCACCAGATGGTCACCAGAGCAGCGTTTGTAATAAAAGAACAGCTTCTGCAGAGCTGTGTTTATTTACATTACATTTGCAATTCGTATTCAACTGCATACAAAAACTCTATACTTTTGCATGTCACTGTGCCACAGAACCACTAGCATGCCAAGAAATGGCTTCCTGGACCGCTTAAGTGACCAATATGGCTGTTCGAATCATATTCTTGTAGAAGAACAAATGGGACATTCTGTAGAAGAAACATAAAGAATTTTTTCTTGTAGAAGGAATATGGCAGGACCCTGCCATTTGGCTAACAAAGTGACATTCTGTAGAAGAAACAGAAAGAAATTTCCCAAGGAATATGGCAAAAGACATCTGGCTTTTGGTTGGAAGGAAAAACGACATTGTAAAAGAAACAGAAAGCGTTTTGCGATAGTTTTGAAATTAGGTCAAGAAACACGTAGCAATAATGTTCACACATTAAGATCTTTTACAAAATAGATGGCTACCATGCCTTGCCACTCACAGATTAGAGTTTCATAGTCATTACCCCTTAACACTTTGTAGATATGGGTTGCAGTATCTATCCGAATAAGTGTAGCAGCTGACCAAAATCTACTTAAGAAAACATCTGCAGTTGAACAACGGGGCTACATTTACTAGGGAAAAACTGCATCGACATCTACCAAAAACATCTGCAGTTGATCAAAATCACCTCATTAAACTGCGCATCTCATCGGTGAAACTCACGCGCGTACTTTTAGCAATACAGATACAGAAGGCCATTGATATGGCAACCATCCATCAATCGATCTTCACGGACGCAAAGAGGTAGTGCACGAAGGATATTGACGTCAAGAAGCCAATGGTTCCAGTGGCAAGCATGATGGCGAATGCCATGAGGAATGAGTAGCCGATGTAGAGCATTGCAGAGACAGGACCGCTCAGGCTTCTGAGATCAAAGACCAAGTAGTTGATGGAGTAGAGGAACACGTAGAGCGCAACAGAGCCCGAAGCAAAGAAAGCCTTCCACCACCACCTCCAGTCCTCAACACAGAGATTCATGTATGTAAGGACAACAGATACCTCGGCGCAAACAATGACAAGCATCAGCAGGACAATCAGCAGGAAGCCAAACACATAGTAGAACCTTCCAAGCCAGATGCTCGACAGAATGAAGAACAGCTCAATAAACAGGGTTCCAAATGGCAGCGTGCCTGCTCCAAGGACCAGAAGCCATGATGGATATTTCCGTGCAGGGATCTCTCTAGGAATCTGGTTGGTGCGAACAGGAAATTCAATTTGCTCTGCTCTTGTACCAAGGAAGCCACCGACAAGCGTTAACGGCACAGAGATACAGAACCACAGAGCCAGAAGGGTGAAAAATAATGATATAGGTAAAGCTCCAGTGCTCTTGCTTCCCCACAGCACAAAGTTTAAGATGGTAAGGACCGTAAACATGACACAAGGGAAAAAGCAAGCAGTCAACCATGAGAGTGATCTCCATCCTTCAGACGTTCCCTTAATAGTCCTCCATAGCCGAACACTGACATACCCAGCTACAATACCAAGGAAAAGATAGAGAATAATCATTCCGGTAAGAAGCATTCCTCTTGAAGCTGGAGACATGAACCCAAGTGTGGAAAAAACAATTGTAACAATTGACATGCCCAGAATTTGAACTCCATCACCAATCATGATGCATAATAGCTTGGGGCAAGTTGGCTCTCTGAACACATCTCCAACAACAAGCTTCCACCCAGATAGCTCCTCATTCATCTGTGCTTGCGCTTCCTTGTCGAGCTCTTCATATGTGGTGAGATCCCTCCTGACAGTTCTCAGGAATATAATAAAGACGATTCCTGCCAAGAACAAGATGACCATGAGGGAGTTCATTATAGAGAACCAGTGGACCTTGGCACCAGCCTCCATCTTCAGATAAGCATCCCACCTAGATGGCCACCTGATGTCACTCTTCACAAACTCAACATCATAGGTAAATGTGATCCTCTCCTGTTGCCTGATCACTTGGGACATTCGAAGCTCCACCGGGCAGCTCACAGGTTCAATGGTGTCATGCATGTTAAGCTTAGAGAAATCCTCGGGGTCACGCTTCACACTGCAAGGCACGACCTCAAAACCAACAATCTGATACCCAGACATCCCCTTCTTGTCCATCTCTGATATGACAGCAGATCCTTCTTCTCCAGTACCGATGATTTCTACATTTGTTCCTTCGTACTCATGGACCAAGACCTTAAACTTTAAATGGTTGATGATATAATCATCAGCACTACCAGCGGGAGTGTAACCAACAGGAAAACCAGTCCACTGTACTGTGATACCATTCTGCTCAGCGAAACGCATGACAGGCAGATTGTCCAGCATCATGTTCACCTGATATAGATCACGGGCCCGCTGCTTGAGAAGCTTTGCATCATTCTCATTAAGCCCTTTCGTGGTGCAGAGGAAGAGGGACTCATTGACATTCACACGGAACCGGTAGGGTGAGTTGTCGATCTGGTCACCCATGAGAAGCTCACCAAGGTTCTCGGCGCTCTTCTTGATGCCACCAGGTGGACGGCAGTATGGCAGACTATAGTAGCTGAACGGCATCTCAGTCTCAATGGACGTGAGTGAATTAACCTTTGCCCATATATCCTCACCTTGGGAGTATGTGTGCATGTAGCTGCCAGGCAAGTAGAATGCATTGCCTGGAGACAAAGTCAGCAACAGCACAGCCAACAATAACAGAGCCGGACAACGAGAACTGTGCAGCGCCCCAGCCATCCGAAGCACAAACTCTCACCAACAATTTAGAACATGTGAGGAATACCCTGTAACAAGAACATTTTTATTGATCAAAATCACGCATAAATTACATCCATCGTTATTTTGGTATGTATCTTTTTATCTGGACAACAACATCTGAAAGGTGTATTGATAATTGCAGAAGACTAGTCGTTTCCTAGAGCAAGAACATGCAAAATCCATCCATTCCCTCATAATCTAGAACAATCACATCTAAGTTACTAGTGAACATTAATTCCCCTCCCATAAACAATAATTGACTACGTTAAGAAGTAACCAACGCAGTGCAACCAAACTAGAACAGTGATTTCTAAGTATAGAAGCGCGATGACAAAATTCTCCAACAAACAGAGGGCACAGCCACTCACTGGGAGCAAAATACTGCAAAAGGTTACTATGAAACTCTAAAATACAACAGATCTTACCTCTAACCAGAGGAACAATTCCTTATTTCCTACGCGCCCAAAATCGGAAGCGTTCGGCAACCATGAAACACTTCACAGTTGACACATCGATGGCAGAGCAGGTACTGCACCCCCCATGACCACGTACCTACGCCGAAAAACCCCGCAGATCTACAGAAAAGCGCCTAAGGAACTCGGAGATCTAGAGCAAGCAACTGCGGGGGTATGAAATCCGGGCGCAAGGCTGCAACACCGCGCTGCTGGTAGAGCTAGGGACGCGAATAGAAGGAGTGGGAATGGGTGGAAGCGTCGAGAAGGTTCTAGAACTGCGGAGGAAGGTACCTGACGGTGGCGCACCGCCAAGAAGCGAGGGCGGAGCTGGCGAACGGGATGGGTGGATCCGGGGAGGGGAAATATGGGAGGGCAGGCGCACGGAAAAAAAGTGGGCAAGGGGGGTCGAGATATTTGGGTGGCGCATCCAAATCTTGGCGATGTTGGGCTGGGCTGCTGCAGGATAGGATTTCCATTTCCTGGCCCGGTGGTGCTGCCGTTTCGACCGACTAGTTAGCATGCACGTGCAACGCACGTCTCAAACTCTTGTTATATCATATTATGACTGTTTTGAGAAAGTGTTGTCATCCAAGAGATATTATTATGACTTGCTAGCTGATTATGTTATTGATATGAAGGTAAACATGGGACCTGAAGAATTATTGCAAATGTGGTTAGTTATAATATTTCTTTGAAAACCTGAATGCTGTGGCTTGACATAAGTATTAACAACAAGAGCAAAACAGAGTTTGTAAAGTTTTTCTTTTCTCTTCAGTTTGTCAACTGAATTGCTTGAGGACAAGCAAGGGTTTAAACTTGGGGAGTTGATATCCGTCAGATCTACTTTTCCAAACTTTTGCCCTTGTTTTGGACTCTAACTTGTATGATTTGAATGGAACTAACCTGATCGACGTTGTTTTCAGCAGAATTGCAATGGTGTTGTTTTATGTGCAGAAAATAAAAGTTCTTGAATGACTCAAACTTCACTTTAACACCTTAGAAAAATATAAAATTCTCGCCAAAGATGAAGACCAGGGGCCTGACACCGCTCACGAGGGTGGGGGAGCGCCCCCGGGCGCGCCTCTACCTCGTGGCCCCTCGTGGCCCTCCCACGCCAACTCCAACTCCATATATTGGCTTTGAAGAAAAAAATCAGAGAGAAGAAATCATCGCGCTTTTACGACACGGAGCCACCGCCAAGCCCTAATCTCTCTTGGGAGGGCTGATCTGAGTCCGCTCGGGCTCCGGAGGGGATTCACGCCGTTGTCATCATCAACCATCCTCCATCACCAATTTCATAATGCTCACCACTGCGTGGGTAATTCCATCGTAGGCTTGCTGGACGGTGATGGATTGGATGAGATTTATCATGTAATCAAGTTAGTTTTGTTAGGGTTTGATCCTAGTATCTACTATGTTCGAGATTGATGTTGCTATGACTTTGTTATGCTTAATGCTTGTCACTAGGGCCCGAAAGTGCCATGATTTCAGATCTGAACCTATTATGTTTTCATGAATATATGTGTGTTCTTGATCCTATCTTGCAAGTCTATAGTCACCTACTATGTGTTATGATCCGCAACCTCAAGTGACAATAATCGGACCACTCCCGTGATGACCATAGTTTGAGGAGTTCATGTATTCACTATGTGCTAATGCTTTGTTCCGTTCTCTATTAAAAGGAGGCGTTATTATCCCTTAGTTTCAATAGGACCCCGCCGCCATGGGAGGTAGGACAAAAGATGTCATGCAAGTTCTTTCCATAAGCACGATGACTATATACGGAATACATGCCTACATTACATTGATGAACTGGAGCTAGTTCTGTGTCACCCTATGTTATGATCATACATGATGAACCACATCCGCATAATTATCCATCACCGATCCGTGCCTCACGAGCTTTCCATATACTAGTTCTCGCTATTTACTTTTCCGCTGTTATATGTTATAATCACTACAAAATACCAAAACATTACTTTTATTGTTTTTACTTTTGTTACCGTTACCACCAATATCATATTACTTTGCTACTAAACACTTTGCTGCAGATACTAAGTTTGTGTGTGGTTGAATTGACAACTCAGTCTGCCAATACTTGAGAATATTCTTTGGCTCCCCTTGTGTCGAATCAATAAATTTGGGTTGAATACTCTACTCGAAAACTGTTGTGATCCCTATACTTGTGGGTTATCAAGCACCGGGAGTTACGGAATACGGAAAGAAGTATTGGGCCTTAATGGGCCTTAGTGGGAAGGAGAGGCAAGAGCAGAGGTGGCAAGCGCCTCCCAAGCCCAAATCAATTGGACAAGGGGTTTGGCGGCGCCCCTCTCCCTTCCTTCTCCTCTTCCCCTTTCCCCTTCTCCTAGTTGGACTAGGAAAGGAGGAAACCATCCAACTAGGAGTAGGAATCCTACTCCTCGCGCCGCCTCCTAGGGCCGGCCTCCTCCTCCCTTGCTCCTTTATATACTAAGGGGGGCACACCATAGACACAACAATTGATCTCTTGATCTCTTAGCCGTGCAGGTGCCCCTTCCACCATAATCCACCTCGATAATATCAGAGCGGTGCTTAGGTGAAGCCCTGTCGGTAGAACATCATCGCTGTCACCACGCCCATCGCGGTCGATTTAAACTCTCCCTAAACACTCGGCTGGATCAAGTTTCGAGGGACGCCATCGAGTTGAACGGTGCGTAACCGGAGGTGTCGTATGCTCGTACTTGATCGGTCGGATCGTGAAGACGACGACTACATCAACCGCTAGCAGCTAACGCCTCGCTTTCGGTTCACGAGGGTACGTGGACAACACTCTCCCTCTCGCTGCTATGCATCACCATGATCTTATGTAAAGCGAGAAAATTTTGAAATTACTACGCTCCCACCCCGAGGGATGTAAAGAAGCACAAGAATGGGAATTCTCCAAACAAAGCAACTTGACAGAAGGTATGGCTCTCGAGGAGCGCCGCCAGTCCAATGAGTTTCATGTTGAACTGTTGGCAAGGGCAAACCGCGACAGCTTGAGAGCTTCATGATTTCATGATGCAGTTTGTTCGATGGTGCTTTGTATAGTTGAAACTCAACTCCCTAGAGATAGAGTGGAAAACTTGGCAAGCACCCTAGGTTATGATAATGCTTATGCTGTTAGTAGCTCGTAGAAGTGGAGGTCTCGTATTTTCGGAATAATGAGATCGAAAATTTTGGTTACTCGCTTATCATATAGATGCTCATTTTACTCTTCCGGTACTACACCATGGCGGCTCATAGTGATGTACGGTGAATCACAAGTTAGTGAAAGAGGAAAGACTTGGGATGTGTTAAGATCTCATGAAGATAATGATATGCCATGGTTATGCTTCGTGATTTCAATGAGGTACTCAGTTTGAATGAACATGATAGGGTTGGTCACCGTTGCATGACACATGTGAATGGTTTTAGGGACGCTATTGATACATGCGGCCTTATAGATCTAGGCTTCTCAGGAACCAGCTGGACTTTTGAGAAAAGAGTAGCCGGAGGTACATACACGCGGGTTCGGCTCGATAGGGCACTTGCACACGCATCATGGTCCAAAGATGTATCCAGGGCCGAAGTTATCCCATAAGTCTGCCACCACATCGGATCATATACCGATTTTGCTACAGCTCTCACCGGAGGAGATGAGCTGCCAAGCTAGATCTTTCAGATACGAGATGATGTGGGAATCTCATGATGGTTTTCAAAGCGCACTATTGAACAACACCGGCAGGTTTAGGAGCAACCACGGTTATGAATCAGTGCAAAAATAAAACGCTGTCAACAAACCCGAAACGCTTGGGACCGAACTATGTTTGGCAAAGGTCAAGGAAGAGATCGAACTCTCAAGCTTCAGCTAGAGAGCATGCGTGCACTCCATCTAGGATTGCATCTACTCGTCAGAGGAGAAAGTGAAAGATCGCCTGATCGAGCTCTATCATAGAGAGGAAGTCATGGGCGCCGAGATCGCGAATAACATGGTGGCAAGCGGCGATAAGAACACCAAGTTCTTTCACCCACGGGCCAAAGCAGACGGCGCCTTAAAAACAAGATAAAAAGCTTACTCAGACAGATGAAACTACAAGATGATGCAGAGAGATGGAGAGTATGGTTACGGCCTTCTACAAAAATTTGTTCACATCCGAGGGGACAACGAACACGCATCAAGTGATTGACGTGGTGCCACGCAAAGTCACTGCATTTAGATGAACCAGCAATGACGGGCGAGTATAGCAGAGAGGAAATTAAAACAGCACTGTTTCAGATGGCTCCTACAAAAGCACCAGGATCGGATGGGTTCCCCAAGATTTTTTCCAGAGACATTGGGAGCTTTGTGGAGATGAAGTGTCCACTATCATTCTGAAAATCTTAAGGGTGAAGACGGTTGAGGAGTTGAATGATACCGTCCTAGTTCTCATCCCTAAGGTAACCAATCCCACACTTCGTCGTAATTCCGCCCCATAAGTCTATGTAATGTACTCTACAAGATTGCGCCGAAAGTTATGGCAAACAGTGTGAAGTCCATTCTTCCTATGATCATATCGAGGAGCAATCGGCCTTTGTGGCGGGACGGTTGATCATGCACAACATCATCTCCGCAGATGAATGTTTAAATTTTATGAAGAGGAACATGTCAAAGAGGAATGGGTTTTGTACTCTTAAACTCGACATGATGAAGGCCTATGACCGCTTGGAATGGGACTACCTCTATGCTATTATGACTAAACTGGTTTTGTGCCGCCTGGGTCAACTCGGTTATGAGGATGGTATGTTCAACAAGTTTTCGTTATGTTCAATGGAAAGAAACTTGAGAAATTCACACCTTCGCGAGGAATCCGGCAAGGGGATCCAATATCACCTTACCTTTTCTTGTTGGCAGCGGAGGGCCTTTCATGCCTTTTAAAAAACTAGACAGAGTCATCTCCAGTGCATGGGATCAAAGTGGCAGATACGGCGCCGCCGGTAAGCCATCTTCTTTTCGCAGATGACAGCCTGCTGTTTGTCAAGGCTAGTGTTGAGGGGGCTATTCAGGTATCTTCTTTGTTGGAAATATATTGCAATGCTTCAGGACAGAAAATTAACTTGGATAAATCTTCAGTGTTCTTTAGCAAGGGCTGCTCGCAGAGTATTAAAGAGAGCATGAAAAATACCTTGAATGTTCACAATGAGAGTCTCTCAGAAAAGTACTTGGGCATGCCTACGGATGTTGGGAGCAGCAAAAACGGAGCCTTCAAATATTTGAAAGACAGAGTTTGGAGCAAAGTTAAGGGATGGATGGAAAAGATGTTGTCATCCGGAGGGAAAGTGGTACTTATAAAGTCTGTAGCTCAATCTATCCCGGTCTACTCTATGGCTTGCTTCAAGCTACCTCGGGGCCTCTGTCTTCACATTAATTCCATCATACGCAAGTTTTGGTGGGGGAGTAAACATGGTGAAAGAAAGACAAATGGGTCTCCGGGAGAAGATAACAAGGCCAAAATATGAAGGAGGTCTAGGTTTTAGGATATTGAATTGTTTAACCTGCTCACTGGCAAGACAAAGTGGAGAATCCTACAAACACCAGAGACACTAAGTGCAATTTTTTGAAAGCGCACTACTTCCCAACTACGACTTTCTTGATGCTTCATCGGGCAGCCACCATCTCAAATATGGAGGGCAATTGTTGAGGGCAAGGAGATCCTCTCAGGACTCAACAAACGACATGATGATGAGATACTTTGATATGGCAGCATATACAAAAAGAGGCGCCACTGTGCCAATTGTTTGCTTGAGCCAACATAGGCCACATTTGTGTTCGAATCGATCGACAGCTCCAACGCCAGTGGAAGGTGACGTGGTTCAGTAACCTTTCTCCCAATAGACGCGGACGTGATTCTCAATATCCCGCTAGCTACTCGACAATGCAGAGATTCCTCGGCATGGGCATACGAGCACAAGGGCTCCTTCTCTCGCTCGCTTCGCATATCGATGCTCATCAATACGGTTAAGGAGGAGGCGTGGTTGAAGGACGATCAGCCCTTACCGATAGATCGAGAGAAGAAGCAAGTGGACTAACCTCTCGAAGGTTGCGGTGCCGCCAAAACTAAAGGTATTCTGTGGAGACTTGCACAATGCTCTATACCCACGGCGGATGTCCTCAATATCGAATATGTCCACATCGTCGCAGCAGTGCTATCTGTGGAGAGGAGGACTGTGGATGCATTCATTGATAACGTAATGATGGCGCTACTGTATGGGCGCTTAGGTGACCCAGAGCTGGTTGAGCATGTTATTGCAACAGCAGTAATCAATGCAAAGGCTTGGCTCTTCAAGATGCAAGAATCCATGCCACATGCCAGTTCACAAAGCTAACCGTGACACTATGGGCCATATGGTCGGTGCGGCTAAAGCTAATCCATGAGGGGAGCACCGAGCCAGCTGGGGACTCATTCTTTATCACACGCTTCTTGGCAGATTTGAGTATTGCCTTGTCACATGAAATAACGGCCTGTAACAACCCCAGCAAGGGTGCAAGATTGGGTACCACCACCGACGGGTCACCACAAGGTAAATGTTGATGCAACTACTTGTAAACACCCTCCTATCGGGTTGTTAGCGCGTCTGTCGGGATCAATCAGAGCATATGCTGGGTCAAGAATGTGGTATTCCATGGTATGACCGATCCAATATATTGAAGCTCGCATGTCGCGAGGCTATTGCATTAGCTGTGGATCTCGCAATGACTCATTTTATGGTGGCTTCAGATTGCCTTTCGTGGTCAAGGACATACAACTGGAACTATGGGCACAATTGCTCCAATCGTGCAGGAGATCATCGACCGAGCAAAGAGTTTCAGTCCTGCTTTTCACCCATGAGACGCCTTTCCAACAAGGAGGCTCATGGCTTAGCTAGACATGCTTTACATTTAGGGAAGGGTCGCCATTTATGGCTGTTACACCTCATGATACTTCTATTATTCCTGTAATTCGCTCTATTGATCAATAAAGTAAAGCATGTTTCCTCCAAAAAAGAGAGATATAAAGGGCAGACGTGAATTCTCAAAAAATGGCAGACGCGACCTCCTTTCTTCTCAAGGTCGCACGCTCCCACCCTCGCCTGGCGGCTGGGCGCGACCAATGCGAGAGCGACGACTCTGACGGCGTCCGCGCTGGTTCGGACAGAGGCGACTCACTCGAGCGATAGGGTCACGTCTCCGAGCAACGCGACGGGGAGGTGGTGGGGTTAACATTAAAGTGAAGCATCAGCCACAATTGAGTCGATTCGCCGGTGATTGAAGATGCGAAACGTAGTTCATGCAGCCAATTACTGGCAGTAGATGCTCTGGCCATCGGTAATTGCAGGTCGGTTACTACCCTGACTTATCTTCTTCATTTACACGACGCTCGTGTATATATGTCCACAGTGCCTCTGATCGTTCCCCATTCCCCTTATTACATCTGCGAAACTGCTCTGCGTACGATTAATTTTCGTCGGACAGCAATACGACCAGACTGCAAATGATATGGCCCACAGTTACATCTGTACCTCCTTCTCCGGCAGCCATGGTTAACGTATAGGCCGAGGATTCATCTTCCCTTTCTGTCAGTCCTCCACTCTCCTTCGAATTCCGATGGCTTGTGATTCATTAAGTTTTAATTTCTGGCAATCTCTTTTGTGGACCACAAATTGAAGGCACACCTCTCTATCTATACTGGTGAGAGAACACTTCGAAGCTAATATTCATTAAGATGCAACATTTTGATACTCTGTCATGTTAGCGTTATCGAGTTAATTGCAACACTTCACACGCCATATGTGCTTGCCTTATTGATGCTCAAATTGGAATCGTTTTTATGTGGTATTAGTGATGTATAATTGTACTTCTTTCATCCTAGGTTGAACTGGGATGGTACATCAGAGAAATCTCTTCATATTTCACATGCAGACATGCTTGCCTTTTACTACGTCCCTGGGCAGAAGCTCATATGTGAGCCCCTACTCATGCGTGAGCCACGAAGCAACGAAGGATGAGTGGTTGAACTACTGATCACATCGTCCTCTGATTTAGTATGTAAGTTGCCTTTGATCCCTGTTTCACGTTGTGACCGATTCGGTGATGAGGTTTCTTCTGATATTTTTGGTAGGTTTGTGGTTGTTTCAATCGACTAGGAATAAGTTTATCTCAATGAGTTTATGTTTCAGGTTTCAACCCGTTGTTGGGGAAGAGACTTGAGATCGTATCCAACATTGGTGACCAGGTCGAGGGATCAATTCCTTTGTGCTATCGCCAAGAAATAAATTGATCTGTCTCTCGTGAGGAATTTCTCCGATGAGATTAAATTTCACCTATTCTGTACCTGGATGGCTAGGTGATTTTGTGGCTGCTTGCTCCAGATGATTTGTCCCTACAAATTTTTAGGATTCATGGGCACTGACCCTGATCAAGGCATATAACGCGGAGCGATCTGTTAATGCCGTTGGCATATCTTCTCCACTTGGTCATGTATGCTCCTGTATCCCAGACTTCAGTCATACCACTGCCCATATGTGCAGGTTCCTAAGTTGTTGTGAGCAGTTCTGCATACAGCGTGATCTCAGAACACTGATGATATTTGTGTTATTTGGGTTTGTTCCATGCTAAAAACTGTATCCTCATGTGTAAATATTTGGAGATGACAAACACTCGTGATATGGTGCGCTTTCCATTTGCCTTCTGAATTTATTTTTTCAAATTGACTGCATACTCTTTGAATGTACATGATTTAGTCTTCAGCGTCACTTTCTTTTGTTCTGCCCATATAGTTCACACTTTCAAGCCTTGAATTCTTGATGCCTTTAGCTTTGGTAAGGTATTTTTGTCAAATACAAGAGAGTAACCAATGATTCCCTGTGTTTTTTTTTTTTTGATAAAATAATGTTTAAATGGTTATGCGATAAGATAGATTTGTGTCAAGAGACTTAGTTTTTATATGGTGAACATTGCCACTGTAATTCTTTTGAGGTACATTATGTATGCAGACTGTATCCTGACCTGTGCACAAGACCTTGTTATTTCTTCTAGGCTTCAGTCGAAAAAATTGGAGATAAAGGCATTGTGTATTGATGAATGCACAAGAATTTAATCCTGAAGGTCGGATTTATGTTCTTATTCCTATATTGTTTTGCTTTATATGATTATATATCAATCTTATCCATTTTCCTGTTGACACAGTACAATTCATGTTCAAATATGGATCCAGTAAACTTGGAACGACCAAAAGAACTCAAAAAGTAGTTAATTTTTGTCAAGCATACTGCTTTTTTTATTTTAGAATTTAGTACAATGCATTTTTTCTGGTTTCCAGGATAAGGGATAACATGAGCCTGACAATGATAAATTAATTTTTGAGCCTCCTTCCACGAAAATCTAGCTGTATCAAGCGCCAACCGTAAGGGCCTGTATCAAGCAATAGCTCATAATTTGTTCTTGGAAAGTTGACGAAACTCTGTCGTCATTTTCAGTTGCTCCTATGCAAATAAAGCCTAAATTCGCACCTTTTGATGCTGGTGATTATCAGAGAAAGCAGATGCACTGGAAAGTTTACAGAACTAAGCTAGAGAGAGCAAGATTTTATATGAAATGTTTAGGCACATGAAGCATTTCAATAGCCATAAATTTGATATCTCCCACCAATGATTGTTACAAGGATATCTATTACTATATGTAGTCAGTGACCTATTTCCACAATATATTTTGGGTCCGAACAGAGGTTTTATTCTATTCTCCGTTCCCAAATAATTGGCTTTTCTACCATCTCAATGGATTACAACATACTGATGTATGTAGACATGTTTTGAGGCAGATTTACTCATTTTGTTCGTATGTAGTCACTGTTGAAATCTCTGAAAGACAATTATTTGGAACGGGGAGTACATTGCAACGATGCTAATTTGTTGGAAATCAGGAAGCAAAGCTTTGCCTGCACTTATGGTTGATATCAAAATTATCTTACCCTCCTTTTGATGTTAAATAGCTGACACGTGTTTTACTGCCCTGCCTATACTGGGGTGTATGATATGCTTACTTAACATTATGTATGCATGTAACCAAAACCTATCACATATCAGTATACCTTGGTCTATTGTTTTGATGGTACAAGCTATGTAAATTCTACTGGGTCATACAGTGCTAACTTGTGTTTTCCAACAAACTTCAAAGTAGAACATGAGCTGTTAGATAGTTCTGCTGCATATGAAATGTTGCCTGCAATACATTATAGTCTGCATAGTCTACAACGAACCATCTGGCTGATGCTATTTGCTACTCATAGGGAAATAATATCAATGTTAGAAGAATTATAACAATAGTACGAAACGAGTTCACAGTGTTACCTGAAACTTAGTGTCAAATACTCCAAAGTATTCCAAATATTTCTGTTGCCTATTAGTCCATATTTATAAAATTCTCTCTTCGATAACTAACAACATAATGACGCGCGCAACAACGCCGCTTTCTTTGGCTTTAAAGATATTTCGAGAGAGGGCTCGGTTTCCTACACGATTTCGTTTGTAAGCTGTTGCGCTTCTACGACTGCGATCTACTACAACACATCCCACCAAACGGGGTTCTTCACATTGCAAACTTTATCGTATTTTGCGAATGCTTCTCGGGACAGCCCTCACTTTGAGTTGTGCCGATACTTTCTTTGGGTCTGTGTTCAGACCAACGGGGACACTGTCTACGACCTTGGAGGAGCTATCCTCCAACTCCGCCCCAACACCAAATTTTTCGCCACGGACCTCCTGAAGATAAAAAAAGAAAAACTGCACCTGTGTGGATGGCGAGCACCGCACCGCACACGAACGCCAACGCGAACCTGACGCTGCCGCGCCACACAACACGCCATTCGCGCGCGGATCGTCGGATGTCACGCCCACGATTATATTCTCCGGTGCCGCACGTACCATGCGATCGCACAGCTCACATCGAGAACTTTTCTGTTTGGCGTCGCCGTCAATGAAACACCTTCCCGTCGAGTCGACGACGCCTATAAGTACATCGCCTGATCGTATCATCACTCCCACGTACTACAACCTCTCGACCTCTCACCTAGCGCACATCCATGGCGCGCTTCCTCGTCGCCCTCCTCGCTGCCACCCTGGTCGCGGTAATGGCCGAAGAAGCCACTGGGCAACGCCTGCATCTTCTTCATTTTGGCAAACTGCACCTAGTACATTTTGCATGAGATTAATCAATCACAGACTGGTGCTAACAGCCTGTTTCGTCTCAGGTTCAGGCTGGAGGGCAGCTGGGCCACGCGGCGCCGGCGACGGCCGAGGTGTTCTGGCGCGCCGTGCTGCCACACTCGCCATTGCCCGACGCCGTTCTCCGCCTCCTCAAGCAGCCTGCAGCAGGTCTGTCTTTCATGTTGCTCGTCGCCCTCCGTCAACCGTCTTCTCTCGAGTTTGATTGATCACCAAACACTAAAATGCATGCAGGCGTGGGTGTTGAACTGCACACAGAAGCCACCAGCTTCGTGAGAGACCCTGAGGACAGGCCCCTTCGACTACCGTGATTACAGCCGCTCGTCGTCCGATGATGAACCGAGCAAGAGCACCGGCGCCGCCTCCGGAGCGGGGGGCTTGACTACGACAACTACAGCGGGGCCGACGAACGCCGTGGCGCCACAGATGAATACAAGGCGCCGAGCAGCTGCCTCGCTGGAAGCGGGGCGTCCACGGCTAGGGGCGGCAAGGCGGAGACGACGACAGTGTTCTTTCACGAGGAGGCGGTGCGCGTCGGCAAGAGGATCCCATTCCGCTTCCCGCCGGCGACTCCCGCCGCGCTCGGTTTCCTGCCGCGCCAGGTCGCCGACTCCGTCCTGTTCACGACGGCCGCGCTGCCCGGGGTCCTCGCGACGTTCGGCGTCGCGTCAGACTCCGCCACGGTGGCCAGCATGGAGGCGACGCTGCGCGCTTGCGAGTCGCCGACCATCGCCGGGGAGTCCAAGTTCTGCGCGACTTCGCTGGAGGCCCTGGTGGAGCGCGCCATGGGAGTGCTGGGGACCCGGGACATCAGGCCGGTGACGTCGACGCTGCCCCGCGCCGGCGCCCTGCTGCAGACGTACACCGTCGTCGCCGTGCGGCCGGTGGAGGGGGCCCGGTCTTCGTGGCGTGCCACGACGAGGCCTACCTGTACACCGTGTACCGGTGCCACACCACCGGCCCGTCCAGGGCGTACATGGTGGACATGGAGGGCGCGCCCGGCGGCGACGCGGTGAGCATTGCCACCGTGTGCCACACCGACACGTCCCTGTGGAACCCGGACCACGTCTCCTTCAAGCTCCTCGGAACCAAGCCTGGCGGCACGCCGGTCTGCCACCTCATGCCGTACGGGCACATAATCTGGGCTAAGAACGTGAAACGCTCGACTGCGTGAGCGTCCCGGCCAGCTCTGTTGTCTCGCCGGAACCAAGATCGATGTACCACTAGTCTACTACTATCTGTTTCTACCTACGTATTCTGTTGTTCATGCCACCAGATGGTCACCAGAGCAGCGTTTGTAATAAAAGAACAGCTTCTGCAGAGCTGTGTTTATTTACATTACATTTGCAATTCGTATTCAACTGCATACAAAACTCTATACTTTTGCATGTCACTGTGCCACAGAACCACTAGCATGCCAAGAAATGGCTTCCTGGACCGCTTAATGACCAATATGGCTGTTCGAATCATATTCTTGTAGAAGAACAAATGGGACATTCTGTAGAAGAAACATAAAGAATTTTTTCTTGTAGAAGGAATATGGCAGGACCCTGCCATTTGGCTAACAAAGTGACATTCTGTAGAAGAAACAGAAAGAAATTTCCCAAGGAATATGGCAAAAGACATCTGGCTTTTGGTTGAAGGAAAACGACATTGTAAAAGAAACAGAAAGCGTTTTATGATAGTTTTGAAATTAGGTCAAGAAACACGTAGCAATAATGTTCACACATTAAGATCTTTTACAAAATAGATGGCTACCATGCCTTGCCACTCACAGATTAGAGTTTCATAGTCATTACCCCTTAACACTTTGTAGATATGGGTTGCAGTATCTATCCGAATAAGTGTAGCAGCTGACCAAAATCTACTTAAGAAAACATCTGCAGTTGAACAACGGGGCTACATTTACTAGGGAAAAACTGCATCGACATCTACCAAAAACATCTGCAGTTGATCAAAATCACCTCATTAAACTGCGCATCTCATCGGTGAAACTCACGCGCGTACTTTTAGCAATACAGATACAGAAGGCCATTGATATGGCAACCATCCATCAATCGATCTTCACGGACGCAAAGAGGTAGTGCACGAAGGATATTGACGCCAAGAAGCCAATGGTTCCAGTGGCAAGCATGATGGCGTAATGCCATGAGGAATGAGTAGCCGATGTAGAGCATTGCAGAGACAGGACCGCTCAGGCTTCTCAGATCAAACACCAAGTAGTTGATAGAGTAGAGGAACACGAGAGCGCAACAGAGCCCAAGCAAAGAAAGCTTTCCACCACCACCTCCAGTCCTCAGCACAGAGATGCATGTACGTAAGAACAACAGATACCTCAGCGCATACCACAACCAGCAGAAGGAGCACAACAAGGAGGAACCCAAACACATAATAGAACCTTCCGAGCCAGATGCTTGAGAGAATGAAGAAGAGCTCAATAAACAGGGTTCCAAATGGCAGCGTGCCTGCTCCAAGGACCAGAAGCCATGATGGATATTTCCGCAGGGATCTCTAGGAATCTGGTTGGAAAGCGAACAGGAAATTAATTTGCTCTGCTCTTGTACCAAGGAAGCCACCGACAAGCTGCTAACGGCACAGAGATACAGAACCACAGAGCCAGAAGGGTGAAAATAATGATATAGGTAAAGCTCCAGTGCTCTTGCTTCCCCACAGCACAAAGTTTAAGATGGTAAGGACCGTAAACATGACACAAGGGAAAAGCAAGCAGTCAACCATGAGAGTGATCTCCATCCTTCAGACGCCCTTAATAGTCCTCCATAGCCAACACTGACATACCCAGCTACAATACCAAGGAAAAGATAGAGAATAATCATTCCGTAAGAAGCATTCCTCTTGAAGCTGGAGACATGAACCCAAGTGTGGAAAAACAATTGTAACAATTGACATGCCCAGAATTTGAACTCCATCACCAATCATGATGCATAATAGCTTGGGGCAAGTTGGCTCTCTGAACACATCTCCAACAACAAGCTTCCACCCAGATAGCTCCTCATTCATCTGTGCTTATGCCTTGTCGAGCTCTTCATATGTGGTGAGATCCTCCTGACAGTTCTCAGGAATATAATAAAGACGATTCCTGCCAAGAACAAGATGACCATGAGGGAGTTCATTATAGAGAACCAGTGGACCTTGGCACCAGCCTCCATCTTCAGATAAGCATCCCACCTAGATGGCCACCTGATGTCACTCTTCACAAACTCAACATCATAGGTAAATGTGATCCTCTCCTGTTGCCTGATCACTTGGGACATTCAAGCTCCACCGGCAGCTCACAGGTTCAATGGTGTCATGCATGTTGCTTAGAGAAATCCTCGGGGTCACGCTTCACACTGCAAGGCACGACCTCAAAACCAACAATCTGATACCCAGACATCCCCTTCTTGTCCATCTCTGATATGACAGCAGATCCTTCTTCTCCAGTACCGATGATTTCTACATTTGTTCCTTCGTACTCATGGACCAAGACCTTAAACTTTAAATGGTTGATGATATAATCATCAGCACTACCAGCGGGAGTGTAACCAACAGGAAAACCAGTCCACTGTACTGTGATACCATTCTGCTCAGCGAAACGCATGACAGGCAGATTGTCCAGCATCATGTTCACCTGATATAGATCACGGGCCCGCTGCTTGAGAAGCTTTGCATCATTCTCATTAAGCCCTTTCGTGGTGCAGAGGAAGAGGGACTCATTGACATTCACACGGAACCGGTAGGGTGAGTTGTCGATCTGGTCACCCATGAGAAGCTCACCAAGGTTCTCGGCGCTCTTCTTGATGCCACCAGGTGGACGGCAGTATGGCAGACTATAGTAGCTGAACGGCATCTCAGTCTCAATGGACGGAGTGAATTAACCTTTGCCCATATATCCTCACCTTAGAGTATGTGTGCATGTAGCTGCCAGGCAAGTAGAATGCATTGCCTGGAGACAAAGTCAGCAACAGCACAGCCAACAATAACAGAGCCGGACAACGAGAACTGTGCAGCGCCCCAGCCATCCGAAGCACAAACTCTCACCAACAATTTAGAACATGTGAGGAATACCCTGTAACAAGAACATTTTTATTGATCAAAATCACGCATAAATTACATCCATCGTTATTTTGGTATGTATCTTTTTATCTGGACAACAACATCTGAAAGGTGTATTGATAATTGCAGAAGACTAGTCGTTTCCTAGAGCAAGAACATGCAAAATCCATCCATTCCTCATAATCTAGAACAATCACATCTAAGTTACTAGTGAACATTAATTCTCCCATAAACAATAATTGACTACGTTAAGAAGTAACCAACGCAGTGCAACCAAACTAGAACAGTGATTTCTAAGTATAGAAGCGCGATGACAAAATTCTCCAACAAACAGAGGGCACAGCCACCACTGGGAGCAAAATACTGCAAAAGGTTACTATGAAACTCTAAAATACAACAGATCTTACTCTAACCAGAGGAACAATTCCTTATTTCCTACGCGCCCAAAATCGGAAGCGTTCGGCAACCATGAAACACTTCACAGTTGACACATCGATGGCAGAGCAGGTACTGCACCCCCATGACCACGTACCTACGCCGAAAAACCCCGCAGATCTACAGAAAAGCGCCTAAGGAACTCGGAGATCTAGAGCAAGCAACTGCGGGGTATGAAACCGGGCGCAAGGCTGCAACACCGCGCTGCTGGTAGAGCTAGGGACGCGAATAGAAGGAGGGAATGGGTGGAAGCGTCGAGAAGGTTCTAGAACTGCGGAGGAAGGTACCTGACGGTGGCGCACCGCCAAGAAGCGAGGGCGGAGCTGGCGAACGGGATGGGTGGATCCGGGAGGGAAATATGGGAGGCAGGCGCACGGAAAAAAGTGGGCAAGGGGGTCGAGATATTTGGGTGGCGCATCCAAATCTTGGCGATGTTGGGCTGGGCTGCTGCAGGATAGGATTTATTTCCTGGCCCGGTGGTGCTGCTGTTTCGACCGACTAGTTAGCATGCACGCAACGCACGCCTCAAACAACAATGAACCCTGAGCTATGAAGAAGCGATGGCGGGCGGAGTTCGACGAATGGCTCAAGGCCATAACATCAGAGAGAGGATCCATGACTTTGGAAGAAATACTTGATGGTCGTGGGGCGTTGGGTAAAGATGGATTTTAAAAGGAAGGCGGACAATGATGGTAAGTATCACCATTAAAGCTCGACTTGCGTTAAAGATGTTTTCCGACAAGTTCAAGGAGTTGACTACGGTGAGGCTTTCTCACTCGTAGCGATGCTAAGAGTCATTGGAATTGGATTAGCAATTCTGCATGATTGATGAAATCTTGCGAGATGGGATGTCAAAACATTATTTCCTCGGCGTTATACTTGAGAAAGGTTGTATGTGATACAACGAGAAGGTTTTGTCAATCTGAAAAGATGCTAACAAGTATGCAAAGCTCCGGCAATCCTTCTAAGATGGAGTAAGCATCTCGGAGTTGGAATATGCGCTTTGATGAGATGATCAAAGATTTTGGGTTTATACAAAATTTATGAAAACTTGTATTTCAAAGAAGTGAGTGGGAGCACTATAAATTTCGATGAGTATATGTTGTTGACATATTGTTGATCAAAAATAATGTAAATTTCGGAAAGCATATAGGGTTATTTGAAAAGTGTTTTTTCAAAAGAAAACCTGGATTAAGCTGCTTGAACATTGAGCATCAAGATCTATGAGGATAGATCAAAAAGCTAAATGGTACTTTCAAATGAGCACATACCTTGACATGATCTTGAAGGTGTTCAAGATGGATCGAGTCAAAGAAGGAGTTCTTGCACGAGTTGTAAGGTATGAAGTTAAGAGTTAAAGCTTGACCACGGCATAAGAGAGAAAGGGCGAGGTGCGTCCCTAACTTCAGGCGTAGGCTCTATAGTATGCTATCTTGTGTACAGCTTTGAAGTGTGCCTTGCCATGAGTCGGTCAAGGGGTACAAGAATGATCGAGGAATGGATCATTGGACAATGATCAAAATTGTCCTTGGAGTAAATAAGGACATGTTTCTCGATTATGGAGGTGATAAAGAGTTGGCGTAAAGGGTTACGTCGATGCAAGCTTTAACACCTATCCGAGTGACTCTGAGTAGCAAACCGGATACGTATAGTGGAGCAACCATTTGGAATAGCTTCAAGTGGAACGTGGAAGCAACATTTACAATATGACATAGAGAATTGCGAAGTACATACGGATCTGAATGTTATAGACCCGTTGACTAAAACCTCTCTCACAAGCAAAACATGATCAAACCCCAAAACTCATTGAGTCTTAATCACATGATGATGTGAACTAGTTTAATGACACTAGTAAACTCTTTGGATGTTGGTCACTGGCGATGTGACTGTGAGTGTTAATCACATGGCGATGTGAACTAGATTATTGACTATAGTGCAAGTGGGAACTGTTGGAAATATGCCTAGAGGCAATAATAAATTGGTTATTATTATATTTCCTTGTTCATGATAATCGTTTATTATCCATGCTATAATTGTATTGATAGGAAACTCATATACATGTGTGGATACATAGACAACGCCATGTCCCTAGTAAGCCTCTAGTTGACTAGCTCGTTGATCAATAGATGGTTCGGTTTCACGACCATGGACATTGGATGTCATTGATAACAGGATCACATCATTAGTAGAATGATGTGATGGATAAGACAATCCTAAGCCTAGCACAAAGATCGTGGTTAAGTATGCTAAAGCTTTTCTAATGTCAAGTATCATTTCCTTAGACCATGAGATTGTGCAACTCCGGATACCGTAGGAATTCTTTGGGTGTACCAAAGCGTCTGGCAATAGCTGGGTGACTATAAAGGTGCACTCTGGTATCTCCGAAAGTGTGCATTGGGTTGGCATGAATCGAGGCTGGGATTTATCACTCCGTGTAAGCGGAGAGGTATCTCTAGGCCCTTTCGGTAGGACATCATCATAATGTGCACAATGTGACCAAGGGGTTGATCATGGGATGATGTGTTGGAGGCAGTAAAGAGACTTGCGGTAGCGAGATTGAACAAGGTATCGGGATCTGAGGCGAGCGAATCTCGGGCAATCTAATACCGCTAACGAAGGGAATTGAATATGGGATTGATTGAGTCCTTGACATCGTGGTTCATCGATGAGATCATCGTGGAACATGTAGGAGCCAACATGGGTATCGGATCCCGCTGTTGGTTATTGGTGGAAGCGTCTCGGTCATATGCGCATGGTTCCCGAACCCGTGAGTCTACACATAAGGTTCGATGGCGCTAGGGTTATAAAGGAAGTTTGTATGTGGTTACCAAATGTTGTTGGTCTCGGATGAGATCCCGGACGTCACGAGGAGTTAGGAATGGTGGGAGGTAAAAATTTATATAGGAAGTCTGTTTTGGTAGGAAAGGTTTGAGGTTTTTCGATAACGTCTGGGACCACCCGGGAGGGTCGAGGGGGGCCACCAAGTGGGAGCCACCAACCCGGAGGCGGCATGGGCCAAGTATGGGAGGGAACCAGCCCAGGTGGGCTGGTCGCCTTCAAGGGCCCAAAGCGCCTAAGGAGGAGAGGAGGGCAAACCCTAAGGCAGATGGGCCTTGGGGCCCATACAGTGCGCCTCCCTCTCCCCTCCCACTGGGCGCCACCCGGATGGGATTGGGGCTGGGCGCACCTAGGGTGGAACCCCTGGGCGTGGCCCTCTCTCCCTAAATACTTGAGGCTTGGGGCTGCCCAACACATGAGAACTTCTCCTCTTGGCAGCCCTACCTCTCTCCTTCTCCTCTCCTTGGTGCTTGGCGAAGCCCTGCTGGATGCCACGCTCCTCCATCACCCTGCCTTGCGTTGTCTTGCTGCTGGAATGAGTCTTCCTCAACCTCTCCTCTCTCCTTGCTGGATCAAAGGCGTGGGAGGCGTCCTTTGGGCTGTCGTGTGTTGAGCAGCGGAGGTGCCGTCCGTTCGGCACTAGGATCTCCGGTGATTTGGATCACAGCGAAGTCACGACTCCTTCAACCCCGTTCTCTTGAGCGCTTCGCTTAGCGATCTACAAGGGTATGAATGCCTCTCCTTCCCTCGTTCTTTGGTTTCTCCATAGATAGATCTTGGCGACCACGTAGGAAAATTTTGAATTTCTGCTCGTTCCAGCGAAACTAACAGCGAGGGAAGAAAATACATAGATAAACAAGCCCGCCAGTGAAGAAGGATTGAGAAGGAAGAGAAAGGTGAAGACTCATCCAACGGCGGCTATGGTCCGTGAAATGATTAAGAGGGGCCGTAGCTGTGAAGGAGTTAGAAGCCAGGGCTAAGCCGGAAAGTCTCGTGTGTGGGCAACCTAAGCACCACTATTTATGGGAGGAGGGGTGGTAGCTGAGCCCCATCTGGGGTTCACCCAAGGGTGCGGCAGCCTAGATGGGACTTGAAGGCGGCCAAGAGGGGGAGAGAGGCGCCCCCTAGGGTGAGCCTTTAGGCCCATCTGCGCCTAGTGTTCCCCTCCCCACCTAGGCTAAGCCTTGGGCCTTGTGGGCGCACCAACCCACAGGGTGGTTCCTCCACACTTAGCCCATGCATTTGTAACATCCCAAATTTTCAATTTGGAATGTTATACATTGGGTCATCATGCATACCATATTTTCTCGCATTTTCCGATCCTAGAAATTTCACGCAACTCAAGGACCCTCGGAGAAGTTGGAAGTTTCATTAATTTTCATATTTGGGAATTCTCAAATTTTGAAAATAGGATCATTGGATTATTTAAATTATCTTCATAAAGTTTTCCTATAAAAATATTTGAGAGAGGAATAATATGACTTTCCCAAACAATTAGGAAAATGAAGATATTATAAATAAACCAAATTTGGTTTTGGAAGATTTATTTTGCTTAGGCAAAAATGAGCATTTTAATTTATTTTTTGCATGTTTGCTGTTTTTAAAGTTCATTTTGTTCGGCTCATTTTTAGGAGTCGGGGAAAATTTGTTTTATTTAAATCCGAGTTCGTTCGATATTTTTTTTATTCGTTTGGTTTAATTTTTATTTAAAAAAATTCGCGCCCCCCTAGACCGAGGCCCGGCCCAAGCCAGCCGGGCCCGGGCCTGCGCCCCCAGCCACCTCCCTCTCCCTCCGCTCCCGCGCTCAGTGCCACGCCGCCCTTGGCCTGTGCCGCCGTCTTGAGAGTCCCTTGGGACAGCGCTCCCTTGCCCCTCCACAGGAACGGCGCCCGCCTTATAACCATCGGACCCCCCTCTCCACCCCCAACCGCTTGGGCGCCGCCCGCCACCAGCCTTGAACAGCAAGCGTAGCCCCGCCGCCCGTGTGCAGAGACCCGCCATCCCCTCGCCTCCCAGGCCCGCCCGCCCAGCGGAGCCCCGGAGAGCCCAGCCGCGATCACCGGAGGTAGCCACCGCCGCCCAGCCCGATCAGTTTTCCCCTTGAACCGATCCGGTTTATTTAAAAAAAAATATGTTGGTTTTTTAAAAAAACCTAGATTGGTTTTTATTTTTTGGTTTTCTTAATTAATGAGCGTTCACGAACCGTTCGTTTCAATGAAACGCGTTCGTTAGATTCGTTCTGATTAGCGAGCGTTCGCTATTTAACCGTTAAATCGTTTTCTTTTAATCGAATTTAATCCGTTATTTTTGATTTGATTTGAGATCCGATTTTCAAAACTGTTTTATTTCTCGCTCGTTTATCGAATCGGGTGATTCAAGCGCTGGAGTTTAAATATGAAACCGCCGTTCCGACTACCCTACTTTCACAGAGTTTTGCCACTGTGAAATTTTGACCTAATTTCAGATTGCTAAACCAAGTCGTTCTCTCTCGAGTTTCGACTTTGGAGTTTATTTTGATTCGATTCTTTTGCAACCAGGGTTCTTAAGTTGAACTTTCTGGTTAGATCTTTTATTCGAGATTTCCTGTGCATTAGATGAGTACTTATTGTATGCTTGTTGTTTATGCTGCGTTAGATCACCGGATCGCATTGCTTGCTTGAATCTCTAGGACTCATGGATCATCGACAAGGCAAGTAACACTTTGATCATACTCTTCTCATACCGGTTTTATGCATTAGATCTATTCCTCAAACACTTGCATGATTAGGATCTAATTAAATTGTGGGTTTGGGAAGTAGATTGAGTAGTACCTATTACTGTTTTACTTATGAAACCTTGGGAGTTACTTCTCGTTTGCTTGTTCATGCCATGCTATGCTAGTAGGCGTGGATTGGGTGAGTGAATATCCATGACGGATGTGAGATTGTTAATTAATGGTTTATCTAAGGTGGCAACCTAAACACACATCTGGGTGGATTGAGGCACTGGTTTCCATCGAGGACTTACTGTATTTCTTGGACCGCCACCCAGGGCTCTAAGGGATCATAAGATTATTCAAGCTGGAAACTTCCGTGTGCAGCCACAAGCCAATTATGGGCTCTGGCGTAGTTGACTAAGTCGTCACGAACTCTTACGGGTAGGCTAGCTGATGTAGGGGATGTAGGTTGATGCGGTCTACCCACATGTAAGGTGCTAAGCGCTAACGAAGACTATGTCTCGGTCATCCGTTTCTCAAACACCATGTAGTCACGAGAACCAAGCGGAGGCGATCGAGTCTTAATGGGGAAAAGTCGCAAACCTCTGCGAGTGTATAAACTAATCATGATTAGCCGTGTCCCGGTTATGGACAATTTGAGTATCCTGTAATTGAATATCATGTGAATCTCAACATGTTACTTCTAAATAAAAGTTATTGGGTTTTGATGAGTACTTTTTAATTGGGATTGAGGATCTTGTCAACCATTCTCAATGTTTAACAACCACCATGATAGTTAAATAAAATTATTCCTTTGATGTAGGAAAAATCAGCTTTATGCAAATGTAACAGTAGAGCCTTACCACCAGCCATATATGCATGTAGTATAGGCTTATTCATTCATTGCTCTTATGTGTTACATTGCGGCATATTCCATGTCTTGACCCGTTTTAGACTGCAACTTTCACGTTGCGAGACTTTTGAACGACGAGTAAGGTGTTAGGTGCGTGGTTCTATACTCGGATGATGCCGTTGGAGTTGATGGACTCGCTTATCTTCCAAGCCTTCATTGTTATTATTAGATGGCCTTAAGCCATATTATTGTATTCAGTTCCCTTGTGGACAACGATGTAATAAGTGTGTGATTGCTACTCTGCTATAAATCCTTGAAATCTTGTGTGGTGTCGGCATTCTTGATCCGGGGATGACAGACACGGAGACTTGATCCATTTGGAGTGCGGTAGCTCTGAGAGAATGGTATCGAAACACCTGCTATTGACGTGAGACCACGACCACTAAGTTAAAGCCATAGATCACTCTCTCTTCCCATTTCTAACTCCTCATCTTTTCTACTCTCTTAGGATGGCCAGAATGCGAAGATCAAGTACACCCAACGGATGAAGGCACACCTTTTGGATTTCACTTGAAGGAAGTTACTAAGTACACGAACATTGGATTACCAAGCTTCACGGGACTTTCAGCCACTCTGCTGAAGAGGGCTGGAAGATTCATGCTCACGTTCGGGAAGGACATTACGCCCCAATCACCAAGCCTATAGATAGTGTTTTCGATTGCACCACTTGGAGTGCAGGAAAGAGCATGGCAGCTCACATCACCATGGGGCGCATTGGAGAAGTTTATCAAGAAGACCTCAAGGACACCATCTACCAGATTTGCGGGGCCGAGATGACAAGCTGGGGCGTCGTCAACACCAAGAAGGATAGGTCCATTGCAGCTTTCATCCGGGAGTTAAATCAGCACATTCGGCGCGGAAAACCAAATGTGCAATGACATGTTGGAGTTCGAAGACAAAGGAAGGATCATCGATTGGAAGAAGAACTAAAGACTACGCAAGGACTACATGGGCGAGATCGTAGCTCACGGCAAGACACAATAACGATCTTAAATGCGAGATCGAAGAACTCAAGAAGAAGTTGGCGCTCGAGAATGAAGACCGGTATGTCGAATACCCAATCGACTACATCAACATCGACGACCGCAGATTCGGATCCAAGTGAACCCGACTTTGAAGGCGAAGCTGGAGCGGACATCATGGAGTCTTCCACGGTTCAAATTAGTAGAAGTCCCCACATATTAGTAGTATTTCCTCCATGTAAACATTATAGTACCGCACTTTTGCGATAGTTAGATCGTTGTAAGCCCTTGTTTGATTGAATGAAGTGATTTTGTGTGCATTTGCTCATGTGCATTTGGGTAGTGATTCCCCTTAGACCTCATTCTATTCTACATTTCTCTTCTCTTCTAAACCCTTCGGATGCCTCAGGCGCGACCCGGATTCGTTTTCCGCTGGAGATCACCCAATTGATCACGGCACGAATACCTGATTCAAACATTGGTGCGAGAACAACAACAACAACAACAACCCACGCCACCACCACCACTGCGGATCATCGACTTTCGTTTCCTTAAATTGAACCGCGGTGTATTCGATAACACCGAGCCGATTGTGCGAGATGGTGGCTCCATAAGATAGGAAGGGAGCTGACCGCTGCAGGATGCACGGATGGTGAAAGAGTGAAGTTTGCGGCACATCGGCTTGAAGGACCCGCGCGGCATGGTGGGAGAATTTCACGACCACTTACCCGTGAACCTTTGTCACATGGGACCGGTTTGACAAGCTTCGCCTTGCCCATGTTTGGCGAGGAGCCATGGCCATGAAGAAGCGTGAGTTTGCAACCATGAGGAGGAAGGATGTTGGCGATCGTGGATGACTTTAGCAAATTAGCACGTTATGCCCCGGATAGCGTTGCTACTGATCTGACTAAGCAGGAGAAGTTTCTAGAAGGACTGAATGATGAGTTCACATACCGTTGATGGTAGCAAGTTTCAACAACTACGAGTTAGTAGACCGAGCTCTCATGATTGAAGGAAGCGGCAGCAAATTGAGAACCATAGCGGAAGTATGGACAAGGAAGTATAACTCTGGATCGGCATGAAGCCTCGTTATACCCTAAATCAGGAATTCAGTTTGACATACCCATGGAGGAGGTAATTCGCATAACCATAATGGCACCAAGAATGGGAGCAGGGAATGGAGGAAGCAATGGACGTGAACCGCACCAACCCGTCTACATCCAAGGTAGACTGAGTCACATTACTTGCTTTAAGTGCCATAAGGCGGGCATTATGCAAATGGTATCGAAGGCGAATGGAAATGGCAATGGAAGCTCGGAAAGAAGCCCAACCCTTTCAGCAGGACAAGTGAACCACATTGATGTGGAGGAGGTTGAAGATCAGCCGATCACGATGTCGGTAAGTTTTTGGTTAAGTCATTTCTGCGGTTGTTCTTTTTGATCTTGGTGCATCGCATTCATACATATCAAGGGATTTGTGGATAAGTACAAGTTACCAACCCAAGCCCTTAGGTCACCCATGCTAGTAACCTCACGGGGCGAGTACATGGCTAGTAAATGGTGTGATCATTGCCACTAAGGATTGGACACTATGTTTTCCCCTCGGACCTAATAGTTACGGAATCCCAAGGATTGGATGTGATATTAGGAATGGATTGGTTATCAAAGTATGGAGGAAACATAGATTGTACCACAAGGTCAATTTTCTCACCACACGGAAGGAAGGAGGATTAAGTATGTATCCGCACGAGCGAGGAGAGCACAAGTTAATTGCTTATCGGGTGTGATGCGGGAAGAAGTACCGATGGTAAAGGATTATCTGATGTATTTCGGAAGAGTTGCCGGAATGCCACGGATAGAGACATTGAGTTTTGATCGAGCTGTTGCGAGAGCAGGCCCGATATCGAAGCGACCGTCTGAGGATGCATAAAGGATTTGGCGGAAATCAAAAAGCAGATTAAGGAACTATTGGATAAAGGTTTTATTACGCCCAAGTTCTTCACCTTGGGGATCACCCGTTTTGTTAGTGGAGAAGAAGGATGGATCTTTGAGAATGGTTGTTGATTATCGTGGATTGAATGAAGTAACAATCAAGAACAAGTACCCACTACCTATGATAAATGATCTGTTTGATAAACTTGCAAGGAGCAAAGTGTTTTCTAAGATCGACTTGCGATCGAGGTACCATCGATTGAAGATTAGGAGCAAGATATACCCAAGACAGCATTTACCACGAGATATGGACTGTATGAGTATACCGTTATGTCATTTGGATGACTAACGCACTGACCTATTTATGAACACGATGAACAAAGTGTTTATGGAGTTTTTGGACAAGTTAAATCGTGGTGTTCATTGATGACATTTGATTTTCTCGAAGAATGAAGAAGAACACAAGGAACATTTGAGATTGGTTTTGGGCGAGGGAACACGGTTGTATGCCAAGTTAAGCAAATGTGAGTTTTGGCTAAAGGAAGTTGGATTTCTCGGACATGTTATATCGGAGAGGGATAGCGATTGACCCCACAAAGTTGAGACCGTAACCAGTGGGAAGCACCAGCGACAGTTGGAGAGATTAGGAGTTTCCTTGGACTCGCGAGGATACTACCGAAGATTCATTGAGAATTTCTCAAAAATTGCAAAGCCTATGACAGAATTGTTGAAGAAGGAAAACAAATTCATATGGATGAGGGCTGTGAGGCAAGTTTTAGGAGTTGAAGAAAAGATTGGTTACCTCACGGTTTGATATTGCGGATCAAACTAAGGATTATGAGGTGTATTCGGCGCTTCACGTCGAGGACTTGGAGCAGTGCTTATGCAAGAAGGAAGAGTTGTTTCATATGCTTCCGACAACTTAAGCCCCATGAGTTGAATTATGCCACTCATGATTTGGAGTTAGCGACGTTGTGCATGCCTTGAAGGCGTGGAGACATTTTCTCATTGGAAATCATTGTGAAGTATATCACGGATCACAAGAGTTTGAAGTACATCTTCACCGAAGGTTGAATCTCGAGACGGAGGAGATGGTTAGAGCTAATCAAGGATTATGATATGAGATTGCATTATCACCCGGAAGGCTAATGTCGTAGCGACGCATTGAGCCGTGAAACCCGTCAATACCCTAATGATGGGAGAATACCCAATGAGTTAGCGAGGACCTTGAGAGCTATGTTTGGAAATAGTTCGAGAGGCTATGTAGCACATTGGAGATTGATCGACAGCGATGGACAAAATCGAAGAAGCCCAAAAGGCAGATAAGAAGTTGCCTCTATAAAGGAGAAAATGAGCAAAGGAAAAGCTAAAGGATTTCGTGAGGATGAGCACGATACCCTATGGTTTGAAGACCGTGTTTATGTGCCCAATGACCCGGAGATCGGAAGTTGATTTTGCAAGAAGCCCATGATTCACCTATTCGATTCACCGGAAATACCAAGATGTATTTGGATTTGAAGAATATTTTACGGTGGACCGGAATGAAGAAGGATATTGCGGAGTATGTAGCGAGTTTCGGCGTATGTCGAGAAAGTAAAGCGAGAACATCGAAGCGGCGAGGATTATTACAACCGTTGCGATACCGAATGGAAGTGGGATAAACTAGGCATGGATTTCATCACAGGTTTGCCAAAGACCCGTTCGAGGATATGACTCGATTTGGGTCATAGTCGACCGTTTGACCAAGGTAGCTCATTTCATTCGATCAAGACTACCTATAGCAGTGCTAAGTTGGCAAAGATATACATGACCAGAATTGTATGCTTACGGAGTTCGAGGAGCATTGTATCGAACAGAGGAACCCAGTTTACCTCGAAATTTTGGAACGGTTACACGAAACATTGGGAACCCGATTGGAATTGATGCAGACTTTCCACCCACAGACCGATGGACGGGACAGAAGAGTCAATCAGATTTTGGAAGACATCTTTGAGAGCTTGTGCACTAGATTATGGATCTAGTTGGGATGATAATTTGCCGTATGCAGAATTTTCCTACAATAACAGTTACCAAACCAGCTTAAAGATGGCACCTTCGAGGCTTTGTATGGAAGAAGGTGCAGGACACCATTGTCATGGGGAATGGCCGGAATCGTCGATTGTTTGGACCAGATTTGATTAAGTGCGAGCGAACAGAAAGTTAAGTTGATTGAGCGAGGCTCAAGGTAGCCCGATCGAAGACGGAAGAGCTATGCCGATTCAAAGCGCCAGCGATTGAGTATGAAGTTGGAGCAGTATATCTCGAGTATCCCGCTTCGAGGAGTTAAGCGTTTTGGAGTTAAAGGAAAGTTAGCACCCGTTTAGTTGGACCATATAAGATTTTGCAGCATGGGAGAGATTAGTATAAGTTGGAATTGCGGAAGGACTATCGGGAGTTCATGATGTATTCCATGTTTCTCGGTTGAAGAAATGTCACCCGAGATAGCGAGAGTACCGTTAAGAGACCACGGTGCCCTTGGAAGCAATTCAGTTGAAGGATGACTTGACATATGAAGAAAAACGGTTAAGATTCTCGATTATGCGGTGAGTTACCCATGACAAGGTTATCAAGTTTTGCAAAGTTCGATTGGAGCCACCACACGAGGATGAAGCCACACAGGAAAGAGGAAGTTTTGTAAGGACCACCCTCACCTATTTTCTAGCCAACCCGAATCTCGAGGTGAGATTCATCTTAAGGAGTAGGTTTGTAACATCCCAAATTTTCAATTTGGAATGTTATACATTAGATCATCATGCATATCATATTTTCTCGCATTTTCCGATCCTAGAAATTTCGCAACTCAAGGACCCTCGGAGAAGTTGGAAGTTTCATTATTTTCATATTTGGGAATTCTCAAATTTTGAAAATAGGATCATTGGATTATTTAAATTATCTTCATAAAGTTTTCCTATAAAAATATTTGAGAGAGGAATAATATGACTTTCCCAAACAATTAGGAAAAATGAAGATATTATAAATAAACCAAATTTGGTTTTGGAAGATTTATTTTGCTTAGGCAAAAATGAGCATTTAAAATTTTTTGCATGCGTTTGCTTGTTTTTAAAGTTCATTTTGTTAGACTCATTTTTAGGAGTCGGGAAAATTTGTTTTATTTAAATCCGAGTTAGTTTGGTATTTTTTTTTATTCGTTTTGGTTTAATTTTATTTTAAAAAAAAATTAGCCCCACAGCTAGACTGAGCCCAGAGGCCCAAGCCAGCCAGGCCCAGGCCAGCGCCCAGGCCACCTCCCTCTCCTCCGCTCCCGCTCCGCCTTGCTTGATGCCCGCCGCGCCTTGACTGCCATGCGCTTGAGAGTCCACTTGGGACCGGCTCCCCTGCCCCCTCCCAAGCCAGCCGCCCGCCCCCCTTTATAACCATCGGACCCCCATCTCTCACCCCAACCCTTGAAGCCGCGCCACCAGCATGGGCCTTGAACCCATGGCGTGCGCCGCCTTGTACCGGCAAGGAACCCGCCCCTCGCCTCCCGGCCGCCTTCCCCATGGGCCCCCGGAGAGCCCTTGTAGCGATCACCGGAGGTAGCCACCGCCGCCCGCCCGATCAGTTTTCCCCTTGGCCGATCCGGTTTATTTAAAAAAAATATGTTGGTTTTTAAAAAAAAACTAAATTGGTTTTTATTTTTTTGGTTTTCTTAATTATGAGCGTTCACGAACCGTTCGTTTCAATAGTAACAGCGTTCGTTAGATTCGTTCCGTTAACGAGCGTTAGCTATTTAACCCGTTAAATCGTTTTTCTTTTAATCGAATTTAATCCGTTATTTTTGATTTGATTTGGATCCGATTTTCAAAACTGTTTTATTTCTCGCTCGTTTATCGGAATCGGTGATTCAAGCGCTGGAGTTTAAATATGAAACCGCCGTTCGAAACTATCCTACTTTCTGAGTTTTGCCACTGTGAAATTTTGACCTAATTTCAGATTGCTAAACCAAGTCGTTCTCCTCGAGTTTCGACTTTGGAGTTTATTTTGATTCGATTCTTTTGCAACCGAGGTTCTTAAGTTGAACTTTCTGGTTAGATCTTTTATTCGAGATTTCCCATGCATTAGATGAGTACTTATTGTATGCTTGTTGTTTATCTGCGTTAGATCACCGGTGCGTCGCTTGTTGCTTGAATCTCTAGGACTCGCGGATCATCGACAAGGCAAGTAACACTGATCATACTCTTCTCATACCCAGTTTTATGCATTAGATCTATTCCTCAAACACTTGCATGGTTAGGATCTAATTAAATTGTGGGTTTGGGAAGTAGATTGAGTAGTACCTATTACATTTTACTTATGAAACCTTGGGAGTTACTTCTCGTTTGTTTGTTCATGCCATGCTATGCTAGTAGGCGTGGATTGGGTGAGTGAATATCCATGACGGATGTGAGATTGTTAATTAATGGTTTATCTAAGGTGGCAACCTAAACACACATCTGGTGGATTGAGGCACTGGTTTCCATCGAGGACTTACTGTATTTCTTGGACCGCCACCGGGCTCTAAGGGATCATAAGATTATTCAAGCTGGAAACTTCCGTGTGCAGCCACAAGCCAATTATGGGCTCTGGCGTAGTTGACTAAGTCGTCGAACTCTTACGGGTAGGCTAGCTGATGTAGGGGATGTAGGTTGAGTGCGGTCTACCCACATGTAAGGTGCTAAGCCACGAAGACTATGTCTCGGTCATCCGTTTCTCAAACACCATGTAGTCACGAGAACCAAGCGGAGGCGATCGAGTCTTAATGGGGAAAAGTCATAAACCTCTGCAGTGTATAAACTAATCATGATTAGCCGTGTCCCGGTTATGGACAATTTGAGTATCCTGTAATTGAATATCATGTGAATCTCAACATGTTACTTCTAAATAAAAGTTATTGGGTTTTGATGAGTACTTTTTAATTGGGATTGAGGATCTTGTCAACCATTCTCAATGTTTAACAACCACCATGATAGTTAAATAAAATTATTCCTTTGATGTAGGAAAAATAAGCTTTATGCAAATGTAACAAGTAGAGCCTTACCACCAGCCATATATGCATGTAGTATAGGCTTATTCATTCATTGCTCTTATGTGTTACATTGCGGCATATTCCATGTCTTGACCCGTTTCGGGCTGCAACTTTCACGTTGCGGACTTTTGAACTGACGAGTAAGGTGTTAGGTGGTGGTTCTATACTCGGTGATGCCGTTGGAGTTGATGGACTCGCTTATCTTCCAAGCCTTCATTGTTATTATTAGATGGCCTTAAACCATATTATTGTATTCAGTTCCTTGTGGACAATGATGTAATAAGTGTGTGATTGCTACTCTGCTATAAATCCTTGAAATCGTGTGGTGTCGGCATTATTGATCGGGGATGACCTTGAGCGAAGACTTGATCCATTTGGGTCTGGTAACTCTGGCGACCCTCCGGATGGTGGCCCCACTTAGTGGACCCAGGACCCTCCGTTAGTCGTCGTTCACCGAAATAAAACCGAAAACTTTCCGGTGACCAAACCTCACTTCTATATTATTCTTTACCTCGGACCATTAGGAACTCCTCGTGACATCAGGGACTCGAACACGACATTCGGTAACCACATACAAACTTCCTTTATAACCTAAGCGTCCTTCGAACCTTAAGTGTGTAGACCCTACGGGTTAGAACCATCTTGAACATGATGAGAAGTTCTCCGGTCAATAACCAACAATGAGGATGCGGATACCCATGTTGGCTCCCATGTTCACGATGATCTCATCGGATGAACCACGATGTCGAGATTCAATCAATCCGTATTCAATTCCCTTTATCTAGCGGTATTGTACTTGCAGAGATTGATCGTCGGTATCGATACCTTGTTCAATCTCGTTGAAGGCAAGTCTCTTTACTCGTTCCGTAACACATCATCCGTGATCAACCCCTTGGTCAGTGTGCACATTATGATGATGTCCTACCGAGTGGGCGAGAGATACCTCTCCGTCAGCGGGTGACAAATTCGGTCTCCCACCCCCTCTCCCTCCGCTCCCGCTCATGTGTGTGCCCCATGCCCGCCCAGCCGCCCGCCCAAGTCACTTGGGACAGGCGCTCCCCTGCCCCCTCCCAAGGAACCGCCGCCCCCCTTTATAACCATCGACCCCCATCTCTCACCCCAACCCCGCCGGAGCCGCCACCAGCCATGCCTTGAACCCAACCCGCGCCCTGCCCGCGCCGCCGCGCGCAGGAACCCCGCCGCCCTCGCCTCCCGACCCGCCGCCCCAACCGGAGCCCCCCGAGCCCCGCCGGCGATCACCGGAGGTAGCCACCGCCGCCCCGCGCCCGATTCGGTTTTTCCCCCTTGAACCGATCCGGTTTATTTAAAAAAAAATATGTTCGGTTTTTTTAAAAAAAAAAAACTAGATTGGTTTTTTTTATTTTTTTTCGGTTTTCTTAATTAATGAACGTTCACCGAACCGTTCGTTTTAGTGAACGCGTTCGTTAGATTCGTTCCGTTAACGAACGTTCGCTATTTAACCCGTTCGTCGTTTTTCTTTTAATCGAATTTAATCCGTTATTTTCTGATTTGATTTCAGATCCGATTTTCAAAACTGTTTTATTTCTCGCTCGTTTATCGGAATCAGGTGATTCAAGCGCCTGGAGTTTCGTAACGAAACCGCCGTTCCGACTATCCTACTTTCACAGAGTTTTGCCACTGTGAAATTTTGACCTAATTTCAGATTGCTAAACCAAGTCGTTCTCCCTCGAGTTTCGACTTTCGGAGTTTATTTTGATTCGATTCTTTTGCAACCAGGGTTCTTAAGTTGAACTTTCGGTTAGATCCTTTATTCGAGATTTCCTGTGCATTAGATGAGTACTTATTGTATGCTTGTTGTTTGTCTGCGTTAGATCACCGAGTCGCCGCTTGTTACTTCGAATCCCTAGGACTCGCGGATCATCAGCAAGGCAAGTAACACTTTGATCATACTCTTCTCATACCCAGTTTTTATGCATTAGATCTATTCCTCAAACACTTGCATGGTTAGGAGCTAATTAAATTGTGGGTTTGGGAAGTAGATTGAGGTAGTACCTATTACCTGTTTTACTTATGAAACCTTGGGAGTTACTTCTACGTTTGTTTGTTCATGCCATGCTATGCTAGTAGACGTGGATTGGGTGAGTGAATATCCATGACAGATGTGAGATTGTTAATTAATGGTTTATCTAAGGTGGCAACCTAAACACACATCTGGGTGGATCGAGGCACCTGGTTTCCATCAGGACTTACTGTATTTCTTGGACCGCCACCCGGGCTCTAAGGGATCATAAGATTATTCAAGCTGGAAACTTCCGTGTGCAGCCACAAGCCAATTATGGGCTCTGGCGTAGTTGACTAAGTCGTGCGAACTCTTACGGGTAGGCTAGCTGATGTAGGGGATGTAGGTTGGTACGGTCTACCCACATGTAAGATGCTAGCGCTTCGAAAGACTATGTCTCGGTCATCCGTTTCTCAAACACCATGTAGTCACGAGAACCAAGCGGAGGCGATCGAGTCTTGTGGGGGGAAAAGCATAAACCTCTGCAGAGTGTATAAACTAATCATGATTAGCCGTGTCCCGGTTATGGACAATTTGAGTATCCTGTAATTGAATATCATGTGAATCTCAACATGTTACTTCTAAATAAAAGTTATTGGGTTTTGATGAGTACTTTTAATTGGGATTGAGGATGTGTCAACCATTCTCAATGTTTAACAACCACCATGATAGTTAAATAAAATTATTCCTTTGATGTAGGGAAAAATAAGCTTTATGCAAATGTAAATCAGAGAGCCTTACCACCAGCCATATATGCATGTAGTATAGGCTTATTCATTCATTGCTCTTATGTGTTACATTGCCGGCATATTCCATGTCTTTGACCCGTTTTGGCTGCAACTTTCACGTGCGAGACTTTTCAACGACGAGTAAGGTGTTAGGTCGTGGTTCTATACTCGGTGATGCCGTTGGAGTTGATGGACTCGCTTATCTTCCAAGCCTTCCGCTGTTATTATTAGATGGCCTTAAACCATATTATTGTATTCAGTTCCCTTGTGGACAATGATGTAATAAGTGTGTGATTGCTACTCTGCTATAAATCCTTCGAAGTACTGTGTGGTGTCAGCATTATTGATCCAGGGATGACACTGAGCACAGAGACTTGATCCATTTGGGTCTGGTCGCTACAGCAGCCCTCCGGGGATGGTGGCCCCACTTGGTGGACCCCCGGGACCCTCCCGGTGGTCCCGGTACGTTGCCGATAAAACCCGAAACTTTCCGGTGACCAAAACCTCACTTCCTATATATTATTCTTTACCTCCGGACCATTCCGGAACTCCTCGTGACATCCGGGACTCCGAACAACATTCGGTAACCACATACAAACTTCCTTTATAACCCTAGCGTCATCGAACCTTAGTGTGTAGACCCTACGGGTTCGGGAACCATCTGAGACATGACCGAGAAGTTCTCGGTCAATAACCAACAGCGGGATCTGGATACCCATGTTGGCTCCACATGTTCCACGATGATCTCATCGGATGAACCACGATGTCGAGATTCAATCAATCCCGTATTCAATTCCCTTTGTCTAGCGGTATTGTACTTGCCCGAGATTCGATCGTCGGTATACCGATACCTTGTTCAATCTCGTTACGGCAAGTCTCTTTACTGTTCGTAACACATCATCCGTGATCAACCCCTTGGTCAAATTGTGCACATTATGATGATGTCCTACCGAGTGGGCCAGAGATACCTCTCCGTCAACCGGAGTGACAAATTCAGTCTCGATTTGTGCCAACCCAAGACACTTTCGGAGATACCGTAATGCACCTTTATAGCCACCCGAGCACGTTGTGGCGTTTGGTACACCCAAAGCATTCCTACGGTATCCGGAGTTGCACAATCTCATGGTCTAAGGAAATGATACTTGACATTAGAAAAGCTTTAGCATACAAACTGCGATCTTTGTGCTAGGCTTAGGATTGGGTCTTGTCCATCACATCATTCTCCTAATGATGTGATCCCGTTATCAATGACATCCAATGTCCATGGTGGGAAACCGTAACCATCTATTGATTAACGAGCTAGTCATCTAGAGGCTTACTAGGGACTTGGTGTTGTCTATGTACCCACACATGTATCTCGAAGTTTCCTATCAATACAATTATAGCATGGATAATAAACGATTATCATGAACAAGGAAATATAATAATAACTAATTTATTATTGCCTCTAGGGCATATTTCCAACAGATCTCCCACTTGCATTAGAGTCAATAATCTAGTTCACATCGTCATGTGATTAACACTCACACGTCACATCGCCATGTGACCAACATCCAAAGAGTTTACTAGTGTCATTAAACTAGTTCACATCATCATGTGATTAAGACTCAATGAGTTCGGGGTTTGATCATGTTTTGCTTGTGAGAGAGGTTTTAGTCAACGATGTCCGTAACATTCATATCCGTATGTACTTCGCAATTCTCTATGTCATATTGTAAACGCTGCTTCCACGCTCCACTTGGAGCTATTCCAAATGGTTGCTCCACTATATGTATCCAGTTTGCTACTCAGAGTCACTCGGATAGGTGTTAAAGCTTGCATCGACATAACCCTTTACATCGAACTCTTTATCACCTCCATAATCGAGAAACATATCCTTATTCCTCTAAGGATAGTTTTGATCGCTTTGTCCAATGATCCGTTCTTTGGATCATTCTTGGTGATTCATGGCAAGGCACACTTCGGTCGGCTACAAAGCATAGCATACTATAGAGCCTACGTCTAAAGCATAGGGGCGACCTTCGTCCTTTCTCTCTTTCGCCGTGGTCGAGCTTTAAGTCTTAACCGTACCTTACAACTCGTGCAAGAACTCCTTCTTTGATGGTCCATCTTGAACACTTTCAAGATCATGTCAAGGTACATGCTCATTTGAAAGTATTATTAAGCATTTTGATCTATCCTTATAGATCTCGATGCTCAATGTTCAAGTAGCTTAATCCAGGTTTTCTATTGAAAACATCTTCAAATAACCAGTATGCTTTCCAGAAATTCTACATCATTTCGATCATCAATATGTCAACAACATATACTCATCGAAATTCTATAGTACTCTCACTCACTTCTTTGGAAATACAAGTTTCTCATAAACTTTGTATAAACCCAAAATCTTTGATCATCTCATCAAAGCGCACATTCCAACTCCGAGATGCTTTACTCCGGTCCTTAGAAAGGATCGCTGGAGCCAGCATACCTTTAGCATCCTTAGGATCGACAAAACTTTCTCGATTGTATCACATACAACCTTTCCTTACTAAAACCGGTAAGGAAACTCATTTTGACATCCATCTGCCAGATTTCATAAATGCAGCTTATGCTAACATGATTCCGACGGACTTAAGCATCGCTACGGATGAGAAAATCTCATCGTAGTCAACTCCTTGAACTTTTGAAAAACTCTTCGCCACAAGTCGAGCTTCATAAACGGTGATATTACCGTCCACGTCCGTCTTCTTCTTAAAGATCCATTCATCTCAATGGCTTGCCGATCATCGGGCAAGTCCACCAAAGTCCATGCTTTGTTCTGATACATGGATCTTATCTCGGATTTCATGGTTTCTAACCATTTGTCGGAATATGGGCCCACCATCGCTTCTCCATAGCTCGTAGGTTCATTGTTGTCTAGCAACATGACCTTCAAGACAGGATTACTGTACCACTCAAGTAGTACGCATCCTTGTCACCCCACGAGGTACGGTAGTGACTTGATCCAAACTTCATGATCACTATCACAAGCTTCTACTTCAATTGGTGTAGGCGCCACAGAACAACTTTGTAGCGACCGACCTCGGACGGTCAAGCCTCGTGTTCTTTGTGCCATCCTCGGATCGATATCTTTGGCACACAAGTACATCAATGTATATATCAAAGTGCAATCACATGTATAATTAACGTAAAACCGATATATACCTCATAAGTCACAGCCGAAACAATTAGTCGAGTGTGGAGTCCCATCAACGCCATCGGCAAAGTTGAGTGTAGACCGTAACCCTGCACTGTACTCTTACTCATCGAGGAAATATCCGCAACATGATACGTTGCAGCCGTGTAGGTCGATTACATTGAATGTACCAGCAAGATCACAACATGAGAAAGCAGATGATAAAACTATACTATATGCAATATGGCTTTGTGGCTCGTGGTCTCGAGTTTTGTTTGCGTAAAAGCTGGTTTTATTTTCCCTACATCAAAGGAATAAATGAAGTCTGTACTATGGAGTTTTCTATCATGACATGGTTCCGCCAACCGATGTCTCCTAGCCCAAAATCATCATAAGTTGCCCACAATTAAGTTATCATCCGGTGTTGAGAGTTCCGAGATAGATCCAGTCCGGATGCTCAAATTGTCCGTAATCGGGACACGACTAATCGATTAGGTTTTAACCCTCTGCAGAGGTTTGTACACTTTACCCGCAAGATTCGATCCCTCTTTTACGTTCTCGCACTTGTGGTGTTTGAGAACAAGACGACGAAACATGGTCTTCGAAGAGTTCCTCGACCACCGTCCGGTGCTCATCAATCCTACCGTAGTTCTACATCGCTAGCACCGTCCGCCGAGTCACAACTAAGGTTGACCAAGCGAGCCCATAATGGCTTGCGGGCCTGCAGGTAAGCTTCCGGTCAATGGGGTATACATCCGTCTCTTGAGTCTGGGTGAAGCTTTCCACAAGATGTCATGGCGCTTCTCCATGCATCCCGCCAACCTTTGGATTCTCCAGGTGCCGTCAACCATCCTTCACCCGATGAGTGTGTATTGAATTCTTGTCTCGAGTCTTGAAGTCTTGAGGCCTTGAAGATGCGATCCTTGCAGATTCCATCATGGAGTTGTTGTCATTGACGTAGATCCTCCATTCTCACACCACTCCGAGCACTCATACCAAACCCCGTCTACTATAGCGTAGCATTAAAATAAAATATCGTCCGGGCTTGGTAACAGGGTGATGGATTCCTACCTCATGCATACTACTCAACTACAAGAATTCAATATCACTCTTGGAGGGTTTGTTGCGAAGATGACACTAGATGCAATAAAACACATAGGTATGAAAAACATGGTCAAAGTGAACTTGCCTGGTATTACTTGATGAAGATAACAACACTCTCGAATAATGACTTGGTAGAACTATTCGTCACTCCGTTGAAAATCTATATAGTCAAACATAGCATTCATATAAGCAAACATCCTAGCAAACAATTTTAACACTCATAATAAAACCAACAAATAAAAATGCAAATCAAGGGACACCAAATAAAAACAAAGGAAAGCTACACAACAAAACTACTAAAGAAAACTCTAAGACATAACACAAAAATAGTTTTGTCCTAAGTAAAAGTTAACATCAAAGGAAATACCAACATAATAAATAATCTGAAAAGAAAAATTTAAAACAACTAATGTTAAAAGAAAGTATTTTTCATAAATTTTAATAGCAAAAGAAACAAATAAAAAGCTTTTATGAAACACTAACTATGTCCTAAACAAGTTTTCATACAAAACTAAGAAAAACAAATTTTTAAAATAAAAACAAAATTTTCTTTTGTTGACTAACAGAAACAAAACTAAATTTTTCAAGAGTGACAAAAAGAAATAATTTGAAACTAATAAAAACAATAAAGAAAAGACTAAATCAAAACTATAACTAAAACAGTACTGTTTTGCTAAAACCTAATTTAAAAATAAAGTAAAAATAAAGAAGTATATGCTACTGGATAGACAAAACCATAATAAAACAGTAGCAAAAGGAATCAATCAAAAAATACTTTGTAAAACTCAAAATATGACCAAATTAGTGATTTGAACAAATTTCATCAAATTCAAATCTAAACTATTCAAATTTTAAACCTAAGTACACAAACAGAAACTTAAGCAAATTTGTGACACAATGCAAAAAGAATCAACTCAAACGGAGTTACGGAACTTAAGTTATGAACAAAAGAAGTTTGAATATGAATCTGAACAAATTCCGAAATTTTAAACTTTCAAAAACATGTTTGAGTTGAATTACTGGATAAAGGAGATCGTAACGAAGAAGTGGGCGTTGGTTTCATCTAATTTGGATGAACGAGTAAAAAGTTGTGTCTATTTGAAAAATCAGGGCCAAGTTGTTTTACGAAAGAAAAATAGTTACGGCTAAGGTCTAATGTATAAATACTAGACTAATTGATAATCTAATCTATTGTATTAGTCTAAAAATAATAAACTACGGAAGTATAAGAAGGAAAAAAAAACAAAGAAAGATACCTTTATAAGGCAGAGAAAAGACAACTTCGGAGAGAGAAGAAAATTTTCAGAAGTCGCGCCGGAGAGGAGAAAAAAAAATATTTTTCTTAGTCAAACCAAAATATTTATTTAACCCGAATCAGATGATTTTTGGAGGCTCTATGGGTCTATATTTATAGGTGTAAACGAAGTTTAAGGGTTAAAGGCTAGGCAATGTGGGACTAAACGTAGACGTAATTAAACGAAACAGAGCAGAAAAAGGCTAAGGCCTCGCACGGGCCTAAAGGCCTCGGCCGGCCGCGCGCAGTACACGGGCTGCAGTTTTTCTTTTAAAAAAAATCGGCCTAAGTAAAATAAAAAATAAAAAGGCTGGCTGGGCCTGGCCCTTTTAAGAGAGAAAAAAAAACAATGGGGCGCCAGAAGCTACTATACTGCGCATGCAGGCGATAAATAAATATGGGTCGCACGTACAATTTGTTATTTGTTTTCTTTTAAACAAAAAGCGATAAACTGAAAAACGAAAATAAAACTAAAACTTTATATAGGCATATTATATATCAAAATTTTCAGAAAAAGATTTTCTACAGCATGAACATTATTCTAGTAGTAAATAAAATACACACAAATTCAAATAAAGCAAAGAGTGCTTCAGCTCTAATAAAATCCAATAAAATCATTTTAAAAATACCAAAATGAATTCAAATTTATTCCTCTCCAATTTTCTGTTGTAGGGAATCATGTTACCCTATTTTCCATGTATTTTATTTTTGGAGAAAATAATTTGAATAAAACTCAAATAACTCCAAATTGAAAATAAATTCAAAAGAAATTTGAATTTATTTCTTTGAAACTCCTACTCATATTTCATATGTTTTGAACAAGTCATTTTATCTTCGCTCGTGAAAATCATTGAGTTGCATAAAGTTTCAGAATTGGAAATATTTTCCAAATGAAATTCAAATATTTTCAACACCCCTTGTCATTTAACTAAATGGAAGAAGTCATGTCATCTTCTCTCCAGGGTTTTGTGATGAAGAGTATTTGAATTCACGAAAAGCATAAAAGCAAAAATGAAAGTTTGGGAAAGTCCTTTTATTCCCTCTCATTTAACTTTCAAAAAGTTTCGAATTCACTCACTTTCACTCAATCAATCAAACAAACAATCAAACAACAAGCATAGTTATTTATTTAATATAACATTCCAAAATTTAGAATTTTGGGATGTTACAAATCTACCACACTTAAAATGAATCTCGTCCTCGAGATTGAAGAAACTAACAAGAAAAGGTTAGAAATTTGGGGTCTTCTAGCAAATCCATTGATCTGTATGGTCTAGTGTGCTACCACACTTAGAAGCATGGTTATTGTTCCGACAAAACTCATGTACTCCATTCCTTTGGGTTGACAATGTCAGTTTTCTCATATTCTCTGGAATAACTCCTTCATTGAGGCTCTTCTGGTAGGGTCACAAACTTCTCCTCAAACACGTGTCCTTTAATCCTGGTGAGGTTCTTCCGAGATTGGGTCTTCAGATCTGATAGGTGTGTCGCCAATACTAAACAACTATCGAAAATCTCGTGGCGGTCAACCATGTATGGTTTCTTCTACAGAGAAATGGGTCTCGGCTAAATCTCACCGTATAACCTACGATTGGCAACGGTTGCCTGTACATGGATCAACCGTCCTACCATTCTAGGGTTAAACAAGGCTTTGACATCGTCGTCTCTCTACTATGGGTAAGTCACTCAGATTTACCATTCCAAATAGCAAGAGCGAATGATACGAGTAAGTCGGTATGGTGATCAATCCATTCCGCACCCAGATCATTACCCTGTATAAGGTTTAGCGAATCTCGTATTTCTAACACTCGGGCATTCTCACAAGCATTGCAAAATTTCTCTTGTCGACGAACTTAGTTCGGATAATTCCATTGATTCTGCATGCTGAATGAAACATATATCGTTACTTCACAACTCTCGGGGTTTCGTAACCTCCTAAGAAACGTCTGCTGATCAAATCGTTGTTTCTTCCAGAATTTCTTCTTCTAGGGAGTACTTGATCCTTATATATTCTTGGGCCTGTGGGTTATGGGCCCACCTGAACACTTGTACAACTTTAACTCATCCTTAGAGTAACTCTTGTTCCATATTATACCTCCTTTAAATCCAATAGTACTCCGTCTTTTTTTTTCATAACCATCGTATCAAAAGCATAACTCCAACTATTTTTTTCCTTCGAACTACAGTCCGTGGAATATATATTTTCTTATCCATTAGTCTAGTCTTCTTCACGGTACTACCACCCTAAAATGAAATTCACAAATCCATCCATAGACCATATTTCTCATATCCTCGAAAATGGTCAAAATCCGTGTTCATAGAGTAACAACTCATACAATTAAACATATGAAAACATGTCACCTTAACTTTATTGATTTCATGAATTCATTACAATATCCGAGACTTTCATTACATAAATTCAACTCCATATCCTTATGGAAACAATTGCTTCCTACTACACTTATTACCAATATCAAAATTCCAACTACTCAGCTCCACTTTCATCTTGTCGGAACATTTAGTAGCATAATGTCCTGCTTCCTTGCAAGCGAAAACAAAAGACTTCCGACATGTCTCGGGGCTTCTTTGTGATTATGTAGGCTCCTTGGATTCTTGGCTTCTTTTCTAGACATTTACTAGCGTAATGACCTAAATCCTTGCACTGTAACAAGTGATATGACTCAGGTCCTTCTCTGCGAAAATTGTGTTGTTCGGGGTTGCCTTCTTTTCTCTTCTGGATTTCTCTGTAATGATCGAGCTTCTATTTCCGAGGGTCAAACTTCACTTCACTGTCGGAAATATCCGGATACTCTTTTCTTTCCTTGGTGCAATCTGCGAAAAATGTCCTTCTTCTCCACATGAATAGCAGGCATTGGAGTAAAATCTGCTGAGGCCTTCTCCATCGTGGTCTTCAACACATTCCTTCATCACGAGTTCTTTCATAACTTCTCGGAGGGCTTCTTTCATTCCTTCTTCCTGCTCCTGAATAGTTTGTTGCACCATGGGGTAAATGTGACCTTTGGGTCGGGTAGTGGGTGGTTCCTTCACACAAGAAACAAGTCACCCGACTAGTTGGGCATTCCTCGGTGGGTGTTTCTCCTCACAATGAGGGCATCCATCCTTGTGTTCCTCCCGGTGTGTCCTATTTCTCCATAAATCTTGCAGGCACAAGGTTTATTTCTTGGTGTATCCTGGTGCTTTCGGATGAGACGTGATCTCAACAGGGTCTTCTTGAATTCCTCCCAAGTTATTGCTCCATTAAATCCTTGTATAGCTTGATGCATCTGCCACCATGTTGCAGCACTTCCTTCAAAGTACTGAAGAGTGTACGATACTTCATTCTTCCTTGAAACCAAATTGCTCCCAAGTGATTCTCCATGTTCGAATCCATAGCTCGCCTCCATTTGAGTCTTGATCCAGAGAATATCAGTCCAACTTCATTCATCATCTATGGGGTCAAAAGTTTTGGGATGAGATATGAGAGAGGTGGGGAGGGATACACACAATACAAACAATAGTTTTTTGAAGAAACAAGTTTTACTTTGTGGCTGTCGGAAAACATCAAACAAATGACAGCTCACAAATCGTCGCATCTAACGTAAGTGTGTAACAGGGGTTTGGTCTTCTAAAGGTCAAATAATTCTTCAGATTGTTCAAATTCTTCTAGTCTTTGGAGTCTTCAATTGTTGCAGCTTCAATTCTTCCAACGCATGGTGAAATCCTCTTTACTCTGAAATGGCCATCAGTTGTCCGATATCTTTAATTCTTGGAGTGACTTCAGTTGATCTTCCGTGTGGTCAAAAGGGAAAGGTGTATATTCTAACTATTTGAGGTCAGAGGGACTACTTGATAAAATCAGAAAAAGACGAGAAGTAAAGGATTCCTTTTGAAAATAAAGTTTTTTGAGACATCCTTGAAGGAAATATGCCCTAGAGGCAATAATAAAGTTATTATTTATTTCCTTATATCATGATAAATGTTTATTATTCATGCTAGAATTGTATTAACCGGAAACATAATACATGTGTGAATACATAGACAAACAGAGTGTCACTAGTATGCCTCTACTTGACTAGCTCGTTAATCAAAGATGGTTATGTTTCCTAACCATAGACATGAGTTGTCATTTGATTAACGGGATCACATCATTAGGAGAATGATCTGATTGACATGACCCATTCAGTTAGCCTAGCACTTGATCGTTTAGTATGTTGCTATTGCTTTCTTCATGACTTATACATGTTCCTGTAACTATGAGATTATGCAACTCCGTTTACGGAGGAACACTTTGGTGCTACCAAGCGTCTGGCAACGAATCGGGTGATTATAAAGGAGTACTACAGGTGTCTCCAAAGGTACATGTTGGGTTGGCGTATTTGAGATTAGGTTTTGTCACTCCGATTATGGAGAAGTATCTCTGGGCCCTCTCGGTAATGCACATCATTATAAGCCTTGCAAGCAATGTGACCAATGAGTTGGTTACGGGATGATGCATTACTGAGCGAGTAAAGAGACTTGCCGTAACGAGATTGAACTAGGTATTGGATACCGACGATCGAATCTCGGGCAAGTAACATACCGATGACAAAGGGAACAACGTATGTTGTTATGCGGTTTGACCGATAAAGATCTTCGTAGAATATGTAGGAGCCAATATGGGCATCCAGGTCCGCTATTGGTTATTGACCAAGAATAGTTCTAGGTCATGTCTACATAGTTCTCGAACCCGTAGGGTCCGCACGCAAGGTTTCGATGACGGTTATATTATGAGTTTATGAGTTTTGATGTACCGAAGGAGTTGAGTCCCGGATGAGATCGGGGACATGACGAGAGTCTCGAAATGGTCGAGGCGTAAAGATCGATATATTGGACGACTATATTCGGAGTTCGGAAAGGTTCCAGTGATTCGGTATTTTTGAATACCGGAGAGTTACGGAATTCGTATTGGGCCTCTTTGGGCCATACGGGAAAGGAGAGAAAGGGCCAAAAGGGTGGCGGACCCCTCCCTTGGACTAGTCCGAATTGGACTAGGGAGGCGCACCTTCCTTCCTTCTCCTTTTCTCTTCCCTTTCCTTCTCTCCTACTCCTACTACATGGAAGGGTTCCTAGTTGGACTAGGAAAGGGAATCCTACTCCGGTGGGAGTAGGACTCCCCTAAGGCGCGCCATAGAGAGGGCGCCCTCCCTCCTCCACTCCTTTATATACGGGGCAGGGGCACCCATGGACACACAAGTTGATCTCTGGATCGTTCCTTAGCCGTGTGCGGTGCCCCTCCACCATATTCCACTTGGTCATATCGTCGCGGAGCTTAAGCGAAGCCCTGCGCGGAGAAGTCATATCGTCGCGGAGCTTAGGCGAAGCCCTGCGTCGGTGGAGCATCATCATCGTCACCACGCCGTCGTCTTGTGGAACTCATCCCGACACTTTGCTGGATCGAGTCCGGGATCGTCATCGAGCTGAGCGTGTGCGAGAACTTCGGAGGTGCCGTCGTTCGGTGCTTGGATCGGTCGGATCGTGAAGGCGTCGACTACATCAACAGCGTTGTTATAACGCTTCCGCTTCGGTCTCACGAGGGTGCGTAGACAACACTCTCCCCTCTCGTTGCTATGCATCACCATAATCTTGCGTGTGCGTAGGAAATTTTTGAAATTACTCGTTCCCCAACGGTGGTATCGAGCCTAGGTTTTATGGTTTGATGTTTTGCACGAGTAGAACACAAGTGAGTTGTGGGCGATATAAGTCATACCGCCTACCAGCATGTCATACTTTGGTTCAGCGGTATTGTGAGATGAAGCGGCCCGGACCGACATTACGCCAGACGCTTACGCGAGACTGGTTTCACCGTTCGAGCACTCGTGCTTAAAGGTGGCTGGCGGGTGTCTGTCTCTCTCACTTTAGTTGAACCGAGTGTGGCTACGCCCGGTCCTTGAGAAGGTTAAAACAGAGTCTATTTGTGAAGTATCGTTGTGTTTTTGATGCGAGGTAAGAACGGTTCTTGCTCAGCCCGTAGCAGCCACGTAAAATTTGCAACAACAAAGTAGAGGACGTCTAACTTGTTTTTGCAGGGCATGTTGTGATGTGATATGGTCAAGGCGTGATGCTATATTTTATTGTATGAAATGATCATGTTTTGTAACCGAAGTTATCGACAATGGTTGGAGCCATATGGTTGTCGCTTTATTGTATGAAATGCAACGCATACAGTAATTGCTTTACTTTATCACTAAGCGGTAGCGATAGTCGTAGAAGCAATAGATGGCGTAAACGACAACGATGCTACGATGGAGATCAAGGTGTCGCGCCGGTGACGATGGTGATCACGACGGTGCTTCGGAGATGGAGATCACAAGCACAAGATGATGATGACCATATCATATCACTTATATTGATTGCATGTGATGTTTATCCTTTATGCATCTTATTTTGCTTTGATTGACGGTAGCATTTTAAGATGATCTCTCACTAAAATTATCAAGTAGTGTTCTCCCTGAGTATGCACCGTTGCCAAAGTTAAATCGTGCGAGACACCACGTGATGATCGGGTGTGATAAGCTCTACGTCCATCTACAACGGGTGCAAGCCAGTTTTGCACACGCAGAATACTCAGGTTAAACTTGACGAGCCTAGCATATGCAGATATGGCCTCGGAACACGGAGACCGAAAGGTCGGCGTGAATCATATAGTAGATATGATCAACATAGTGATGTTCACCATTGAAAACTACTCCATCTCACGTGATGATCGGTTATGGTTTAGTTGATTTGGATCACGTGATCACTTAGATGAGTAGAGAGATGTCGTCTAAGTGGGAGTTCTTAAGTAATATGATTAATTGAACTTAAATTTATCATGAACTTAGTCCTGGTAGTATTTTTGCAAATTATGTTGTAGATCAATAGCTCGCGTTGTTGCTTTCAAATGTTTATTGTGATATGTTCCTAGAAAATTGTATTGAAAAATGTTAGTAGCAATGATGCGGATTGGATCCGTGATCCGAGGTTTATCCTCATTGCTGCCTGTAAGAATTATGTCCTTAATGCACCGCTAGGTGACAGACCTATTGCAGGAGCAAATGCAAATGTTATGAGCGTTTGGCTAGCTCAATATGATGAATACTTGATAGTTTAGTGCACCATACTTAACGGCTTAGAATCGGGACTTCAAAGGCGTTTTGAGCGTTATGGACCATATGAGATGTTCCAGAATTGAAGTTAATATTTCAAGCAAATACCGAGTTGAGAGATATGAAGTCTCTAACAAGTTCTATAGCTAAAAGATGGAGGAGAATCGCTCAACTAGTGAGCATGTGCTCGAGATAGTGCGGGTACTACAATCGCTTGAATCAAGTGGGAGTTAATCTTCCAGATAAGATAGTGATTGACAGAATTCTCTAGTCACCATCACTAAAGTTACTAGAACTTCGTGATGAACTATAGTATGCAAGGGATGACGAAAACAATTCCCAAGCTCTTCGCGATGCTAAAATCGGCGAAGGTAGAAATCAAGAAAAACATCAAGTGTTGATGGTTGACAAGACCACTAGTCTCAAGGAAAAGGGCAAAGGAAGAAGGGAACTTCAAGAAGAGCGGCAAGCAAGTTGTTGCTCAAGTGAAGAAGCCCAAGTCCGGACCTAGGCACGAGACTAAGTGCTTTTGCTGCAATGGAACTGGTCCTCGAAGCGGAACTACCCCAAGTATTTGGCGGATAAGAAGGATGGCAAAGTGAACAAAGGTATATTTGATATACAGATTATTGATGTATATTTTACTAGTGTTCGTAGCAACCCTCGGTATTTGATACTGGTTCAGTTGCTAAGAGTAGTAACTCAAGCAGGAGTTGCAGAATGAACAGAAACTAGTTGAAGGGAAGTGACGATGAGTGTTGGAAGTAGTTCCAAGATTGATATGATCATCATCACACACTCCCTATACTATCGGGATTAGTGTTGAACCTAAATAAATGTTATTTGGCATTTGCGTTGAGCATGAATATGATTTGATCATGTTTATTGCAATACGGTTATTCATGTAAGTTAGAGAATAATTATTGTTACATGCTTACATGAATAAAACCTTCTATGGTCATACACCCAATGAAAATGGTTTGTTGGATCTCGATCGTGTGATACACATATTCATAATATTGAAACCAAAAGATGTAAAGTTAATAATGATAGTGCAATGCAGTTTAGGTCATATTGGTGTAAAGCACATGATGAAACTCCATACTGATGGGCTTTTGGAATCACTTGATTATGAATCATTTGATGCTTGCGAACCGTGCCTTTTGGGCAAGATGACTAAAACTCCGTTCTCGGAACAATAGAGCGAGCTCTTGACTTGTTGGAAATAATACATACCGATGTATGCGATCCAATGAGTGTTGATGCTCGTGGCAAGTATCATTATTTTCTAACCTTCACAGATGATTTGAGAAGATATGCGTATATCTTCTTAATGAAACATAAGTCTGAAACATTTGAAAAGTTCAAAGAATTTCAGAGTGAAGTTGAAAATCATCGTAATAAGAAAATAAAGTTTCTACGATCTGATCGTGGAGGCGAATATTTGAGTTACGAGTTTGGTCTACATTTGAAACAATGCGGAATAGTTTCGCAACTCACGCCACCCGGAACACCACAGCGTTATGGTGTGTCCGAACGTCATAACCGCACTTTATTGGATATGGTGCGATCTATGATGTATCTTACCGATTTACCACTATCGTTTTGGGGTTATGCATTAGAGACAGCTGCATTCACGTTTAATAGGGCACCATCTAAAATCCGTTGAGATGACACCGTATGAACTATGGTTTAGCAATAAACCTAAGTATCGTTTCTTAAAGTTTGGAGTTGTGATGCTTATGTGAAAAAGTTTTCACCTGATAAGCTCTAACCCAAATCGGAGAAGTGCGTCTTCATAGAATACCCAAAGGTGACTATTGGGTACACCTTCTATCACAGATCCGAAGGCAAGTTTTTTCGTTGCTAAGATGGATCCTTTCTAGAGAAGAAGTTTCTCTCGAAAGAAGTGAGTGGGAGGAAAGTAGAACTTGATGAGGTAATTGTACCTTCTCCCTTATTGGAAAGTAGTTCATCACGTAAATCAGTTCCAGTGATTCCTACACCAATTAGTGAGGAAGTTAACGATGATGATCATAAAACTTGAGATCAAGTTGCTGCCAAACCTCGTAGGTCTTCGAGTAAAATCCGCACGAGTGAATACGGTAATCATGTTCGGAAGTCATGTTACTAGACCATGATGAACCTACGGACTATGAGGAAGCGATGATGAGCCCAGATTCGCGAAATGGCTTGAGGCCATGAAATCGAGATAGGATCCATGTATGAGAACAAAGTATGGACTTTGATTGACTTGCTCGATGATCGCAAGCCATGTTAAATAAATGGATCTTCAAGAGGAAGGCGGACACGATAGTAGTGTTACTATCTACAAAGCTCGACTTGTTGCAAAAGGTTTTCGACAAGTTCAATGTGTTGAATACGATGAGATTTTCTCACTCGTAGCGATGCTTAAGTCTGTCCGAATCATGTTAGCAATTGCCACATTTTATGAAATCGGCAAATGGATGTCAAAACAGCATTCCTTAATGGATTCATTAAAGAAGAGTTGCATATGATGCAACCGAGAAGGTTTTGTCAATCCTAAAGGAGCTAACAAAATGTGCAAGCTTTAGCAATCCATCTATGGACTGGTGCAAGCATCTCGGAGTTGGAATAAACGCTTTGATAGTGTGATCAAAGCATATGGTTTTATCTGACTTTTGGAGAAGCCTGTATTTACAAGAAAGTGAGTGGGAGCACTACAACATTTCGATAAGTATATGTGAATGACATATTGTTGATCGGAAATGATGTAGAATTATTCTGCAAAGCATAAAGGAGTATTTGAAAGGAGTTTTTCAAAGAAGGACCTCGGTGAAGCTGCTTACATATTGAGCATCAAGATCTATAGAGATAGATCAAGGCGCTTGATAAGTTTTTCAATGAATACATACCTTGACAAGATTTTGAAGTAGTTCAAAATGGAGCGATCAAAGAAAGAGTTCTTGCCTTGTGTTACAAGGTGCGAGATTGAGTAAGACTCAAAACCCGACCACGGCAGAAGATAGAAAAAGAATGAAAGTCATTCCCTATGCATCAGCCATAGGTTCTATAAAGTATGTCATCTTGTGTACGGATCTATTGCATACCCTACCACTAAGCTTGGCAAGGAGTGCAATAGTAATCTAGGAGTAGATCAATGGACAGCGGTCAAAATTATCCTTAGTAGAATAAGGATATGTTTCTCGATTATGGAAGTGAAAAGAGGTTCGTCGTAAAGGGTTACGTTGATGACTCTGAGTCTCAATCTGGATACATATTGAAAGTGGGAGCAATTAGCTAGAATAGCTCCGTGCAGAGCATTGTAGACATAGAAATTTGCAAAATACTTACGGCTCTGAATGTGATAGACCCGTTGACTAAAATTATCTCACAAGCAAAACATGATCACACCTTAGTACTCTTTGGGTGTTAATCACATAGCGATGTGAACTAGATTCCTGACTCTAGTAAACCCTTTGGGCGTTGGTCACATGTCGATGTGAATTATGGGTGTTAACCACATATAGATGTGAACTATTGATGTTAAATCACATGGCGATGTGAACTAGATTATTGACTCTAGTGCAAGTGGGAGACTGAAGGAAATATGCCCTAGAGGCAATAATAAAGTTATTATTTATTTCCTTATATCATGATAAATGTTTATTATTCATGCTAGAATTGTATTAACCGGAAACATAATACATGTGTGAATACATAGACAAGCAGTGTCACTAGTATGCCTCTACTTGACTAGCTCGTTAATCAAAGATGGTTATGTTTCCTAACCATAGACATGAGTTGTCATTTGATTAACGGGATCACATCATTAGGAGAATGATCTGATTGACATGACCCATTCAGTTAGCCTAGCACTTGATCGTTTAGTATGTTGCTATTGCTTTCTTCATGACTTATACATGTTCCTGTAACTATGAGATTATGCAACTCCGTTTACGGAGGAACACTTTGGTGCTACCAAGCGTCCTGGCGTAATCGGGTGATTATAAAGGAGTACTACAGGTGTCTCCAAAGGTACATGTTGGGTTGGCGTATTTCGAGATTAGGTTTTGTCACTCCGATTGTCGGAGAGGTATCTCTGGGCCTCTCGGTAATGCACATCATTATAAGCCTTGCAAGCAATGTGACCAATGAGTTGGTTACGGGATGATGCATTCTGAGCGAGTAAAGAGACTTGCCGGTAACGAGATTGAACTAGGTATTGGATACCGACGATCGAATCTCGGGCAAGTAACATACCGATGACAAAGGGAACAACGTATGTTGTTATGCGGTTTGACCGATAAAGATCTTCAGTAGAATATGTAGGAGCCAATATGGGCATCCGGGTCCCGCTATTGGTTATTGACCAAGAATAGTTCTAGGTCATGTCTACATAGTTCTCGAACCCGTAGGGTCCCGCAACAAGGTTTCGATGTGAGTTATATTATGAGTTTATGAGTTTTGATGTACCGAAGGAGTTGAGTCCCGGATGAGATCGGGGACATGACGAGGAGTCTCGAAATGGTCGAGGCGTAAAGATCGATATATTGGACGACTATATTCGGAGTTCGGAAAGGTTCAGTGATTCGGTATTTTCGTCTGGGAGAGTTACGGGAATTCGTATTGGGCCTCTTTGGGCCATACGGGAAAGGAGAAAGGGCCAAAAGGGTGGCGGACCCTCCCTTGGACTAGTCCGAATTGGACTAGGGAGGCGCACCTTCCTTCCTTCTCCTTTTCTCTTCCCTTTCCTTCTCTCCTACTCCTACTACATGGAAGGGTTCCTAGTTGGACTAGGAAGGGAATCCTACTCGGTGGGAGTAGGACTCCCCTAAGGCGCGCCATAGAGGGCGGCCCTCCTCCTCCACTCCTTTATATCTCGGGGGGGGGGCACCCATGGACACACAAGTTGATCTACGGATCGTTCCTTAGCCGTGTGCGGTGCCCCCTCCACCATATTCCACTTGGTCATATCGTCGCGGAGCTTAGGCGAAGCCTGCGCCGGAGAAGTCATATCGTCGCGGAGCTTAGGCGAAGCCCTGCGTCGGTGGAGCATCATCATCGTCACCACGCCGTCGTCTTGTGGAACTCATCCCGACACTTTGCTGGATCGGAGTCCGGGATCGTCATCGAGCTGAGCGTGTGCGAGAACTCGGAGGTGCCATACGTTCGGTGCTTGGATCGGTCGGATCGTGAAGGCGTCGACTACATCAACAGCGTTGTTATAACGCTTCGCTTTCGGTCTCACGATGCGTGACAACACTCTCCCCTCTCGTTGCTATGCATCACCATAATCTTGCGTGTGCGTAGGAAATTTTTTGAAATTACTACGTTCCCCAACAATCCTGTCCTAGGGGCTTTCCGATTTCTAGGGTCACGTCCTACAGTCAACATGTGCTCTGATACCATATCTGTAGCGACCCGACCTCGACGGTCAAGCCTACGTGTTCTTTGTGCCATCCACGGATCGATATCTTTGGCACACAGTACATCAATGTATATATCAAAGTGCAATCACATGTATAATTAACGTAAAACTGATATATACCTCATAAGTCACAATGAAACAATTAGTCGGTGTGGAGTCCCATCAACGCCATCGGCAGGTTGAGTGTAGACCGTAACCTGCACTGTACTCTTACTCGTCGAGGAAATATCGCAACATGATACATTGCAGCCGTGTAGGTCGATTACATTGAATGTACCAAAGCAAGATCACAACATGAGAAAGCAGATGATAAAACTATACTATATGCAATATGGCTTTGTGGCTCTGTGGTGAGTTTTGTTTGCATAAAAGCTGGTTTTATTTTCCCTACATCAAAGGAATAAATGAAGTCTGTACTATGGAGTTTTCTATCATGACATGGTTCCGCCAACCGATGTCTCGTAGCCCAAAATCATCATAAGTTGCCCACAATTAAGTTATCGATCCGATGTTGAGAGTTCCAGATAGATCCAGTCCGGATGCTCAAATTGTCCGTAAGCGGGACACGGCTAATCGATTAGGTTTTAACCCTCTGCAGAGGTTTGTACACTTTACCCGCAAGATTCGATCCTCTTTTACGTTCTCGCACTTGTGGTGTTTGAGAACAAGACGATCAAACATGGTCTTCGAAGAGTTCTTGACCTTTGTCGGTGCTCATCCAATCCTACCGTAGTTCTACATCCGCTAGCACCGTCCGGCGAGTCACAACTAGGGTTGACCAAGCGAGCCCATAATGGCTTGCGGCTGCTGAGTAAGCTTCCGGTCGATGGGGTATACATCCGTCTCTTGAGTGCGGGTGAAGCTTTCCGCAAGATGTCATGGCGCTTCTCCATGCATCCGGCCAACCCTTTGGATTCTCCGGTGCCCGTCAACCATCCTTCACCCGATGAGTGTGTATTGAATTCTTGTCTCGAGTCTTGAAGTCTTGAGGCCTTGAAGATGCATCCTTGCAGATTCCACCATGGAGTTGTTGTCATTGGCGTAGATCCTCCATTCTCACACCACTCACGAGCACTCATACCAAACCCGTCTACTATAGCGTAGCATTAAAATAAAATATCGTCCGGGCTTGGTAACAGGGTGATGGGTTCCTACCTCATGCATACTACTCAACTACAAGAATTCAATATCACTCTTTGGAGGGTTTGTTGCGAAGATGACACTAGATGCAATAAAACACATAGGTATGAAAAACATGGTCAAAGTGAACTTGCCTGGTATTACTTGATGAAGATAACAACACTCTCGAATAATGACTTGGTAGAACTATTCGTCACTCCGTTGAAAATCTATATAGTCAAACATAGCATTCATATAAGCAAACATCCTAGCAAACAATTTTAACACTCATAATAAAACCAACAAATAAAAATGCAAATCAAGGGACACCAAATAAAAACAAAGGAAAACTACACAACAAAACTACTAAAGAAAACTCTAAGACATAACACAAAAATAGTTTTGTCCTAAGTAAAAGTTAACATCAAAGGAAATACCAACATAATAAATAATCTGAAAAGAAAATATAAAACAACTAATTTTAACAGAAAGTATTTTTCATAAACTTTTAATAGCAAAAAGAAACAAATAAAAGCTTTTATGAAACACTAACTATGTCCTAAACAAGTTTATATACAAAACTAAGAAAAACAAATTTTTTAAAATAAAAACAAAATTTTTTCTTTTGTTGACTAACAGAAACAAAACTAAATTTTTCAAGAGTGACAAAAGAAATAATTTGAAACTAATAAAAACAATAAAGAAAAGACTAAAACAAAACTATAACTAAAACAGTACTGTTTTGCTAAAAACCTAATTTAAAAATAAAGTAAAAATAAAGAAGTTTATGCTACTGGATAGACAAAACCATAATAAAACAGTAGCAAAAGGAATCAATCAAAAATACTTTGTAAAACTCAAAATATGACCAAATTAGTGATTTGAACAAATTTCATCAAATTCAAATCTAAACTATTCAAATTTTAAACCTAAGTAAACAAACAGAAACTTAAGCAAATTTGTGACACAATGCAAAAGAATCAACTCAAAGCGGATTCTGGAACTTAAGTTATGAACAAAATAAGTTTGAATATGAATCTGAACAAATTTCGAAATTTTAAACTTTCAAAAACATGTTTGAGTTTAATTACTGGATAGAGGAGATCGTAATGAAGAAGTGGGCGTTGGTTTCATCTAATTTGGATGAATGAGTTAAAAGTTATGGCTATTTGAAAAATCAGGGCCAAGTTGTTTTACGAAAGAAAAATAGTTACGGCTAAGGTCTAATGTATAAATACTAGACTAATTGATAATCTAATCTATTGTATTAGTCTAAAAATAATAAACTACGGAAGTATAAGAAGGAAAAAAAAACAAAGAAAGATACCTTTATAAGGCAGAGAAAAGACAACTTCGGAGAGAGAAGAAAATTTCCAGAAGTCGCGCCGTAGAGGAGAAAAAAAATATTTTTCTTAGTCAAACCAAAATATTGATTTAACCCGAATCAGATGATTTTTGGAGGCTCTATGGGTCTATATTTATAGGTGGAAAAGAAGTTTAAGGTTTAAAGGCTAGGCAATGTGGGACTAAACGTAGACGTAATTAAACGAAACAGAGCAGAAAAAGGCAAAGGTCTCGCACGGGCCTAAAGGCCTCGGCCGGCCGCGCGCAGTACACGGGCTGCAGTTTTTCTTTTAACAAAAATCGGCCTAAGTAAAATATAAAATAAAAAGGCTGGCTGGGCCTGGCCCTTTTAAGAGAGAAAAAAAAAACAATGGGGCGCCAGAAGCTACTATACTGCGCATGCAGGCGATAAATAAATATGGGCCGCACGTACAGTTTGTTATTTGTTTTCTTTTAAACAGAAAGCGATAAACTGAAAAACGAAAATAAAACTAAAACTTTATATAGGCATATTATATGTCAAAATTTTCAGAAAAAGATTTTCTACAGCATGAACATTATTCTAGTATTAAATAAAATACACACAAATTCAAATAAAGCAAAGAGTGCTTCAACTCTAATAAAATCCAATAAAATCATTTTAAAAATACCAAAATGAATTCAAATTTATTCCTCTCCAATTTTCTGTTGTAGGAATCATGTTACCCTATTTTCCATGTATTTTATTTTTGGAGAAAATAATTTGAATAAAACTCAAATAACTCCAAATTGAAAATAAATTCAAAAGAACTTTGAATTTATTTATTTGAAACTCCTACTCATATTTCATATGTTTTGAAGAAGTCATTTTATCTTCGCTCGTGAAAATCATTGAGTTGCATAAAGTTTCAGAATTGGAAATATTTTCCAAATGAAATTCAAATATTTTCAACACCCCTTGTCATTTAACTAAATGGAAGAAGTCATGTCATATTCTCTCCAGGGTTTTGTGATGAAGAGTATTTGAATTCACGAAAAGCATAAAAGCAAAAATGAAAGTTTGGGAAAGTCCTTTTATTCCCTCTCATTTAACTTTCAAAAAGTTTCGAATTCACTCACTTTCACTCAATCAATCAAACAAACAATCAAACAACAAGCATAGTTATTTATTTAATACAACATTCCAAAATTTAGAATTTTGGGATGTTACAAACTTCTTGTGCCATGCTACACACTAGTTGAAGTGACGGTTCGATAACCTCATCAAGTCTCAACCATCCTCCCACTCAACTTTCCGAGACAAACTTTTCCTCGAGAAAGGACCCGATTCAAGAAACAATCCCTATTGCTTTCGGATTTAATTAGGAGGTATACCCAACTGTTTTGGGTGTCCTATGAAGATGCATTTCATCCGCTTTGGGTTCGAGCTTATCAACCTGAAACTTTTCAGGCAAGCGTCGTAGCCCCAAACTTTTAAGAAATGACAGCTTAGGTTTCTCTAAAGCATAGTTCATACAGTGTCATCTCAACGGAATTACATGGCGCCCTATTTAAAGTGAATGTGGTTGTCTCTAATGCCTAACCCATAAACGATAGTGGTAATTCGATGAGAGACATCATGGTACGCACCATATCCAATAGGGTGCAACTATGATGTTCGGACACACCATCAAACTATGGTGTTCCAGGCGGTATTAATTGTGAAACAATTTCCACAATGTCTTAATTGCGTGCCAAAGCTCGTAACTCAGATACTCATCTCTATGATCATATCATAGACATTTTATCCTCTTGTCACGATGATTTTTAACTTCACTCTGAAATTACTTGAACCATTCAATAATTCAGACTTGTGTTTCATTAAGTAAATACACTCAAGATCTACTTAAATCATCCGTGAAGTAAGAACATAACGATATTCATTTGCATGCCTCGGCACTTATTGGACTGCACACATCAAAATGTGTTACTTCCAACAAGTTGCTATCTTGTTCAAATCTTCTTTGAAACCGAGGCTTTTCATTCATCTTGCCCATGTGGTATAATTTGCATATCTCAAGTGATTCAAAATCAAGTGAGTCCAAGCGGTCCATTTGCATGGAGTTTCTTCATGCATATACACCAATAGACATGGTTCGCATGTCTCAAACTTTTCAAAAACGAGTGAGTCCAAAGATCCATCAACATGGAGCTTCTTCATGCGTTCTATACCAATGACTCAAATGGCAGTGCCACAAGCAGGTGGTACTATCATTTCTATCTTATATCTTTTGGCATGAAAATGTGTATCACTACGATCAAGATTCAATAAACCATTCCTTTAGGTGCAAGACCATTGAAGGTATTATTCAAATAAACAGAGTAATCATTATTCTCCTTAAATGAATAACCATATTGCGACAAACATGATCCAATCAATTCTATGCTCAACCAAATAACAATTATTTAGGTCTAACACCAATCTCGATGGTAGAGGGAGTATGCGATGCTTGATCACATCAAGCTTGGAAACACTTCCAACACATATCGTCATCTCACCTTTAGCTAGTCTCCGTTTCTTCCGTAGCTTTTATTTCGTGTTACTAACACTTAGCAACCGAACCGGTATCTAATACCACGGTGCTCTTGGGAGTACTAGTAAAGTACACATTAACATAATGTATATCAATATACTTCTACCGACCTTGCCACCTTCTCATCTACCAAGTATCTGGGGTAATTTTGCTCCAGTGGTTGTTCCCCTTATTACAGAAGCACTTAGTCTCGGGTTTGGGTTCAATCTTGGGTTTCTTCACTAGAGCAGTAGCTGATTTGCCGTTTCATGAAGTATCCCTTCTTGCCCTTGCCCTTTTCGAAACTAGTGGTTTTACCAACCATCAACAATTGATGCTCCTTCTTGATTTCTACTTTGCGGTGTCAAACATCGCGAATATCTCAAGGATCATCATATCTATCCCCGATATGTTATAGTTCATCACGAAGCTCTAGCAGCTTGGTGGCAATGACTTTGGAGAAACATCACTATCTCATCCGGAAGATCAACTCCCACTCGATTCAAGTGATTGTTGCACTCGGACAATCGAGCACAAGCTCAACGATTGAGCCTTTCTCCCTTAGTTTGTAGGCTAAGAAAATCGTCGGAGGTCTTGTACCTCTTGGCGTGAGCACGAGCTTGAAATCCCAATTTCATCCCTCAAAACATCTCATATGTTTAGCGACATTTGAAATCGTCTTGATTGCCTCAACTCTAAACCGTTTGGTGAACTATCACGTAGTTATCAAAATGTGCATGTCGGATGTTCACAACATCCACAGACGGCGTTCGAGGTTCATCACACTTAGCGGTGCATTAAGGACATAAGCTTTCTCTCGATCGCATAATCGCTCATCAACTTTCAACTATATTTTCTCTAGGAACATATCTAAGCAGTGGAACTAAAGCGCGAGCTTCGACATAATTTGCAAAGATCTTTTGACTATGTTGGGATAATTAAGTTCATCTTATGAACTCCCACTCAGATAGACATCCTCTAGTCATCTAAGTGATTACATGATCCGAGTCAACTAGGCCGTGTCCGATCATCACGTGAGACGGACTAGTCATCATCGAACATCTTCATGTTGATCGTATCCTCCATCGACTCATGCTCGACCTGTCGGTGTCTTGTGTTCGAGGCCATGTCTATACATGCTAGGCTCGTCAAGTTAACCTAAGTGTTTGGCGTGTGTAAATCTGGCTTACACCGTTGTATGTGAGCGTAAGAATCTATCACACCGATCATCACGTGGTGCTTGAAGCGACGAACTTTACATAGCGGCGCATACGTTAGGGGAACACTTTCTTGAAATTTTAATGAGGGATCATCTTATTTACTACCGTCGTTCTAAGCAAATAAGATGCATAAACATGATAAACATCACATGCAATCAAATAGTGACATGATATGGCCATTATCATTTTGCTCCTTTTGATCTCCATCTTCGGGGCTCCATGATCATCATCGTCACCGGCATGACACCATGATCTCCATCATCGTGTCTTCATGAAGTTGTCTCGCCAACTATTACTTCTACTACTATGGCTACCGATTAGCAATAAAGTAAAGTAATTACATGGCGTTGTTCAATGACACGCATGTCATACAATAAATAAAGACAACTCCTATGGCTCCTGCCGGTTGTCATACTCATCGACATGCAAGTCGTGATTCCTATTACAAGAACATGATCAATCTCATACATCACATATCATTCATCACATTCTTCTTGGCCATATCACATCACATAGCATACCCTGCAAAAACAAGTTAGGCGTCCTCTAATTGTTGTTTGCATGTTTTGTGGCTGCTATGGGTTTCTAGCAAAACGTTTCTTACCTCGCAAAACCACAGCGTGATATGCCAATTGCTATTTACCCTTCATAAGGACCCTTTTCATCGAATCTGTTCCGACTAAAGTGGGAGAGACTGGCACCCGCTAGCCACCTTATGCACCAAGTGCATGTCAGTCGGTGGAACCTGTCTCACGTAAGTGTACGTGTAAGGTCGGTCCGGGCCGCTTCATCCCACAATACCGTCGAAACAAGATTGGAATAGTAACGGTAAGCATATTGAACATCATCAACGTCCACAACTACTTTGTGTTCTACTCGTGCAAAGAATCTACGCAATAGACCTAGCTCATGATGCCACTGTTGGGGAACGTAGCAGAAATTCAAAATTTTCCTACGTGTAAGCGGAAGCGTTCAAGAGAACCGGGTTGTAGGAGTCGTACTCGTCGTGATCCAAATCACCGGAGATCCTAGTGCCGAACGGACGGCACCTCCGCGTTCAACACACGTACAGCCCGGTGACGTCTCCCATGCCTTGATCCAGCAAGGAGAGAGGGAGAGGTTGAGGAAGACTCCATCCAGCAGCAGCACAACGGCGTGGTGGTGATGGAGGAGCGTGGTAGTTCAGCAGGGCTTCGCCAAGCACCGCGAGAGAGGAGGAGTTAGAGAGGTAGGGCTGCGCCAAGAGGGAGAGGTTCTCGTGTGTTGGGCAGCCCCAAAACACCCACTATTTATAGGAGGAGGGGAGGTGGCTGCGCCCCCATCTAGGGTTCCCACCCAAGGGGTGCGGCAGCCCTAGATGGGACTTGAAGGGGGCGGCCAAGAGGGGGAGAGAGGGGGCGCCCCCTAGTGTTGGCCTTTAGGCCCATCTGCGCCTAGGGTTTCCCCTATCCCCACCTAGCTGCGCCTTGGGCCTTGTGGGGGGGCGCACCAGCCCACCTGGGGCTGGTCGCCACCCACAATTAGCCCATGCAGCCCTCCGGGGATGGTGGCCCCACTTGGTGGACCCTCGGGACCCTCCCGGTGGTCCGATGCGTTATCGATAAAACCGAAACTTTTCCGGTGACCAAAACCTCACTTCCTATATATTATTCTTTACCTTGGACCATTTGAACTCCTCGTGGCGTCAGGGATCTCATCAGGGACTCGAACAACATTCGGTAACCACATACAAACTTCTTTTATAACCCTAGCGTCGCCAGACCTTAAGTGTGTAGACCCTACGGGTTGGGAACCATCTGAGACATGACCGAGGCGTTCTCGGTCAATAACCAACAGCGGGATCTGGATACCCATGTTGGCTCCCACATGTTCCATGATGATCTCATCGGATGAACCACGATGTCGAGATTCAATCAATCCGTATTCAATTCCCTTTGTCTAGCGGTATTGTACTTGCAGAGATTCGATCGTCGGTATACCGATACCTTGTTCAATCTCGTTACCGGCAAGTCTCTTTACTCGTTCCGTAACACATCATCCGTGATCAACCCCTTGGTCACATTGTGCACATATGATGATGTCCTACCGAGTGGGCGAGAGATACCTCTCCGTCGGCGGGTGACAAATCCGATCTCGATTCGTGCCAACCCAGAGACACTTTCGGAGATACGTAATGCACCTTTATAGCCACCCGATTCGTTGTGGCGTTTGGTACACCAAAGCATTCCTACGGTATCCGGGAGTTGCACAATCTCATGGTCTAAAAAATGATACTTGACATTAGAAAAGCTTTAGCATACAAACTGCGATCTTTGTGCTAGGCTTAGGATTGGGTCTTGTCCATCACATCATTCTCCTAATGATGTGATCCGTTATCAATGACATCCAATGTCCATGGTGGGAAACGTAACCATCTATTGATTAACGAGCTAGTCATCTAGAGGCTTACTAGGGACTTGGTGTTGTCTATGTACCCACACATGTATCTGAGTTTCCTATCAATACAATTATAGCATGGATAATAAGCGATTATCATGAACAAGGAAATATAATAATAACTAATTTATTATTGCCTCTAGGGCATATTTCCAACAGTTTACATTGGAAATATGCCCTAGAGGCAATGATAAAAAGGTTATTATTATATTTCCTTGTTATGATAATTGTCTTTTATTCATGCTATAATTGTATTATCCGAAATCGTAATACACGTGTGAATACATAGACCACAATATGTCCCTAGTGAGCCTCTAGTTGACTAGCTCGTTGATCAATAGATAGTCATGGTTTCTGACTATGGACATTGGATGTCTATGATAACGGATCACATCATTAGGAGAATGATGTGATGGACAAGACCCAATCCTAAGCATAGCACAAGATCGTAGTTCGCTTTGCTAGAGCTTTTTCAATGTCAAGTATCTCTTCCTTAGACCATGAGATCGTAACTCCGGATACCGTAAGAGTGCTTTGGTGTACCAAACGTCACAACGAATCGGGTGATTATAAAGGTGCACTAATGTATCTCCGAAAGTGTCTGGGGGTTGACACGGATCGAGAGTTACTTGAGAGGTATCACTGGGCCCACTCGGTAGTGCATCATCATAATGAGCTCAAAGTGACCAAGTGTCCGTCACGGGATCATGCATTACGGTGCGAGTAAAGTGACTTGCGGTAATAGATTGAACGAGGTATTGGGATACCGACGATCGAATCTCGCAAGTAACATACCGATTGACAAAGGGAATTGTATACGGATTGTTTGAATCTCGACATCGTGGTTCATCCGATGAGATCATCGAGAGCATGTGGGGCCAACATGGGTATCCAGATCCCGCTGTTGGTTATTGCCCGAGAGCCGTCTCGGTCATGTCTACGTGTCTCCCGAACCCGTAGGGTCTACACACTTAAGGTTCGGTGACGCTAGGGTTGTATGAATATGAGTATGCAGTATACCGAATGTTGTTCGGAGTCCCGGATGAGATCCTGGATGTCACGAGGAGTTTCGGAATGGTCCGGAGGTAAAGAATTATATATAGGAAGTGGTATTTCGGCCATCGGGAAAGTTTCGGGGTCACCCGGTATTGTACCGGGACCACCGGAAGGGTCCCGGGGGTCCACCGGGTGGGGCCACCCATCCCGGAGGGCCCCATGGGCTGAAGTGGGGAGGGGAACCAGCCCATAGTGGGCTGGTGCGCCCCCCTTGGCCCACCCCCTGCGCCTAGGGTTGAAACCCTAGGGGGGGGGCGCCCACTTGACTTGGGGGGCACTCCACCCCTTGGCCGCCGCCCCCCTTGGGAGATGGGATCCCCAGGACAGCGCCCCACAGGGGCCTATATAAAAGCGGGGGGGGGGGCAGCGCGCCTGAAACTCTGGCGCCTCCCTCCCCTGCTACACCTCTTCCTCCTCCGTCACGTGCTTGGCGAAGCCTGGAGAGTCTGCTGCTCCACCACCACCACGCCGTTGTGCTGCTGCTGGAGCCATCATCATCAACCTCTCCTTCCCCCTTGCTGGATCAATAAGGAGGAGACGTCTCCCGTCCCGTACGTGTGTTGAACGCGGAGGTGCCGTCCGTTCGGCACTCGGTCATCGGTGATTTGGATCACGGCGAGTACGACTCCGTCATCCACGTTCTAGTGAACGCTTCCGCACGCGATCTACAAGTGGTATGTAGATGCAATCTCTCTCCCTTGACTCGTTGCTTAGATGAACTCATAGATTGTAACACCCCGGAAGTAACTTTCCATATTTGTAACTCCAACTCTTGCCATTTCGGCATTGTGATATGATATTCCCTCCGTGGTTGGGTTTTCTTCTTTTTGCATTTTGTCCATGTCATGCATTTTATATCATGTCATCATGTGCATCGCATTTGCATACGTGTTAGTCTCATGATTAGAGCATTTTTCCGTTGTCCGTTTTGCAATCCGGCACTCCTATCTCCCGGCGGCCCCTTTTACGTTTTTCCGTGTGCGGGTACTAAACCTTCTCGAAATGGACCGAGGTTGTCTAGTGGCCTTGGTATACCAACCGTAGACCACCGGTCAAGTTTCGGTTCATTTGGAGCTCGTTTGGTACTCCAACAGTTAACCGCACTCTCGCAAAGGCCTCTTTTAAGTTGCAGCCCAACACCCCTTCAAAACAGCCCAATAACCCATCTAAGTCACTTCCATGCTCTCCGTCGTTCAATCACGATCGTGTGGGCGCAAACTACACCTCATTTGGACTCTCCTAGCTCCCTCTATGCCTATTTAAGCAAACCCCCTCCAAATCCCGGATCATTCCTCCCCCGAAACCCTAAAAATCCGTCCCCGCGCCCGCCGGACACGTCCGCCGCCGCCGGACACTTCGCGCCGCCCGCGCAATCGGGGCTGCTGCGTGGCGCGCCGCCGCCGCCTGCCAGCGAGCCCGAGCCTCTGGCCCGCCCCGACCGGCCTCGGCTCTCACTACCGACCCTTGCGCCGCCTTCCGCCCGCCGCCCGGCCGACCGCCCCCAGCCGCCGCGCGCCGCGCGAACGCCGCCGCCCTCCGCCGCCACGGCCTTCCTCCGGCGGCTCTGGCGCCGCCCGCCGCCCGGCCCCGCCAGCGGACCCCGCGCGCGCCGCCATGGCCGCCTTGCCCGCGCCGCGCCGCGGCGCCGGCCACCGCCGCCCATGCCGGCTGCCCTCACCCGACCTCGCCGGCCGCCTTCTCCGCGAGCCCCTTGAACCGCCGCCGCCGCCTTTCGATCCGGATCGGCCCGATCCGGATCCGATCCCGTTGACCTCTCTCCCCTCATTTTTTCTACTAAGTCTTTTATATCATTGCTATTTTGTGTCATTTTCTTCATGCTATATCTTTGCATCTGTAGGTCCATTTTGCGCGTATAATATATCAAAATGTTCGACTCGAAGAGTAGATCATATCATCTCATTGCATCATTTTCATTTGAGCTCATCTTGATGCCCGAAATGCTGTTGGAAGAGTGCTATGTGATGTTAGTTTCTGTTTATTAACAGAACTTGCACTTTTGTTATTTTTGCCATGATTAATGTGTGCACCCTATGAATTTGAGTCCTACATGTGTTTTGTAATATGCCATGCCATCTTTCCAGGGGTGTATGCCATGTATTTTTGTGATCTATGTGGTGACTAGCACAAGCGTGCAAAGTAGGTGTCCTGATGTTGCTGATTTCAGCCCTGTTTAGCTGATTTTGATGCCATGTTAACTCGATGATACCGAGAGATCCATGCATATTTTGAGATACTTCACTAAGGATGTTTTGTAAAACATGTCTTGCTATATCCATCCATGCCCTTGTTTGCAATTATGGAGTGCCATAGCTTGAGTCAATCGAGCTCTACTTTTGCTATCAAATGTTTCCTGGCAGATTGTTTACGTGTTATTCAATTTTGCCAAGGTTGTTGTGGTTGCTCCATCTATGCTATGTTATTGTTCTTGCCATGTATGTCTTTTATGTCATGTCTTCTTCATGTATGTATGCTTAGTTTATCATTTAAGGCTCTGTAGTGAGTGCATTGAGCTTGTAAACATGCCTACTTGTTATCAGTTTTTGACATGCCATGTTGCTGAATCTGTTAACGAAACTTTCAATATTGACATGGGTGTTACTATATTTTATGATCCTTTTTGGCTTATGGTCAGTAAGGGACTTTTGTTCTATGCTTTTAGTAGATTCATGCCATGCCTTGTTTTGCTATTTTAAGTTCCTGTAGCATGTAGTTTTGCTGCTCTGAATATTGCAACCTGATGCTGTTTTTGCCATGTCCAGCCTGTTATTTTGTGCACTTTTGCCATGCTTGTTTGAACCTGTTATGATGTGAACTAGCCGTAGCTCAGTGCTCATCTTTTGTCGAGCATCTTGTGTAGATCACTGCCATGTACTTTGTTGATACGTTTGGGTGCAGTAGCTTAATTTCTTGTTGCTTGCTAAGTGGCATCATGCTGTTAATGGCAGATTTGTGCCATTCTTGTTTTGCTTGTCTAAACCGTGCATCCGATTCCGGTGATCTTTATATCGATTTCAACCAAAATCATCTCATATTTCCAGTGGCATACTTGGTTTGCCAAGTTGATGCCTGGTTCATCATTTACCTTCCGGGCCTTTTATCGCATTGCATATCACATCTCGCATATCATGTCATGTTTTGCATCATGTTGCTTGTGCATTGCACCGTGATTTATTGTGGTTCCTTTGTTTGTGTTGTTGCTTTGGGTAGAGCCGGGAGGCGAGTGCGTGAGCGAGGAACCTGTTGAGAACGCTTCTGACGATCAAGCTTTCGACAACTCGAGAACATTGCGAGCAAGATGACCATACCCTCGAAATCACTTCTATCTTTGCTATGCTAGTTGCTCGCTCTTTTGCTATGCCTATGCTGCGATGCCTACCACTTGCTATATCATGCCACCCATATTGCCATGTCAGCCCTAACCATCCTTTTCCTAGCAAACCGTTGATTGGCTATGTTACCGCTTTGCTCAGCCCTCTTATAGCGTTGCTAGTTGCAGGTGAAGCTGAAGTTTGTTCCTTGTTGGAACATGGAGATGTTGTTCCTTTTTGGAACATGGTTACTTGTTGGGGATATCACAATATATATCTGCTATAATTAATGCATCTATATATTTGGTAAAGGGTGGAAGGCTCGGCCTTATGCCTGGTGTTTTGTTCCACTCTTGCCACCCTAGTTTCCGTCATACCGGTGTTATGTTCCTTGATTTCGCGTTCCTTACACGGTTGGGTGATTTATGGGACCCCCTTGACAGTTCGCTTTGAATAAGACTCGTCCAGCAAGGCCCAACATTGGTTTTACCATTTGCCACCTAAGCCTTTTTCCCCCGGGTTTTCGCGAGCCCGAGGGTCATCTTTATTTTAACCCCGGACCAGTGCTCCTTCAAGTGCTGGCCCGAACCGAGCCGCTTCTTGAGGGCCACCACGGGAAACTTCGAGGCTTGGTTTTACTCGTAGCTTTGTCTCATCCGGATGTGCCACGAGAGCGAGATATGTGCAGCTCCTATCGGGATTTGTCGGCACAATCGGGTGGCTTTGCTGGTCTTGTTTTATTGCTCTCGAAATGTCTTGTAGTCCGGATTCGAGATTGATCGGGTCTTCGGTAGAAGGAATATCCTTCGTTGACCGTGAGAGCTTATAATGGGCTAAGTTGGGACACCCTGCAGGTAATATCTTTCGAAAGCCGTGCCCGCGGTTATGAGGCAGATGGGAATTTGTTAATGTCCGGTTGTAGAAAACACGAAGTTGACCTCAGATAAAATACACATCAACCGCGTGTGTAACCGTGATGGTCTCCTCTCGGCGGAGTCCGGGAAGTGAACACGGTGTTGGAGTTATGTCTGACGTAAGTAGTTCAGGATCACTTCTTGATCGCTATTAGCTTCACGACCGTGCTTTGCTTCTCTTCTCGCTCTCTTTTGCGATGTAGCCACCATATATGCTAGTCGCTTGCTGCAGCTCCACTTTACTACCCTGTCCTTCCTATAAGCTTAAATAGTCTTGATCTCGCGGGTGTGAGATTGCTGAGTCTTGATACAGAGGCATTACCTAAAGCTATGCAAGTTATTTCTCCGGCTAAGCGTTTGAGATCTACCATGTTGGTTCCAAATGTCGGTATCAAGATGGGCGATTATAGATTTCTGGCTAAACCAATTGTTCTCGGTGACTCGGATATTGATCTTATTCTCGGAATGGGTGGCTTTCTCAGCACAAAGCTCAGCTTGATTGTGCTGCCGTGGAAATTCAATTGACTCACTCTTCTAATGATGTGATCATCTATGCGCTTCGTGATGAAACCATTGGTTGTTTTCTCTCAATGAGAAGGGCGAACTGAATGCTATCTCTCGATTCGATCGTTTGTGAGTACCAAGATGTCTTTCCGAAGAGCTTCGGGTATGCCTCCTCATCGGCCGATTGAGTTCGTTATCGATCTTGAGCACGGCGCATGAACCCGTTTGCAAGCGTCCATACAAGCTTGGACCTGATGAGCTGAAGGAATTGAAGAAGCAGCTCGATGAACAAGAGCGTCTGGGTTTGATCGGACCGAGTTCATCTCCTTGGGGTTGTGGTGTTCTTTTGTCCGGAAGAAGGATGGCGCAGACCGACTTTTGCGTCGATTACCGTCCATTGAATAAGAAGACAATCAAGAACAAGTATCCACTTCCCAACATCAATGAGCTTTTCGAGCAACTCAAAGGTGCTAAAGTGTTCTCCAAGCTTGACCTTCGTATGGGTTATCATCAGATTCGCATTCGTGAACAAGATATTCCCAAGACAGCATTCAGAACAAGCTTTGGTTCTTATGAATATCTTGTCATGTCTTTCGCCTTGTCAATGCTCCTCCAACATTTTCTCGGATGATGAATTTCATCTTCAACCCCTACACCAATGAATTCGTCTTGGTCTATCTTGATGATATTTTGGTCTTCTCCAAGAATAAGAAGGATCATGCCAAACATTTGCGATTGGTACTAGACAAGCTCGAGAGTATCAATTCTATGCTAAGTTCTCCAAATGTGAATTTTGGCTGGATGAAGTGCTTTATCTTGGTCATATCATCTCCGCCAAGGGCATCGCTGTTAATCCGAGAAGGTGTCCATGATTGTGAATTGGGAACCTCCTCGAATCTCAAGCAGCTCCATGATTTTCTCGGTCTTGCAAGCTATTGCGAAGATTCGTTGAGAACTTCTCCAAGATTGCAAAGCCTCTTTCCAACCTCCTCCGAAGCATGTGAAATATATACGGTCTCTGAATGTGACGTTGCTTTCAATACTCTCAAAGAGAAACTCGTCACAGCTCTGTCTTGACTCCTCTGATGAATCCAAGCCATTTGAAGTTTTACGTGATGCTTCTCTTCAAGGTCTCGGTCTTTGTGTTAATGCAAGAGAGAGAGTTGTGGCTTATACCTCTCGCCAGATTGAAGCCCAACGAGAAGAACTACCCCACTCACGATCTTGAGTTGGCGGCAGTTGTCCATGCATTGATTACATGGAGACATCTCTTGTTGGGAAGGAAAGTGGACATTTTCACCGATCACAAGAGTCTCAAGTACATCTTCACTCAGCCCAACCTCAACCTCGAGGCAGACTCGATGGGTGAAATGATTCAAGAGTACAACCCAAGTATTGAATATACTCGGGCAAGGCCAATGTCATTGCAGATGCTTTGAGCAGGAAGGCTTATTGCAGATCTAATCCTCAAGCCCTTTCGGCGGATCTCTGTGAAGCTTTCCATAAGCTGAATCTTCAAGTTGTTCCTCAAGGCTTTTTGCCAACCTCATAGTCTCTCCTACTTTGGAAGATCAGATTCGTGAGGCTCAACTTCGGATACCATGGTGAAAAAGGTGAAGCGTGGTATCGACAAGGGCATTTCAAGTACAAGTGCTTCCACGTTGATGACAAAGACACTCTTTTCTTGAGGACGGATTGTGGTTCCTAAGGGTGATCTGAGAAAAGTCATTATGAGCGAGGCTCACAATTCGCTTCTATCCATTCATCACGGAAGTGCGAAGATGTACCATGACCTCAAGCAGTCATATTGGTGGACTCGAATGAAGCGAGAAATTGCTCAATTCGTGAATGAATGTGATGTCTGCGAGAAGGGTGAAAGCAGAACACCAAAGACCAGCTGGTCTCCTCCAACCTCTTGCTATTCCGAATGGAAGTTTGATCATATTGAGATGGACTTCGTGGTGGCTTTCCAAAGTCAAGCGTGGAAATGATGCTATCTTCGTTGTCATTGACAAGCTTACTAAAGTGGCTCATTTTCTTCCTATCAAAGAATCCATCACAACAGCTCGGTTGGCGAGCTTTACACCTCGAGATTGTCTCCATGCGGCATTCCACAAGTGATCTCTTTGGACCGTGGCAGCATCTTTACCTCCAAGTTTTGGGATTCTTTTGAAGGCCATGGGCACCAACATTCGTTTCAGCACAGCTTTCCATCCTCAAACAAGTGGCCAAGTTGAGCGAGTAAATCAAATCCTTGAAGATATGCTCGGGGCTTGTGTCATTTCTTCGGTATGAAGTGGGAAGATTGTCTTCCATATGCCGAGTTCTCCTACAACAACAGCTTCCAAGCGAGTTGGGCAAGGCCCCATTCGAAATTCTCTATGGCGAAAGTGTCGTACTCCTCTCAATTGGTGCGAGGCAGGTGAGCGCCAACTTCTTGGCAATGGCTTGATCACGAAGCGGAAGAAATGTGCCAAGTCATTCGTGAGAATCTCAAAGCAGCATAATCGCGCGCGAAGAGCTATTATGATGATAAGCATCGTGATGTGGCTTTTGAAATCGGAGACCATGTCTACCTCCGCGTCTCTCAATGAAAGGCACTCGCCGCCCGGTATCAAAGGAAGCTTGCCCCTAGATCGTGGGTCCTTTCAAGATCATTGGGAAAAGAAGCGATCTCGCCTATCAACGAGCTTCCATCCAACTTTGCAAGCGTGCGATGTGTTTCACGTGTCACAGCTTCGCAAGTGCTTCAAGACTCTGAACACACTATCAACCGAAGAGATTGACCTTCAAGAAGATCTCTCTTATCATGAGCACCCGTTGCTATTCTTGAAGAAACCGAGCGCAAGACTCGCAACAAGTCAATCAAATTCCTGAAAGTGAAGTGGTCACACCATTCCGACCGAGAAGCCACACGGGAGCGCGAGGATCACCTCCGTTCGAATATCGGAGTTCTTTCAGTCCTAGATCTCGGGCGAGATCCTCTTGTAGTGGTGGAGTGTTGTAACACCCGGAAGTAACTTTCCATATTTGTAACTCCAACTCTTGCCATTTCGGCATTGTGATATGATATTCCCTCCGTGGTTGGGTTTTCTTCTTTTGCATTTTGTCCATGTCATGCATTTTATATCATGTCATCATGTGCATCGCATTTGCATACGTGTTAGTCTCATGATTCCGAGCATTTTTCCGTTGTCCGTTTTGCAATCCGCACTCCTATCTCCCGGCGGCCCTTTTACGTTTTTCGTGTGCAGGTACTAAACCTTCTCGAAATGGACCGAGGTTTGTCTAGTGGCCTTGGTATACCAACCGTAGACCACCGGTCAAGTTTGGTTCATTTGGAGCTCGTTTGGTACTCAGCAGTTAACCGCACTCTCGCAAAGGCCTCTTTTAAGTTGCAGCCCAACACCCTTCAAAACAGCCCAATAACCCATCTAAGTCACTTACATGCTCTCCGTCGTTCGATCACGATCGTGTGGTAAAACTACACCTCATTTGGACTCTCCTAGCTCCCTCTATGCCTATTTAAGCAAACCCCTCCAAATCCGGATCATTCCTCCCGAAACCCTAAAATCCGTCCGCGCCGCCGGACACGTCCGCCGCCGCCCGGACAGCCGCCGCCCCCGCGCCGGGGGCTGCCACATGGCGCCGCCGCGCGCCTCGCCGCCATGGCCCATGAGCCCGGCCGGCCCTCGGCCCGCTCCCTCGGCCTCCTCCCGGCCAGCGCTCTTGCTTCCGCCCGCCACCCGGCCCGGCCGCCCGCCCGCCGCCGCCCGCGAACGCCGCCGCCCTCCGCCGCCAGCCTTCCTCCGGCTGCCGCCGCCGCCGCCACCGCCCGCCCCGCCCGCCGGACCCGCCGCCGCGCCGCCGCGGCCGGACGCCGCCGCGCCTCCGCCCGGCGCGCGGCCACGCCGCCCTGCCGGCTGCCCTCACCCGACCTCGCGGCCGCCTTCTCCAGCGAGCCCATGAACTTCCCGCCGCCGCCGCCGCTCGATCCGGATCGGCCCGATCCGGATCCGATCCCGTTGACCTCTCTCCCCTCATTTTTTCTACTAAGTCTTTTATATCATTGCTATTTTGTGTCATTTTCTTCATGCTATATCTTTGCATCTGTAGGTCCATTTTGCGCGTATAATATATCAAAATGTTCACCTCGAAGAGTAGATCATTTCATCTCATTGCATCATTTTCATTTGAGCTCATCTTGATGCCCGAAATGCTGTTGGAAGTGTGCTATGTGATGTTAGTTTCTGTTTATTAACAGAACTTGCACTTTTGTTATTTTTGCCATGATTAATGTGTGCACCCTATGAATTTGAGTCCTACATGTGTTTTGTAATATGCCATGCCATCTTTCCAGGGGTGTATGCCATGTATTTTTGTGATCTACGTGGTGACTAGCACAAGCGTGCAAAGTAGGTGTCCTGATGTTGCTGATTTCAGCCCTGTTTAGCTGATTTTGATGCCATGTTAACTCGATGATACCGAGAGATCCATGCATATTTTGAGATACTTCAGTAAGGATGTTTTGTAAAACATGTCTTGCTCTATCCATCCATGCCCTTTTTTGCAATTATGGAGTGCCATAGCTTGAGTCAATCGAGCTCTACTTTTGCTATCAAATGTTTCCTGGCAGATTGTTTACGTGTTATTCAATTTTGCCAAGGTTGTTGTGGTTGATCCATCTATGCTATGTTATTGTTCTTGCCATGTATGTCTTCTATGTCATGTCTTCTTCATGTATGTATGCTTAGTTTATCATTTAAGGCTCTGTAGTGAGTGCATTGAGCTTGTAAACATGCCTACTTGTTATCAGTTTTTGACATGCCATGTTGCTGAATCTGTTAACGAAACTTTCAATATTGACATGGGTGTTACTATATTTTCTGATCCTTTTTGGCTTATGGTCATTAAGGGACTTTTGTTCTATGCTTTGAGTAGATTCATGCCATGCCTTGTTTTGCTATTTTAAGTTCCTGTAGCATGTAGTTTTGCTGCTCTGAACATTGCAACCTGATGCTGTTTTTGCCATGTCCAGCCTGTTATTTTGTGCACTTTTGCCATGCTTGTTTGAACCTGTTATGATGTGAACTAGCCGTAGCTCAGTGCTCATCTGTTGTCGAGCATCTTGTGTAGATCACTTCCATGTACTTTGTTGATACGTTTGGGTGCAGTAGCTTAATTTCTTGTTGCTTGCTAAGTGGCATCATGCTGTTAATGGCAGATTTGTGCCATTCTTGTTTTGCTTGTCTAAACCGTGCATCCGATTCCGGTGATCTTTATATCGATTTCAACCGAAATCATCTCATATTTCAGTGGCATACTTGGTTTGCCAAGTTGATGCCTGGTTCATCATTACCTTCGGGCCTTTATCGCATTGCATATCACATCTCGCATATCATGTCATGTTTTGCATCATGTTGCTTGTGCATTGCACCGTGATTTATTGTGTTTCCTTTGTTTGTGTTGTTGCTTTGGGTAGAGCCGGAGGCGAGTGCGTGAGCGAGGAACCTGTTGAGAACGCTTACGAGGATCAAGCTTTCGACAACTCGAGAACATTGCGAGCAAGATGACCATACCCTCGAAATCACTTCTATCTTTGCTATGCTAGTTGCTCGCTCTTTTGCTATGCCTATGCTGCGATGCCTACCACTTGCTATATCATGCCACCCATATTGCCATGTCAGCCCTAACCATCCTTTTCCTAGCAAACCGTTGATTGGCTATGTTACCGCTTTGCTCAACCCTCTTATAGCGTTGCTAGTTGCGGTGAAGCTGAAGTTTGTTCCTTGTTGGAACATGGAGATGTTGTTCCTTTTTGGAACATGGTTACTTGTTGGGGATATCACAATATATATATGCTATAATTAATACATCTATATATTTGGTAAAGGGTGGAAGGCTCGGCCTTATGCACAGTGTTTTGTTCCACTCTTGCCACCCTAGTTTCCGTCATACGGTGTTATGTTCCTTGATTTAGCGTTCCTTACGGTTGGGTGATTTATGGGACCCCTTGACAGTTCGCTTTGAATAAGACTCGTCCAGCAAGGCCCAACATTGGTTTTACCATTTGCCACCTAAGCCTTTTTCCCCGGTTTTCGCGAGCCCGAGGGTCATCTTTATTTAACCCCGGACGGTGCTCCTTCGAGTGCTGGCCCGAACCGAAACGCCTGGGGGCCACCACGGGAAACTCGAGGCTTGGTTTTACTCCTAGCCTGTCTCATCCGGATGTGCCACGAGCGAGATATGTGCAGCTCCTATCGGGATTTGTCGGCACAATTGGGTGGCTTTGCTGGTCTTGTTTTATTCTTGTCGAAATGTTTTGTAGTCCGGGATTCGAGATTGATCGGGTCTTCCGGTAGAAGAATATCCTTCGTTGACCGTGAGAGCTTATAATGGGCTAAGTTGGGACACCCTGCAGGTAATATCTTTCAAAGCCGTGCCCGCGGTTATGAGGCAGATGGGAATTTGTTAATGTCGGTTGTAGAAAACCGAAGTTGACTTCAGATAAAATACACATCAACGCGTGTGTAACCGTGATGGTCTCTTCTCGGTGGAGTCCGGGAAGTGAACACGATGTTGGAGTTATGTCGGCGTAAGTAGTTCAGGATCACTTCTTGATCGCTATTAGCTTCACGACCGTGCTTTGCTTCTCTTCTCGCCTCTTTTGCGATGTAGCCACCATATATGCTAGTCGCTTGCTGCAGCTCCACTTTACTACCCTGTCCTTCCTATAAGCTTAAATAGTCTTGATCTCGGGTGTGAGATTGCTGAGTCCCGTGACTCACAGATTCTACCAAAACAGTTGCAGTGCCGGCGATGCGGTCTTTGGTGGCGCATCCGAGCTCAAGTGGGAGTTCGACGAGGGCGTGGTCGTTACTATGTGTCTTTTCACGATGATCGATAGTGGTGCCCGATTGGGACGATCGGGGATCTGTGTAGCATTTGGGGTATCTTCTTTTATTTTGGTTCCGTAGTCGGACCTTGAGTGTACTCTGAATGATGGATGTTTATTTATGTCTTGTGTGAAGTGGCATTGTAAGCCAACTATGTATCTCTTTCCTTATTTATTACATGGGTTGTGTGAAGATTACCTCACTTGCGACATTGCTTTCAATGCGGTTATGCCTCTAAGTCATGCCTCGACACGTGGGAGATATAGCCGCATCGGGGGCATTACATAGATAGATCTTGGTGAAACTGTAGGAAACATTTTAATTTTCTGCAACGTTCCCCAACAGTGGCATCATGAGCTAGGTCTATACGTAGTTCTCTATTGCACGAGTAGAACACAATTTTGTTGTGGGCGTAGATCTTGTCAACTTGCTTGCCGCTACTAGTCTTATCTTGCTTCAGCGGTATTGTGGGATGAAGCGGCCGGACCAACCTTACGTGCGCTTACGTGAGACCGGTTCCACCGGTGACATGCACTAGTTGCATAAGGTGGCTGGCGGTGTCATCTCTCCCACTTTAGTTGGAGCGGATTCGATGAAAAGGGTCCTTATGAAGGGTAAATAGAAGTTGACAAAATCACGTTGTGGTTATTCGTAGGTAAGAAAAAGTTCTTGCTAGAACCCAATTGCAGCCACGTAAAAGATGCAACAACAATTAGAGGACGTCTAACTTGTTTTTGCAGCAATTGTCATGTGATGTGATATGGCCAGAAGTTGTGATGAATGATGAATGACATATTGTGATATATGAGATCATGTTCTTGTAATAGGAAGCACGACTTGCATGTCGGTGAGTATGACAACCGGCAGGAGCCATAGGAGTTGTCTTTATTTTTGTATGACCTGCGTGTCATTGAAGAACGCCATGTAAATTACTTTACTTTATTGCTAAACGCGTTAGCCATAGAAGTAGAAGTAGTCGTTGGCGTGACAACTTCATGAAGACACGATGATGGAGATCATGATGATGGAGATCATGGTGTCATGCCGGTGACAAGATGATCATGGAGCCCGAAGATGGAGATCAATGGAGCTATATGATATTGGCCATATCATGTCACTACTATATAATTGCACGTGATGTTTATTATGTTTATGCATCTTGTTTACTTAGAACGACGGTAGTAAATAAGATGATCCTTACAACAATTTCAAGAAGTGTTCTCCCTAACGTGCGCCGTTGCTAAAGTTAAATGCGTTCAAGCACCACGTGATGATCGGTGTGATAGATCCTTACATTCACATACAACGGGTGTAAGACAGTTTTACACATGCAAAACACTTAGGGTTAACTTGACGAGCCTAGCATGTACAGACATGGCCTCGGAACAAGGAGACCGAAAGGTCGAACACGAGTCGTGTGGAAGATACGATCAACATGGAGATGTTCACCGATGATGACTAGTCCGTCTCACGTGATGATTGGATACGGCCTAGTCGACTCGGATCGTGTAACACTTAGATGACTAGAGGGATGTCTAATCTGAGTGGGAGTTCATTAAAATAATTTTGATTAGATGAACTTAATTATCATGAACTTAGTCTAAAACCTTTGCAAATATGTCTTGTAGATCAAATGGCCATCGCTCATGTCAACATGAACTTCAACGCGTTCCTAGAAAACCAAGCTGAAAGATGATGGCAGCAACTATCTGGATTGGGTCCGAACACGAGGATCATCCTCATAGCTGCCAGAAACAATATGTCCTAGAAGGACCGCTAGGTGATGCACCGTCCCGAGAACCAAGACATTATGAATGCTTGGCAGTCTCGTCTTGATGATTACTCCCTCGTTCAAGGCGGCATGCTTTACAGCTTAGAACCGGGGCTCCAAAAGCGTTTTGAGCAACACGGAGCATATGTGATGTTTGAGGAGCTGAAACTAGTTTTCCAAGCTCATGCCCGGTCGAGAGATATGAAGTCTCCGACAAGTTCTATAGTTGTAAGATGGAGGAAAACAGTTCATCGGTGAACACATACTCAAAATGTCCTGGGTTGCACAACCGCTTTGTCCCAGTGGACATAAACCGCCCGGACGAGGCGGTCATTGACAGAATCCTTGATCGCTCCCACCAAGCTACAAGAGCTTTGTGATGAGCTACAATATGCGGGGATGGTGAAGACCACTCCGAAGTATTCTCAATGCTGAAGTCAGCAGAGGTTGAAATCAAGAAAGAACATCAAGTGTTGATGGTAAATAAAACCACTAAGTTCAAGAAGGGCAAGGGCAAGAAGAACTTCAAGAAGGACGGCAAGGAGGTTGCGCGCCCGTAAGCAAGTTGCGGGAAGAAGTCAAAGAATGGACCCAAACCTGAGACAGAGTGCTTTTATTGCAAAGGAAGGGCCTTTCGAAGCGGAACTGCCCGAATACTTAGCGGACAAGAAGGCCGGCAACACTAAAGGTATATTTGATATACATGTAATTGATGTGTACCTTACCATTACTCGTAGTAACTCCCGGTATTTGATACGGTGCCCTTGCTCATATTTGTAACTCACGGCGGGAGCTGCGGAATAAGCGGAGGCTGGCGAAGGGCGAGGTGACGATCTTGGCGTCGGGAATGGTTCCAAGGTCGATGTGATCGCCGTCGCACGCTGCCTCTACATTTACCTACGGGATTAGTTTTAAACCTCAATAATTGTTATTTGGTGCCAAGTTTGAGCATGAACATTGTATCGGGATCTCGTTTAATGCGAGATGGCTACTCATTTAAATCCGAGAATAATGGTTGTTCTATTTATATGAGAGATATGTTTTATGGTCATGCTCCGATGGTTAATGGTTTATTCTTAATGAATCTCGAGCGTAATATTACACATATTCATAGTGTGAATACCAAAAGATGTAAAGTTGATAACGATAGTCCCACATACTTGTGGTACTTGCCGCCTTGGTCACATTGGTGTCAAGCGCATGAAGAAGCTCCATCTTGATGGACTTTTGGAGTCTCTCGATTATGAATCATTTGACACATGCGAACCATGCCTCATGGGCAAGATGACCAAGACTCCGTTCTCCGGAACAATGGGCGAGCAACCAACTTATTGGAAATCATACATACCGATGTGTGCGGTCCAATGAGCGTTGAGGCTCGCGGAGGATATCGTTATGTTCTCACTCTCACAGACGACTTAAGTAGATATGGGAATGTATACTTGATGAAACACAAGTCTGAGACCTTTGAAAGGTTCAAGGAATTTCAGAATGAGGTAGAGAATCAACGTGACCGAAAAATAAATTTCTTACGATCAGATCGTGGAGGAGAATATTTAAGTCACGAATTTGGTACACACTTAAGGAAATGTGGAATCGCTTCACAACTCACGCCACTGGAACACCTCGGTAATGGTGTGTCCGAGCGTCGTGTCGCACTCTATTGGATATGGTGCGATCTATGATGTCTCTTACTGATTTACCGCTATCATTTTGGGGATACGCTCTAGAGACAGCTACATTCACTTTAAAAAGGGCACCGTCTAAATCCGTTGAGGCGACACCGTATGAATTATGGTTTGGGAAGAAACCTAAGCTATCATTTCTAAAAGTTTGGGGATGCGATGCTTATGTCAAGAAACTTCAACTGAAAAGCTCGAACCCAAGTCGGAAAAATCGTCTTCATAGGATACCCTAAGGAAACCATTGGGTATACCTTCTACTTAAGATCCGAGGGCAAGATCTTTGTTGCCAAGAACGGATCCTTTCGAAAAGAGTTTCTCTCGAAAGGAGTAAGTGGGAGGAAAGTAGAACTTGATGAAGTACTACCTCTTGAACCGAAAAGTAGTGCAGCTCAGAAAATGTTCTGTGGTACCTACACCCTCTTGGAGAGGAAATTAATGATGATGATCAAGGTACTTGGATCAAGTTGCTCTTGAACTTCAGAGGTCCACTAGGACACTTTCGCACTGAGTGGTACGACAACCCTGTCACGGAAATCATGTTGTTAGACAACGGTGAACCTTGAACTATGAAGAAGCGATGGCGGGCCCAGATTCCAACAAATGGCTTGAAGCCATGCAATCCGAGATAGGATCCATGTATGAAAACAAAGTATGGACTTTGACAGACTTGCCCGATGATCGTGGCGATAGAAAACAAATGGATCTTTAAGAAGAAGACGGACGCGGATGGTAATGTCACCATCTATAAAGCTCGACTGGTCGCTAAGGGTTATCGGCAAGTTCAAGGGATTGACTACGATGAGACTTTCTCTCCGTAGCGAAGCTTAAGTCCGTCCGAATCATGTTAGCAATTGCCGCATACTATGATTATGAGATATGGCGGATGGACGTCAAAACAGCGTTCCTTAACGGTTATCTTAAGGAAGAGCTGTATATGATGCAGCCGGAAGGTTTTGTCGATCCTAAGAATGCTAACAAAGTATGCAAGCTCCAGCGATCCATTTATGGGCTGGTGCAAGCATCTCGAGTTGGAACATTCGCTTTGATGAGATGATCAAAGCGTTTGGGTTTATCTTGAGACTTATGGAGAAGCCTGCGTTTACAAGAAAGTGAGTGGGAGCTTTGTAGCATTTCTCATATTATATGTAGATGACATACTTTTGATGGGAAATGATATAGAACTCTTGGACAGCATTAAGGCCTACTTGAATAAAAGTTTTTCAATGAAGGACCTTGGAGAAGCTGCTTATATATTAGGCATCAAGATCTATAGAGATAGATCGAGGCGCCTCATAGGTCTTTCACAAAGCACATACCTTGATAAGATTTTGAAGAAGTTCAAAATGGATCAGTCCAAGAAAGGGTTCTTGCACATCTTGCAAGGTGTAAGATTGAGCTCGGCTCAATGCCCGACCACGGCAAAAGATAAAGAAGAGATGAGTGTCATCCCTATGCCTCAGCCATAGGATCTTTTATGTATGCCATGCTGTGTACGGACTGATGTAAACCTTGCCGTAAGTTTGGTAGGAAGGTACCAAAGTAATCCCGCAAGGAACACCGGACGATGGTCAAGAATATCTGAAGTACCGAAAAGGACAAAGGACATGTTTTCGTTTATGGAGGTGACGAAGAGCTCGTCAGAAGGGTTACGTCGACGCTTAGCTTCGACACGATCTGATGACTCTAAGTCACAAACCGGATCGTGTATATGTTGAATGGTGGAGCGAAGCTGGTGCAGCTGCAAGAAGAGCGTCGTGGCGGGATCTACATGTGAAGCGGAGTACATGGCAGCCTCGGAGGCAGCGCATGAAGCAATTTGGGTGAAGGAGTTCATCACCGACCTAAGAATCATACCCAATGCGTGGGGCCAATCAAACTCTTCTCGTGACAACACCGAGCTATTGCACTTGCCAAGGAGCCCAGGTTTCACAAGAAGACCCGAGCACATCAAGCGTCGCTTCAACTCCATCCGTGAAAATATTCAAGATGGAGACATGGAAATTTGCAAAGTGCATACGGATCTGAATGTCGCAGATCCGTTGACTAAACCTCTTCCGCGAGCAAAACATGATCAACACCAGAACTCTATGGGTGTTCGATTCGTCATAATGTAACTAGATTATTGACTCTAGTGCAAGTGGGAGACTGTTGGAAATATGCCCAAGAGGCAATGATAAAAGGGTTATTATTATATTTCCTTGTTCGTGATAATTGTCTTTTATTCATGCTATAATTGTATTATCCGAAAATCGTAATACACGTGTGAATACATAGACCACAATATGTCCCTAGTGAGCCTCTAGTTGACTAGCTCGTTGATCAATAGATAGTCATGGTTTCCTGACTATGGACATTGGATGTCAATGATAACGGGATCACATCATTAGGAGAATGATGTGATGGACAAGACCCAATCCTAAGCATAGCACAAGAACGTGTAGTTCGTTTTGCTAGAGCTTTTTCAATGTCAAGCATCTCTTCCTTAGACCATGAGATCGTGTAACTCCGGATACCGTAAGAGTGCTTTGGGTGTACCAAACGTCACAACGAATCGGGTGACTATAAAGGTGCACTACGGTATCTCCGAAAGTGTCTCATTGGGTTGACACGGATCGAGGATGGGATTTGTCACTCCGTGTTACGGAGAGGTATCACCGGCCCACTCGGTAGTGCATCATCATAATGAGCTCAAAGTGACCAAGTGTCTGGTCACGGATCATGCATTACTGATGCGAGTAAAGTGACTTGCGATGCGAGATCAAGCGAGGTATTGGGATACCGACGATCGAATCTCGGGCAAGTAACATACCGATTGACAAAGGGAATTGTATACGGGATTGTTTGAATCCTCGACATCGTGGTTCATCCGATGAGATCATCGAGGAGCATGTGGGGCCAACATGGGTATCCAGATCCCGCTGTTGGTTATTGCCCGAGAGCCGTCTCGGTCATGTTCACGTGTCTCCGAACCCGTAGGGTCTACGATTAAGGTTCGGTGGCGCTAGGGTTGTATGAATATGAGTATGTAGTATACCGAATGTTGTTGAGTCCGGATGAGATCCCGGATGTCACGAGGAGTTTGGAATGGTCCGGAGGTAAATAATTATATATAGGAAGTGGTATTTCGCCATCGGGAAAGTTTCGGGTCACCGGTATTGTCTGGGACCACCGGAAGGTCCGGGTCCACCGGTGGGGCCACCCATCCGGAGGGCCCCATGGGCTGAAGTGGGGAGGAACCAGCCCATAGTGGGCTGGTGCGCCCCTGGCCCACCTGCGCCTAGGGTTGAAACCCTAGGGGGGGGCGCCCACTGCCTTGGGGCACTCCACCCCCCTTGCGCCGCCCCCTTGGGAGATGGGATCCCCAGGGCGGCGCGCCTGGGGCCTATATAAAGGGAGGGGGAGGGTCAGCCGCACCTGAAACTCTGGCGCCTCCCTCCCCTGCTACACCTCTTCCTCCTCCGTCACGTGCTTGGCGAAGCCTCGCCGAGTGTGCTGCTCCACCACCACCACGCCGTTGTGCTGCTGCTGGAGCCATCATCATCAACCTCTCCTTCCCCTTGCTGGATCAAGAAGGAGGAGACGTCTCCCGTCCCGTACGTGTGTTGAACGCGGAGGTGCCGTCCGTTCGGCACTCGGTCATCGCTGATTTGGATCACGGCGAGTATGACTCCGTCATCCACGTTCTAGTGAACGCTTCTGCACGCGATCTACAAGTGGTATGTAGATGCAATCTCTCTCCCATGACTCGTTGCTTAGATGAACTCATAGATAGATCTTGGTGAAACCGTAGGAAATTTTTTAATTTTCTGCAACGTTCCCCAACAGTTTCTCGGTTATGGAGGTGATAAAGAGTTCGACGTAAAGAGTTGCGTTGATGCAAGCTTTAACACCTATCCGGATGACTCTGAGTAGCAAACCGGATACGTATAGTGGAGCAACCATTTGGAATAGCTCCAAGTGGAGCGTGGAAGCAACATTTACAATATGACCTCGATATTTGCGAAGTACATACGGATCTGAATGTTGCAGACCCGTTGACTAAAACCTCTCTCAAGCAAAACATGATCAAACCCCGGAACTCATTGAGTCTTAATCACATGATGATGTGAACTAGTTTAGTGACACTAGTAAACTCTTTGGATGTTGGTCACATGGCGATGTGACCTGTGAGTGTTAATCACATGGCGATGTGAACTAGATTATTGACTCTAGTGCAAGTGGGAGACTGTTGGAAATATGCCCTAGAGGCAATAATAAATTAGTTATTATTATATTTCCTTGTTCATGATAATCGTTTATTATCCATGCTATAATTGTATTGACAGGAAACTCAGATGCATGTGTGCGTAAATAGACAACACCATGTCCCTAGTAAGCCTAGTTGACTAGCTCGTTGATCAATAGATGGTTACGGTTTCCTGACGGACAATGATGTGATGGACAAGACCCAATCCTAAGCCTAGCACAAAGATCGTGTAGTTCGTATGCTAAAGCTTTTCTAATGTCAGGTATCATTTCCTTAGACCCTGAGATTGTGCAACTCCCGGATACCATAGGAATGCTTTGGATGTACCAAATGTCACAACATAACTGGGTGGTTATAAAGGTGCACTACCGGTATCTCCGAAAGTGTCTGTTGGGTTGGCAAGAATCGAGACTGGGATTTGTCACTCCGTGTGACGGAGAGGTATCTCTGGGCCCACTCGGTAGGACATCATCATAATGTGCACAATGTGACCAAGGGGTTGATCACGGGATGATGTGTTACAGAACGAGTAAAGAGACTTGCCGGTAACGAGATTGAACAAGGTATCGGGATACCGACGATCGAATCTCGGGCAAGTACAATACCGCTAGACAAAGGGAATTGAATACGGGATTGATTGAATCCTCAACATCGTGGTTCATCCGATGAGATCGTCATGGAACATGTGGGAGCCAACATGGGTATCTAGATCCCGCTGTTGGTTATTGACCGGAGAACGTCTCGGTCATGTCTGCATGGTTCCCGAACCCGTAGGGTCTACACACTTAAGGTTCGGTGACGCTAGGGTTATAGGGAATAGATATATGTGGTTACCGAATGTTGTTCGGAGTCCTGGATGAGATCCGGACGTCACGAGGAGTTTCGGAATGGTCCGGAGGTAAAGATTTATATATGGGAAGTCCTGTTTTGGTCACCGGAAAAGTTTGGTGTTATCGATAACGTCTGGGACCACGGGAGGGTCCCCGGGTCCACCAAGTGGGACCACCGGTCCCAGAGGGCTGCATGGGCCAAGTGTGGGAGGGGACCAGCCCCAGGTGGGCTGGTGCGCCCCCCACCAGGACCCAAGCCGCCTAGGGTTTGGGGAGGGGGGCGCCTCCACCTTACTTGGGGGGCAAGTTTCCCCCTCTCCCCCCTTGGCCGCCACCCTAGATGGGTTTGGGGCTGCCGCACCCCTTGGGGTGGGAACCCTAGAGGGGGCGCACCCCCTCCCTCTCCCCTATATATACTTGAGGTTTTGGGGCTGCCACATACATGAGTTTTGACCTCTCCCTGGCGCAGCCCTACCTCTCTCCCTCCTCGTCTCTTGCGGTGCTTGGCGAAGCCCTGCTAGAGTGCCACGCTCCTCCACCACCACCACGCCGTTGTGCTGCTGCTGGACGGAGTCTTCCTCAACCTCTCCCTCTCTCCTTGCTGGATCAAGGCACGGGAGACGTCACCGGGCTGCATGTGTGTTGAACGCGGAGGTGCCGTCCGTTCGGCACTAGGATCTCCGGTGATTTGGATCACGACGAGTACGACTCCTTCAACCCGTTCACTTGAACGCTTCCGCTTAGTGATCTACAAGGGTATGTAGATGCACTCTCCTTTCCCTCGTTGCTAGATTACTCCGTAGATTGATCTTGGTGACTCGTAGGAAAATTTTGAATTTCTCCTACGTTCCCCAATAGTGGTATCAGAGCTAGGTCTATTGCGTAGATTCTATGCATGAGTAGAACACAAGTTGTTGTGGGCGTTGATTTTTTTCAATTTGCTTACCGTTACTAGTCTTACCTTGATTCGGCGGCATTGTGGGATGAAGCGGCCCGGACCGACCTTACACATACTCTTACGTGAGACAGGTTCCACCGACTGACATGCACTTGTTGCATAAGGTGGCTAGCGGGTGCCAGTCTCTCCCACTTTAGTCGGATCGGATTCGATGAAAAGGGTCCTTATGAAGGGTAAATAGCAATTGACATATCACGTTGTGGTTTTTTGCGTAGGTGAGAAACGTTCTTGCTAGAAACCCATAGGAGCCACGTAAAACATGCAACAACAATTAGAGGACGTCTAACTTGTTTTTGCAGGGTATGCTATGTGATGTGATATGGCCAAAAAGAATGTGATGAATGATATGTGATGTATGAGATTGATCATGTTCTTGTAATAGGAATCACGACTTGCATGTCGATGAGTATGACAACCAGCAGGAGCCATAGGAGTTGTCTTTATTTATTGTATGACCTGCGTGTCACTGAATAACGCCATGTAATTACTTTACTTCATTGCTAAACCGTTAGCTGTAGTAGTAGAAGTAATAGTTGGCGAGACAACTTCATGGAGACACGATGATGGAGATCATGATGATGGAGATCACGGTGTCATGCCGGTGATGATGATGGTCATGGAGCCCCGAAGATGGAGATCAAAAGGAGCAAAATGATATTGGCCATATCATGTCAATTTTTGATTGCATGTGATGTTTATCTACATCTTATTTGCTTAGAACGATGGTAGTAAATAAGATGATCCCTCATTAAAATTTCAAGAAAGTGTTCCCCCTAACTGTGCACCCTTGCGAAAGTTCGTTGTTTCGAAGCACCACATGATGATCGGGTGTGATAGATTCTAACGTTCACATACAACGGGTGTAAGCCAGATTTATACACGCGAAACACTTAGGTTGACTTGACGAGCCTAGCATGTACAGACATGGCCTCAGAACACAAGAGACCGAAAGGTCGAGCATAAGTCGTATAGAAGATACGATCAACATGAAGATGTTCACCGATGATGACTAGTCCGTCTCACGTGATGATCGGACACGGCCTAGTTGACTCGGATCATGTAATCACTTAGATGACTAGAGGGATGTCTATCTGAGTGGAGTTTCATTAGATGAACTTAATTATCCTGAACATAGTCAAAAAGCCCTTTGCAAATTATATCATAGCTCGTGCTTTAGTTCTACTGTTTTAGATATGTTCCTAGAGAAAATATAGTTGAAAGTTGATAGTAGCAATTATGCGGACTGGGTCCGTAAACTGAGGATTGTCCTCATTGCTGCGTAGAAGGCTTATGTCCTTAATGCACGCTCGGTGTGCTGAACCTCGAGCGTCGCCTCGTGGATGTTGCGAACATCGACATACACGCTTTGATAACTACGTGATAGTTCAGTTAAACGGTTTAGAGTTGAGGCACCAAAGACGATTTCGAAACATCGCGGAATATATGAGATGTTTCGAGGGCCGAAATTGGGATTTCAGGCTCATGCCCATGTCAAGAGGTATAAGACCTCCGACGATTTTCTTAGCCTGCAAACTAAGGGAGAAAAGCTCAATCTTGAGCTTGTGCTCAGATTGTCTGAGTACAACAATCACTTGAATCGAGTGGGAGTTGATCTTCGAGATGAGATAGTGATGTTTCTCCAAAGTCATTGCCACCAAGCTGCTAGAGCTTCGTGATGAACTATAACATAACAGGGATAGATATGATGATCCTTGAAATATTCGCGATGTTTGACACCGCAAAAGTAGAAATCAAGAAGGAGCATCAATTGTTGATGGTTAGTGAAACCACTAGTTTCAAGAAGGGCAAGGGCAAGAAGGGGTACTTCATGAAACGGCAAATCAGTTGCTGCTCTAGTGAAGAAACCCGGGGTTGAACCCAAACCCGAGACTAAGTGCTTCTGTAATGAGGGAACAGACACTAAAGCAGAACTACCCTAGATACTTGATAGATGAGAAGGCTGGCAAGGTTGACAGAAGTATATTGTATATACATTGAATTAAATGTGTACTTTACTAGTACTCCTAGTAGCACCAGGGTATTAGATACCGGTTCGGTTGCTAAGTGTTAGTAACTCGAAATAAAAGCTACGAAATAAACAGAGACTAGCTAAAGGTGAGCTGACGATATGTGTTGGAAGTGTTTCCAAGGTTCATGTGATCAAGCATCGCACGCTCCCTCTACCATCGAGATTGGTGTTAAACCTAAATAATTGTTATTTGGTGTTTGCGTTGAGCATAGACATAATTGGATTATGTCTATCGCAATACGGTTATTCATTTAAGGAGAATAATGGTCACTCTATTTATTTGAATAATACCTTCAATGGTCTTGCACCTAAAAGAATGGTTTATTGAATCTCGATCGTAGTGATACACATGTTCATGCCAAAAGATATAAGATAGTAATGATAGTACCACCTACTTGTGGTAATCGCCATGTAAGTCATATTGGTATAAACGCATGAAGAAGCTCCATGTTGATGGATCTTTGGACTCACTCGCTTTTGAAAAGTTTGAGACATGTGAACCATGTCTATTGGTGTATATGCATGAAGAAGCTCCATGCAAATGGACCGTTTGGACTCACTTGATTTTGAATCACTTGAGACATGCAAATCATACCACATGGGCAAGATGACTGAAACCACTTTACTAACTCAAGTGAAAGGGGGGAAAATGCATAATGAGGATGAAGTTCTTTCGCAGAATGGCACATAACAAATAGACCGTGATTTTTTATGCATCGAACCTGACACTCACAAGTCACGAAATACCCCTCCATTCAGAATTATTAAAACTGCAAAATACAATATCATGATTGCCTGAAATCCAATCATGAAAGGTCAATTATCATAATCTACTTTTCATATGTACTAAGTGGTACTCAAGGTATGGTGTCACTATGATAGTCCACTTAAAAATAATTTCGTTAAATAGTTGCAAGCTAAAGAATTTTAGACCATCTTAAATCATTCAGTTAAACATTTACATGCAAAAGAGTTTCAGCCCCTCCCACTTAATCTTGTTTTACTGGCGGAGTTGGAACTCCACTCCTATGTAAACACAAACAACCGAGTTAAACATGCCACGAATGATTTTTTAATACCTCAAGGCAGGTGTGCAGAAAGAATATTTCACTTCTTACCTATCTTTTGGATCTGAAGTTTGAAATCAACATTTGGGCACAGGGACTTGCGAGCTGTGAAATCTGCCAAAGCAATGAGAACAAAGCAAGAGTAAATGATTGAAGAAAGAGAGGCCTGTACCTTAATCAAAGTAGATCAAACCTTGTCAACCAGTACATCCCGATATGTTTTGGTCGCCCCTAACCACACTGCGTTGTAGGAACTATCATTCACAGATGCACGCTTCAAATTTCAAAGAACACAATTTGAAGAAACAAGATGTGAGATTGGCGACAACATCACGGTTATCCCCGTACACTTCGGGATCCAAATGTACAACACAGAGGAAACGCGACCTCACCCGCGCTGTACTAAGACGTTCCACCACTCGAAAAGCTGCCCTGGTCCTTGGCCAGGTGACGGCACCGCTCTGCCTCCAGTCCAGAGCGTCGGGCACGGCAGCCGCCACGGCACCGTCGCGCGCCTGTGCCACAAGAGCTGCCACGCCCCACACCTAGCATTGCATCCGTGGCCGCCCACTGCATGCCACGCCACCATCACTGCTTGAGGGAGGAGAGGATCCCTGCCATCACCGGCGCAAGCCGAGCCCGCTTTGTCCTGCGTCGCCACCACTGCCCGAGGAAGGAGAGGGACCCCGCCGTCGCCGGTGCAGGACGAGCCCGCTGTGTCTCGTGCCGCCACCGTTGCCGCCCGAGGGAGGAGAGGGACCCGACGCTACCGACGCAGGCCGAGCTTCGCCCGGCGGCATCCTATGGCAGCGGCGAGGATAAGAGAGAGGGAGGGGTGGAGAACGGCGGAGGCGGGGGCTCGATCCTCCCTGGAGCAGCGGCGGCGGCGGAGGGAGGGGCGATAGGAATGACAGAGGCGGGGTTAGATGGACGCGACGTCCTCGCGTAGGGATCGCGTAGGGATCGCGTAGGGATCTCGCATAGGGATCTTGAACGACAGATTTTTCGTCCGCCCAGGAAAAATGCTAAACGCGATTTTGGCTCAGGCGGGCGTGGGTTGTTTCTACGGGCAGAGTTTTCGTCCACCCTCGTGAAGTTCTCTTGTTTAATAGTAGTGTAGAAGAAGAAAATCTCCCCTACAAAACACGAACAAGAAATAAAAAATTGTAACGGCATCTTCTCTCTTTTTTTTAGGGAAAGCCTTCATATCGGTTTTATTTATTAGGCAAAACACTTACATCATTTTTTTTCCTGTGAGGACACTTGCATCTTTTGACAAGACAAACACAAGGAAATTAGGGGGATCCTCTTGCACACAAGAGGGCTAAGCTCCGACTTACTAGCTAAAACATGTCCAGCCATATTGGCTTCCATGGGACAAAGCTCGAATGAAACATCACTAAACTCATGACAATGGAAGAAACAATCATCATAGATCGCTGTCGCAGGTCTAAGAGAATGGCCACCATGTTTCATAATCTCGATCACTTCCTATGTGAAAAGAACTTAAATTTGTGGTTGAGGCAATGACAGATAAGTATCTTGGATTACCCTCGCATGTGGGGGGTGGACTGCGGTGATTGTTTTCAGCATCTGCTTGATAGAGTCTGGGCTCTTATTGATGGGTGGAATGCGAGGATGCTATCACTAGGAGGGAAAGAATTACTGTTAATATGTTGCATAACTGGTATATGCAATGTCCGTTTTTAGTTTGCCAAAGAATATATGCAAGAGTATTTGTGACACAATTACTAGGTATTGGTGGGGTGGCTCGCATAATCAAAGAAATTGCATTGGAAAGCTTGGTGGAGGATGTGTATCCCGGAAAAAGAGAGAGGAATGGGATCCGTGATTACAATGTTTTAATCAAGCAATGTTGGCTAAGCAGTGTTGGAGACTTATATGTGAACCACACTCATTATGTGCTCAGGTACTTCGAGCAAAATAATACCTTGATGAAGACCCTTTTAAAGATAAGCTATAAAAAGGTGCCTCGTTTACATGGCGCGGTATCATGTCAGGATTAAAGACTTTGAGGAGGGGTGCAGTTTGGAGACCAGGTAGTGGGGCAAACATTAAAATTTGGACGCATCTTTGGATTCCAACTACTCATGATAGGCGTGTTTTGACACCACGTGGGAATTGTCTTCTTGAGACTGTGTAGGATATTATTGACCCTCAAACAGGCGAGTGGAATGTGCATCTGGTACATGATAATTTTTGGCATATTGATGCTAACAGGATTTTACAAATTTTGCTTCCTTCTCAAGATCAACCGGATTTCACAGCTTGGCAACCATGTAAGTCCGGGAGTTTTACTATTGATCAACATACCATGCAGAATGGAAAACGGAGTACCGGACTAGCGCAGGTGTTGTTACAGATATGGCGGTATGGAAGTTACTTTGGGACTTGAAAATTTCTCCCAGGGTGCATATTTTTATTTGGAGAGCTCTACATGAAACTATTCCATGTTATTTTACCTTAGTGAACAAGCATATTAAGACTACGGTGACTTGCCTAGTGTGCAAGGTGGATCTTGAAGACCTCAAACATATGTTGTTTATTTGTGAGAGAGCAAAGGAGGTTTGGAAGGAACTTGGTCTTGAGGCAAGTGTGGCGTCTGTGGCGGCACAATACAAATCGGGTTCTTTAACACTTAATGAGATTATATGCTAAAACCTACTAGGTGGTGTTCCATTCCCAGGTGAAAATGTAGGGAGCTGGCGATGGCTGCGTGTTGGTATATTTGGTGGGAACGGTGTTAGGTATCTCATGATGAAAATATTGGTACGCCAGCATGATCGACTTTACAAATCAAAGGCATTGTGGTAAACTGGGTAGCAGAAAAGAAGCTTACATCAACTCGACAAGCTAGCTGGTCCAGGCCGGTGACAGGCTGCATAAAAATTAATGTTGATGCTTCTTACCATGCAGACTCGGGTCTAGGTGAAGGTGGTGCAATCTTACGTGACTCTGAGGTAGGTTTTTTGGCTGCAACGATGGAATTTAAACATCATGCTCTTGATGCTGCCACAATGGAGGTTTTTTTGCATTGTTATTGGGTCTACAGCTGATAGCCTGCAAGTGCACAAGGTTTAGTTGTAGCCTTTTTCAAGTAAGAGTATCGATCCCGCAGGGAGCACATGAATCAGACTTTGCCTCTTGTAGTGAATTGCGAATCTGTGCCTGCAAATAAATTGTGATTGTGGTGCGAAACAAGCTTTAAAATAAATAACATAAAAGTAATAAGAAAAGCATTAACTTGAGTAACTGACAAACTAGCAGAAGAGTAAGGCGTTCTCAGGGAGTCCGGGATCCCCATTGGCATGTTTCTAGCGCAACCTATGCATGGGCATGGTATCGTATGATACTTGATCCACTCTTGACGATTATGCTGGGCGGAGCCGGGTACAGAACAAGTTCTACTCGAAGTAAACTTCGTGCCACGCACGCCACCACCATAGTATTCCCCTACGGGTTGCAACTATGATAATAAGGTTTTACCCCATGGACGCGACCTCTCTAAGGGTTCTCCGTAATTCCCCTATCAATTTCAAAGGTTAGGAGTAAAAGCTTTTATTTTCACCTCGAATTACCCTCATGTCCTACCCTTTACAAGGACAGTGATATATTTTGTGGCCATAAGGCAATAATGTTGAGTGGGGCCCCTTCACAACATCCATGAAGTTATTAAACTAAGCATTCAATAGAGGATCTCATAACCGAAATAACAATTCAAATCCTATACATGCCAAGGTTCATCCATATCCCCAAGAACTAGGAGTCTACTCACAACCAACATCACAAAGGGGTGATGGCAAACATGAGTGAATGATACAAGTAACACACAAGATGATCTACTAGGGTTCCTAATGTTACAATGTTAAGTGATACGTCTCCAACGTATCTATAATTTATGAAGTATTCATGTCATGTTTACAACAACTTTATACGTTTTTGGTATGATTTGATTAGAACTAACCCGGACTGGCGTTGTTTTCAATAGAACTACAGTGGTGTTGTTTTTTGTGAAGAAATAAAAGTTCTCGAAATGGGCTGAAAATTTATGGTGATTTTTTGTGGACCAAAAGAGACCCCCGAGACTTCAAGGAAGGACCAAAAGCCTCACAAGGAAGCGACAAGCTTGGTAGGCATGGGTCCCCCGCAAGTAGCACCTACCGAGCTTGTCACTCCCTCATGGCCTCCCTTGACGTGAAACCAATGCCAAAAATTCTTATAAATACCAAAAACCCCAGAAAGAAACCTAGAACTTCCGCTCCGCCGCCGCAAGCCTTTGTACCAAAGCGATCTCATATGGAGGCCTTCTCTGGCACCCTACCAGAGGGGGAAATTATCATTGGATGCCATCTTCATCATCCCGGCGGTCTTCATGACGAGGAGGGAGTAGTTCACCCTCGAGGTTGAGGGTATGTGTCGGCGTCCTGGGAACGGGGGTGCCCAGACTTGCCTGCCTGCGGCCCGTGGCTTGGCTCCATCGACGGCCTGGTACGGCCCAGCTTCAGCAGCAACAACTCAAGACCCTCACGAGGCAGACGACACCGAGACCTCCCTGGGGGCTGCCTCACTAGGCTGGCTCCCGAGGAGCGGAGATATCTATGGAAGATGCACCTCGCGAGGTTCACATGACGTGAGCCATGACGAACAAGGCCAGGCGGGCGCCAGTGGGCGCAGTGTACCAGTTTCCTCTTTGGTGCTAAGGAGGCGAGCGCAGGCGCGGAGTCCCGAGGAATCAAGCAAAGGTTTTCGAACAAGACCAAGACCGCCAGGACGGCAGGACAGAGGTCATTGCGGAGACCACCGCGGCGTCACTACCAGAGCCTTTGGCAGGAGAAGACTACTTTTGTCAGGATAGCTTGTACTAGTTGTCTCCCTTCACAATTGGCCGTTGTGGGATCCCTTCCCGCCTACATCTGGGAAGAGGACCAAGGCCGCTATAAATAGGACTTAGCCACCACCATAGAGGGGGACGGATCGATTCCACCCTGACCACCTCACCAGCTCATCGAGCCCAAGAATACCTCACTTCCTGAGGTTGTTCCACCACTTTACTAGTTCGTCCTCAGCCCCTCGAGGAAATCCACCACAAAGCTGGAGTAGGGTATTACACCGCAAGGTGGCCCGAACCAGGATAAATCCTCGTGTCCCTTGTTCTTTGGGTTCGTCGAGCTAGGCCGTGGGATCATTGGGCGGGCAGACTAGGAGGAGAGAGTTCTTCGTGCACACCCCAGAGTTCGAACCTCTGAAGGGTCTGCGGAAACCCGAATCCGACATTTGGTGCGCCAGGTAGGGGTGCGCCGAAGCTTTGCCTCTCCGTCTGATCCACCTCCCCGTCTGCTTCGTCTCTCTGTTCGGCTCTCATGGCAGGCGCCGCCCCTCCGACTGGATCGACGGGCGCGCACGGAGGCACTATGGGCCTCCGGGCCTTCACCCCCACCTCACGACAAGTGCAGTGGCCACACAAGTTCAAGCCGGAGATGTCGCCTCGCTACAATGGTGCGGCGGACCCAGCGGCCTTCCTCCTGGTGTACGAGGAGGCCGTTCGGGAAGCCGGAGGCAAAGACAAGGTCATGGCCAACTGGTTTCCCATGGCCCTCGCCGGCGTGCTACGCGCCTGGCTGCTCAACCTGTGGCCTCCTGGGAAGAGCTGCGTGATCTCTTCGTCGCGCACTTTGTAACACCGGCGCCCCTCGCCGTTGCAGCCCTCCTCTGCGGTTCGCAGGTGCCGCCCTCAGATCGCCACATCAACCAGTTATTCCGCCAAATGGGCGCCGCCTCTGTGCAACAGGGAGCTCCTCCGGGATGGGCGGCGCCCAAGGCCGACCTCACCTTCGACTCATGGGACCATCCGGCGACCACCGCTGGCTCAGGCGCGCTCCCAATGCTCTACACACCCACCATCTGCAACGTGGCGGTAACCAAGACCCTCATCGACGGTGGGGCTGGCCTCAACGTGTTCTCTGTGGAAGCTTTCGGCTTTCTCCACGTGCCGCACAGCCGGCTCGGCCCACCAAGCCCTTCTCCGGGGTTTGTAGCGGTTCCACTAGCCCCCTAGGGCAGATATGCCTCCCTGTCACCTTCGGAACCCGCGACAACTACCACACCAAGCTCATCGATTTCGACATCGCCTGCATCGATCTCCCGTGCAACGCCATCCTCGGGTACCTGGCCCTGGCTCAGTTCATGGCGGCAACTCATCCTGCCTATTACCTTATGAAGATGTCGGGAAGCAGCGACATCCTCACCGTGGCTGGAGACACCAAGGAGGCCCTGACGGCCGTCAAGCTCGCCTTTAGGGTCGTAGAAGCAGCATGCCCGACTGACGAAATAGCACATGGGGCCCAGGGGGCTGCACCGGCAAAGAAGAAACAAATGTTTTCTCAAGATCGGGCCAAGATGAAGCAGGTACCGGTCGACGAGGACGGGGCCTCGGGAGCCACTTTCACCATAGGTGTCGACCTCGCCCCGGACCAGGAGAGGCGTTGGTGAACTTCTTGCGTGCGAATAAGGAGGTATTCGCCTGGGAGCCCAAGCAGCTGGTTGGGGTCCCAAGGGGGATAATCGAGCATCACCTGAAGGTGTGCCCTAACATGCGCCCAGTGAAGCAGAAGGCACGACGGCAGTCCACGGAGAAGTAGTGCTTCATCGTCCAGGAGACCCGCAAGCTGCAAGAAGCAGGTGTCATCCGCGAGGTGCGGTACCCGGAGTGGCTGGCGAACCCGATTGTCGTGCCCAAGAAAGGCGGGAAGGAACGCATGTGCGTCGACTTCACCAACCTCAACAAGGCCTGCCCTCAAGACCCGTTCCTGCTTCCACGCATCGACCAGATCATCGACTCCACCACCGAGTGCGGCCTGCTATGCTTCCTAGATGCCTTCTCAGGCTACCATCAGATCAAGATGGTGGTGCAGGACGTTGAGAAGACGGCCTTCTTGACCTCGTGTGGGGTATACTGCTACACCTGCATGCCGCCTGGCTGCGCAATGTGGGCGACTTTCCAAAGAATCGATGACATCGCCTAGGCCAGCAGCTCGGGAGGAACGCTGAGGCCTTCGTTGAGAACATTGTGGTGAAATCTCGGGAGGCAAGGACCCTCGTCCAGGATCTGGAGGAGACCTTCGCCAGCCTGCGGAAGGTGGACCTCCGGCTCAACCCGGAGAAATGCGTGTTCGACGCCCCCTCTGGCAAGCTGCTGGGTTTCCTCGTGTCGCACAGGGAGATTGAGGCGAACCCGGAGAAGGTCAAAGCAATAGAAGACATGAGCCCGCCGCAGACTCTCAAGGAAATGCAAAAGCTCGTGGGCTACGTGACTTCACTGGGGCGCTTCATTTCCAAGCTGGGGGAGCGCGCCCTCCCGTTCTTCAAGCTGATGAAGAAGAAGGGCCCATTCGAGTGGACTCCGGAAGCTGACGCGACGTTTCAAGACCAGAAGAGATACCTCACCAGCCCACAGTGATGGTGGGGCCGCCTCCTCTTGAGCCCCTAGTGCTCTACCTGGCTGCCATGCCTCACTCAGCCAGCGCGGCGCTGGTGGCTGTCCGGGAAGGTCGCCAGGCCAAGGGCTAGCCAAACGGCACCACAGAGCTGGTTCAGACAATGCAACGCCAAGACGGTGCCCCTAGAGCCGCGGCGGTGCTAGCGGATGATCAGGCTCCACAAGACGGCCCTCCTGAGGCTGCAGCTGCCCCAACAGGCGACCGAGCTCCTGAGGACCCCCGACCTCAGGAGGCGCCCCAGCCTCAAGAGGTCTCGGACTCTGCCAACACTTCCACCCTCGTTGAGCACCCGGTGTACTTCATCAGCACGGTACTGCGTGAGACGCGGGCACGCTACCCCATGCTGCAGAAGATGCTGCTCATGCTCCTCGTCGCCTCACGCAAGCTGCGCCACTACTTCCAAGGCCACCCCATTAAGGTCGTTTCAGCTTACCCACTAGAGAGGGTGCTCCGGAGCCCCAATGCTGCGGGCAGGGTCGCCGAGTGGAACATTGAATTGCAGGCATTCCAGATGGAGTTCAGTACCACCAGGGTCATCAAGGGAGTCACGCTCTCCGACTTCGTGGCGGAATGGACCTACGCTCCAGAGCCCGAAGCAGGCGAGGGCCGGTCTCTCTCGCCAGGAAGCGAAGCGCTAGATGGCTGTATCATGTACTTTGACGACGCCTTCGCACGTTAGGGCGCATGGGCTGGAGCCATGCTCATCTCGCCCACCCAGTACAAGCTCTACTACGCCGTGCAACTCTGCTTCCAGTGGGGCGAGAAGGTCTCCAACAATAGCGCAGAGTACGAAGGTTTGATCGCCGGCCTCAAGGCCGCGACGGCCTTGGGAGTGAAGCGCCTCACCATCAAGGGCGACTCTCAGCTCCTCGTCAACTTCTCCAACAAAGTGTATGAGCCGAAGGACGAGCACATGGAGGCATACCTCACAGAAGTACGCAAAATAGAGAAGAGCAATTCTTGGGTCTGGAACTGCAGCATGTTTCCGGCGGCACGAACAAGGAAGCTGACGACATCGCCAAGAGGGCATCCAGGCGCCAGCCTCAGGAGCCTGGCATCTTCGAGGAGCGGCTCTTCAAGATATTAGCGGCCCCTCTGGCTATAGGGCCAGCGCCGCCTCATGAGGAGCTTCCCCCGCCACCAACCTCGGGAGCCCCCGCCTGCGGCCCGACCTCGGGAGCACGCCTACTCCTCACGCTCGAACCCCAGGAGGGGTGCTAGACCGAAGAATTCAAGGCGTACCTGACACAAGGAACCCTGCCGGAGAAGGAGGAAAACGCGGAGCGCGTAGCCCGGCAGGCTACAGCCTACTGCATTCAGGACGGTGAGCTATACCGCAAACGGCCGAACGATGTTTCTCTGTGATGCATCTCCAGGGGGCAGGGGTGCGAGCTGTTAGCTGACATACACGGCGGAGACTGCGGGCATCATTCGTTGTCGCGCACCTTGGTGGGCAAGGCATTACGCAGCGGATTCTACTGGCCCACGACACTCAATGACACAACCGAGCTGGTGAGGCCCTGCGAGGCCTGCCAGTTCCATGCCAAGCAAATCCACCAACCAGCTCAGGGCCTTCAGACTATCCCGCTCTCGTGGCCATTCGCGGTCTGGGGGCTGGACATTTTGGGTCCATTCCCCCGGGCGCCCGGGGGCTACCGCTACCTCTACGTCGCCATCAACAAGTTCACCAAGTGGGCGGAGGTGGAGCCTGTACGTACCATCCCTGCCGGCTCAGTGGTCTAGTTCATCAAGGGCCTCGTAAGCCAGTTCGGAGTCCCTAATCACATCATCACCTACAACGGCTCGCAGTTCACTAGCAATCTCTTCAAAACATATTGTGCTGATCTTGGAACGCAGATATGCTACGCCTCAGTGGCACACCCCAGAAGCAATAGCCAAGCTGAGCGCGCCAACGCGGAGGTCTTGAGAGGTCTCAAGACAAGGACCTTCAAGAAGAAGCTCGAGGCCTGCGGCAGGGGCTGGCACGACGAGCTCCAGTCCGTGCTAGGGTCCATCTGCACCATCGCCACCAAGCTAACGGGCGAGACTCCGTTCTTCCTCGTCTACGGAGCCGAAGCGGTTCTCCCTCACGACGTCAAGCATCGCTCCACGCGGGTCTTGGCGTTTGACGAGGCACCTCAAGACGCCATGCGGGGGATGGACCTCGTGCTGGGAGAGGAACGCCGCCGCCAAGCCTCGCTCTGAGCGGCAAGGTACCAGCGGCCAAGGGCGGTACCATCGCAAGAAGGCCCGCTTCAGACGCCGACGGGCGATCTCGTCCTGAGGCGGGTGCTCTCCAGGGAAGGGTGCATAAGCTCTCACCCATGTAGGAGGGCTCATTTAGGATTGCCCGTGTCTCCAGGCATGGCGCCGTGCGCCTTGAGATGCGGGACGGGATCCCCATCCAGAACGCCTGGAGCATCCAGCACCTCCGGAAGTTCTTCCCATGAAGCAAGGCCCAGTGCCTGTGAAGGTCTCCGCTCGTGACACTCTCACATAATAATGAGTGGGGCTATACACGCCCCGGAGTCTCCAGAGTGCCGCCCTCGGGCCTCGGGGGCTCCCTCCCATCTCCAAGTGGTAGCACTTAGCTCCGCGATGGTGAGAAGACTAGACTAGGTGCCAGACGCGGCTGTTCATTTGCTTTCTGTAGCTGGTTTGCAACCTTTTAATGAAATTTGGAGTTTTGGCGTTTCTCGATTGCTTGGTTGAGTTTTCCCCTTTTACTTTGCTCATTTCTTTGTCGACAGGGAGGACGAAAGTTGCCCGACGCTCTCCCTTGTGCGCCCCGTGTGGGGGCTGGGCAGGTGTGTCCGTGCGCTGGGCTGGCCCACCCCACGGGCACACCTCGCCAAAGCCCAGTCGCCCCAGAGCTTCGGCTTCCTTGATCTTCACAAGGCGCCCTCGAATGAGCTCATGACTTGCGAACCCTCTTAAGTTCGTGCCCCCGGGTACCGTGACGTAGTGCACTAAGCCATGATCATGATGTCTCCTGAGGTCAGCCGCTCCCGAGCCGGCAACAAGGAGGCCTCACCAGATGCCAAAAGGCGCGCCCTCGCGAGGCCGGAAGCCACCCCGAGTGTATCAAGCTAAGTTATCCCTCTGCGTTCACACAGAGCACAAACACCATAGCATAACGCAAGAATAAATAAACATAACATAGCGCAATAAGTACCATGGTTCATTACACGCCCCAGCTGGGCTATCTACTTTTTCAAATGCAGGAAGAAAGGAAAGGTTAAACAAAAGCGGCCACTCGACCACAGCGGCCCCCGGACTCCGCTCGGCCTGAGCCCTCCTCGTGCTTCACCGTCGCGTGGCGATGGGATGACCTGCCACCTTTCTCGAAGCGAGCCCGACGACGTGGTGGCTGGTCGTAGCCGCCATTGCTGGTGCTCTCGCTAGCGGAGGAGCTGCCGCCACTGGACAAGCCGCGGCCGTCGCCAAGGGCAAGTTCGCCCTCGGCCTTGTCACGACCGTCGCCAAGGCCGAGCTCATCGTCACCACCGCTATCTTCGGGGCAGCACTATGCGCGGCGACCATCTTCCTCGAACGCCCTCACGTAGAGAGTCGCGGCACCATCATACTTGAAGTGGAGGGTGCACCACCTGCTCAGGCCGCACACGCTAGCGAATGTCTGCCAGCCGCGGGCCAGGGCCATGTTGCCCGTGGGATAAACCTCCACCGCGACCCATGAGGCCTTGCTGCAGCAACCGTCGGCCTGCAGCCCGAGGCCGTCAAGACCCCCGGCCGGCAGCTCACCAGCAAAGCAGCGCGAAGCTGGAGCCAGGCGCCGGCCGGACTCTCCGATCACATGATGAACTCCGGGAGCACCTCTGCTGAATGGAAGCGCGGCCAGGGAGGCCGGGCTACCACGACGCGCCTCCCCTCAGCAGGGGGGCTACCTTGCCGGGGGCGGCTTCCGCCATGAGAAGAGATGCCGCAGTGGCCGCCAAGGACGACGCCGGTCCCCGAAGGAGTGCACCCACTCCCCCGAGGCGCCACAGCAGGGGTAGCGGCGTGCTTACATGGGCGGGCCCGCCCTCTCTTGAGTGGCGGCGAGCCGGGCCCCTCTTGACGAGCTTTCCCCTTCTCTACAACGGAGAACCTTTTCGTCGGTGCCATGGAGGCTGCAGCAAGATGGCAAAGCAAGGAGGAAGAAGAAGGAGCAGGTGGCGAGGAGAAGGAGATGGGAAAGGGGGGCTTCGCCCCTCTCTTCATTTATAGCCAGGAGGAGGCCAAGCGCCGGCCTCCACAACCGCACGTAATGATGGTTTTTTCTCTGCATGGAGCAGAGTCTCGTCAAGTTGAGGACGGTTGCCAAGGCAGCATGGGAAAGCGGAGGTGCCCACGTCCCATCAATCGCCACGCGTCGAACGGGGCCACTGGCGGTTGGGGCCCGGGGCGCTCCGCACTTGCCCTTTGGCTTCGCCTCGAAGCCAAGTTTGAGCGTGCCTTGGGCCCCGGGGCTACTGTAGGCGTCCTGGAAATGGGGGTGCCCAGACTTTCCTGCCTGCGGCCCGTGGTGTGTCTCCATCGACGGCCCGGTATGGCCCAGCTTCAGCAGCAACAACTCAAGACCCTCACGAGGGGCCAAGCCTCGTGAGGCGGACGACATCGAGACCTCCCTGGGGGCTGGCTCACTAGGCTGGCTCCCGAGGAGCGGAGATATATATGCAAGGTGCACCTCGGGAGGTTCACATGATGTGAGCCATGACGACCAAGGCCAGGCGGGTGCCAGCGGGTGCAGTCTACCAGTTTCCTCTTTGGTGCTAAGGAGGCAAGCGCAGGTGCGGAGTTCCGAGGAATCAAGCAAAGGTTTCCTTATCGGTGCAACAAGACCAAGACCGCCAGGACAGCAGGATGAAGGTCATTGCGGAGCCCACCGTAGCGTCACCACCAGAGCCTTTGGCAGGCGAAGACTACTTTTGTGAGGATAGCTTGTACTAGTTGTCTCCTTCAAAATTGGCCGTTGTGGGATCCCTTCCCGCCTACATTTGGGAAGAGGACCAAGGCCGCTATAAATAGGACTTAGCCACCACCATAGAGGGGGACAGATCGATTCCACCCTGACCACCTCACCAACTCATCGAGCCCAAGAACACCTCACCTCCTGAGGCTGTTCCACCACTGTACTAGTTCGTCCTCGGCCCCTCGAGGCAATCCACCACAAAGCTGGAGTAGGGTATTACACTGCAAGGTGGCCTGAACCAGGATAAATCCTTGTGTCCCTTGTTCTTTGGGTTCGTCGAGCTAGGCCGTGGGATCGTTGAGCGGGCAGACTGGGAGGAGAGAGTTCTTCGTGCACACCCCAGAGTTCGAACGTCTGAAGGGTCTGCGGAACCCCGAATCCGACAGTATGTACCAGTAGATATGTGTTTGATCTCTCTCTCTCTCTCATGTTTTTGATTTGGCACAATCTTGATGTACCACAAGCTTTGTTAATATAGTTGGATCATATGGTGTTTCTCCCTCTCTATCTTTTTGTGATGAATTGAGTTTTACTTTTGAGGTTTCACTATTATCGGATTGAATACTTTTATGGATTTGAGAACACCTGATGTATGTATTGCATATGAATACCCATGGTAACAATGGGGTATTATGTCGATTTACTTGATGTATGTTTCGGCACTCAACTCATGGATTCTTGAGGTGACATCGGGGTAATCTGTGCATAGGGGTTGATACCGCTTTCGTTTTTGTTTCTCCGGTAGAAACCTTGGGGCACTCTTTGAAGTTCTTTGTGCTGGATTGAATATTATGGATCTGAAGTTGTTTGATGCATATCGAATAATCAACTAACAGATACTTGTGGTGACAATGGAGTATCTAGGTGACATTAGAGTTGGTTGATGTGTATCATATGGTGTTATTTGAGTATGAACTCTAGGGCTGTTTGTGACACTTATAGGGATGACTCAATAGATTGATCAGAAAAGATAACTTTGAGGTGGTTTCGTACCCTACAACAATTTCATCTTATGTTCTCCGCTAGATAAGAACTTTGGAGTGACTCTTTGTCACACGTTGAGGGATTGTTATATGATTCAATTATGTTAGTACTGTTGAGAGATTGCACTAGTGAAAATATGAACCCTAGCCCTTGTTTCTAAGCATTGCAATACCATTTGTAATCCATTTTATCACTTTCTACCTTGCTATTTTTTATTTTCAGATTACAAAAACCTATATCTACTGTCCATGCTACACTTGTATCACCATCTCTTCGCCGAACTAGTGCATCTATACAATTTGCCATTGTATTGGGTGTGTTGGGGACACAAGATATTTCTTGTATTTGATTGCAGGGTTATTTGAGAGAGACTATCTTCATTCCATGCCTCCCACAGATTGATAAACCTTAGGTCCTCCACTTGAGGGAAAATTGCTATTGTCCTACAAAACTTTGCGCTTGGAGGCCCAACACGAGTCTACAAGAATAAGTTGTGTAGTAGACATCAAGCTCTTTTCTGCTGTCGTTGCTGGGGATGTGAGCGCTTGAAGGTATATCTTTAAATCTTGCAATTGAATCTTTTAGTTTCTTGTTTTATCACTAGTTTGTTTCATAAAATAAAACTACAAAAAATGGAATTTTGGTTGCCTCATATGCTTCATCTCTATAATGTCTTTCTCGAAAATGATATCAGAAAATTGTGCCAAAGTGTTGGAGGAAGAATTCAATAAAATGTTTGGCATAAGATCTTTGAATGATAAGCATGATTTCATTATTGTTAGTACGCTTTGTTTGAATACCCATGATGCTAATTATATGAAATGCCATAAGCTTGGGGATGCTATGTTTGTTGAAGATGATATTTTTAGTCCCCCGCGTTTTGATGAGCAAATTTATTATGATGATTGCATGCCTCTTATTTATGATTATTACCATTATGAAAGTGGGTTTGGAAGAGTGTCAAATCTAGGAAGTAAAGATCCCACTATTTTGGAGGGTGTTGAATCTTATTGTTATAATTATGAAAGTGGATTTGGAGAGTCATGGCTTTATTTAATGATGAATCCACTATTTTGGAAGAGGTTTCAATTGATTATGACAACAAAGTTTCTATCTATGATGATTATTGTGATGACACATGCTATAAAGAATAATGAAAACCATGAAATTTTTCATTGTGATTTTAGTGCTCAAATTGATTATGTAAATCAAGTATCATGTGATAGTTTTTTTGTTGAGTTTGCTCCCACTATTATTGATGAGAAGAAATTTGCTTATGTGGAGAGTCATAAATTTTTTATGCATGTGGATCATGAGAAGAATGCTTTATGTGATAGCTATATTGTTGAATTCATTCATGATGCTACTGAAAATTATTATGAGAGAGGAACATATGCTTCTACATATCTCAATAATATCAAGTTTCCTCTCTATGTGTGAAAGTTTTGAAGTCATGCTTGTTTTGCCTTCCTATGCTAGTTGATTGTTGCTCCCACAAGTTGTTTCCTAGCAACATACCTATGCATAGGAAGTGTGTTAGGCTTAAATGCTCTTGCCATATGTTTCAAGATGCTCCCATTGTGTTTCAATTCATCACATTTATGTGAGCATCATTGGAATCATCATGCCTAGCTAAAAATGCATTAAAGAAAAGCGCTTGTTGGGAGACAACCTGATACTTATACCTAATGTTTTTGTTTGTTCATATGATTAAGCTACCATATTAATCATGTTTTTATAGATTTTGTTTCGATAAAGTACCAAGTAAACTCTTCGGGATAGTGTGGATGATAGTTGACTTGATTCTATGCAAAAACAAAAACTTTTGCGTCCAGTAAGAGAATTGTTCAAAATCACTGGAGCGTCGAAAAATTCTAAAATTTATACACATGATTTACATACAAATTTCCTACGCTTTGCCTAATTTTTCAAAAAAAAATGGAGTTACATAAGTATGGTTGTTGTTCAGATCATTACGGACTATTTTGTTTTTGGCAAATTCTGTTTTCAATGCATAGTTTGCTTGTTTTATAGTTTCTGTGGCTTATGTTGATGAATATAAATTGCAGAAATGATAGACTATAGTAGGCATTGTGTGAGAATTTTTTTGAATCTTGTCTTCATAGTACCCAAGTGAATGATTTGCTCTTTATCATACTAACCTATCTCACGAAGTTCCGTTAACTTTTGTGTGATTGAAGTTTTCAAGTTTTGGGTGAGATATCAATGTGAGGAGAAAAAGGAGTGGCAAGACCCTAAGCTTGGGGATTCCCAAGGCAACCCAAGGTAATATATAAGGAAGACCGAAGTGTCCAAGCTTGGGAATGATCTAGAAGACATCCCCTCTTTCATCTTCAACACTATCGGTTAACCTTCAGGCTATGTTTTTATTCATCACATGATATGTGTTTTGCTTGGAGCGTCATTTTCTTTTAGTTGGATTTGCTTGCTGCTAGTTATAATAATGTTTTGTATCTTTTATTTCAATAAAATTGTCAAGTATAGCCTTTACCATGCTCATTTTGCAAGTTTATATGTTGCTGTTTGAAAACAGAAAGTTTTATATTATTGTCTGAATTCTTTAAGAAAGTCAGAACATGATAAAATCTTGAAAATTTTACATGGTGAGCTATAATAAATTTTCTACAGTGTGATAATTGTTCAAAAAAATTGGAGTTAGAGAAGTATTGGTCTTTCTTCATCCTTTACAGTCTGTTCTATTTAGATAGACTGTTGTAATTTGCATCATTTGCATATGTTTGCTTGTTTAATGATTCTATTTGAGGATAAGATTATTGAATATGCAGAGGCATTAGTATGCACTGTTAAATTATAATTTTAGTGATTTGTTACAATAGAGAATGATAAGGTTTTGCATTGATTTATACTAAGTTATCTTACGAATTCTTGTTGTGTTTTGTGTGGATGAAGTTATTAAGATTTAGGGAAACCGTGATATTAGAGGAATTAAGGAACACACAATCTCAAGCTTGGGGATGCCCAGAGCATCCCAAGTTCATATTCCAATAATTATCAAGCATCTAAGCTTGGGGATGCCCCGGTAGGCATCCCACCTTTCTTCCTTAACAACTATCAGTTAGTTTTAGTTGAGCCTAAGTTTTTACTTGTTCACATGATATGTGCTATTCTTGGAGTGCCCTTTATTTTTGTTTTCTGTTTGAATAAAATACTTAGATATGAAAGTTTTAAATGAGAGATAGTCCTCACATAGCTACTTAATTATTTGTCTACTCATTGATCTTCACTTATGTCTTTTTGGAGTAGTTTGTCATTTACTCTCGTTCTTCACTTATATCCTAAGAGTAAATTGTTGAATGAATTAAATAGCATAAAGTTGAAATTATATGTCCTTCGTATGCTTGTATCATGCCTAGCAGTTGTTTCACATTGGGTTTAGAAAGTGAAATTTATTAAAGCTTGACAATCACAATATTGGTCATACAAGCAATTCACGGATGATTAGTATATGGAAGAGAACTTTCACATACAAAAATATTATCTTGGACATATTTTATGATTGTGAATACCCACTAATTATTTTCAAACTTTAGCAAATTAGTTTAAGTTGGACAAGGAAGAGAGCGTAATGAGTTATGTTTGGGTATATTTGCATCGAAGTTATATTGTTATGGGTTCTCCAACATGTGGTGCTTGTTTAGAATCTTTTGCTAGCCAAATTTTTGTACTAAGCGGGAATACTGCTTGTTCATCCAAAATCCTTGAGCCAAGTTTCTTCCATGAGTGTCCACCATACCTACCTACATACGGTATTACTCTTTCATTCCAAGTAAATTTGCATGTGCCACCTCCAATAATTCAAATAAGCATCTGTTTCGTGTGCTCGTACTGCTCATGGAGCGGTAGGGGGTTGTCAGTATCTTCCATGCTAAGCGAGTTATTCTCACGATGGGTCTTTATTCACTTGTCATTGCACGAGAGAGGCTGGTAATTGGGATGCCAAGTACCATGATCAAAATGAAAAATAAAGAAACAAACTCCCCGGAAAGTTGATTGTATGGAGGGCACCCAAGGATTCGGCTAGCCATGGCTTGTGTTTGAATGGTTGAGGGGAGTAAACTTTACCTTTCGATTTGGGTACCGCCGATAATGTGTTTAGCATGGAAGATATTTAGAACTCTCGGTCGTGACGTTGACAGGAAAGGCATGTGTCGGATTAATGGGCCACGGGTAGGCTAACCCGAGTCCCTGGACCTTTCAAGACATCGGGGCTGGCTGCGCCTCTCAAGGCATCAAGATGGAGTGCCGCCTTCTGGTGGCCGGTCGGAGGAATAGCTGGCTGCCCGTAGACGGTCGAGTTCCAGAAGCCGACACCAAGACAAGCCGACTCCTAGTAGGCAGCTTCTAGAGAAGCCGGCCCCTAGCAGTAGGCCCGTGCCGCCTTCAAAGTCCGCGCCCTCATCAAGAAAGACAAGACAGGGAGTGGCTACAGCGTAGCCCATTCCTCCCAAATCCAGGGCCGGGCGTGGCCACAGTGCCCCGTAAAGACGGAGATCTCCGCATGACGCGGCACTGTTGCCACTTCCCCCTTGACGTCATCCCCGACGGGCGGAGCCCTGATCCCACGACGGCCTGTCGGTACGGCCCACAGGCGGCGGGCCCCACCAGGCAGTGAGAAACCAGAAGGCGGAGGAAGCCGGACCTAGGGCAGTCAAGTTCCAGCAGGCGGCCAACTCCTCCCTCAGGACTCGTGCGCCATTACCCACACAAGACGCGGAGTGGCTACAGTGATCGCCCGCCAGGCGGTGGGATCTATAGCCACGCCCCCACCAAGCTCAGATCATTAGCATCACGGCTACAGTGATCAGCAGCCGGCAACACCCGCGAGCGGAGAGAGCGGCCTCTCGGCTCCGTACCTGACCAGTCAGCGGGGCCCTCCAGTCGACGGGCCCCAGCAGCCAGCGGAGAAGCTAGAGGCCGGAGACACTGACAGCCGGGTCCTACACCTGGTGAGATTACCAATGTACCCCTGGGGGTAGGCCTATATAAACCCCCTAGGGCACCCATGCAAAGGGTTCCCAACCTGTTAGAACTAGGCTCACCCATAGAGAAAGGAGAGAGCTAGCCTTGCTTTCTTCCACCTCTAGCAAACAGCTCGAGGAGCACCATTGTATCACTAGTGCCTTAGTGATCATGCGGAGACCCCGTAGAGCAGGACTAGGGGTGTTATCTCCACGAAGAGCCCCGAACCTGGGTAAAGTTCGCCGGCGTACGTGTCTACGCCTCATCCCGCTTCCAGGCATCGGCGACGTTCTACTCGCTCCCACCATGATAAGCCATCCATTGGCATATATCGCACCCAACCCCCGTCATTTGGAGCCCATCGTGGGGCAAGGTGCACCGTCGTCCGGAGACCTGTTCTGGACAGGAATCCTTTTCCTCCCTGGCGAGCGGAGCCAGACCGGTAGCCAGACGAAGTCTGCGTCGACACGCTGCATGGTGCGGAAGTCGCCTGTGCGGCAAGCTGCCTCGCCGATCTCGTTGGTGAGATTCACCTCTCTGACGAGCCCGCGTATGATGCGGGCGCGGAAGACCCCGAGAACTGCCTCGTCTGCCTCCTTGATCAGCTCCACGTCGCCAGCGAGCCTGCTGTAGACTTGGAGTCTGTCGGCTCCACCGACCCGATGCTTGTCGACTCCGACACCGCGTTGCTTGACGCGTTCCCCACCAACGTGGTGGCTACGACGAGCCGCTTCCTCGCGCGGAGAGCGGCGGAAGCACCGTCACGGAAGTGCTGGTCATCAGCCACGGCGAGCACTCCGGCGGAGGTGCTCATGACCCGCTCGATGCGGCGCTGCAAGACATGAGGCACCCATTCCAGAAGACGCCGAGCTGAGATGCTAGAAGCACGCCGCGCCCAGCTCGTCGAGAGCGCCAAGAAGCTGTCCAGCATGAGGCACCTATCGGAGGCCTACCGACGCGAGATGGACTGAGCCGTGGGTGGCACGCCGGCTCCTGGCGGGCCGAGCCGCATCGGCACGGTCCAGCAATGCGACATGGCCATCTCCAGCCTGTTCGGAGCAGATCGCCCCGTCTACGCCACGCCCACAGAGAACATACGAGCTGCCCAGGCAACAGTAGAAGAGCTGGACAAGTTCGAGGGCGAGGAGCGCCGCCAGATGGCGGAACGCGTCCAGTGACTCCTCGATGCGGCTGCCGAGCAGCACGAGGCCGGATGCCGCACTGAGGCACCCAACCGGCAAAATGACGATCCGCTTCCCCGCCGAGACCAAGGCGCGACATCCTGGACGCTGACTGGTGGCGTTCGTGGAAGAAGAGACAAGGAGCCGGCTGCCAGCCGCAACCGGACTCGCATCACCATCGAGCGCGACCAAGACGGCCGCCCAAGAGCAGTGGAACGACGGGGTGACTGTCCGCCTCCTCCCCCGCAGGGAGAGGCGCATCTCCCCGCCGCATGTTGAGCATTCGACACTCGGAGACCGCCTTGGCCGCCGAGAAGGAGTTGGAGAGAATGATGCCCGCCACCGGATCGACCGTCTCAACCGATCCTTGGCGCTAGAAGAAGAAGATGAGCTGGGTCCGCCTTGTTTTGGCCCCCGCATTCGAGATGAGCCCTTCCCCAAAGGGTTCACGCTCCCGAGAGATACGCCCAAATACACCGGCTCCGTGAAGCCGGAGGACTGGCTAGTCGACTATTCCACAGCTGTCAACATCACAAACGGCAACAAGCGCGTTGCCGTGAAGTACGTTCCGCTCATGCTGCAGGGCACGGCCCGGACATCGCTGAATAGCCTGAAGCCCCGCAGCATCAACAGCTGGGTCGACTTCATCGAAGCCTTCATCCGCAACTTCACCAACACGTACAAGCGGCTGCCCAAGTGATTGACTCCACAGCCGGATGCGAGCTGTTGAGTTTTTTCGATGCGTACTCAGGCTACCACCAGATCAAACTGAACCCGGCCGACAGGCTGAAGACAGCCTTCATCACGCCATTTGGAGCCTTCTGCTACATGACCATGACGTTCGGCTTGAGGAATGCCGGCGCCACATTCCAGCGTTGGATGCAGAAGTGTCTCCTGAAGCAACTCGGCAGAAACGCCCATGTCTATGTGGATGATGTGGTGGTAAAGATGGAGAAGCGTGGAACGCTGCTAGAAGACCTCAAGGAGACCTTTGAGAACTTACGCCGATTTCAGACCAAGCTCAACTCGGAGAAATGCGTCTTTGGAGTACCAGCCGGCCAGCTCCTCGGCTTTCTGGTCTTAGAGCGCGACATAGAGTGCAACCCTGCGAAGATCAAGGCCATCGAGAGGATGGAAGTGCCCGCCCGACTGCTAGACGTGGAAAAATTCACCGACTGCCTGGCATCCATCAACCGCTTCATCAGTCGGCTGGGCGAGAAGGCTCTTCCCATGTACCAGCTCATGAAGAAGACCACTTTTTTCGAGTGGAATGACAAGGAGGACGAAGCTTTTCTCCAGCTCAAGAAGATGTTGACCACCCGCCCGTCCTGGCGGCTCCGACTCCTAAGGAGCCCATGCTCCTCTACATCGCCGCTACCAGCCGGGTGGTCAGCACAGTCATAGTGGTGGAACGCAAGGAAGAAGGCAAATCGCTACCAGTCCAGAGACCGGTATATTACCTAAGAGAAGTGCTGTCCACCTCCAAGCAAAAATACCCCTACTACCAGAAGATGTGCTACGGTGTGCACTTTGCCGCCAAGAAACTTAAGCCATACTTCCAAGAGCACCCAATCACTGTGGTCTGCACAGCTCCGGTTGCCGAGATCATCAGAAGCCGAGATGCTTCGGGCCGAGTGGCCAAATGGGCCATAGATTTGCCCCCCTACACCATCTACTACCAGCCTCGTACCGCCATCAAGTCCCAAGCACCGGCCGACTTCCTCATCGATTGGGCCGAGACCCAATACCTGCCGCCAGCGCCAGACTCCACCCATTGGCGGATGCACTTTGATGGTTCCAAGATGCGCACCGGTTTGGGAGCCGGCATCGTCGTCACCTCTCCCAAAGGCGACAAGCTCAAATATGTGCTGCAAATTCACTTTGCCGCCTCCAACAATGTAGCTGAATACGAAGCACTCATACACGGGCTCCGGCTTGCCAAGGAACTCGGCATTCGCCGGATCCTGTGTTATGGAGATTCTGACTTGGTGGTCCAGCAGTCGTCGGGCGACTGGGATGCCAAGGATGCAAACATGGCTAGCTACCGCTTCCTCGTCCAGCAACTCAGCGGATACTTTGAAGGGTGCGAGTTTCTCCATGTGCCAAGAAATGACAATGACCAAGCAGACGCCTTGGCACGAATCGGCTCCACCCGACAAGCAATACCAGCCGGCGTCACCCTACAACGCCTCCTCAAGCCATCCGTCAAGCCATCACCAGAGTCAGACTCCATTTTCATGCCGGCCCCTCCTGAAGCAGTCGGATCCGACTTGAGAGCCCCAGCAGCCGGCACGGGAATTTCGACAGGCGGCCCGGGGGCCGCGGGAGTCGCACCCGGCCCGGGGACTTCAGAACCCGGCCCGGGGACTGCAGCGGTCAACCCGGGGACTTCAGAGCCCGACCCGGGTGCTGCAGCAATCGACCCCGGGACTTCATCAGCTCAGCAAGCGGCGGCCGACTCCAGCCCACCGCCTCCCGGCCCAACCGCCCTCGTGCAAGTAGCAGTCCTAGCAGTTGAAGAAATCGCAGCACCTTCCTGGGCTCAGCCCATCCTCAATTTTTTGGTGAATAAAGAGCTACCGACTGACGACATCTCGACCCGACAAGTGCAACGCCGAGCTGCAGCATACACCATCATCAACAAAGAACTCGTGAGGCACAGCGTCACTGGTGTTTACCAGCGCTGCATGGAGCCGGAGCAAGGGCAAGCAATCCTCAAAGATATCCATCAAGGCGAGTGTGGTCACCACGCGGCTTCAAGAGCACTTGTCAACAAAGCTTTCTGCCACGGTTTTTTCTGGCCGACTGCTTTGGAAGACGCCAAAGACTTGGTACAAAAATGCAAAGGGTGCCAGAAGTTCCGCTCCAAGCCACATCAGTCGGCTTCTGCACTCAAGACTATCCCCATTGCCTGGCCCTTTGCTGTCTGGGGCCTGGACATGGTGGGACCATTCAAAACAGCACGAGGTGGCATGACTCATCTGTTTGTCATAGTGGACAAGTTCACCAAGTGTATAGAAGCAAAACCAATCAAGAAGCTGAATGGTCCGACTGCTGTGACTTTCATCTCCAACATCACCATCCGGTATGGCATACCACACAACATCATCACCGACAACGGCACAAACTTTGTCAAAGGTGCCTTGGCCTGTTTCTGCGCGACGCAGGGCATCCTACTGGACTTAGCGTCCGTTGCCCATCCGCAGTCAAACTGCCAAGTGGAGCGAGCAAACGGCCTCATCTTGTCCGGCATCAAGCCCCGACTGGTCGAGCCTCTGGAGCGTTCGGCCGGCTGCTGGCTCGACGAGCTGCCGGCCGTCCTCTGGAGTCTGCGCACAACCCCGAACAAGTCAACCAGCTTCATGCCTTTCTTCCTTGTCTACGGTGCCGAAGCTGTCATCTAGACGAACATAGAATTCGACTCCCCCCGAGTCACCATGTACACCGAAGAGGAGGCCGAAGAAGCATGAGAAGACGGTGTCGATCTGCTGGAAGAGGGCCGGCTGTTGGGCCTCAGCCGGTCCAGCATCTACCAGTAGAGCCTGCGCCGATACTACAACCGGAAGGTCAAGCCGAGATCCTTCCAAGAGGGAGTCCTTGTGCTCTGGCTGATCCAGCGAACAGCCGGCCAGCACAAGCTCTCAGCGCCTTGGGAAGGCCCCTTCATCATCAGCAAGGTGTTGGGCAACGACTCCTACTACCTGATCGACGCCCAGAAGCCTCGAGCGCGCAAGAGGGCCGACTCCGGCAAGGAGAAAGAGCGACCATGGAATGCAAATCTCCTCCGAAGATTTTACAGTTGACGCAGTATGTTCCGCGCTACCTTTTGTATTGAAGTACGGAGACTCCGGGCCCCCCGAGAAGAGCTCGGGGACTGCCCTCTTTTATCTATATGATAAGAATTATGCCTATGAATGTGTCATTTCATTTATGACGCCTGGCACTGGATCCGACTAGTCGGCCTGGGGACTCGCCGCCTTGCACTATGTAATGCTTCCTGCAGCCGGACAAGTAATGTATTGGCACTTAAGCCGTCTCCTGTCGGAAGCCGCAGCTTGCAGAGCGACTGTCTGGTGGGCAGGAGTAAGGCAGAAAGGGTGCCCACATGAAAAATGGCTAAGGACTGAAAGCATGTGCATAGTTCAAGCCGGCTTCCCGCCTCTACAACCAGCTGTTGAGCAGCCGGCCAGCCGGCTTCTCCTTAACTTGCTAAAACATTCGAATTGGCTAAGTACTTGCCTTCCCGAAGGTAGCTAAGTACTTGACCCAGCCACAGTCCATATAGCGGCTGTTCGGCTGGCAAGACGGCAACTAAGGGAGGGCGGCAAAGGAAAAAGGCCAAGGAACAAAAGGCAGGAAAAGATAGGACTGGCAAAAATATTTACACATCAAAGGCCCTTGGCCAGCATTCAAAAAAGTTTGAAATACACACCGCGGGTGGAATTGTGCAAAGTTAACAAGTTCGTCGAGACTGATAAGCAGGTGAAACAAAAGATAAACTGGCAGCCTAGGGAGCAGCAGACGGGTTCGGTGGATCAAAGGAGTCAGTGGCGCCGGTTGGTGGAGCGGCGGGCTGGTCAGTCCCCGCGTGATCGCCTCCAGTGGCAGCCGACTCGCCCGGGCTTGTCTCGTTGCTGGAGGCGCGGTCAAGCTGAGGTTGGCCGTCCGCTCCGACCTCTGGCGCCTCCTCTTCGCCTTGCTCCTCCTCCTCGTCTTCTTCCTCGCCACTGGAGACGATCACCTCGGCCGAGTCCTCGCCGTCCCCCGGGTTCAGCCCGAACCATTCTGGTGGCGCCTCGGTGCCGTTCTTGGCCCGCTCCAGGATGAAGAGGCTGGTGTCAGTGTACTCGGCGATTGCCGCCGCGCGCTTGACAAGGTCATCCTCTATTGCCACTAGCTCCTCCTGGGCCTCCTGCCGAAACGTGGTCAACTGGGCTAGATTTAGCACAGGGTACCACGCCTTGACAAGCTCCTTGTCCTCCGCCTCCTTCTGAGCCTTCTTGAGAAGCTCCGCCTGCTCCGCCAGTTGTGTGACCAGCCGGTCATGCTCTTCAGCCAGCTTACCGCACTCCACCTCCTTGGCGCGCAGCGCGGTGTTGGCTTCGCCCAGCTGCTGCTGCAAGGCGGCGTTGGCCTCTGCAGAAAATAGAAAAAGGAAAAGGCGTCAGTTGCCAACAAAGAAGAAGTATAGTCGCGCCCGAATCTCGGGGACTACAGCCCGCGGGTACGCCAGCGTGCCCCCGCGGAGAAAGGAGTCGTCAAAATCAACAGAAGAGAAGAGCAGTTGCCGGGGAGATCCAGCCCAACTGCTCAGCAGTCAGCCCAAATCTCGGGGACTACAGCATGCGGGTGCGCCAGAGCGCCCCCGCGAAGAAAGAAAAAGACTTACTCCGTGTCGGTGTCAAAACCGGCGGATCTCGGGTAGGGGTCCCGAACTGTGCGTCTAAGGGGAATGGTGACAGGAGGCGGGGGACACGATGTTTACCCAGGTTCAGGCCCTCTCAATGGAGGTAATACCCTACTTCCTGCTTGATTGATCTTGATGATATGAGTATTACAAGAGTTGATCTACCACGAGATCGTAGAGGCTAAACCCTAGAATCTAGCCTATGGTATGATTGTCCTCATCCTACGGACTAAACTCTCTGGTTTATATAGACACCGGAGGGGGCTAGGGTTACATAGAGTCGGTTACAAGGGAGGAGATCTACATATCCGTATCGCCAAGCTTGCCTTCCATGCCAAGGAGAGTCCCATCAGGACACGAGAGGAAGTCTTCAATCTTGTATCTTCATAGTCCAACAGTCCGGTCAAAGGATATAGTCCGACTGTCCGGAGACCCCCTAATCCAGACTCCTCAAGAGTCTCCCCAAACCAGGCTTCAATGACGATGAGTCCATGCTAGCAGATTGTCTTCGCATTGCAAGGCGGGTTCTTCTCCAAATTCGAATACTGTTAAGTAGTGTCCGGCTCCCCATAAATGTTGCACTTCTTGGCTTCCGCGCACAATAATGGCTATCTTCCACGTGTCGAGCGAATGCGAGAAGCCAGTGCATTTTTACATTTGCCACCCTAGCCATGCGAGCAAACTGTCTATTAAAGAGACGGGGATTCTTAGATCCATATCACACCATCCTCCCACGGCGAGTATCCATCGAGGCGCGCCCGGAAAAATCCATTCCAACATGGCTGGCCATCGCAGCTCCTCCTCTCGCTCCCGTAGCCCTAAGCCCGGTGATTGGAAGAAGTGTTCTGTCCCGCACAACCAATTAGTAAAGTTACAGACCCAGGGATTTCTCCCTCCAGCGTATATGGTCCCCGTTCGAGCCGGGCTCGCCACCTATAATGGCGGGGAGCAAGCGGAGAGCTTTCCTAATCCCTCCAAGGGGGAGCGGGTATGCCTTGTCCCTTATTTATTAAGGGGACTCGGATTTCCAATCCGTCCGTTCCTCCATGGTCTCCTGGAGTTTTATGGCCTCCAGCTGCATAATCTCACCCCTGCTTCCATATTACACATCACTGGTTATGTTGCCCTTTGTGAGCTGTTTCTAGGCTGCGAAGCTCATTTCGAGCTGTGGAAGAGGCTATTCTGCCTTATGCCCCGTACACAGAAGAGGCTATTCGACAATGCCCCTTTGAAGAAACGCCGAAGCTGGCGCCCACGGAGCCCTCGGGAGGAAGATAACGGAGAAGTCCTTTACCTGATGGGCCGGATAAAGGTGCTGGCTCAATCAGGACTGTCCATAATCGAGGTTATGTCAATATGCATAATGCGGGGGGTGCAACCACTTCAATATCGAGGGCACCCCATGTGTCACTTTAATGGGGAAGATGATGCCACCCGCTACGGGCGTAAGGGACCAGACTCAGTTGCTGCTCTAGTAAAAATTCTGTCCGATTTGTACAAGGGAGAGGAAGAGGAGTTCATCTGCATTAAGCCACGGGATGGATTCTCCATGTACAACCCTCCAAGCTGGGTGAGTCGTCACTTTTTACTCCTATTCTTCCCGCATTCATCGTCATAAGTATTTACCTTGCCGTTTCATGGCAGGAACTACGAAAAGCTGTAAGGGAGGTTGATACGTCTCCAACGTATCTATAATTTTTGATTGCTCCATGCTAATTTATCTATTGTTTTGGACTATATTGGGCTTTATTTTCCACTTTTATATTACTTTTGGGACTAACCTATTAACCGGAGGCCCAGCCCAGAATTGCTGTTTTTTGCCTATATCAGTGTTTCGAAGAAACGGAATATCAAACGGAGTCCAAATGGAATGAAACCTTCGGGAACGTGATTTTCCAACCAAACGTGATCCAGCAGACTTGGACCCTACTCCAAGAAGTGCCAGAGACGGTCAGGAGGGTGGAGGGCGCCCCCCTGGGCACGCCTCCTACCTCGTGGACCCCCTGACGCTCCACCGACGTACTCCTTCCTCCTATATATACCTACGTATCCCCAAACGATCAGAACAGGAGCCAAAAACCTAATTCCACCGCCGTACCTTCCTGTATCCACGAGATCCCATCTTGGGGCCTGTTAGGAGTTCACGGGGGGCATCCACCATGGAGGGCTTTTACATCAACACCATAGCCCCTCCGATGAAGTGTGAGTAGTTTACTTCAGACCTTCGGGGCCATATCTAGTAGCTAGATGGCTTCTTCTCTCTTTTGGATCTCAATACAATGTTCTCCCTCTCTCGTGGAGATCTATTCGATGTAATCTTCTTTTGTGGTGTGTTTGTTGAGACCGATGAATTGTGGGTTTATGATCCAGCTTATCTCGTGAATAATATTTGAATCTTCTCTGAATTATTTTATGTATGATTGAGTTATCTTTGCAACTCTCTTCAATTATCTGTTTGGTTTGGCCAACTAGATTGGTAGTTCTTGCAATGGGAGAAGTGCTTAGCTTTGGGTTCAATCTTATGTGTCCTTACCAAAGTGATGTAAAGGGTTGCAAGGCACGATTGTATTGTTGCCATCGAGGATAACAAGATGGGGGTATTTATCATATTGCATGAATTTATCCCTCTACATCATGTCATCTTGCTTAATGCGTTACTCTGTTTTTAACTTAATACTCTAGATGCATTTGGATAGCGGTCGATGAGTGGAGTAATAGTAGTAGATGCAGAATCGCTTCGATCTACTTGTCTTGGACGTGATGCCTATATACATGATCATACCTAGATAACCTCATAACTATGCTCAATTCATCAATTGCTCAACAGTAATTTGTTCACCCACCGTAGAATATCTATGCTCTTGAGAGAAGCCACTAGTGAAACCTATGGCCCCCGGATCTATTCTCATCATATAAATCTCCATCACTTTTATACTCGCTTTTTTTTACTTTGCTTTTACTTTTTACTTTGCATCTTTATATCAAAAATACCAAAAATATCATCTCTATCAGATCTCACTCTCGTAAGTGACCGTGAAGGGATTGACAACCCCTAATCGCGTTGGTTGCGAGTAGCTATCGTTTTGTGCAGGTACGAGGGACTTTGCGTGGCCTCCTAATGGATTGATACCTTGGTTCTCAAAACCGAGGGAAATACTTTACGCCATGGCTGCATCATCCCCTCCTCTTCGGGGAAAACCAATGCAAGCTCAAGACGTAGCAGAGGTCAACAGCCTGCCTCCACAACCGGAGGACCCTGACCGGGCCCTCGATCCCGGACTCGAGGAGGATCCGGACATATTTGTGGAGCTGATCAACAGGATATTCTATCAATTAAGCTGTGATGGTGCCATGGTGGCCATTATAGCTGACTATCCTGGGCTACTCCCCACATCGCATGTAAGTAAAACCGGAGTCCTAACTTCCAAGAAGGATCCTCTTTTATGCACTTCACCCATCATACAAATATGGTGCCTTATAGGGAAGGCCCTCGGGACGCCATGCCGAACCCGCAGCGACTCGCCAACAAGGGGCACCAAAGCTGAGTAGGCTGAAAAGGAAGGCGGTCAGGACTGAGACGTCGGCGCAGAGGTATGATACAGAACCTCACTCCGTGGTTGTCATCTTTTAATAATAACAGCCATGTTTCCTAGTAGGAAAAACACTCGCCGGACTATATCCGGAGAGGTTACCGAGTACGTCTCCACAAGTCGGGCTCCAAGGCCGGACACAGAGGCGGAATCTAACACGGGGCGAACGCCAGATGCTCCTCCTACAGAGGATGCGGATAGACTATCCGCTACAAATTCCTAAGTAGAGAGCGCCATGAATCACAAGCGTCGCCCGGCCGTACTCCGTGACGCTTGTTTCTCCCAAGAGGCGTTTGATGCCTTTAACTCAAGAGACGCGTACGTTCGTGCTGCTCAAAATGGCCTTACCAGAGCCACAGACCAGTATGTAAAGGATATACGGGTAAGAAAATCTGATGATTATGTGTATTAGTAGCCCCTGAGACTTGAAACAGTTGACACAACTGATTTAAGGATCATTATTTGTGCAGGTTCTTACAGAGAAGAATACCCAATTGTCTCAAGAACTGGAAGAGTGCAAAGTCCAGCTACGGACCGCGGTTGCCGCATTGAAGGAGTCCGAGAAGGCCCCCTCTGGTAATACTAGTTTCCATTGTAAAGGATGACAGTTACTGGAGAATGTGCGGCATGCATGCAAATCTAACAATAGATGTTGCAGATGACTCCGGAGTGAATCCGGAGGCCGTGCCAGGGGATGTGCAATGTGCCAATCGACAGCTAAATGCTGGCGAGCGCGTTCTTACACGCGTCATTCGGGAGAAAATGATCTCCAAGACGCCAATATTCAGCTGGGCGTGGAACTGAAAGATGTTCGAGCCCAGCTTGCGGACTCCGTGAAGGAGAATAAGCAGCTTTGACGTGGCATTTTTAGTAAGTGCTTGAACGAACTTTTGAAAGAGTTCGGCGAAGAAGCCACCTAACAGAGTTATGTTTGTAGGTATGCTGACGGGTCGTCCCGCGGAGGAGATGCCCGGGTCTGCGGGTGATCTTCTACCGGAGCTCTCATGACTGCACAAGCAAGTTTGGCAGGTGATGCAGGGCATTGCCCAAGCCTTGTGGCCATCCACCTCCCCGCCAGGAGGCATGGGGGAGCTTATAGAGAAGCTCCAGGGAGCGCGGCGGCGTTGCCGATTATGGAAGATATCAGCCTGCCGACAAGGTGCAAGGGAAGCCTGGGCCATGGTGAAGACGCGGTATACCAAGGCTGACCCAAACCACACAGCCGAGGTCGGACTTGTGGGGCCCGATGGGAAAGAGATCCCCATCAGTTTGGTGTATGACCAAGTAGAATTAGCCGCAAAGTATTCCCAACAGGATTGTAGGCTAGACAGCCTGTTGGATGGTATAGAAGAAGAATTTAGTCAGTCTAAGTGACTGTGTAATTTAAGTGACATATATAATGTCCCTAGCCGGATCGTAAATCATTTGTCATGGCGGACCTTTTCGCTTCGACCTCTGGACCCGATAGTCCGGAGTGTATCCGAATACCTGCTCAGTTATGTAAAAACCGGGGTATGCGTGGAAACCAGGTTGGGGTCATAAGTGCTTGAACAGACAAGTACCCAACTAGCTATGTTATATTACATGGATAGTAAGAAACATCTTCCAGGGAGAATAGTTCTGTTAAGGGTTCCTTTCCCCGGGTACGCATGCCCTAATGTGCATGTCAGAATTGCGAAAAGAGACACATGTTATAAACATCTGGGGGCATGTATAAAAAATAGATAAAAGTCATCTTTTGTTCACCGACCGAATATTACCTTAAGAACGCTAGCTTTCGGCTTCACCTAGTCTGAGGTACACATCCGGCTGACCCGGCAGTAACATTCGCGAGGTGCTCCCCTTATGCCCTAGCCAAATTAACGGGAACGTAGGGCATAAATACAAGAGCCAGGCAACCCAGCTTGGCCAAAACCTAAGTCATATCGATGCATATAATGGCGAAAAAAGGTTTATGCGGAAGAATAACACATGTGTGGGGCATGAAGCCCAGAAAAATAGTTATATTAAGCTTATGTATAAGAAGCCCCCAGGTATAATGAGCGCGTTAGCGCCAATAATACTGTAGTCAAGACACAAGTTAGCCTTTTAAGGCCTTGAGGAGAAAGGAAAGAAGAAAGAAAGAGAGAAAATACAGATAATGATGTGCAAAAAATGGACGGGGGTAAGGAGACGAACACAGAGTCCGACTCTAGGCGTAAAATCTTGAGTCCGGCTGCGCTCCATGGGTTTGGCTCGAGTCGATTGTCCGATGCATCCCGCAGACGCAGACGCCCACCGCCGTAACCTGGTCAATAATGAAGGACCTTCCCATTTGGGCTTGAGTTTGTTCTTTTTCTTCTCCGCAGCGAGAACTAGTTCGCCAATGTTATAAGTTTCGCCCGTGCATTTTCTGCTTTGGTACCTTTGAGCCTGTTGCTGATAGAATGCGTAACGGCTTTTGCCACGTCGGCCTCCTCCAGGCGCCCAAACTGTCCTGCCGATCAAGCTCAGACTTTTTTCTTCATACATGCGCACTCGAGGTGAGCCATGAATTATGTCGCAGGCAGAACCGCCTCTGCGCGTACACCATAAAAATGGTGTGTATCCGTAGTGCGATTCGGCATGGTCCGCAGCCCCATAGTATGGAGTCGAGCTCCTCTACCCAAAGGCGTGTTAGACTCTTTAAGGACCGCACTAATCTGGGTTTGATGCCGCTCATGATAAGACCATTTGCTCGCTCGACTTGACCGTTAGTTTGCGGGTGATAGACAGAAGCATAATCGATCTTGATGCCCATGTTGCTGCACCAAAATTTTACCTCGTCGGCTGTAAAGTTCGTGCCGTTGTCGGTGATGATGCTGTGGGGGACGCCATAACGGTGTACAACCCCAGATATGAAGTCTATCACCGGTCCGGATTCGGCTGTTTTAACAGGTTTGGCTTCTATCCATTTGGTGAATTTATCCACCATGACCAGTAAGTATTTTTTCTTGGGTTCCCTTTGAGGGGTCCGACCATATCAAGCCCCCAGACCGCAAAGGGCCAAGTGATGGGGATTGTTTGGAGAGCGGTAGGCGGCATATGGCTTTGGTTTGCGAAAAGCTGGCAACCAACGCAACGTTGGACCAAATCGTGTGCATCTGCCCGGGCCATCGGCCAATAGAAACCTGTATGGAAGGCCTACAAAGGCCCGGGCTGCGGCGTGGTGGCCGCAAGGCCCAAAGATGGATTTCGCCAAAGCTTCCGCCTTCCTCCTCGGAGATGCACCTTTGAAGGACTCCGTAGTGCTTTTCTTATAAAGCTCTCCTCGCGGACCTTGTAGGCTTTTAGATCGCCGCACTATGCAGCGTGCCTCATTTTGGTCTCGGGTAGTTCCTCGCCTAGTTAGGTAGGCCAGAATGGTTCTGTCCACGGGGCGAGGACGGCCATTATCGCGTGGGCTGAAGGTGTTATTTCGATGGCAGAGCCTCCGATTATGTCAAAGTGTTCAGTATCTGGTGTTGTGGCCGGGTCCGGACTATTGTTACCGGTGTCCCCTTCCCATACCACGGATGGCTTAAACAACCTTTCCAAGAAGATGTTAGGTGCGACAGTGTCGTGCCTAGCACCGATACCGGCGAGGATATTGATACGTCTCCGTCGTATCTACTTTTCCAAACACTTTTGCCCTTGTTTTGGACTCTAACTTGCATGATTTGAATGTAACTAACCCCGGACTGACGCTGTTTTCAGCAGACTTTCCATGGTGTTATTTATGTGCAGAAACAAAAGTTCTCGGAATGACCTGAAACTCCACGGATCGCCTAGTTAAAATAATAAAAATCCTCGCCAAAGATGAAGACCAGGGGCCCATTCTGTCCACGAGGGTGGGGCGCCTCAGGCGCGCCCCTACCACGTGGGCCACCCGAGCTCCTCCGACGCCAACTCCAACTCTATATATTTGCTTTTGGGAGAAAAAATCAAGGAGAAGAATTCATCGTTTTACGACACGGAGCCGCCGCCAAGCCCTAAAACCTCTCGGAGGGCTGATCCGAGTCCGCTCGGGCTCCGGAGAAGGGATTCATCGCCGTCGTCATCATCAACCATCCTCCATCACCAATTTCATGATGCTCACCGCCAGCGTGAGTAATTCCATCCTAGGCTTGCTGGACGGTGATGGGTTGGATGAGATCTATCATGTAATCGAGTTAGTTTTGTTAGGGTTTGATCCCTAGTATCCACTATGTTTCGAGATTGATGTTGCTATGACTTTGCTATGCTTAATGCTTGTCACTAGGGCCCGAGTGCCATGATTTCAGACCTGAACCTATTATGTTTTCATGAATATGTGTGTTCTTGATCCTATCTTGCAAGTCTATAGTCATCTACTATGTGTTATGATCCGACAACCCAAGTGACAATAATCGGACCACTCTCGGTGATGACCATAGTTTGAGGAGTTCATGTATTCACTAAGTGCTAATGCTTTGTTCCGGTTCTCTATTAAAAGGAGGCCTTAATATCCCTTAGTTTCATTAGGACCCGCTGCCACGGAGGGTAGGACAAAAGATGTCATGCAAGTTATTTTCCATAAGCACGTATGACTATATTCGGAATACATGCCTACATTACATTGATGAATTGGAGCTAGTTATGTGTCACCCTATGTTATGACTGTTACATGATGAACCGCATCCGGCATAATTATCCATCACCGATCCAATGCCTACGAGTTTTCCATATACTGGTTCTTGCTTATTTACTTTCCCATTGCTATTGTTACAATCACTACAAAACACCAAAAATATTACTTTTGCTTTCATTACTCTTTTGTTATCGTTACCACTACTATCATATTACTTTGCTACTAAATACTTTGCTGCAGATATTAAGTTATCCAGGTGTGGTTGAATTGACAACTCAACTGCTAATACTTGAGAATATTCTTTGGCTCCCCTTGTGTCGAATCAATAAATTTGGGTTGAATACTCCACCCTCAAAATCTGTTGCGATCCCCTACACTTGTGGGTTATCAAGACTAATTTCTTGCGCCGTGGCAGAAGCTTGCGACACCTAAACCTGCTTCTGCTATTCGTTCCGATATGTCGCATGTTATTGATGATGCCACTTCTGCTATGCATGATACTTATGATGAAACTACTTCTATGCTTGATACTACTGTGCCACTTGGTGAATTTCTTGATGAACAAATTGCTCGGGCTAGAGAGAAAGAAATTATTGAAACTGAACATGTTGATGAAATTGATGATGAAAACATGCCTGTTATTCCTAAAGGTTATATTTTTGCTAAAGAAGCTTCTGCTGCTATTTTGGCTTGCAAAGATAACGATGAGCTTAGAAGGTTATTAGCTAAATGGAATAAGCAATCTCTTAATGATAGAATGAGGCCCGACCCTACTTTTGCTACTTCACCTATCTGTGTTGTCGATAAGGATTATGAATTTCTATTGATCCCGATATAATTACTTTGGTTGAATCTGATCCTTTTCATGGTTATGAATCTGAAACTGTTGTGGCACATCTCACTAAATTAAATGATATAGCCACCCTGTTCACTAATGATGAGAGATCTCGCTACTTTTATATCCTTAAAATATTTCCGTTCTCATTAAAGGGTGATGCTAAGATATGGTTTAATTCTCTTGATCCTGGTTGTGTGCGTAGTCCCTGTGATATGATTTATTACTTTCTACTAAATATTTCCTACTCATAAGAAACAAGCTGCTTTGAGGGAAATATACAACTTTGTGCAAATTGAAGAAGAGAGTCTCCCACAAGCTTGGGGGAGGCTTCTCAAGTTACTTAATGCTTTGCCTGATCATCCTCTTAAGAAAAATGAAATACTTGATATCTTTTATAATGGACTAACCGATGCTTCCAGAGATTACCTGGATAGTTGTGCTGGTTCTCTTTTCAGGGAAAGAACACCGGATGAAGCTGAAATTCTATTGAATAATATGTTGACAAATGAAAATAATTGGACACTTCCTGAGCCAGCTCCAGAGCCAATTCCTGAGCCTATTCCTAAACCAACTCCGAAGAAGAGAGGTGTTCTATTTCTCAGTCCTGAAGATATGCAAGAGGCAAAGAAATCTATGAAAGAAAAAGGTATTAAAGCTGAAGATGTTAAGAATTTACCTCCTATTGAAGAAATACATGGTCTTAATTTACCGCCTGTTGAAGAAACACATGATCTTAATCCATTACTTATTGAAGAACTTCCTGGTCTTGATAACCCGACACAGGTAGTAAAGGTGAATTCTCTCTATAGATTTGATGAAGGAGATATTCCTCACTATAAGTCTGCTAGACAATGCTTTGATGAGTTTGATAATTTTATCGTCAAACAAGAAAACTTCAATGCTTATTTTGGTAGACAATTGAAATACAATTCCGACATGATTAAACACTTGGGTGATTATATGGCTAATGTTAGAAGTGAACTTAAACTTGTTATCAAACATGCTTCTATGGTTACCACTCAAGTAGAACAAGTACTTAAAGCTCAAAATGATTTGCTCAATGAAATGAATAGTAAGAAAAGTGATTATGCTGTTAGAGTGGCTACTAGAACTGGCAGAATGACTCAGGAACCTTTGTATCCTGAAGGCCACCCTAAGAGAATTGAGCAAGATTCTCAGAGAAATAATATTGATGCACCTAGTTCTTCTAAAAGGAAGAAAAAGAAAAATGATAGGACTTTGCAAACTTCTAGTGAACCTATTGCTGAACCACCTGAGAATCCAAATGATATATCAATGTATGATGCTGAAACGCAATTGGGTAATGAACATGAACCTAATGAAAATGTTAATGATGATGTTCATGATGATGCTCAACCTAGTAATGATAATGATGTAGAAGTTGAACCTGCTATTGATCTTGATAACCCACAATCAAAGAATCAACGTTATGATAAGAGAGACTTTGTTGCTAGGAAACATGGTAAAGAAAGAGAACCATGGGTTCTGAAACCCATGCCTTTTCCTCCCAAACCATCCAAGAAAAAGGATGATGAGGATTTTGAGCGCTTTGCTGAAATGATTAGACCTATCTTTTATGTATGCGATTGATCGATATGCTCAAAATGAATCCTTATGCTAAATATATGAAAGATATTGTCACTAATAAAAGAAAGATACCGGAAGCTGAAATTTCCACCATGCTTGCTAATTATACTTTTAAAGGTGGAATACCAAAGAAACTTGGAGATCCCATGCTCCATTAAAAGAAACTATGTTAAAACTGCTTTATGTGATCTTGGAGCCGGTGTTAGTGTTATGCCTCTCTCTTTATATCATAGACTTGATTTGAATAAGTTGACACCTACTGAAATATCTTTGCAAATAGCTGATAAATCAACTGCTATACCTGTCGGTATTTGTGAGGATGTGCCTGTTGTGGTTGCAAACGTTACTATTTTAACAGACTTTGTTATTCTTGATATTCCCGAGGACGATAGTATGTCTATTATTCTTGGAAGACCTTTTTTGAATACTGCAGGGGCTGTTATTGACTGCAACAAAGGCAATGTCACTTTTCATGTTAATGGTAATGAGCATACGGTACACTTCCCGAGGAAACAACCTCAAGTTCATAGCATCAACTCTATTGAAAAAATTCCATCGATTATATTTGGAGGTTTTGAATTTCCTCTTCCTACTGTTAAGAAGAAATGTGATATTCTTATTATTGGGGATGTGCATATCCCCGTTGAGGTAACATAGTGTTATTCAAAATTTCTCCGGTTCAATGTTATTCGAAATGAGTTTGTTAACAAGACCTGATCAACCTTGTTAGTGGATTCCTTTTGATGAGCATGAGATGGATGAAACTAGAAGGCACAACCTTCTGTACACTCCTTATACTTTCTGTTATATAGTTGAAATAAAGTAAAAATAGTATTTTTCTGTCTGTTTCCTGAGTTATCCATGCAATATAAAAATACCCTGAAAATAAAAGTTCTCCAAATGCCTTGAAAATGAAATATGATTTTTTCTAGAATATTTGAGGAATTATGGAACTGAGAACACACCAGGGGGGTCAACCACCTGGGCACGAGGGTGGAGGGCGCGCCCGCCTGCCTCGTGCGCCCACGGCGGCCTTCCTCCACTTGTTCCTGCACTCATACAGTCCTCCTTCGTCCCACAAACACGAATATCTAGCTCAAGCACGAGTTCTAGCTCATTTTGCTGCGATTTTCGATCTCCTTGCTCAAAGCACCTCTCACAAAACTGCTTGGGGAGATTGTTCCTTGGTATGTGACTCCTCCATTGGTCCAATTAGTTTTTGTTCTAGTGCTTTATTCATTGCAAATTTGTGCTGCCTAGGTGACCATGTTCTTGAGCTTGCATGTCAAATTTATATGGTTCCAAGTAGTTCTAATGCTGATATACCCTCTAGGCACTTGTAGGAGTAGTTGCTATCAATTTTATTGAGCTTGGTTCACTTTTGTTTGAAGTTACTAAAATTTCAGAAATTTTTCAGAGGAAGAAATATGCTTAGGAGAATGTTCCAAGGTGGTTCTTCAAGAAAGCAAGGACCAGGCTTGCAACACGTGATGTCGATTTGAGGAACCACCAAGAGATTTTCAAAGGCGGCCTTGTGAGTGGCCTTCTAAAATTTTATGGATCGAGCGGGAATCAAAGAAGAATTTAACGCATATTTGCGTAACACCAATCTTGTGAGCTTTGAGGCCGACAAATGCCCCCAGTACCATCAATTCACAAGCTCATTTGTGAGGAGGTTTGAATTTTCATCTTCATGTAATTCTCCAACAGTCATGTTTGATCTTTATGAAAAATCTTATACCATGGACTTACAGGATTTTACTTCTGCTTGCAAACTCCCACAATGGGGTAGTATTAATGATCCTCGTAAATCTGAATTTAGAGACTTTCTTGCTGGTATAACTGTAGGGGAATCTAGAGATATAGCACAATCTACCATAGGGAGCATTCACTTTCCTGCTATACATTATTTTGCTCTCCTCATAGGTTGGTGCATAACTGGTAAGGATGAAGCATGTCATATGTGTGTGCCTGACCTCAGTATTCTTAGGAGTGCTGTGTTAGGAAACCAATCTTATAATATGGGAGCCATAGTTGCACGTAGGTTGCATCATAATAGATATAATGGAGATTTCTTTGGAGGAATTTATGCAACCCGCTTAGCTAATTTTCTTGATATAGATGTTCGTGAGGATGATATGGAGTTGCCTCCCACTTATTTAGATCTTAATTCTATGGTCTCTCACCAGTTTGTCAAGAGAAATGAATCACCTCTCCTGTATCGACTAATCTTTGACAAACGACGTGTTGTCCGTATTACTCTCCCTGCTCCTGCCTTCTTTGATTATCAGGCAAAAGGAAGATATGTTATTACCAGAGAGGAGGCAGATGAGTACGAGAGGAGAGCGGAGGCGGCTCGACGCCACGCTGCAGCTCAGGAGGCGTGTCGGGGGTTGGGTGCGACATATGCCAAAGGATGGCTTATCATGGAGGGGGCGAGTAGAACGTCGCCGGTGCCTGGAAACGGGATGAGGCGAAGGCATGCACGCCGCTGAATCTTACCCAGCTTGTGGCTCTCCGTGGAGATAACACCCCACCGCTGCTCTGTGGGGTCTCTGCATGATCACTATGGCAAAGTGAGTACAAGGTTGCTCCTTGAGCTATTCGGGGCGAGGAAGGAGAAGGGCACGGCTAGCTCTTCTCTTCCCTCTATGTGTGTGTCAAATTACTAGGGTCCAACCCTTTGCATGGGTGCCCCGGGTTTTATAGGCCTACCCTCGGGGTACAATGAGTAATCCGCTGGGTGCAGGTCCCAGCCGCTGCCTCCTTAAGTCGCCGTTTTCTCGCCGACGACTGGGCCCGCCGACTAGTGGGCCCCGCCGACGGTCCACATGGGGTCGACAGCCCTTGTCCGCCGCGGGCGGGTCTTGCCGGCTGCGGGTTATCAGAAGCCGCAGCTTCTAATGACGCGAAGCTTGGTCGGGTCATGGCAACAAGTTGCCGCCAAGCGCGATCACCGCCGCCATTCCCTGCTTTTTTCTGGTTAATGGCGACGGAGCTCGTGAGAGGGGCCGGCCGACTCTGAGGCCGACTCCCGCCGGTCCTTCTTGGGTGCTCGCCGTCTTCAGACTCCCGCCGACAAAGCGGGTCCTGCTGCCTTCGGTCGCATAAACAGGCCATCGTGGGTACAGGGATCTGCCCATGGGGCTGATGTCAGGGCCGGCGTGGCAACAGTGCCGCGCCGGACGGAGATCTTCGTCATTACGACGCTCTGCGGCCATGCCTGTCCTTTGTGAACGGGGCAGGGATGGGCTGCGAGGCGGCCCCATCCCATCCCGTCAGTAGTCGCATCAGTAGGAGGCGGTTGGAGTCGCGGGCCGACTCCTCGTTGCCGGCTTCACCGGAAGTCGCCGGCTGGGAGTCGGCTTATCTTGAGGCCGTCTCTGGGACTCGGCCGGGAGGGGTAGTTGGCGGCTCTGTCGCCGACTCTCAGAAGGCGGCTCTTCGTCTTGGGGTCTTGAGGGGCGCAGTCTGCCCCGATGTTTTGAAAGGTCCAGGTTCGGGCTTGCCTACCCGTGGCCCATTACTCCGGCGACAAGAGTCCCCGGCTGGTGAGGCGCCGAGGGCAACATATCGAGGAGCCTCAACAGTTTCATCCCTCTAATGGAAGAATCTGGGCTCGACTCACCGTCTCTCTCTTGAGCCGACTAGCCGGAGTCGGCCTTGCAGGAGGCCGTCTTGCTCCTCAAAGGTTTCAAAGGTCGTGGCGGGATCCGGGCAACGTGCCTGATAAGCTTCTAGGCAGCTGCCCGTTGCAGGCCCGCCACGTGACGCCACGCTGGCAGGCTGCCCGCCCACGCGCTGCGGACTAGACAGCCCGTCAGCGGGGCTCGCCACTACGCGCCTCGGCTGCTGGCGGATCCGCTGCGCCGCGGCGGCGGTTGGGTTTTCATGCCGTTATCGCGGGCAGTAACGCCATGGGTTAAATCGTGAGGCGTGGGGGCGGGCGCAGCATCCCACGCGCCGCCTCGCTTCTCAGCCTAGGGCGCTTATAAGTAGGCGGAGGAGGGGGCGGCGATGCACGCGCACTCTCTCTCCCCGCTTCCTCTCGCTTCCTCTCCTTCTCGCCGTTTTTCTCCTTGCTTCGCCTTCCTCATTGCTCCGTTTTCCTCCTTGCTCTGCTGCCAACCACGCTGCACCGCTGGAGATGAGCTCTCCTCCGCCGCTGCGTTTCCCGGCCAAGGCCCCGGTGGGATGGCTCCATTGTGGACGCACAACATCATCGAAGTTCTTCCGCCAGACGCGCCGCATCCTCGGGCGCCAACCTAGTGCGGACTCTACAAGGCCGGGCGGGCGAATAACATCGCGCCGAGGAGGGCGAAGGGTCATATTCCGCCGCACCTCATGCGCTGGTTAGGCTGCCGGCGAGCGGCTTCTTCCCGGCGCCTTAGAGTTCCACGGGCCCACCGCACCACCTCACTCCAAACACGGTGGTGTTGCTGGCCGCCGATCCCAGCGAAGGCTTTTGGCGATCTCCCCACCATCGAGCTGTGGGGAGAACTCTTCCGCCAAGCTCGAACCCACGCCGCCGCGGCCGCCCCGCGGCACGCTCATCGCGAATGAGGAGGCCGTTGGTCGACAACCCTTCCCTGCCATCCCACCGATCAAGTCGGTGAAGATGTGGCAGCGCACATATTTCTACGCGAAGAACGCCGCCTGTATATGACTGGTCAACTGCCGCCTTTGCGTGGTCGGGCGAAGTTGGCGGGCGACTTCACCTGGTCCCATCGGGCCAGGACGCTGACTCGCAGCGCCGCCGTCTGCCGCTGCCCGAAGGCCGACGCAATGGAGGGCCTGACTGGGGCCGACTTGCTGGCCGCCTTCGTGACGCACCGAGTTCTTCCTCTCCAAGGCCGACCTCATCTGATCTGTCAGATGAGCGACCGCCGGGACCCCAGTCGGCCTTGCTCCAAGGATATGCCCCACGCGGAGGTGGTGGACACGGTGAATTTCCTGGCGAATCGCGGCCTCACGGAGGAATGGCAGTTCGCAAGGAGCTGTACTGCCGCCAACCCCACGCCTGTGGTAAGTCGCCTCTTGCTTTTCTGCTTCTTCTTCACCAACCGACTTTGATTTTCTTTTGGTCTTTTCCGCCGAACTCCCTCATGCAGCCTCGGCCGCACCGCTGGGACGGCTCGTGAATTCGGCCCCGACCGGGCGGAGAGCGACGCCGACGACCCCGACTTGGGGGTGGCGGCGATGGAGACCGACGCCGAGGGAGGAGGAGGTGCCGACGACTTCAGGCCTTCGGCAACCTTCGTCGACTGGCCTGACGACGACGGCGAGAGGGAAGTCATCCCCCGCTGCCAACCGAAAGCCGGCCATCCAGGCGCGAGTTCCTCCGCCGTCTTGGGTGGTCGAGGCGGCGCGAAGAAGGCCGGCCGGGCCGAGCTTGCCAGCGGCCGGGCAAGAAGTTCAGGGGACGGCCGCGACCCAGCGAGAAGAGGGTCGCTCAAGGCTAACCGCCAAGAAGGAAGTGAAGAAGCCGCCGCTGGTCTCCGCGTGAGTACTTCTTGTTTTGTCTTGTTTTCTTCTCGTCCGTCTTTGTCCAAGTCTTTTATATGTCTTTTTCTCATCAGGGCCTCTCACCTTGAGAGGGTCGCCGCCGCCTGGCCATGGGGTCGGCAGAGACGCTGCCAATACTCGGGCGGATTGATCTCAGTGGGCCATTCCGGGAGGCGACGGAGCGGAACGTGCAGGAGAAGCGCGACGAGGAGGAGGCCGCCCGTCTAGAGAAGGCGGAGGCCGAGAAGGCGGCGGCTTCCGCCCAGAAGAAGCTGGAGGAGGTCGGCCGCCGCAGCAGCCAAGAGGCGAGCCGAGGAGGCTGCGCGCCTGGCTTGGCGCTGCTCGCCACCCGCTGAGCCTCAGGCCGGGCGCCGGAGTTCACGGGCAGACGGAGGAGTCGGCGGTGAGGTCCCTGTCAGAGAGGGAAGGCGGCGAGGCCTCCCTGCGGGCACGGCTGCAGCCGCCTCGCCGCCCCACCGCAGCTCGAGAGCGCCATGAGGCAACAGCCGGGCGGACTCCGCCAGGTGCCGCCGACCAACGACGAGGCTATGGCGAGGTTGCTTTTTCAGTGTCGCCGCCAGCGATGCCGCTTTGAGAAGGCGATTAAGCGCTACGCTTGAGACCGGGCGCCGCCAGCTCAAGTTATCCAGACGCCGAGGCGATAAGCGCCACGCCCATTGGGTGGTGCGAGGAGGCGCACAGGCCTGTTGAACACGGCGCCCCGACGCCCGTGAGAAGTCGCGAGCTGAGGGCGACGCCATCCGTAATCGCCCAAGGCGCACCAAGGCCGCGAGCCGCCGCGGGTATGTTTCTTCTTTGAATTTTTTTCTTCTCGGCGCGCCAGCGCACTCCACTGGTGTAGTCCTCGAAGTTTCGGCCGGGCCGAAAGCAGCGGCTCGAACTCTATTTGCCGACTTCCAAATTTTTACCTTTGTCTGAAATTTTGTCGCAGGAGTATCACAACCTCCGCCACCGCCTTCAACCGCAACGTTGAGGAGCTGGGCAAGCGGACTGCCGACTTGGCGAGGAGCCGAGGTGAGTTTTCTTCACGGGGCACGCCGGGCGCACTCCTGGGCTGTAGTCCCCGAGATTCGGCCGATCGCGCGCAGTCGGGTCGGATCTTCCCGGCGACCTTCTTAGCCGACGACTTTATGCGCCCTTCTTTTTTTATTCTTCAGAGGCCAGCGCCACTCTTCGGGCGGCAGCTGGGTACGCCAACACCGCCTTGCGCCTAAGGAGGAGGAGGCAGCAAGCTCGCCGCAGAGCGTGACCTGCTGGCTACATACCGGCGGAGCAGTAGGGAGCTGCTTAAGGCGGCGCAGACGAGGCGGAGAAGAAAGAGGCTGCTCTCCGCCGAAGTTTGAGAGCGAAGCGCCTCCGGACCGACAAGGAAGCGCCGACTGACCTCCGCCCATGAAATCGAGGATATCGCCGATGGTGAGTTTCTTTTACTTTTTTTTGGGTCGCCACTATGGGTCAAGCCGACTCCTGTTTTTGACTTGTTTCATTTTCGCCTTGGCGATTTCTTCCCGCCACACGCAGCGCCAATCGTTATCGAGGCTGACCGCGAGGTGCGGCGGCAGTGGTGCTGCGATCGCTGCCAATGCCCCCGGACCTTGACGAGCAGCTCCTCGAGCATTGAGGCTCGCTCGCGTCGACTCCATCGGATGTTGCGCCGCTTCAGCTGCGGTTTGTGCCCAGCGATCGCTGCTCAGGGCCGACATGCCGATTCTCACGACTTCCCACCGGACTGGCCGACCGGCCGGAGGTCGCGGCTGGCCGCCTTGAGGCTCGAAGGGTTCCGCGCCTGGCTGGAGCGCTGGCCCCGAATTCGCCAAGGCGTGGTATCTGTGGCTGGATCTGACCGCTGGCCGCGCCCGGCCAGAGGCCCAGCGGAGTTGTTGCTGCGGAGGACGCCTCGCCGAGCGTGGTGGCGGCGATTGCCGATTACATCGGACACTAACGCCTTTCGCCCCCCGAGCGGCCGAGGACGGGAGGCGCCGCTGGAGTGGTTCGATGAACCCGGACTACGACGAGGACTCGGCGGAGGTGATCGACTCCAGCGCCGAGGAGGAAGATGAGGCGGAGGACGGAGACGAGATGGAGGCGCCAGAAGACGGAGCGGGCGACCAGCTCAGCCGACCAAGGCCCAAGAACGAGCCGCACTCGTCTCGGCCGGCCGCCGAGACGATTGTCGAGATCGCCAGCCGGCCGGCCCGACACCGACGCCGCTGCCGCCCCGCCTTCCGACCCCATCTGCCGCTTCCTAGGCCGTTGTCTCGCTTTTATTTTATCTGTTTTGATAGTCTTTGAAAGAACTTGTTAATTAAGACAATTCCACCCGCAGGTGTATTCTCAACCTCTCGTTCAAGATCCGCCAAGGGCCTAAGCTGTGTAAATATTATCCTAATTTTATCTTTCCTTGCTTATTGCTCTTATGGCTTTTTTCTTTGCCGCTTCCCCGAGTTGCCGCTTGCCCACGGGCAACCGCCTCATGGATCGTCGCCTCTGGTCAAGTGCTTGGCTACCTTTGAGAAGGCAAGTACTTGGCCATTTTTAGAGTCTTTAAGCAAGTTGGGTAGAAAGTGGCAAGTCGACTACTTAAGAGTCAGTTTTATAAAACGGGCTGGAAGCCGACTTAAACTATGTTTATGCTTTGGGTCCTTAGCCATTTTTTTCGTGGGCGCCTGCTTCTTCCTTACTCCGCTCACTAAACAAGCCTCATGAGCTGCGGCTTCGACAGAGACGGCTTAGGCACCGACGTTAATTGTCTCGACCGCAGAAGCATTTCATAGCCCATATGGTGAGTCCCCGGCCGACTAGTCGAGCCCGTGTCAAATAGCATAACAAAGAGTAACATACTCAAGGCATAATTTTATCATACAGATAATGTAAGGGGCAGTCCTCGAGCTCGCCTTGGGCCCAAATCTTGGTACTTTAAACACAAAGGGCAGCGTGGTACATACCGCATCAATCAGTAAAATCTTCGGAGGAGATTCGTGATTCCATGGCCATTCCGCCTCTTTGCCGGAGTCGCCTTCTCATGCGTTCGGGCTTCGAAGGCCGATCGTAGTAGGAGTCGCTGCTCAAAGACTTTGTCGATGATGAATGGGCTTTCCCAGGCGCCGATAGCTTGTGCTGGCCGGCTGTTCGCTGGATCAGCCGGAGCACAAGGTCGCTTTCTAGGAATGATCTTGGCTTGACCTTCTTGTTGTAGTAGCGGCGCAGCTCGCCGGTAGATGCTGGACCGGCTGAGTGCCAACAGCTGGCCCTCTTCCAAAGCAGGTCAACGCCGCCTTGACGTGCTTCTTCGCTCTCTTCGGTGTACATGGTGACTCATGGGAGTCGAACTCTATATCCGCTGGGATGACGGCTTCGCACCATAGACGAGGAAGAAGGGGTGAAGCCGCTGACTTGTTTGGAGTCGCGGCAGACTCCCGAGGACGGCCGGCAACTCCTCGCCGCAGAGTCGGCCGAACGCTTCCAAAGGGTTCGACCACGAGGCTTGATGCCGCACAGATGAGGCCATTCGCCCGCTTCCACCGGCCGCTTGATCGCTGATGGGCAACGAACGTTAAGTCCAAATGATGCCTTGCATCGTGCGTAAACGGGCCAGTGGCGCCTTTGGCAAAATTTGTGCCATTGTCGGTGATGATGCTGTGTGGTACGCCGTACCGAGTCGTGATGTCGGCGAGGAAAGTCACTGCATTAGGACCATTCAACTTCTTGATGGGCTTTGCTTCTATCCACTTGGTGAACTTGTCCACCGCGACAAGTAAGTGAGTCAGCCGCCGCGCCGCTTTTGAATGGTCCCGCCATGTCTGTGCCCCAAACAGCAAAGGGCCAAAGCGATGGGGATAGTCTTGAGTGCGAAGCCATGGAAACGGCTTGGAGCGGAACACCGCACCCTTGCATTTTTGAACTAATTCTTGGCCTCTTCTAGGAAGCCAGCCGAAGAAACCATGTCGGAAGGCTTTGGCAACGAGTGTTTTGAGGCTGCCCGATGGCCGCACTCGCTTTGTTGAATGTCTTCGAGAATCGCTGGCCTTTTGTTTCGCTTGACGAATGGTAGACACCAAAGGACGCCATACCGACTAGCTCTCTCGCTGAATATAGTAGGCTGCCGCCGGGCGTTGTAATTTGCCGAGCCAAGGTCTCATCGGTTGGTAGCTCTCCGCTTACTAAGAACTTCAGATGGGCTGGGCCCATGAGGGTGCTGCTATTTCTTCGACCGCCAAGATCGCTACTTGGACGAGGGCGGCCGGGCTGGGAGGCGGCGGGTTGGAGTCCGCAGAACTTGTTGGTTGAAGAAGTCCTCGGCCGAGTAATCGGAGTTTTCGCGAATGGTCGCCGCAGTCCCCGGCCGGGTTCAAGTCCTCGGCCGGCTTCGATCAGCAGCGTTTTGGGGCCGCCTGCAAGAATTCTTGTGCCGTCACGAGGCTTTGAGTCGATCCGACTTCTTCGTGGGGAGTCGGAACAAAATGGAGTCTGAGTCCGTGACGGCTTGATGATGGCTTGAGGAGGCGCCAAGGGCGACGCCGAGGGTATTGCTCGGCGGTGGAGCCGATTCTTGCTGTGGTATCTCGCTGGTCGTTGTCATTTCTTGGCACGTGGAGGAACTTGCACCCTCAAAATATCCACTCAGCTGCTGTACCAGAAACGGTAGCTCGCCATGTTTTCATCTTTTACGCCCCAGCCGCCGGATGACTCGCCGACCACCAAGTCGGAGTCGCCATAACACGTGATCCGCGAATGCCAAGCTCTTTGGCAAGCCGAGTTCGTGAATGAGCGCCAGATTCGGCGATGTTGTTGGAGGCGCAAAATGGATCTGCAGCGCGCATTTGAGCTTGTCGCTTTGGGGAAGTGAGGACCACATCGCTCCCAAGCCGGTGCGCATCTTGAGCCATCGGTGCATCCGCCAATGGTGAGTCGGCGCTGGCTGCAGTATCGGGTCTCGCCCCAACGACGAGGAAGTCGGCCGCTGCTTATGATTTGATGGCTAAAAGCGGGCTGGTAATAGATGGTGTAGGGGCCAGCTCTATGGCCCATTTGGCCACTCGCCGTAACATCTCGGCCTCGGCGATCTCGCTAGTGGGCTGTGCAAACCACGGTTATTGGATGTTCTTGAAAGTAAGTTCAACTTCTTGGCGCAAAGTGCACGCCGAACACATCTTCCGGTAGTGGGGTAGTTCTGCTTGCAGTGTCAACAAAGATTCGCTGTAATATACCGTCTTCGGATGTAGCGCTTTGCCTTCCTCCTTATGCTCAACTACAATGATGTGGCTGACTATCCCGCTGGTGGCGGTAATATACAGGAGCATGGGCCTTTGGGAGTCGGGCCGCCAAAGACGGGGAGAAGTCAGCATTTTCTTCAATCGAGAAAAGCTTTCCTCGCTTTGAGTTCCATTCAAGAAGGTGGTCTTTCATGAGCTGGTACAGAGGAAGAGTTTTCACCCAGCCGGCCGATGAATCGGCCGATGGACGCACAAACATCCGTGAACTTTTGCACATCTAGCAATCGGCGGGTACTTCCATCCTTTCGATTGCCTTTGATCTTCACGGGTTGCACTCTATGCCGCTGCTCAGAGATCAGAAACCAAGGAGTTGGCTGCTAGTATTCAAGACGCACTTCTTCCGGGTTGAGCTTGATCTCGAATCAGCGCAGATTTTGAAAGGTCTCCTTGAGGTCTTCCAACAGCTCCTCGCCTCCGCCTTCACCACCACGCCGCCCACGTAAACGCATGCTTTCGCTAAGCTGCTTGAGGAGGCACTTCGCATGCAACGCTGAAAGGTGGCGCCGCATTCCTTAAGCCGAACGCCATGGTCGCAGCGTAGGCTCCAAACGGCATGATGAAGGCGGTCTTCAATCTGCCGGCCGGGTTCAGCTTGATCCGTGATATCCCGAGTATGCATCTAAGAAGCTCAACAGCTCGTGATCCGCTGTGGAGTCTATCACCGATCAATTCTCGCAGTTTAACGGGTCCTTGGGGCAAGCTTTGTTGAGGCTTGTGTAGTCAATACACATTCGCCAACGCTTGTTCTTCTTAATACCAAGACCGGGTTCGCTAACCACTTTGGAAAGAACACTTCCATGATGAAACCGCTGCGAGGAGCCGGGCTATCTCTTCTCCAATCTCTCTTCTTCTTCCGACAGCGGCGCAAGGGCTGCCCGACGGGCTTCACATCGATCGACATGTAACTTGTGCTCGGCGAATTCGCAGTACACCGGCATGTCTTTAGGGGACCATGCGAAAATGTCCCGATTCTCACGGAGGAAATCGACAAGCTCGCCTTCCTATTTATCGTCAAGGTTTTGCACCCACGATAACGCATTCTCCGGTGCTCCGGTCCAAGGGTATCTTGTTTGTCTCTTTGGCCGGCTTGAACGAGCCTCGCTTCCACTTTGGGGTTGGGCGACATCTCCGCTGCTTGCCGCCATTGCCACAACTCGATCAAGAAGCCGCTTCAGCTGCGATCACTGTGGACTCGCCAGCCGATCGCTTTCAGCATGACAAAGGACGACTTTCTCAGAGTCGCGCCACGGTCAATCCCTTGGTACTGCATCTTCATCTTGAGGTAGGCGAGTGGGGGATCGCCATGAACTTGGCCTGAGCAGGTCGGCCAAGCGAGCATGGTATGGGCTCGATGTCCACCACTCAACCAGACCGCTCGGCGAAGTGATCTTTGTCCCCAAAGAGGACGCCTATCAGATCTTGCCGATCGGTGAGCGTGAAAGGCCAAGTACAATTCCGCGGAACACAGTCCGACCGCCTCAAGTCTGTCTTTGCTTGATTCTCATTTCGCATTATGTCCTTGTACAGATGTTGATGCTGCTGCCTCCGCCTATCAAGCACTCGCGAGAAGCGAGCGCCCGCCTATCCGGGCAAGGGGCTCCTAAGACCAGGGCGAGGAGCCCGGATTCGCATCACCGGGTGATCAGCTCGCTCCAACCGATAGGTTTCACCAAAGGCATGAATTTCGAGTATCCGATGCTACCGATTCACTTTGTGCTGCAGCCGCCGCTTCGCGATCGCGGCAACACGGTGAACACCACATAAGCTCCGTGCTCTTCTGGGTACTCATCTTGTACTACGCCGACTGGCCTGACAGCCGGCTGCTGGGGGACGGTGGAGGCGGCGGCCCAGCAGGCGGGGGAGGGATGAGGCCGTCTCCCTTGGGCGATCCTGGTGAGCCAGTGGCACTTCCGGGTGGTGTGGTTCGACGGCTTCAAGGCCGCTATGGAACTTGCAGGACCATCAAGAGTCTGCCAGAAGACAAGGCCGCAACCAGCTTGACTTGCCGCCTTTCGCCGCTGGCCGGAGGCTGCCCTTCCGCTGTTGGTTCGATCGCCGCCACCGCCGGCTGTTGAAGCCGATCAAGGGCCTTGCGCCAGGATCATTCTATCATTGCCGCCGACCGTGTCGCCACCGAGTTCGGGAGCCTAAGGAGCCACCTTGCCGCCCGACTAACTTCGATCTCCGCCTTCATGGACGAAGTCGGCCAGACGATTTGTTCGCTATGATCAGCAGCTCGTCGAGGGTCTCCGGCTCGTCGCGAAATGAGCTTGTGCTTGAGGAGGGTGCCTCTCCGCACCCGGCGGTGAAGTACTCGATAGCTCGCACCTCGTGCACTCCTCGCAGAGTTCCAGAGCTCGCCCAGCACGTGAGGTAGTCACGAATGGACTGGGGCCTTGCACGCACAAGGAGAGCTGGCGAGGCTTGGGAGGTCGCCTTGTACGTGCTCGTGAAGGCGACGAAGGCCTCGTGAAGTCGACCCAGCTGTTGATGCCGCGGGCTTCAAGTTGTTAAACCATGTCCGGCCGTGCCTCGAGCATGAGGGGAATATACTTACGGCAACAAGCTTGTTGCCGTCATATGCCGACGGCCGTGGAGTAGTCCACAAGCCAGTCCTCCGGCCACGCGAGCCGATGTATTTGGGTGTATCTCGGGAGTGGAACCTCCGGGAAGGGCTCATCTCGGATGCGAGGTCCAAACAGGCGGACCCAACTCATCTTCTTCTTCAGGCTGTGGATCGTGGAGTCGCCGACCCGTGGCGGGCGCTGCTTTTCCGACTTCTCTCGGCGGCCAAGGCGGTCGCCGAGAGTCGGATGCTCGACGGGCGGCGGGAAACTCGCTTTTCTCGCGGGAGGATGGGGCAGATAGTTGTCCCGCTGCTTCCACCGCTTCTTTGGGCGGCCGCTTTTGTCACGCCGATGGAGATGTGGGTCCGACTATGGCTGACAGCCGAGTTTTGTTTTTTCTTCCACGGACACCGCCATTCGGGCGCCCGAGACATCGTGTTTTGATCTCGCGGGAGGCAAGTCGCCGTGTTGTCGCCGCGGCGCCCGCGGCGGCAAATGGCTTCGCTTTTGCGCTGCAGCCGCTGCCGAGGAGCTGCTGACTCGCCCGCTATCAGCGGCGCCTCGCCTTCTGTTATTCAGCTGCCCCCGCCGCTCGGGCGGCGCGGATGTTCTCCGCGCGTGGTATGCACACGGGCGATTGGCCCCAAACAGGTTGGCGATGCTACGCCGCTGTTGACCGACCGCGCTTAGGCGGTTAGGCCTGGGCCGGAGCCGGGCGAGCCGCCCACGGCGCGATCCATCTCACGCTGGTAGGCTTTTACAAGCGCCTCATGCTTGCCAGCTTCTTCGCGCCACGAGGAGCCGGAGGCGGCGCGCTTCCAGCGCCCCCCGCCGGCATCTTCCGAATAGGCGCGTTAGGTCTTGCGTAACCGTGTCGAGAGGGTCATGAGTCCTTCGCCGGAAGGCTCGCGACCAATGACGAGCACTTCCGTGACGGCAGCTTCCGCCGCTTCGCGCGAGGGAGCGGTTCATCATAGACCACCACGCTGGTGGGGAACGCGCCGAGCGACGCGTGTCGGAGTCTACCAAAGATCGGGTCGCTGGAGCCACGGACTTAGGTCGGCGGCGGGCTCGCCGGGCGACGTGGAGTTGCTCGAGGAGGCCCGCGAGGAGGTTTCTTCGGGCCGTCTGCGTGCTCGCGCCGGATGCAGGCTCGCTGGAGAGGCGAACTCGCCGACAAGTTCGGCGAGGCAGCTCGCCCAGAAGCACTCAGGGCTTATGTAAATACACAAGACAGACCGTTCGGGCGCAGCCGGGCTGGCTGCGCCGCTGTGGAGGAAGAGGGTTCCCGCCCAGTAGGTCTCCGGACGACGGTGCACCTAGCCCCACGGTGGGCGCCAAATGTCGGGGTTGTGCGACATATGCCAAAGGATGGCTTTCATGGAGGGGCAAGTAGAACGTCGCCGGTGCCTCGAAACGGATGAGGCGAAGGCATGCATGCTCGTGAATATTACCCACTTCGTGGCTCTCCGTGGAGATAACACCCCCATCGCTGCTCAAGGGGTCTCCGCATGATCACTATGGCAAAGTGAGTACAAGGTTGCTCCTTGAGTTGTTCGGAGGAGGAAGGAGAAGGGCACGGCTAGCTCTTTCTTCCCTCTAAGTGTGTGTCAAATTACTAGGTCCAACCTTTGTATGGGTGCCCGGGGTTTATATAGGCCTACTTCGGGTACATGGTAATCCGCCGGGCGCAGTCCCCAGCCGCCGCCTCTTAAGTCGCCGCTTTCACGCCCACTCGGGGCCCGCCGACTAGTGGGCCCCGCCGACGGTCCAGCATGGGGCCGACAGTTCTTGTCCGGGGCGGGTCTTGCCGGCTGCGGGTTATCAGAGCCGCTTCTAATGACACGAAGCTTGGTCGGGGTCATGGCAATAGCCCCGCCACTGGCGGGCGTATCACCGCCGCCATTCCCCGCCTTGTCTGGTTAATGGCGCACGGAGCCCGTGAGAGGGCTGGCCGACTTTGAGGCCGACTCCCGCCTGGTCCGTTTTGGGTGTTTCGCCGTTTTTCAGACTCCCGCCGACAAAGTAGTCCCGCCTGCCTTCGGTCAGACAGACAGCCATCGTGGGTACAAGTGATCTCGCCCACGGGTTGATGTCGTGGCCGGGTGGCAACAGCGCCACCGGACGGAGATCTTCACAAGACGGGCACTCTCATGCCATGCTCGCTCCTTTAGAACGGGCAGGATGGGCTGCGAGGCGGCCCCATCCTTCCCCCGCAGAGTCGCACCAAGAGGAGGCGGTTGAGTCGCGGGTCGACTCGCTGTCGGCTTCACCGGAAGTCGCCAGCTGGGAGTCGGCTTATCTTGAGGCCGTCTCTGGGACTCCCCGTTGCCGGCTTCACCGGAAGTCGCACCAGTAGGAGGCGGTTGGAGTCGCGGGCCGACTCCCTGTTGCCGGCTTCACCGGAAGTCGCCAGCTGGGAGTCGGCTTATCTTGAGGCCGTCTCTGGGACTCGGCCGGGAGGGGCAGTCGGCGGCTCTGTCACCGACTCTCAAAAGGCGGCTCTTCGTCTTGGGGTCTTGAGGGGCGCAGTCTGCCCCGATGTTTTGAAAGGTCCAGGGGTTCGGGTTTGCCTACCCGTGGCCCATTACTCCGACAAGGCAATAGCCGCTGCATCACAGTACGACCCCAGCTACACCTATGGGTATCCGCCAGGCCATCCCTCGCAATGAACCAACTTAGGCCAAAAGCCTAAGCTTGGGGGAGTACGTATTTCCCACCGACATTACATTTATGTTCACACACACTCATTGCCAGATGTCGGTGCTCATACTCTTTCACTATAATATCCATGCTAGTTTATTTTCTTTTTCTTGCTTTCTTCTTGTGTGTTTAATAAATCTTAAGAAAACCAAAAAAATAGTGTAGCTTCTAGCTAGTTTACTTTTCTTGCTGTAGTAGTAATAATTAAAAGGAAAACCCAAAAATATTTCCTGTTCTTCTTTTGCTTGTTGGGAGCTTTCCTGTGTAAATAGTTTTATTTCTTTTTCTTTTCTTTGGGGGTCGATAGGAGAAGACCATAATTAAAATTGTTGAAGTGGCTCTTGTATGCATTATTGTTGATTTAACCAAGAGCCCATATTGCCTTGTCTTCTCCTGTTTATTGAATGCTCGCAGATTCCAGCTTAGTCCAATGCACGTGCACTCTTATTATTATTCACTTCATTCGGTCATGCAAGTGAAAGGCAATTATGACGATATATGATGGATTGACTGAGATGAGAAAAGCTTGTATGAACTCGGCCTCTCTTGTTTTTGTAAATATGATGAGTTCATCGTTCCTGATTCAGCCTATTATGAATAAACATGTTTGCAATGACAATTAGAGATCATAGTTGCTCGTGCCATGCTTGATTAGCTATGAGTTATAATGGTTTACCTTGCATGCCAACATGCTATTAAAATGGTTATGATGTGGTATAGTGGGTGGTATCCTCCTTGAATGATTTAAGTGATTTGACTTGGCACATGTTCACACATGTAGTTGAAACAAAATCAACATAGCCTTCACGATATTTATGTTCATGGTGGATTATATTCTACTCATGCTTGCATCCAATGTGTAGGACCTTGAAGTATGTCTAGAGGGGGGGGTGATTAGACTACTTGACCAATTAAAAACTTAACCTTTTCCCAATTTTAGACTTTGGCAGATTTTAGCTATTTTTGCACACGTCAAGCAATCTTCACACAATTCAAGCAAGCTTGCAAAGAGTATATGAGCAGCGGAAATTAAAGCATGCAACTTGCAAGAATGTAAAGGGAAGGGTTTTGGAGGATTCAAACGCAATTGGAGACACGGATGTTTTTGTCGTGGTTCCGATAGGTGGTGCTATCGTACATCCACGTTGATGGAGACTTCAACCCACGAAGGGTAACGGTTGCGTGAGTCCACGGAGGGCACCACCCGCGAAGGGTCCACGAAGAAGCAACCTTGTCTATCCCACCATGGCCGTCGCCCACGCAGGACTTGCCTCACTAGCGGTAGATCTTCACAAGTAGGCGATCTCCTTGCCTTACAAACTCCTTGGTTCAACTCCACAATCTTGTTGGAGGCTCCCAAGTGACACCTAGCCAATCTAGGAGACACCACTTCCAAGAAGTAACAAATGGTGTGTTGATGATGAACTCCTTGCTCTTGTGCTTCAAATGATAGTCTCCCCAACACTCAACTCTCTCTCATAGGATTTGGATCTGGTGGAAAGAAGATTTGAGTGGAAAGCAACTTGGGGAAGGCTAGAGGTCAAGATTCATATGGTAGGAATGGAATATCTTGGCCTCAACACATGAGTAGGTGGTTCTCTCTAACCTGTAAGTTGGAAGTGTAGGTTTGTTCGATGGATCTCTCCACTAATGAAGAGGAGGTGGAGGGGTATATATAGCCTCCACACAAAAACTAACTGCTACACAATTTACCAAACTCGGTAGGACCGAATCAACAAACTCGGTTGGACCGATTTAGTAAACCTAGTGACCGTTAGTGATTTCGTGGGACCGACATGCAACTCGATAGGACTGATATGGTTAGGGTTAGGCATAACGTGATCTCGTGAGACTGACATACAAACTCGGTGAGACCGATTTTGGTAATTAGCTAACCGAGAGTTGGTCGTAAACTCGGTGGGACCGATTCGCCTTTTTCGTGAGACCGAAATGTTACGAAGGAAACATAGAGTTTACATTGCAATCTCGTGGGACCGACGCTCACTTCGTTAGACCAAACGTTATTAAGGGAAATAGAGAGATTACAATCCCATCTCGGTGAGACCGAGATCCCTATCGGTGAGACCGATTTGCATAGGGTTTGTGGCAGTGGCTATGACATTTGAACTCGGTGGCGCTGGATAGAAAGAACCGGTAGGACCAATTTTTACTTTGTGTTTAGGTCATATGTGGATGTGAGAAAGTAGTTGAGGGTTTTTGGAGCATATCACTAAGCACTTGAAGCAAGAGGCTCATTAAGCAACACCTCATCCCTCCTTGATAGTATTGGTTTTTCCTATAGACTCAATGTGATCTTGGATCACTAAAATGTAAAATGTAGAGTCTTGAGCTTTTGAGCTTGAGCCAATCCTTTGTCCTTAATATTTTGAGGGATCCACTTTCATCATCCATGCCATGCCATTCATTGAGCTTTCCTGAAATATTTGTCTTGGAATAGCATTAGCTCAATGAGCTATATGTTGTTATGAATTACCAAAACCACCTAGGATAGTTGCACTTTCAATCTCCCCTTTTGGTAATTGATGACAACATATAGATCAAAGCTTCGGCAAATGATAATAAGATTGAAAACATCGTCGCTTTGAGAAGTATGTGATATCCCCTAAATTTGTGCATAGTTTAAGATTTGCTTTGGACTGCAAATGCACAAGGAATTAGGCTCATGGGTTACTCTTCCATGTCACATACATCTTGGTGGAGCGCCAAAATAATAAAGATTGAATACATGCACTCATCACCAAGCAAAGTGAATGATCATATAAGGATAAGTAAGATAATATCATCTAACAAGCATAAGTGTAGCTTATGATCAAACACATGATCATCAATGTCTCATGATAATAGCATAGTATCTCAAGCAATCAAAAGCAAACAAAGTTCAAACAAGAAGACAAGAGAGAACAAAAGCAAACTCTCTCTCTCGAAGTTTATGATCTATACATTTTTCTCCCTTTGGCAACAAGTTACCAAAAGTTCCTAGAAAATGCATAGTACTATATCGCTCTCGTGCTTGGTCTTCAGTTGGTGGGTAGAGATGGCTCCTTGGACTAAGACTTCAGTGGATGTGGATGGAGCTGAAGGAGTTGGTGCTGGAGCTGTAGCTGGTGCAGTATGAAGTGACTCGTGTCTGGCATCGGCTCTACAGCTGATCTCTCGAGCTCGAGGCACTCGCAAATGCATCGCTGGTTGTCCCGCCCTTCCTCTCCTGCATGTCATCCCAGTAGCTGCTCCACAACTAACTCAATCTCAGCCATTTTGACATCTAAATCATAGAATTTTGTTCCATGATTCTTTCCAGTGCTCTCCTGGTTTTGAGTTAGGTGGCCAACCCTTCTCAATCCTCGAGTTGATGCTATCAAGTAACCACGCTGGTCCTGCTTGCTCTTCAAAGTACTCAGATGCCTCCTCTTGAGGGCATCTTGGCAGCCTTCTTTCTTTGCTTTCTCCTTCTTCTCTTGAGCTTGTATCGATGATGGTTCATTCTCATTCATTACAACTTGATTGTCCTCAAAGTCTGGATAGAGAACAAAGTGTTCCTTATCCAATGATACTTTCCTCGTGCCCATCTTTGAGTTAATCAACTCCTAAATTTGTGGGGCATATCCACAACTTCTCTTTTGGTCTCGTCTGCTGTCCTCTTGATAGACTCAACCATGAGGCTCATGACCTTGAATTTCTGTGGCACATCAAATATGTGTAGTAAATTAATTGCATGCCCTCCGATCATGTTGTGGTCACCGACTTGGGAAAAGAGTGTGCCTTAGGATCCAGCTTGATCGTTGGCAGCCCCGATGAAGAAAATGGATCGAGCCAAACTTGAAAGTCTCAAGGGCCTTATCCGGGATCTCCTTGTACATCTGTGACATAGAATTGTGATCCATCTTTTCTTGGCATAGACGTCCAAGTCATCTTCATTCTCCTTTGGGGCATTGATTAGATTGGCCCATTCCTCAATAGTTGATTGGTATCTTGTACCTTCGACATCCAAACAATTCTGCCATCCGGATAGAAATGTGTCAGGAGTAGAATTGCATAATGAGCTCATCATTCCAGCTTTGTGAGCTTATGCCCAACAAAGTATGCAACTCCACACGCACTGAAGTTGTCATATACTCCTGGATAATGTTCTTCATTCTCCTTTATGTAGGTCCAGTCGACCCACCTCATATCACACACTATAGGCTTCTTGTCCAATAAGATTGTTTCATAGAAATCTTGCTGTTCCTTTGTGTGTAACCTGTAATCAACAACAGTCCTTCTCCTGGTGGCATATGGATCTGACTCTATCCATAGCCTCAACCCTAAGTCTCTCCTGATCTTCATGTTCTCAGCCACAAGATGAGCATCATTGTGGTCTGAATCTTGGTTTTAGCTTCCTCAGACTTGTCCTTCATCATCTTCCTCAAGAGCAATATCGTGCACCGGGCCTTGTTCTTCTCAAGAGCTGGTATACTCCCGTATTCCTCTTAGGTGCACTCTTGGGATTGGAGGCAGCTTTGGTGCTTTGGCTTTGATGTTGCAGCCCCTGACTTTATAGCATCACCCATCAGCTTTTGTACCTTGGGTGCTGGTGCAGAAACTCTTCTTCTTCTTCTTCTTCCATCATGGAAGGCTTTCCAATCACTCCGCCATGGTATTCTTGACCCTTTCCTTCCTTTTCTCCCTTCGCAGCAGGCTCTTTGGGTTGGGATTCCAAAGATGCTTGAGTGGAGGCTCGCTTTAGACATGGGTTGTCTTCCCGCTGGCCTTTTGATCTTCATCCCGGCTTAACTGCAGTTGAGCTATACTCCTTCTTAAGCACTTTCTTTTGAAATGGCCTCATCTTCTATCGCCACATAATCCTCATCCTCGATTCTCGAGGTTGTCTTCTTCCTAGTCCCGTGGCAGCTTTGGGCAAATTGTCGGGAGTGCTTCGCCTTCATCATCTCGAGCTGCTAGAGGGACTAGTTCCTCACTCATCTGAATCTGCTCCTCCGACTTGTTCTCGCTGTCACTTTGGTCCGACATGCTGCAAACACCGATTGCTGACCCTGTGAATAGTTATAGATGAGATAGAGTGGATGAGCATCACAAAATGCAGAGATTTTTGCAAAACAATGATTCAAAAACTTAGTTTTAGTTTTCCACAGAAAGCATTTCGGATTAACCGATTTTCAAACTCGGTGATACCGAAGCAGTTTTGGAACCTAAACTAGTGAACTCGGCCAGACCGAGTCAAAGTTCGGTGGCACCAAGACTGCTAGGGTTTCACAAAGTTCTAAAATCGGTCACATCGATTAGCAATTCTCGGTCAGACCAAGAGTTACTAGTGCAATGGCGTTAGCCGAATCGATGGGACCGAGTTTTTCAACTCGGTGGGTCCGAGATGGTTTCGGCGGAAACCTAACCCTAAATTTTGAAATCGCATCTATTCTAAGGATTGTTTTGACTGGATAGAGGTGTTTCAATCGTGGCAAGAATCATTATGAATACAATGTGCTAGGAATTAGACGAGGATAGCACTATGATCGAGTTCATACCCTAGTTCGGCGATGAACTCGCTACGGCGGCAACGGTGGAGATGAATTCCGTTGACGGCGGCGGAGACCAGCGATCGGAGGCGGCCAAGCATTTATGTCGACGATCCAGAGACCTAGAAGGCAGAGCGAGCTATGCGCGGGCGAAGAGGTTTGGAGAAAGTTTTCCAAAATTTTGCCCGTGTGAATATATAGCCCGACACTGTCGGTGTGACCGAGTGGAACAACTCGGTGGCACCGAGATGCATAACTGTTGACAGTTACAGCAACTCGGTCTTCAAATCAGTTGCACCGAGATTGAAAACCTAGATCGACTTCGTGATCTCCGTATGACCGAAATGGACGAATCGGTCAGACCGAAAAGCACAAAGAAGTTTTGGAAGTTTAAGTCTATGACGAATCGGGGACTCCGAGTGCTCCTCACACGAGTGGTTCAATCGACTTGATCAAATTTTGTGATGTCGCATGAATAGAGTTTGAGACGAGAAAAGCATAGATAGCTAGAGAAGGTTCTTAGGCATTCTTGTCCATCCACTTGGCCAAAGAAAAAGAAACCAATCAATCAAAGCAACAAGTGGATGTCCTCGAATGAGTTAAATATGCAACCAACATGCTCACACAATAAAATGACAAATGAAATATGTGGCAAAGCATGCACAACCAATTCTATCATCTATCAAACAATTGGCGATGACTATGTCATCTATATATGAGTATATTGACTTAGGAGTCAAATGAGAGCATTTGATCATAGGTCATACTCATCGTTTAAGCTCAAGTGGGGTTACCACTTTTACATAATGCATTGATGTGTTCACATCGTTAGGGTTGCTTTGACTCAATTCTTAGAGTTAAGCTCCCCCTAGATGTGAGATCCCCCCTTAGAGGGATAAACTAACCTTGGGTTTTGTCGATGATGACTTCATGTAGGTTTTGAAGATGTGGATGCTTAATGTTGATGTAGATCATTTGAAGCAATCCTTTTGGAGTGAGTTGCAGTTTCAATACCTACATGGGTTAGTCCCACAAGGAACAAACAAGAATATCCATAGACATAGAGTGATGCACACACAAGATGATGTCCATGAAAACATTAGGTTACCTTGTCCCTTGCCTTACCAACATGAGGGTTTGTGACTCCTTTATCTAGTGCAAGATATGGAAGTTGATTGCACTTGTCCTTGCCATAATGATATGAGTGAAGAATGTTGGCGGAGTCACCCTCAAGAACTCTCTAATTCTTCTTCTTCGGGATCCACATCATCTTGATGGGAATCCTTGGAGTTGTAGTTGTACTTGATGAAGTAGAACTTGACGTAGTCTTGGGAACCCACTTGACCAAGGCCTTAGGTGCTTCTTCAAATGCATCAATCTCCTCTTGAAGCTTGTCCTTGCCTTTGTTCTTGTGGTCTTGTGGTGGAAGATCATCTTGTGCTTGTGTTCCCTTGAAGGAAGTAGGATCATACTTCTCTTGTTGAGGAACAAACTTCGCCTTGGGGTATTGATCTTCTTCCCACTCAACTCCATTGGCATTGAACTTTCGCTCAAAACCAACACCTTGATTCTTCCGTGCCTTCCTTGCTTATGCATAATTTCCTCAATTGCTTACTCCCGCAAGGCTTTTGTAAACACCTTTCTATAATTCCCTTCAATAAGCTATTTTCTTGCTCAAGTGTAACTTGGCTAAGAGAATCATTAGTGTAATCAAGAGAACTACTAGAAGCAACAATATTGGATTTAGCATTATTAGTGTTACTACTAGAGGAATAATCTTTCTTGTTATTGTTACTAGACTTGACTTGAGGCATGTAAGTAGATAAGAGTAAACGCTGGCAATGTAAGAAGAACTTTTCACGGAGATCATCATTGATTGCCTTTAAGAACTCATGCTCTTGCTCAAGATTGAGCTTTTCAAAGCGTAACTTCTCATGAGCCCTTAAAGTTCTCGATGATCTTCAAGATAGTTTCATGAGCTAACTTAAGAGTGTTTAGTTCTTTAGTTAGATGCTCAATCTTCTCCTTATCATTGTCATTCGTTTTATCTTGATTAGCATGATTAATTGACGCTTCATCATAGTATTCATCACTAGAGTTGTCAATAAGTAAATCATCATCACCTAACAAGTCATCTTCATCACTATTAAAATCAACATACTCGGGGTGTGTTACCTTAGGACCTTTGGCCATGAAGCATCTTCCAATTCCTTCATTTGGTGAGTCAAATATGTCGTAGGAGTTGGTTGACACAAGTTCTAGACCGGCAACACCTTCATCTTGAGTATATTCGGAGTCGGAGTGATAGCTTCTCTCAGAGTGATTGTCGGAGTCGGAGCCGGATACCCATTCACCAACATGAGCTTGATGTCTTTTTTTGTGTAGCTCTTTGATGACTTGTCCTTCCTTTCCGAATCCTTGCTTGTCCGTGAGGGTCTTCGTTCATAACGATCATCTCTACTCCTTCTCTCTCTTGGTGATGATTCTTCTCTTCTTTTGTAGGGTGCCGTACACTCATTGGAATAGTGTCCAGGTCTCCCACAATTGTAGCAATTGCGCTCTCTACTAGAAGATCTTTTGTCATTGTAGGACCTTGACTTAGAGCTTCTTTCTTTGCTTCTACTCTTGTAGAATTTGTTGAAGTTCTTCACCATTAAGCTCAATTCTTCATTGAAGGTTTGTTTTCACTTGATGATGTGGGGCTTCACATGAGGCTTTGTAAGCACCACTTGACTTGTTGTGAAGTTCCTCCTTATCCTTGAGTGACATCTCATGAGCAACAATTCTTCCAATGATTTCGCTGGCTTGAGATCTTTGTAATTTGGCATCATTTGGATCAATGTGCACACGGTATCATATTTTCCATCCAATGCTCTTAGGATCTTCTTGATGATGAATCTGTCGGTCATCTCTTCACTTCCTAAGCCGCAATCTCATTTGTGATAAGAGCAAGCCTAGAGTACATTTCAAATACACCTTCACCATCCTTCATTTTGAACTTGTCAAGTTGACTTTGGAGCACATCCAACTTGGATTCCTTGACGGAGCCGGTACCTTCATGCATATCAATCAAAGTATCCCAAACTACTTGACCAATTAAAACTTAACCTTTTCCCAATTTTAGACTTTGGCAGATTTTAGCTATTTTTGCACATGTCAAGCAATCTTCACACAATTCAAGCAAGCATGCAAAGAGTATATGAGCAGCGGAAATTAAAGCATGCAACTTGCAAGAATGTAAAGGGAAGGGTTTTGGAGGATTCAAGTGCAATTGGAGACACGGATGTTTTTGTCGTGGTTCCGATAGGTGGTGCTATCGACATCCATGTTGATGGAGACTTCAACCCCTAGTCTTTTGCTAGCCTTCACTTGCACTCACTAGCGGTAGAATCTCCTTGCCCTTACAAACTCCTTGGTTCAACTCCACAATCTTGCATCCCAATGACACCTAGCCAATCTAAACTCTCCCAAATGGTGTGTTGATGAAAGCTTCAAATTATCCCCAACACCATATGAGATCCACTTGGGGAAGGCATACCTTCCATGATATAACGGTATCTCCACGAATGAAGAGGAGGTGGAGGGGTATATAGCCTCCACACAAAAACTAACCATTACACACAATTTACCAAACTCGTAGGACCGAATCAACAAACTCGGTCGGACCGATTTAGTAAAAGTAAATTTTGACATATGTGCCAAACTCTAAACCTTCAAATAAACATTCCGTTTTGTATGCTCTAATAGCTCATGTATCAACTAGGGCTGCCCCTTATCTTCCATGTTAGGTGGGTTATTCTCAAGAGCAAGAGGACTCCGCTCCTCATTCACTAAATGTAAAATGTAGAGTCTTGAATGAGCCAACTTTGCTGGTCTCATCATCCATGGATGCTTTCCTGAAATATTTGTCTTGAATAGTCCATGCTTTATGCACTTTCACAAACTAAATCAAAATAATTGCAAACATATGAAAACTCCCCCACCGCCGCTCCAAGTAAATTTGTATGTGACTTTGTATGCTCTTGCTCATGTATCAACTTGCCCTTATCTTCCATGAGGTGGTTACAAGAGGAGTGGACATTCATTTAGAAATCTGGTTGTTTCCATGAGCAAGTCATGGATTGATGCTTGTTGGTGGAGGGGGAGTATAAACTTTACCATTCTGTTTAGGAACCGCGTATAATGTGTGTAGCATGGAAGATATCACCATCTCTTAGTTGTTATGTTGACAATGAAAGTATCCCGCTCAAAATATTATTTATCTCTATTTCAAAACCGAGCTCTGGCACCTCTACAAATCCCTGCTTCCCTCTGCGAAGGGCCTATCTATTTACTTTTATGTTGAGTCATCACCCTCTTATTAAAAGCACTAGCTGGAGAGCGCAGCTGGCATTTGCATTCATTACTATTAATTTATATTGGGTATGACTATGATTGGATCTCTTTTACCATGAATTACAATGTCTAGTCAGTCCTTGATCTTTAAAGGTGCTCTGCATTTATGTTTTCTTGGTCTCGTAAAGGGCTAGCAAGATACCATTCTGTTATATAATATTATGATTGTTTTGAGAAAGTGTTGTCATCAGAGATTTATAATTATGGCTCGCTAGTTGATTATGCTATTGTTATGAGTAAACATGAGCCCTGAAAATTATTGCAAATGTGGTTAGTCATGATCTTTGCTGAAAACTTGAATGTTGGCTTTACATATTTACAACAACAAGAGCAAACAGAGTTTGTAAAAGTTTTTCTTTATCACTTTCAGTTTATCAACTGAATTGCTTGAGGACAAGCAAAGGTTTAAGCTTGGGGGAGTTGATACGTCTCTGTCGTATATACTTTTCCAAATTCTTTTGCCCTTGTTTTGGACTCTAACTTGCATGATTTGAATGGAACTAACCCCGGACTGACGATGTTTTCAGCAGACTTTCCATGGTGTTATTTATGCGCAGAAACAAAAGTTGTCGGAATGACCTGAAACTCCACGAATCGTCTAGTTAAAAATAATAAAAAATCCTCACCAAAGATGAAGACCAGGGGGCCCACACCCTGTCCACGAGGGTGGGGGGGCGGGGCGCCCCCCCAGGGCATGCCCCCTACCTCGTGGGCCCCCTGGAGCTCCTCGACGCCAACTCCAACTCTATATATTTGCTTTCGAGGAGAAAAAAATCAAGGAGAAGAATTCATCGCGTTTTACGATACGTAGCCTCCGCCAAGCCCTAAAACCTCTCGGGAGGGCTGATCTGGAGTCCGTCCGGGGCTCCGGAGAGGAGGATTCATCGCCGTCATCATCATCAACCATCCTGCATCACCAATTTCATGATGCTCACCGCCGTGCGTGAGTAATTCCATCGTAGGCTTGCTGGACGGTGATGGGTTGGATGAGATCTATCATGTAATCGAGTTAGTTTTGTTAGGGTTTGATCCCTAGTATCCACTATGTTCTAAGATTGATGTTGCTATGACTTTGCTATGCTTAATGCTTGTCACTAGGGCCAGAGTGCCATGATTTCAGATCTGAACCTATTATGTTTTCATGAATATATGTGTGTTCTTGATCCTATCTTGCAAGTCTATAGTCACCTACTATGTGTTATGATCCGGCAACCCCGAAGTGACAATAATCGGGACCACTCCCGGTGCTAATGCTTTGTTCCGGTTCTCTATTAAAAGGAGGCCTTAATATCCCTTAGTTTCCGTTAGGACCCCACTGCCACGGGAGGGTAGGACAAAAGATGTCAAGCAAGTTCTTTTCCATAAGCACGTATGACTATATTCGGAATACATGCCTACATTACATTGATGAATTGGAGCTAGTTCTGTGTCACCCTATGTTATGACTGTTACATGATGAACCGCATCCGGCATAATTACCCATCACTGATCCAATGCCTACGAGTTTTCCATATACTAGTTCTTGCTTATTTACTTTCCCGTTGCTATTGTTACAATCACTACAAAACACCAAAAATATTACTTTTGCTCTCATTACTCTTTTGTTACCGTTACCACTACTATCATATTACTTTGCTACTAAATACTTTGCTGCAGATATTAAGTTATCCAGGTGTGGTTGAATTGACAACTCAACTGCTAATACTTGAGAATATTCTTTGGCTCCCCTTGTGTCGAATCAATAAATTTGGGTTGAATACTCTACCCTCGAAAGCTATTGCGATCCCCTACACTTGTGGGTTATCAGATATCCGCCGCCTGATTGTTTTCCTGAGCCACATGGTGAAATTCAAGCCCCTCGAACCGAGCTGACATTTTGAGGACGGCGTTGCGATATGCCGCCATTTTTGGATCCTTAACGTCGAAGTCTTCATTTATTTGGGATATTGCGAGGTTCGAGTCCCCACGCACCTCCAGGCGTCGAATGCCCATAGAAACTGCCATCTGAAGACCATGTAACAGGGCCTCATATTCGGCTGCGTTGTTGGAGTCTGTGTATAATTTTTGGAGTACGTATTGGACTGTATCTCCGGTGGGGGACGTCAGGACGATGCCAGCCCCCAGACCAGCCAACATTCTAGAGCCGTCGAAGTGCATGGTCCAATTGGAGTACGTGCCGTACTCTTTAGGGAGTTCGGCTTCTGTCCATTCGGCGACGAAATTGGCCAGTACTTGCGACTTAATGGCTCGTCGAGGTTTATATGTTATGTCGAACGGGAGGAGCTCGATGGCCCATTTGGCAATCCGGCCCATGGTATCGCAGTTGTTTACTATGTCGTTGAGTGGTACTTCCGAGGCCACCGTGATTGAACACTCTTGAAAGTAGTGTCGTAGTTTCCGGGCTGCCATAAATACCTCGTATGCTATCTTTTGATAATGTGGGTACCGTGATTTGCATGGAGTCTCTAATGAATCTAGCCTCCAATAACTTGGCTAGCTCCTCTCCCATGGCTTGTCGCTTAGGTTCAGAGAAACGCCGAAGAGTCTGCTTGACCGGCTTGAATCCCTGTAGAATGTTAAGGCTATGCTCGGCCAGCCTGCGTGGGATTCCTGGCATGTCTGAAGGATGCCAGGCGAATATGTCCCAATTCTCGCGCAAGAACTCCCGTAGTGCGGTGTCTATAGCGGGGTTTAACTGTGCCCCGATGGATGCTGTTTTTGTAGGGTCCGTTGGGTGGACTTGGAATTTGACTATTTCATCTGCTGGTTTGAAAGAGGTGGACTTGGGTCTTTTGTCGAGTATCACGTCGTCCCTGTCCACTGTGGAGCGCAGCGCAGTTAGTTCCTCCACCGCAAGGGCTCCGGATAATGCCCGCGAGGGCTAGTGCGGCTATTTTGTTTTCGGCGCGGAGTGCTATGTCCGGATCACTAGTGAGAGTGATGATTCCACTGGGCCCGGGCATTTTGAGCTTCATGTACCCGTAATGGGGTATGGCTTGGAAGATCGTGAATGCCTCCCGCCCTAAAAGGGCATGGTATCCGCTACCAAACGGGGCCACTTGGAATGTAATTTCTTCGGACCTGTAATTCTCCGGAGTGCCGAATACCACGTCTAGTGTGATTTTCCCAGCGCAACATGCCTCCCGACTGGGGATGATTCCTCTGAAGGTCGTGCTACTTTGCTCAATGCAGTTTCTGTCTAATTCCATTTTTTGAAGAGTCTCTTCATAAATGAGGTTTAATCCGCTGCCGCCATCCATGAGTAATTTAGTAAGCCGAAAGCCGTCCACAATTGGGCTGAGGACCAAGCGACTGGTGCTCAGGCTGTTCGGAATTTAGGTTCATCACTGGCATTGAAGGTGATAGCCGTGTCGCTCCATGGATTTATTGTTGCCACGTGGCAGATTTTGGCAAGGCTGCGGAGTGTTCGCTTACGCCTATTATTTGAGGCGAAGGTCTCGAAGACTGTCAATACTGTATTGTTATCCATGGGATGGTGCTCTGCGGTGTTTTGAATGAGGAGATCCTCACCGCTCTTGGACACCTGCCGGAGTACCCAACATACTCTAAGGTTGTGTGTTGGTGTGGTATCCTCCGTACTGTGAATTTTGTAGGGCCCATTAAGCCATCCCTCCAATACGGTTCCGCACCCTGTAGTGGGCTTTTGCTTCTTTGTAATTGAGTCGGGCGACTTGTGAGAGTGCACCCTTTTAGTTCGGACTGGATGTTTAGTCAGAGCCGGATTATCCAAAAAATTTGCTTGGGTTTTCCAGGCGCTTTCCATCGCACAACACTTCCGTACTATGGCCGCCAAGTCTGCGAAGCGTGTTATATCACGGCGACTTATGGCGTTGAGGATTCCCTTGTCCGTGCAATTATTGCGAAAGAATGAAAATGCGTCTTCCTGGCGACAGTCCTTGACCTTGTTCATTACATGGAGGAATCTGGCCCAATAGTGATGTACTGTTTCCTGGGGCTCTTGCCTAATGTGGGAAAGTTCGTTTGTATCTGGGTGGGTGGGTGGATTTAAGTCTGAACTTTGACCCGATCTGGAACCTAGGGGCGGAGGAGTTTCCGATCTTTGAAGTTCGGGCTCCGGGATGTTGCCCAATAGGTCCGGCCCACTGCCTGATTCTAGGTTCAGGGTTTGGGCGATGTCGTCCTGTAGACGGGTATCCGGCTCGGAGAGCTCGGGAATCCGGACATAGTTTGTCCTCAAGGTAGAGGAAGAATCGCCGCATTGGTCCTCCACCACCGCTATCTGATGGGTGACCGACGGGGAGTTAATCTCCCTTTGGTCGGTTTAAGCCCAATCGGATCATAGTCTGTAGCGACTCCCAAAGCGGCGATGCAATCAAGAGCTCGTTCAAAGAGGAGAGCTCCATTGGGTTCATCCGCTCGGTAAACTCCGAGCCAACATGAAGGCTGTTTTCGATGACCCGAGAAGTCATCGTTGGCGTAGCGGCCGAACGGACGGTCATAACGAAGCCGCCTAGTTGGAGAGTTTGGCCTGCAGCCAAGGCTCCCCCAGAGGTGATGTCGTCCCTGACAACGAGACGAGCCATCCTTCCTTACGGTGACGGCACAGTGGAACTCTCAATGAAAGCACCAATGTCAGTGTCAAAACCGGCGGATCTCGGGTAGGGGGTCCCGAACTGTGCGTCTAAGGCGGATGGTAACAGGAGGCGGGGGACACGATGTTTACCCAGGTTCAGGCCCTCTCGATGGAGGTAATACCCTACTTCCTGCTTGATTGATCTTGATGATATGAGTATTACAAGAGTTGATCTACCACGAGATCGTAGAGGCTAAACCCTAGAAGCTAGCCTATGCTATGATTGTCCTAGTCCTACGGACTAAACCCTCCGGTTTATATAGACACCGGAGGGGGCTAGGGTTACACAGAGTCGGTTACAAGGGAGGAGGTCTACATATCCGTATCGCCAAGCTTGCCTTCCACGCCAAGGAGAGTCCCATCCGGACACGAGAGGAAGTCTTCAATCTTGTATCTTCATAGTCCAATATTCCGGTCAAAGGATATAGTCCGGCTGTCCGGAGACCCCCTAATCCAGGACTCCCTCACTCCGGCTTTCAGACAAGTCGGCTGTCCGTTGATTCAGCTCCTGAACCTTGGAGTTGAAGACGGTCGCACGGAGGTTGTGATAGTCCTGCAATGGGGATATCAGATAATGTCAGTACTCGGAGCCTGCCAATTAAAGTTCCGAGCCGCCTGCTCAGCAGTCGGCCCGAAACTCAGGGACTACACCCAATGGGTGCGCTGGCGCGCCCCCACAGAGAAGCACAAGAAATAGAAACAAAGAAAGAAGGAAACATACCCAGATGGCCTCTCGCGAGTCCAGAAACGCCGTGTTGCAGTGCTTGAGAGCTTCGGCCTCGGCCCGGAGTTTGTCCTAGACGTCTAGGAGCGCTCGATTCAACGGGCCCGTTCCGCCTCCCCGCACCAAACCGACGGGCGCGGCGCTGGACGCCTCGGCGTCCGAGATCGAGGAGCTCGTGGCGCCAGTGTCCAGCGGGCGTGGCGCCGAAGCTGCCTTTGCAAGCCGGCGACGCGTGGGTGTGCGGACCTCAGGAGTCGGGTCCGTCACCACCTCGTTTCCGGCTGGCGGCACCGGCGGGTCCGCCGGCTGCTCGCCTTGCGCGTTCCTGGACGGCGGCGATGGAGGCACGATCACGTCCGGCATGGCGGCGTCACCGCCATCCCTCTCCATGACAGGGTGCTCGCCGCCGGCTTCCCCAGTCCGCGCCACGAACTCCGGTGGTGGCGGCGCGGAGTTCAGGGGAGTGACGAATATCGCCGACTGGTGGCGCGCGGCTTCTTCAGCCTGCTTCTTCGCCACGACGGCTGCCTCAGCTTCTGCCAGCTTCTTCAGGGCGGCATCCTCCGCCCTTTCCGCTTCCGCCTTCTCCAGGTGGGCGGTCTCCTGCTCCTCGCGCGCCTCCCGCGCGTTTCGCTCCGTTGCCTCTCGGAGGTCGGCGGCCGGGTCGACTCGCCGGGTGGTGGCAGAGGTCTCCGCCGACCCAACGATGGAGGCGGCGGCCGACTTCTCAAGAGAGAGTGGAGCCCTAAGTCAAGAAGATAAAGTGAAGGAAACTCAGAAAGAATCAAGAAGGAAAAAATGAAGGCGCGAGAGGAAGGTAGTGCTTACGCAGAAACCAGTTGCGGATCCTTCACCGCCTTGCGGAAGCGGAGGGCCTTCGCGGCCGCTTCAACCCGCTTGGTCGCCGCGGCCGAACCCTTGGGCTTTTTCGGCCGGCTGCCGAACAAGCTCGGCGCGGCCCTGCGTTTCTTCGCACCACCCTGGGCGTCCGGCGCGGCGGATGAGCTTGTGCCCGGCTGGTTGGACCCTGGCTGGTGACGCAGGGCGAATTCCCCCGCATCATCGTCAGGCCAGTCCTCGAGGCCCTCCGAGCCCTGAGCCGCCTGCGCCACCGCCTCCTCCCTCGGCGTCGTCCTCCAAGGCCGCCGCCCCCAAGTCGGGATCATCCACGTCGCTCTCCGCTCGGTTGGGGAGGAATTGACGCTCCGGCCCCGTGGCGCCGGCGGCCGGCTGGAGGAGGGGGCTTTGCTCAAAGGCCGATTGGTCAGGTTGGACAGGCAGAACTCGGCAACAAAAAAGATAGAGAAAAAGAAAGATAACATACCATATGCGGGGGTCGGCGCGTGAATACGGATCCTTGCCGAACCGCCACTCTTCCGTGAGCTTGCAGTTCGCAAGGTAGTTCACTATATGAGCTACCTCTGCGTGAGGCATCTCCTTGGTGCATAGCCGGCTTGGGTCCCGATGCCCGCTCATTTGGCAGATCATGTGAGGGCGGCCCTGGAGCGGGAGCACCCGGCACACCACGAAGGCGGACAACAAGTCGGGCCCGGTCAGGCCCTCCGACTGTGTCAACACTCGGAGCCGCGCGATTGCGGCGGCTCTAGAAGGCGACAGTGTCCTAGCCTGGTACGACCAGTTGGGCCGCCTCCCAGCCGGCGGGCCGGCTACGTAAGCCGGCAAGTCGACCCAGTCGCCCTCCGGGAAGACGCTCTTCAGTACGACCGCTGCCACATCTTCACCGACTTGATCAGCGTGATGGGAGGAAACAGATTTTTGGCTGCCGGCCTCTGCACCGCAATGAAGGCGCCGCATTGAGCCGGCACGCCCGCAACGAGGGTGCCGAGCTTGGTGTAGAAGAAATTCCCCCCAAAGCTCGATGGTGGGGAGGACGCCGAGGAAGCCTTCACACAGAGTGGCGAAGGCGGACAGCAGCACCACCGTGTTCGGGGTGAGGTGGTGCGGCTAAAGATTGTAGAACTCGAGGAAGGACCGGAAGAAGCCGCTCGCCGGCAGGCCGAGGCCGCGCAGGCAGTGCAAGCGGAAGACGACCCGCTCGCCCTCCTCCGGCGCCGGCGAGATCTCCCTCTCCGGCGCGAGGCGAACCTTCACGTAGTCTTTGCCGGGCAGCCGCCGCGTCTGGCGAAGGAAATCGATGTGGTCCTCATGGACTTCAGAGCCATCCCATGCTCCGGAGCGCTCCATGGGGGGCGTGGGGTTGGCAGACAAGCTCATCGGAGACAAGTAGCGGCAGCGCCCCGGCATGGCCTGGAGGAGCTGTGGCGAAAGGAAGAAGAAAGAGGCAAGAATGGGGTGGAGGGACGCGCGTGCTCAGCCGCTCCCACTGCTCCCCCTACTTATAGGTCTATGGGTTGCGAAGCCGAGGGGGCGATCATGGGAATTACTGTGCCCACGACCCCATGCCCCCACCTTTATCGCGCAAGTTACTGCGCGCAGTAACTCCACGAGGAAACTCAACCGCTCACCTCGGCCGCAGCGGATCCGCTCGCGTGCCGAGGCCCGGTAGTGGCGGGCCCCGCCCACAGGCGCGTCCCATCGCGTGTGTGGGCTGGCAGACCGGCCCGGCCGCTCGGCGCCACGTGGCATGCCCATGACGGGAGGCGGCCTGGAAGCTTAGCAAGCACGCCACCTGGTTCCCGCCGTCGCGTTCGAAGTTACGGACAAGTCTGGCTGGACGAGGCCGACTCCCGCTAGGCGGCTCGGTAGAAGTCGGACGAGGCTCCACCTCAAGCACTCGAAGAAGGAAACTGCTGAGGCTCCTCGGCTGCTCAGCCGCGGCGCCTCACCAGCTTCGGGGACTACTGTCGAAGTAATGGGCCACGGGTAGGCTAACCCGAGTCTCTGGACCTTTCAAGACATCGGGGTTAGCTGCGCCCCTCAAGGCATCAAGACGGAATGCCGCCTTCTGGTGGCTGGCCGGAGGAATAGCCGGCTGCCCGTAGACGGCCGAGTTCCAGAAGCCGGCACCAAGACAAGCCGACTCCTAGTAGGCGGCTTCCAGAGAAGCCGGCCCCTAGCAGTCGGCCCGTGCCGCCTTCAAAGTCCGCGCTCTCATCAAGAAAGACAAGACAGGGAGTGGCTACAGCGTAGCCCATCCCTCCCAAATCCAGGGCCGGGCATGGCCACAGTGCCCCGTACAGACGGAGATCTCCACATGACGCAGCACTGTTGCCACTTCCCCCTTGACATCATCCCCGACGAGCGGAGCCCTGTTCCCATGACAGCCTGTCGGTACGGCCCGCGGGCGGCGGGCCCCACCAGGCAGCGAGAACCCAGAAGGTGGAGGAAGCCGGACTAGCCGGACCTGTGGGCAGCCGAGTTCCAGCAGGCAGCCAACTCCTCCCTCAGGACCCGTGCACCATTACCCAGACAAGACGCGGAGTGGCTACAGTGATCGCCCGCCAGGCGACGGGACTGTAGCCATGACCCCCCAACTAAGTCTGCGTCATTAGCATCACGGCTACAATGATCAGCAGCCGGCAAGACCCGCAAGAAGCGGGAGCGGCCTGTCGGCTCCGTACCTAACCAGTCGGCGGGCCCCAGCAGCCAGCGGAGAAGCCGGAGGCCGGAGACACTAGCAGCCGGGTCGTACACCCGGCGAGATTACCAATGTACTCATGGGGGGTAGGCCTATATAAACCCCCCAGGGCACCCATGCAAAGGGTTCCCAACCTGTTAGAACTAGACTCACCCATAGAGAAAGGAGTGAGCTAGCCTTGCTTTCTTCCACCTCTAGCAAATAGCTCGAGGAGCACCATTGTATCACTAGTGCCTTAGTGATCATGCGGAGACCCCGCAGAGCAGGACTAGGGGTGTTATCTCCACGGAGAGCCCCGAACCTGGGTAAAGTTCGCCGGTATATGTGTCTACGCCTCATCCCGCTTCCAGGCACCGGCGACGTTCTACTCGCTCCCACCATGATAATCCATCCATTGGCATATGTCGCACCTAACCCCCGACAGCATGCCTCTCAAAATGTATTCATCTCTGTTTTAAGCAATGAGCTCTGGCACTTCTGCAAATCCATGCTTCCCTCTATGAAGGGCCTATCTTTTACTTTTCAATTTTTACTTACATGCCAGAGTCAATAGTATTCCTTCTCATTTCAACCTCAATTATTCTCTAGTTGGAAAGCACCATGCGGTGGGGAAAGATCTAGGCATATATGGCCATTCAAATATATTTGATCATGAATTATTATTGTTGACAATTATCTCTATGATAAATAAGTTAGGGGGCAAAACATTAAGCCCCTATCTTTCTCTGTGTTTGATGGATGCCATTTGTTCTAAAAATATGCTTTGAGTACTAGCAATCATAGAAGACTATAAGATAATTGAGTATGTGGAGCTCTTACTTAGACATTGTTGAAAATAAGTTGAATTGCAATTGTTTGGTGACTAAGAACATAGGTTGTTAAGTTTCAAGAGAATGAATTGTTTGAACCGTAACATGTGAATTGATTGCTACTTGATCGTGAGAACTTTTATAAGATGAGCTATTGTTTGTGATATATAATTATGCTAGAAAAGTGTTTGGGCCTATCATTGATCAAACTTATGCACTATACTAGCATTCACACTTCATAAATTATTTATTTTATCATTTACCTACTCGAGGACGGGCAGGAATTAAGCTTGGGGATGCTGATACGTCTCCAACATATCTATAATTTATGAAGTATTCTTGCCATGTTTACAACAATTTTGTATGGTTTTGGTATGATTTGATTAGAACTAACCCGGACTGACGATGTTTTCAGCAGAACTACCGTGGTGTTGTTTTTTGTGGAGAAATAAATGTTCTCTGAATGGGCTGAAAATTTACGGTGATTTTTTGTGGACCATAAGAGACCCCAGTTCAAGGAAGGACCAGAAGCCTCACGAGGAAGCGACAAGCATGGTAGGCGCGGGTCCACCCACCCCCCAGGTGGCACCTACCGAGCTTGTCGCTCCCTCGTGGGCCCCCTTGACGTGAAACCAACGCCAAAAATTTCTATAAATACCAAAAAACCTAGAAAGAAACCTAGAACTTCCGCTCCGCCGCCGCAAGCCTCCGTAGCAAAGTGATCTCATCTGGAGGCCTTCTCTGGCACCCTACCGGAAGCGGAAATCATCACCGGAGGCCATCTTCATCATCCCGGCGGCCGCCATGACGAGGAGGGAGTAGTTCACCCTTGAGGCTGGGTGTATGTACCAGTAGCTATGTGTTTGATCTCTCTCTCTCTCTCTCTCTCTCGTGTTCTTGATTTGGCACGATCTTGATGTACCACGAGCTTTGTTAATATAGTTGGACCATATGGTGTTTCTCCCTCTCGATCTTGTTGTGATGCATTGAGTTTTACCTTTGAGGTTTCACTATTATCGTGTTGATTTATTTTTGGATTTGAGAACACTTGATGTATGCCTTGCATATGGATACCCGTGGTGACAATGGGGTGTTCTATTGATTCACTTGATATATGTTTTGGTATTCAATTTGCAGATTATCGTGACATTGGGGTAATCTATGTATAGGGGTTGATACACATTTTCGTCTTTCTTTCTCTGGTAGAAATCTTGGGGCACCCTTTGAAGTTCTTTGTGTTGGATTGAATATTATGGATCTGAAGTTGTTTGATGCATACTGAATAATCAATTCACGAATAGTTGTGGTGACATTGGAGTATCTAGGTGACATTAGAGTTGGTTGATGTGTATCATATGGTGTTATTTGAGTACGAACTCTAGGGCTGTTTGTGACACTTATAGGGATGGCTCAACAGATTGATTGAAAAATATAACTTTGAGGTGGTTTCGTACCCTACAACAATTTCATCTTATGTTCTTCGCGAGATAAGAACTTTGGAGTGACTATTTGTCGCACGTTGAGGGATTGTTATATGACTCAATTATGTTAGCACCGTTGAGAGATTGCACTAGTGAAAGTACGAACCCTAGGCCTTGTTTCTAAGCATTACAATACCGTTTGTGCTCCGTTTTATCACTTGCTACCTTGCTGTTTTTTTATTTTCAGATTACAAAATTGTATCTACTATCCATATACTACACTCTTATCACCATCTCTTCACCGAACTAGTGCACCTATACAATTTGCCATTGTATTGGGTGTGTGTGTTGGGGACGCAAGAGATTTCTTGTATTTGATTTCAGGGTTGTTTGAGAGAGACTATCTTTATCCTATGCCTCCCACAGATTGATAAACCTTAGGTCATCCACTTGAGGAAACATTGCTACTGTCCTACAAAACTCTGCGCTTGGAGGCCTGATACGTCTCCAATGTATCTATAATTTTTTATTGTCGCATGTTATTATATTATCTATTTTGGATGTTTTATATGCATTAATATGCTAATTTATATTATTTTTTGGACTAACTTATTAGCCTAGAGCCCAGTGTGAGTTTCTGTTTTTTCCTTGTTTTTGAGTTTCATAGAAAAGGAATATCAAACGGAGTCCAAACAGAATAAAACTTCCGCGATGATTTTTCTTGGACCGGAAGACACACGTGGGACTTGGAGTCCAAGTCAGAGAACACCAGAGGAGACGACAAGCCAGGGGCGCGCCCTAGGGGGGCGCACCCCTAGGGCTTGTGGGCCCCTTGAAGACCCCCTGACCTCCTACCTTGGCCTATAAATTTAGAAATATTCCAGAAACCCTAAAAGCGTCCACCAAAATACTTTTCTGGTACCGCAGGTCTCTGAACTCATGAGATCCCATCTGTAGGCCTCTTCCGGTACTCTGTCGGAGGGGGATTCGATCATGGAGGGCTTCTACATCAACTCTATTGCCCTTCCGATGAAGCGTGAGTAGTTTACCACAGACCTATGGGTCCACACCTAGTAGCTAGATGGCTTCTTCAATCTCTTTGATCTTCAATACAATGTTCTCCTCGATGTTCTCGGAGTTCTATCCAATGTAATCTTCTTTTGCGGTGTGTTTGTCGAGAGGTGAATTGTGGTTTTATGATTAGATTATCTATGAATATTATTTGAATCTTCTCTGAATTCTTATATGCATGATTTTATATCTTTGTATTTCTCTTCGAATTATCGGTTTGGTTTGGCCAACTAGATTGGTAGTTCTTGCAATGGGAAAGGTGCTTAGTTTTGGGTTCAATCTTGCGGTGTCCTCACCTAGTGACAAAGTAGGGGTAGCGAGACACGTATTGAATTGTTGCCATCAAGGGTAAAAAGATGGGGTTTATATCATATTGCTTGAGTTTATCCCTCTACATCATGTCATCTTACTTAAAGCGTTGCTCTATTCTTATGAACTTAATACTCTAGATGCAGGCAGGAGCCGGTCGATGTATGGAGTAATAGTAGTAGATGCATAATTGTTTCGGTCTACTTGTCACGGACATGATGCCTATATTCATGATCATTGCCTTAGATATCGTCATAGCTTTGCGCTTTTCTACCAATTGCTCGGCAGTAATTTGTTCACCCATCATATTATTTTCTTTCAAGAGAGAAGACTCTTGTGAAACCTATGGCCCCGGGGTCTATTTTCCATCTATAGTTTTCAGATCATAAACCAAAAAACCCAAAAATACCTTGCTGAGTTTTATTAACTTTTACGTTTTAGTAATCTTTTATATCTATCTCTATTAGATCTCACCTTTGCAAGTGACCGTGAAGGGATTGACGACCCCTTTATCGCGTTGGGTGCAAATGTTTCATTGTTTGTGTAGGTGCATATATTGGGGACTTGCTTGTATCTCCTACTGGATTGATACCTTGGTTCTTAACTAAGGGAAATACTTATCTCTACTATGCTGCATCACCCTTTCCTTTTCAAGGGAAAAACCAACACAAGCTCAAAAAGTAGCAGGAAGAATTTCTAATGCCGTTGCGGGGGAGATCTACATCAAGCCTACCAAGTACCTATCATAAACTCTCATCTGTTGCATTACATTATTTGCCATTTGCCTCTCGTTTTCCTCTCCCCCACTTCTAAAACGTTTCCAGAAAAAACACAAAAACGTTTGCCTTTTTATTCGCCTTCTTTCCGTTTACCTTTATGTCTTACTTGGTTTGTTTCCTTGTTTACTTGGCATAATTGTGTTTATTCAAATTCGGGAGCAAAGAGATTATGGATCCTCATCCACTTGCTAATCTTTATAAAAGATCCAATTATGATGGACCAATTGCTAGTGAATTGAGTGCACTAGATTATCTATATGAGGTTTTGCTTGAAATTCGTGAATCTGAAAATTGTGATGAAGTGTTGAAAGAAGAAAATTATAAAATGATTCATGATAGTGCCTTGAATGAAAAGTATGATTGCAATGATGTTATTATAAATTCAATTAATGTCAATTGTGTTAATGATATGCAAAACCCTAAGCTTGGGGATGCTTATTTTGCTATGTCTACTACTTGTTGCAATGATCATGATTGGGGTGATTCTTCTTATGATCTTGAAAATTTATTTAAGCCCCATGATGAATATGAGATTGATAATAATGGTTGCAATAATATTGAATGTGGGTTTGGAAGAGTGTCAACTTTAGATCCCACATATTTGAAGAATGTTCAATCATATGAATTTTTTTGATAAAAGTGGGTTTGGAGAGGTCATGACTTTAGTTAATGTTAATCCCACTATTTTGGAAGAGTGTCAACTTCGCATGCATGCGGATCATGGTCAGAATATGTTATGTGATAGCTATATTGTTGAATGTTTTTATGATCCTACATGTAATTATTATGAGATAGGAAAATATGGTTGTAGAAATTTTCATGTTACTAAATTACCTCTCTTCATGTTGAGATTGCTATCGTCTCTTTCTTCTTCCTTGCATATGCTAGTTTTTCTTGCGTTGATAATTTGTTTGCTTATAAAATTCCTATGCATAGGAAGTATGTTAGACTTATATGTGTTTGTCGCATGTTTTATGAAGCTCTCTTTGTGCATCAATTCTTGTCTTTCGTGTGAGCATCATTGAAATCTCAATGCCTAGCTAAAAGGCTTTAAAGAAAAACGCTTGTTGGGAGACAACCCAATATTTTTATTTCCTGTTTTTCAATAAATATATCATCTAGCCTCTGGATAGATGTCTTTTCATGTTTTAATTTAGTGTTTGTGCCAAGTAAGACCTTTGGGATAGTTTGGAACATTGTTGATTTGATCTTGCTGAAAAACACAAACTTTTGCGCCCAGTAAAATAATTTTAAAAATTCACATAAGCGTGATTTCGATCTGAATTTTTTAAATAATATTTATGTACAAATTTACCAGGTTGTCCAATTTTTTCAGAATTTTTGGAGTTACAGAAGTATTCGAAGTTTTCAAATTGCTACAGACTGTTCTGTTTTTGACAGATTCTGTTTTCTATGTGTTGTTTTCTTATTTTGATGAATCTGCAGGTAGTATCGGAGGGTATGAACCATGGAGAAGTTGGAATACAGTAGATATTACACTAATATAAATAAATAATGAGTTCACAACAGTACCAAAAAGTGGCGATTTATTTTCTTATACTAACAGATCTCATAAGATTTTCTGTTGAGTTTTGTGCTGTGAAGTTTTCAAGTTTTGGGTAAAGATTTGATGGACTATGGAATAAGGAGTGGAAAGAGCCTAAGATTGGGGATGCCCAAGGCACCCCAAGGTAATATTCAAGGACAACCAAGCATCTAAGCTTGGGGATGCCCCGGATGGCATCCCCTCTTTCATCTTCGTCTATCGGTAAATTTACTTGAGGCTATATTTTTATTCACCACATGATATGTGCTTTTCTTGGAGCGTCTTGTATGATATGAGTCTTTGTTTTTTAGTTTGCCACAATCATCCTTGCTGTGCACACCTTTTGAGAGGGACACGCATGAATCGTGAATTTATTAGAATACTCTATGTGCTTCACTTATATCTTTTGAGCTAGGCGATTTGCTCTAGTACTTCACTTATATCTTTAGAGCACATCGCTGGTTTTATTTTATAGAAATTGATGAACTCTCATGTGTCACTTATATTATTTTGAGAGTCTCTAAACAGCGTGGTAATTTTCTTAGGTTGTGAATTTAGTCCTAATATAATGGGCATCCAAGAGGGATATAATAAAAACTTTCATATAGAGCATTGAATACATGAGAAGTTTGATTCCTTGCATTTGTCTTGAGATATGAAGATGGTGATATTAGAGTCATGCTAGTACTAAATTGTGGAGTCGAAGAAATAACTGCATTAAGGCTGTGATTCCCGTAGCATGCACGTATGGTCTCCTAGTTATGTCATGAAGTTGGAGCGCAATTTATTCTTGATTGTCTTCCTTTGAGTGAAAGTCGGGAGCGCGTGATGGTTAACTCCTACCAACCTCTCCCCTAGGAGCATGCGTAGTAGTACTTTGCTTTGAGTGCTTATAGATTTTTGGCAATAAGTATGTGGGTTCTTTATGACTAATGTTGAGTCCATGGATTATACGCACTCTCACCCTTCCACCTTTGCTAGTGATACGTCTCCAACGTATCTACTTTTCCTAACGCCTTTCCTCTTGTTTTGGACTCTAATTTGCACGATTTGAATGAAACTAACCCCGGACTAACGCTGTTTTCACCAGAACTACCATGGTGTTGTTTTTGTGCAGAAATAAAAGTTCTCGGAATGGAACGAAACTTTGTGAGGATTTTTTATATAATAAAAGAGAATTTCTGGAGCCAAGAGACACATGAGGGGGGCACCTGGGTGGGCACAACCCACCAGGGCGCTCCTGCCCCCCAGGCTCGCCCAGGTGGGTTGTCCCCACCCAGTGGCCCCGCAGACCCTGAAACTGACGCTATAAAATCTTATTTTTCTAGAAAAAAATCAGGGAGAAAGAATTATCACGATCCAGGAGACGGAGCCGCCGTCACCTCCTGTTCTTCACCGGGAGGCCAGATCTGGGCCCGTTTGGGGCTCCGGAAAGGGGGATCTTCATTCTTCGTCATCATCAACCCTTCTGCATCGACAATTCCATGATGCTCCCCACCGGGAGTGAGTAACTCCTTCGTAGGCTCGCTGGTCGGTGAGGAGTTGGATGAGATTCATCATGTAATCGAGTTAGTTTTGTTAGGGATTGATCCCTAGTATCCACTATGTTCTGAGATTGATGTTGGTATGACTTTGCCATGCTTAATGCTTGTCACATTGGGCCCGGGTGCCATGATTTCAGATCTAAACCATTTGTGTTATCACCATTATATCCATGTTCTAGATCCGATCTTGCAAGTTATAATCACCTACTACGTGTTATGATCCGGCAACCCCGGAGTGACAATAGTCGGGACCACTCCCGGTGATGATCGTAGTTTGAGGAGTTCATGTATTATCCGTGTGTTAATGCTTTGTTCCGGTTCTCTATTAAAAGGAGGCCTTAATATCCCTTAGTATCCATTATGGACCCCGTTGCCATGGGAGGGTAGGACAAAAGATGTCATGCAAGTTCTTTCCATAAGCACTTGTGACTATTTACGGAATACATGCCTACATTATATTTATGAACTGGAGCTAGTGCCGTATCACCCTAGGTTATGAGTGTCACATGATGAATATCATCGAACAAATTACCGATCCAATGCCTACGATTTTATCTTATATTGTTCTTGCTAAGTTACTACTGTATGTTATTCAATAATTCCTCAGCTTGTCCAACAGTTTGTTCCCTGAAAACACAACCAGCAAAACTATCTAGGAAGTCCCTAGAAGCATGGGTTAGTCCATTATACAAGATATCAAGTATTTCATTCTTCTTAAGGATGATCAGGCAAAGCATTAAGTAACTGGCAAAGCCTCCCCCAAGCTTGTGGGAGACTCTCTTCTTTAGTATGCACAAAGTTAAATATTTCCTGTAAGGCAGCTTGTTTCTTATGAGCAGGAAAATATTTTTCAGAGAAGTAATAAATCATATCCTGGGGACTACGCACACAACCAGGAGCAAGAGTATTGTACCAAGCTTTAGCATCACCTTTTAATGAGAACGGAAATAATTTGAGAATAAAGTAATAGCGAGTCTTCTCATCATGAGTAAAAAGGGTGGCTATGTCATTCAACTTAGTAAGATGTGCCACAACAGTTTCATTTTCATAACCATGGAAAGGATCAAATTCAACCAAAGTAATTAACTCTGGGTCGACAGAGAATTCATAATCCTTAGCATCAATAAATATATGTGAGGTAGAAAACTTAGGATCATATTGCATTCTAGCATTCAGAAATTTTTCTTTATACTTGCATAATAATTTCTCCAGATCATCTCTATCCTTACAAGCAAGAATATATCTAGTTGTCTCCTCATTCATAACATAACCTTCCGGTACCTTAGGCAATTCATATCTAGGAAGGTTAGTTCTAGCAGGTGTTTCAGGAGTTTCTGTTTCAAGCTCATCATCAGATTCAACAACATCATGTTGTATTACTCTAGCAATTTGTTCATCAAGAAAGTCACCAAGTGGCACATCATCATCAAGCAAGGTACTAGCATCATAATAAGCATCATTCATAGTAGAAGTAGCATCATCAATAACTTGCGACATATCAGGATTAACAGCATGTGGTGGTGTTGCAAGTTTACTTATAACAGAAGGTGAATCTAAAGCAGAACTGGATGGCAGTTCCTTACCTCCCCTTGTCTTAGAGGGATAAATCTTAGTCTTAACATCCTTCAAATTCTTCAAAGTGATAATATGATAATAATCCCAAGTGACTCAACAAATATAGCTATGCTCCCCGGCAACGGCGCCAGAAAAAGGTCTTGATAACCCACAAGTATAGGGGATCGCAACAGTTTTCGATGGTAGAGTATTCAACCCAAATTTATAGATTCGACACAAGGGGAGCCAAAGAATATTTGAAGGTATTAGCAGCTGAGTTGTCAATTCAACCACACCTGGAGATTAATTATCTGTAGCAATGTGATCAGTAGCAAAGTAATATGATAGTTTTGATAATAGTAGCAGCAGTAACGGTAACAGTGATAGCAGTAGTTTTTTAACAAGTGCAGCAGTAACGATAGCGAGAAATTATGATGATTGGACTCTTCCCGAACCACCGCCTAAACCCACTCCAAAGAAGAGGGGTATATTATATCTCAGTCCTGAAGATATGCAAGAGGCAAAAAAATCTATGAAGGAAAAAGGTATCAAAGCTGAGGATGTCAAAAATTTACCTCCTATTGAAGAAATGCATGGGCTTAATGCACCACCACTGCCTAAGGTGGTAGAGGTAAATTCTCTAATGAAATTTAATGATAATGACAATCCTCACAATATGCACCCTAGCCAATGCCTTTATGAGTTTGAAAATTACATTAGAAACCAAGATCACTTCAATGCAAATATTATGAAACAACTGAAATGTAATTCTGATATGATTGCTCGCTTGAGTGACTTGTTATTTGCAATAACAAATGATGTTAGAGGTGTTGGAAAACATGCTTCTATGGTTCAAACCCAGTTAGAACAAGTTGCTAAATCTCAAAGAAAATTTCTTGATGAAATGAATAATAACATACATGACTTTGGTGTTAGAGTTGCAACTAGAGGAGGTAAAATGACTCAGGAACCACTTTATCCTGAGAGACACCCAAAAAGAATTGAACAGGATTCATAAAGGAACAAGACCACTGCACCTAGTCCTTCTAAAAAGAAGAAAAAAAAGAAAAATGATAGGACTTTGCATGCTACTAGTGAACCTGAAGTAGAAAAACCTACTGTTAAAAAGAAATATGAAATGATTATTGTTGGGGACATTCATATCCTCGTTGAGGTAACTTAGTGATTTATGAAAGTTCTTCGATTTCATGCTAATCAAAAGTGGTTGTTAATAAGACTTGATCAACCTTATTAATGGATCATTTTTGAGAGGTATGAAGTTGATGAATGTTTTGACTATAATGAAGTTGATGAATTTAGTAAGCACTACCTTCCGTCCCTACCTTTTATTTTTTGTCCTATTAGTTAAATAAAATAAAATGCCATATTTTGTCTATTTCCTGAATTTCCCGTGCAATAAAAAAAGACCCAAAAATAAAAGTTTTCAGAATGCTCTGAAAATTTAATATGGTTTTTTTTCTGAATATTTCAGAATTTCTGGTGCAAATAATATCAGAGGGAGGTGCACCAGGTGGGCACAACCCACCTGGGCGTGCCAGGAACCCCAAGAGCGCCCTGGTGGGTTGTGGTCCCCACGTGGGCCCCCTCACATATCCCTTCAAACCACATCATCACTTACCTCCAGAAAAATTCTCCGTTGCTCTCTCTCCCATGTTCTTGCTCCCAAACCCGCGGATTTCGATCTCTTTGCTCGAAGCTCCGTTTCCAAAAATGTTTCGGGGGATTGTTGCTTGAAAATTGTATGCGAATATGATGAACCTCTTTGGAAGGAGTTCTTCGAGGAGGAGATCATCGGGGGCATCTTCTAGTGAGAGATCTGGTCATCGGTCTTATGTTGAACCAAGTGAAAATTCCATACGAGATGCCGCCACCAAAACATGCTTATGACCTTGTGATGATTATATGGTGCGTGTGGACATTAAGGAGGAATTTGAGCAATATGTTCACAATGCAAGTCTCGGTCCCTACATTTCAGATAAGTGCGATCAACACCACACTCTCACTAAATCTTTTATCAAAGGATTTATATTCCATCCCCGTGAGTCTAGGGTGTCATTGAAACTTTATGAAAATCCATTTACCATATCACTAGAGAGTTTTTCTCACCACTGCAAACTTCCATTCTGGGGTTCGCTTGATGAACCGCCAAGGGCTGAGTACCAATCATTCCTGACTAGTCTTTGCTACGGTGAAACGAGGGGATTGACGCAAGGTAGAATAAAGAGCATTCATTTTCCCGCGATTCAGTACTTTGCTTTATTTAATGGGAAATGTATTGTAGGCAAACAAGATTGTACTACACTTTGCGCTCCAGACTTGAGCCTCATACGCACCGCTCTCACCGGTGATAGGAGTTATGTGTTGGAAATATGCCCTAGAGGCAATAATAAAATGGTTATTATTATATTTCTTTGTTCATGATAATAGTCTATTATTCATGCTATAATTGTGTTACCCGAAAATCGTATACACGTGTGAATACATAGACCACAACGTGTCCCTAGTGAGCCTCTAGTTGACTGGCTCATTGATCAACAGATAGTCATGGTTTCCTGACTATGGACATTGGATGTCATTGATAACGGGATCACATCATTGGGAGAACCAATCCTAAGCATAGCTCAAAGATCGTGTAGTTCGTTTAGCTAGAGCTTTTCCAAATGTCAAGTATCATTTCCTTAGACCATGAGATTGTGCAACTCCCGGATACTGTAGGAGTGCTTTGAGTGTGCCAAACGTCACAATGTAACAGGGTGACTATAAAGGTACACTACGGGTATCTCCGAAAGTGTGCATTGGGTTAACCGAATCGAGGCAGGATTTGTCACTCCGTATGACGGAAAGGTATCTCTGGGCCCACTCGGTGATGCATCATCATAATGAGCTAAATGTGAACAAGTAGTTGATCATGGGATCATGCATTACAGTACGAGTGAAGAGACTTGCCGGTAACGAGATTGAGCGAGTGTCGGGATACCGGCGATCGAGTCTCAGCGCAAATATCGTCCGATAGACAAAGGGAATTGAGTACATGATTGATTGAATCCTCGACATCGTGGTTCATCCGATGAGATCATCGAGGAGCATGTGGGAGCCAACATGGGTATCCAGATCCGATGTTGGTTATTGACCGAGAGTCGTCTCGGTCATGTCTGCGTGTCTCCGAACCCGTAGGGTCTACACATAAGTTTCGGTGGCGCTAGGGTTGTAGAGATATTAGTATGTGGTAACCGAAAGTTGTTGAGTCCGGATGAGATCCCAGACATCACGAGGTGTTCGGAATGGTTCGGAGGTAAAGATTTCTATATAGGAAGTCAGTTTGGCCATCGGGAAAGTTTGAGGTCACGGTATTGTCTGGGACCACGGAAGGGTCCCGAGGTCCACCGGTGGGGCCACCTATCCCGGAGGGCCCCATGGGCTGAAGTGGGAGGGTAACCAGCCCCAGGTGGGCTGGTGCGCCCCCGTTGGGCTTCCCCCTGTGCCTAGGGTTGGAAACCCTGGGGACGGGGGGCGCCCCACTTGGCTTGGGGGGCAAGTTCCCGCCCTTGGTCGCCGCCCCCCTTGGAGATGGGATCTCCTACGGCCGGCGCCCCCCCTAGGGGCCCTATATATAGTGGGGGGAGGGAGGGCAGCCGCACCCTAGCCCCTGGCACCTCCCTCTCCCTCACGTCGATGCTAGCTTCAACACAGATCTGGATGACTCTAAGTCACAAACTGGATACGTGTATATTTTGAATGGTGGGGCAGTAAGCTGGTGCAGTTGCAAGCAAAGCGTTGTGGCGGGATCTACATGTGAAGCGGAGTACATGGCAGCCTCAGAGGTAGCACAAGAAGCAATCTGGGTGAAGGAGTTCATTACCGACCTAGGAGTCGTTCCCAATGCGTCGGGCCCGATGACTCTCTTCTGTGACAACACTGGAGCTATTGCCATTGCGAAAGAGCCCAGGTTTCATAGGAAGACCAGGCATATCAAGCGTCGCTTCAACTCCATTCGTGAAAGTGTTCAAAATGGAGACATAGATATTTGTAAAGTACACACGGACCTATGTCGCAGATCCGTTGACTAAACCTCTCCCTCGAGCAAAACATGATCAACACGAGAACTCTATGGGTGTTCGATTCATCACAATGTAACTAGATTATTGACTCTAGTGCAAGTGGGAGACTGTTGAAAATATGCCCTAGAGGCAATAATAAAATGGTTATTGTTATATTTCCTTGTTCATGGTAATTGTCTATTCTTCATGCTATAATTGTGTTATCCGGAAATCGTAATACATGTGTGAATACATAGACCACAACATGTCCCTAGTGAGCCTCTAGTTCACTAGCTCGTTGATCAACAGATAGTCATGGTTTCCTGACTATGGACATTAGATGTCATTGATAATGGGATCACATCATTAGGAGAATGATGTGATGGACAAGACCCAATTCTAAGCATAGCACAAGATCGTGTAGTTCATCTGCTAGAGCTTTTCTAATGTCAAGTATCATTTCCTTAGACCATGAGATTGTGCAACTCCGGATATCGTAGGAGTTTTTGGGTGTGCCAAGCGTCGAGCGTGGCGGGTGGCTATAAAGGTGCACTACTGGTATCTCCAAAAGTGTCATTGGGTTGTACGAATCGATACTTGGATTTGTCACTCCGTATGACGGAGAGGTATCTCTGGGCCCACTCGGTAATGCAGCATCATAATGAACTCAATGTGACCAAGTGTATGGTCACAGGATCATCATTACTGATGCGAGTAAAGTGACTTGCCGTAGCGAGATTAAATGAGGTATTGGGATACCGACGATCGAATCTCGGGCAAATAGCGTACCGATTGACAAAGGGAATTGTATACGGGGTTGCTTGAATCCTCGACATTGTGGTTCATCCGATGAGATCATCGAGGAGCACGTGGGAGCCAACATGGGTATCCAGATCCCGCTGTTGGTTATTGACCGGAGAGGCGTCTCGCCCATGTCGCATGTCTCCGAACCCGTAGGGTCTACACATAAGGTTCGATGGCGCTAGGGTTGTAGAGATGTGAGTATGCAGTAAACCAAAAGTTGTTGAGTCCGGATGAGATCTCGGACGTCACGAGGAGTTCGAGAATGGTCGGAGGTAAAGAATTATATATAGGAAGTTAGGTTTGACCATCGGGAAAGTTTGGGGTCCCAGATTGTCTGGGACCACCGGAAGGTCGGGGTCCACGGGTGGGGCCACCTATCCGGAGGGACCCATGGGCTGGAGTGGGAGGAACCAGCCCCTTGTGGGCTGGTGCGCCCCAGCCCCCTGCGCCTAGGGTTGGGAAACCCTAGGGGTGGGCGCCTCCACTGCTTGGGGGAAGCCACCCCGGCCGCCGCCCTTGGAAATCCCATCTCGGGCCGCCCCCTTGGGGGCCTATATAAGAGGGGGAGGGAGGGCAGCGCACCCATGCTCTAGGCGCCTCCCTCTCCCTTGCTACACCTCTCCCTCTCGCAGGCGCTTGGCGAAGCCTGCCGAGATCGCTGCTGCATCCACCACCACGCCGTCGTCTGCTGGATCTTCATCAACCTCTCCTTCCCCTTGCTGGATCAAGAAGGAGGGCGTCTTCCCAACCGCACGTGTGTTGAACGCGGAGGTGCTGTCCGTTCAGCACTTTCGGATCATCGGTGAATTGGATCACGGCAGTCGACTCCCTCAACCCCGTTCTCTTGAGCGCTTCCGCTCGCGATCTACAGCGATGCGTAGATGCACTCCTCTCTCTCGTTGCTAGATGAACTCATAGATTGATCTTGGTGAAACCGTAGAAATTTTTTATTTTCTGCAACGTTCCCCAATAGTGGTATTAGAGCTAGGTCTATGCGTAGTTCTCTTTGCACGAGTAGAACACAATTTTTTGTGGGCGTAGATGTTGTCAACTTTCTTGCCACTACTAGTCTTACTTTTGCTTCAGCGGTATTGTGGGATGAAGCGGCCTGGACCGACCTTACACGTACGCTTACGTGAGACAGGTTCCACCGACTGGCATGCACTAGTTGCATAAGGTGGCTAGCAAGTGTCTGTCTCTCCCACTTTAGTTGGAGCGGATTCGATGAAAAGGGTCCTTATGAAGGGTAAATAGAAGTTGACAAATCACGTTGTGGCTTTTACGTAGGTAAGAAAACGTTCTTGCTAGAACCCTATTGCAAAACATGCAACAACAATTAGAGGACGTCTAACTTGTTTTTTGCAGCATGTGATTGTGATGTGATATGGCCAAAAGTTGTGATGAATGATGAATGATATATATGTGATGTATGAGATCATGTTCTTGTAATAGGAATCGCGACTTGCATGTCGATGAGTATGACAACCGGCAGGAGCCATAGGAGTTGTCTTAATTATTGTATGACCTGTGTGTCATTGATTCAACGCCATGTAATTACTTTACTTTATTGCTAAACCGTTAGCTATAGTAGTAGAAGTAATAGTTGGCGAAGCAACTTCATGGAACACGATGATGGAGATCATGATGATGGAGATCATGGTGTCATCTTTGGTGACGAAGATGATCATCGAGCCCCGAAGATGGAGATCAAAGGAGCTATATGATATTGGCCATATCATGTCACTACTATTTGATTGCATGTGATGTTTATCATGTTTACTTAGAACGACGGTAGTAATAAGATGATCCCTCATAATAATTTCAAGAAAGTGTTCCCCCTAACTGTGCGCCATTGCGAAAGTTCGTTGTTTCGAAGCACCACGTGATGATCGGGTGTGATAGATTCTAACGTTCACATACAACGGGTGTAAGACATATTTACACACGCATAAACACTTAGGTCAATTTGACGAGCCTAGCATGTACATACATGGCCTCGGAACACAAGAGACCGAAAGTTCGAACATGAGTCGTATGGAAGATACGGTCAACATGGAGATGTTCACCGATGATGACTAGTCCGTCTCACGTGATGATCGGACACCGCCTAGTCGACTCGGATCATGTATCACTTAGATGACTAGAGGGATGTCTAATCTGAGTGGGAGTTCATTAAATAATTTGATTAGATGAACTTAATTATCATGAACTTAGTCTAAAACCTTTGCAAATATGTCTTGTAGATCAAATGGCCAACGCTCATGTCCACCTAAACTTCAACGCGTTCCTAGAGAAAACCAAGCTGAAAGATGATGGAAGCAACTATACGGACTGGGTCCGGAACCTGAGGATCATCCTCATAGCTGCAAAGAAAGATTATGTCTTAGAAGCACCGCTAGGTGAAGCTCCCGTCCCAGAGAACCAAGACGTTATGAACGCTTGGCAGTCTCATGCTGATGATTACTCCCTCGTTCAATGCGGCATGCTTTACAGTTTAGAACCGGGGATCCAAAAGCGTTTTGAGCAACACAGAGCATATGAGATGTTCAAAGAGCTGAAAATGGTTTTCCAAACTCATGCCCGGGTCGAGAGATATGAAGTCTCCGACAAGTTATTTAGTTGTAAGATGGAGGAAAATAGTTCTGTTAGTGAGCACATACTCAGGATGTCTGGGTTGCACAACCGCTTGACTCAACTGGGGATTAATCTCCGGATGACGCGGTTATTGATGAGAATCCTTGATCGCTTCCACCTAGCTACAAGAGCTTTGTGATGAACTTCAATATGCGGGGATGGAAAAGACCATTCACGAGGTATATTCAATGCTGAAATCAGCGGAGGTAGAAATCATGAAGGAACATCAAGTGTTGATGGTGAATAAAACCACTAAGTTCAAGAAAGGCAAGGGTAAGAAGAACTTCAAGAAGGACGGCAAGGGAGTTGCCGCGCTCGGTAAGCCAGTTGCCGGGAAGAAGTCAAAGAATGGACCCAAGCCTGAAACTGAGTGCTTTTATTGCAAGGGAAGCGGACAATGGAAGAGGAACTGCCCCAAATACTTAGCGGACAAGAAGGCAGGCAACACTAAAGGTATATGTGATATACATGTAATTGATCTGTACCTTACCAGTACTCGTAGTAGCTCCTGGGTATTTGATACCGGTGCCGTTGCTCATATTTGTAACTCAAAGCAGGAGCTGCGGAATAAGCGGAGACTGGCGAAGGACGAGGTGGCGATGCGCGTCGGGAATGGTTCCAAGGTCGATGTGATCGCCGTCGGCATGCTACCTCTACATTTACCTATGTGATTAGTTTTAAAACTCAATAATTGTTATTTAGTGCCAGCTTTGAGCATGAACATTGTATCTGGATCTCGTTTAATACGAGATGGCTACTCATTTAAATCCGAGAATAATGGTTGTTCTATTTATATGAGAGATATGTTTTATGGTCATGCCCCGATGGTCAATGGTTTATTCTTAATGAATCTCGAACATGATGTTACACATATTCATAGTGTGAATACCAAAAGATGTAAAGTTGATAACGATAGTCCCACATACTTGTGGCACTGCCGCCTTGGTCACATTGGTGTCAAGCGCATGAAGAAGCTCCATGCTGATGGAATTTTAGAGTCTCTCGAGTATGAATCATTTTACACATGCGAACCATGCCTCATGGGCAAAATGACCAAGACTCCGTTCTCCGGAACAATGGAGCGAGCAACCAACTTATTGGAAATCATACATACTGATGTGTGTGGTCCAATGAGCGTTGAGGCTCGCGGAGGATATCGTTATGTTCTCACTCTCACTGACAACTTGAGTAGATATGGGTATGTCCACTTGATGAAACACAAGTCTGAGACCTTCGAAAAGTTCAAGGAATTTCAGAATGAGGTAGAGAATCAACGTGACCGAAAGATAAAGTTCTTACGATCAGATCGTGGAGGAGAATACTTAAGTCACGAATTTGGTACGCACTTAAGGAAATGTGGAATCGTTTCACAACTCACGCCGCTGGAACACCTCGGTAACGGTGTGTCGAGCGTCGTAATCTCACTTTATTGGATATGGTGCGATCTATGATGTCTCTTACCGATTTACCGCTATCATTTTGGGGATCGCTCTAGAGACAGCTACATTCACTTTAAATAGGGCACCATCTAAATCCGTTGAGGCGACACCGTATGAATTATGGTTTGGGAAGAAACCTAAGTTGTCGTTTCTAAAAGTTTGGGGATGCGATGCTTATGTCAAGAAACTTCAACTGAAAAGCTCGAACCCAAGTTGGAAAAATCGTCTTCATAGGATACCCTAAGGAAACCATTGGGTATACCTTCTACCTCAGATCCGAAGGAAAGATCTTTGTTGCCAAGAACGGGTCCTTTACGGAGAAAGAGTTTCTCTCGAGAGAAGTAAGTGGGAGGAAAGTGGAACTTGATGAAGTCTGCCTCTTGAACCGTGAGTAAGCGCAGCTCGGGAAGATTTTCTGTGGTGCGGCACCAAGCGAAGAGGAAATTAATGATGATGATCAAGGTACTTAGGATCAAGTTACTCTTGAACTTCGAGGTCCACGAGGACACGTTCCACACAGTGGTATGGCAACCCTGTCACAGAAATCATGTTGTTGGACAACGGTGAACCTTGAACTATGAAGAAGCAATGGCGGGCCTAGATTCCAACAAATGGCTTGAAGCCATGCAATCCGAGATAGGATCCATGTATGAAAACAAAGTATGGACTTTGACAGACTTGCCCGATGATCGGCGAGCGATAGAAAACAAATGGATCTTTAAGAAGAAGACGGACGCAGATGGTAATGTTACCATCTATAAATCTCGACCTGTCGCTAAGGGTTATCGACAAGTTCAAGGGGTTGACTACGATGAGACATTCTCTCTCGTAGCGAAGCTGAAGTCCGTCCGAATCATGTTAGCAATTGCCGCATACTATGATTATGAGATATGGCAAATGGACGTCAAAACGGCATTCCTTAACGGCCATCTTAAGGAAGAACTGTATATGATGCAGGCGGAAGGTTTTGTCGACCCTGAGAATGCTAAGAAGGTATGCAAGCTCCAGCGATCCATTTATCGGCTGGTGCAAGCATCTCGGAGTTGGAACAGTCGCTTTGATGAGATGATCAAAGCATTTGGGTTTATGCAGACTTATGGAGAAGCCTGCGTTTACAAGAAAGTGAGTGGGAGCTCAGTAGCATTTCTCATATTATATGTAGATGGCATACTTTTGATGGGAAATGATATAGAACTTTTGGACGGCATTAAGGCCTACTTGAATAAGTGTTTTTCAATGAAGGACCTTGGAGAAGCTGCTTACATATTAGGCATCAAGATCTATAGGGATAGATCAAGACGCCTCATAGGTCTTCCACAAAGCACATACCTTGATAAGATATTGAAGAAGTTCAATATGGATCAGTCAAGAAAGGGTTCTTGCTGTATTGCAAGGTGTGAGATTGAGCTCGGCTCAATGCCCGACCACGACGAGAAGATAAAGAAGAGATGAGTGTCATCCCTATGCCTCAACCATAGGATCTATTATGTATGCCATGCTGTGTACCGGACCTGATGTAAACCTTGCCGTAAGTTTGGTAGGAAGGTACCAAAGTAATCCCGACAAGGAACCTTTGAACAGCGGTCAAGAATATCTGAAGTACCGAAAGGACAAAGGACATGTTTCTCGTCTATGGAGGTGACGAAGAGCTCGTCGTAAAGGGTTACGTCGGCGCTAGCTTCGACACAGATCTGGATGACTCTAAGTCACAAACCGGATCGTGTTTATTTTGAATGGTGGGGCGATGGCTGGTGCGATTTGCAAGGAAAGCGTCGTGGCGGGATCTACATGTGAAGCGGAGTACATGGCAGCCTCGAGGCAGCGCATGAAGCAATCTGGGTGAAGGAGTTCATCACCGACCTAGGAGTCATACCCAATGCGTCGGGGCGATCGCACTCTTCGTGACAACCTTTGGAGCTATTGCACTTGCCAAGGAGCCCAGGTTTCACAAGAAGACCAGGCACATCAAGCGTCGCTTCAACTCCATTCGTGAAAATGTTCAAGATGGAGACATAGATATTTGTAAAGTACATACGGACCTGAATGTAGCAGATCCGTTGACTAAACCTCTCCCTAGTGCAAAACATGATCAACACGAACTCTATGGGTGTTCGATTCATCACAATGTAACTAGATGATTGACTCTAGTGCAAGTGGGAGACTGTTGGAAATATGCCCTAGAGGCAATAATAAAATGGTTATTATTATATTTCTTTGTTCATGATAATAGTCTATTATTCATGCTATAATTGTGTTATCCGGAAATCGTAATACGTGTGAATACATAGACCACAACGTGTCCCTAGTGAGCCTCTAGTTGACTAGCTCGTTGATCAACAGATACTCATGGTTTCCTGACTATGGACATTGGATGTCATTGATAACGGGATCACATCATTGGGAGAATGATGTGATGGACAAGACCCAATCCTAAGCATAGCTCAAAGATCGTGTAGTTCGTTTAGCTAGAGCTTTTCCAAATGTCAAGTATCATTTCCTTAGACCATGAGATTGTGAAACTCCTGGATACCGTAGGAGTGCTTTGGGTGTGCCAAACGTCACAACATAACTGGTTGACTATAAAGGTACACTACGGGTATCTCCAAAAGTGTCTGTTGGGTTGGCACGAATCGAGACTGGGATTTGTCACTCAGTAATACATCATCATAATGAGCTCAATGCGACCAAGTGTCTGGTCACGGGATCATGCATTACGGTACGAATAAAGTGACTTGCCGGTAACGAGATTAAACGAGGTATTGGGATACCGACGATCGAATCTCGGGCAAGTAACGTACCGATTGACAAAGGGAATTGTATACGGGGTTGCTTGAATCCTCGACATCGTGGTTCATCCGATGAGATCATTGAGGAGCATGTGGGAGCCAACATGGGTATCCAGATCCCGCTGTTTGTTATTGACCGGAGTGGCGTCTCGGTCATGTCTGCATGTCTCCTGAACCCGTAGGGTCTACACACTTAAGGTTCGGTGACGCTAGGGTTGTACATATGTGAGTATGCAGTAAACCGAAAGTTGTTCGTAGTCCCGGATGAGATCCCGGACGTCACGAGGAGTTCCGGAATGGTCCGGAGGTAAAGAATTATATATAGGAAGTCAGGTTTGACCATCGGGAAAGTTTCGGGGTCCTTGGTATTGTCTGGGACCACGGAAGGGTCCGAGGTCCACCGGTGGGGCCACCTATCCGGGAGGGCCCCATGGGCTGGAGTGGGAGGAACCAGCCCCTAGTGGGCTGGTCGCCCCAGCCCCCCTGCGCCTATGGTTGGGAAACCCTAGGGGTGGGGCGCCTCCACCGGCTTGGGGGAAGTCACCCACTGGCGCCGCCCCTTAGAGATCCCATCTCGGGTGGCGCCCCCCTTGGGGGCCTATATAAAGTGTGTGGGGGGGGGCAGCCGCACCCATGCTCTAGGCGCCTCCCTCTCCCTTGCTACACCTCTCCTCTCGCATGGGCTTGGCGAAGCCCTGCCGAGATCATTCTTGCATCCACCACCACGCCGTCGTCTGCTGGATCTTCATCAACCTCTCCTTCCCCTTGCTGGATCAAGAAGGAGGAGCGTCTTCCCAACCATCGTGTGTTGAACACGGAGGTGCTATCCGTTCACACTTTCGGATCATCGGTGATTTGGATCACGACGAGTACGACTCCCTCAACCCCGTTCTCTTGAACGCTTCCGCTCACGATCTACAAGGGTATGTAGATGCACTCCTCTCTCTCATTGCCAGATGAACTCGTAGGTTGATCTTGGTGAAACCGTAGAAATTTTTTATTTTCTGCAACGTTCCCCAACATTATGATCTTGGGGCGATTGTTGCATGCATGTTACAACATAATGCTAATAGTGGCTATTTCTATGGTGGAATCTTTGCCACACGTTTAGCAAGAGAGCTGGGTGTTTCACCTTTGCCCTTAGATCCTATTCTACCCACGCAATATTTATACTTTGATGCTATGAAAAATCATAAGATCCTTAAAGGAGATATTCATAATTTCACCTATAACTTGTTGTTTAACAAAGCATCTGTTGTGCACACATATTTGCCTGCGCCTGCTCCTTTTGATTATCACAGCAAGGGAAGATATTTCGTTCTTGAGAGCAAGGCCCGAGCTCACAAGGCGGCGGTTGAGGCAGCATGGCAGGCCGAGGCATCCGCACCGAGAGCCTACGTGAGCTACCACGCCGACTACTACCCAGGCTACTGAATGCTTACCAAGTTAGGCCAAAAGCCTAAGCTTGGGGGAGTACGTGTTTCTCACCGACATTACATTCATGTTCACACATATCATTTCAGTTGTCGGTGTTCACACTTTTTCATTGTATTATCCTTGTTAAATTTATTTTCTCGCTTTCCTTTTGTGTGTTTGAAAAGCTTTGAGAAAACCTAAAAATATTTCTTGCTTCTTTTTTCTTTTTCTTTCTACATTAGTTAGCTGTAGCACTAAAAGAAAACCCAAAAGGATTTCTTAGTTCTTCTTTTGCTTGTTGGGAGCTTTCCCGTGTAAATAGTTTTTCTCATTTTTGCTTTTCCCTTTTATTTGCTTGTTCAAGAAAACCAAAAACTCCAAAAATATTACAATGTGTTTCTCTGAATTTCTTTTCTTTTTATTCGAGTCATAGCAAGGAGAAGACCGTGATGAAAATGTTGAGTGGCTCTCATATGCATAATTGTTGATTTAACAAAGATCCCATTTTACCTTGTCTTCTCCTGTTGAATAAAATGTTTGCAGATTCCAGCTTAGTCCACGGCACTCTTGCACTATTATTATTTTCTTATCACTCGGTCGTGCAAGTAAAAGGCAATAATGGCGATATTCGATGAACTGGCCGTGGCAGAGAGAATCGGGTATGAACTCGACTTGTTTGTTTTTGTAAATATGTTTAACCTACTATCCATGATTCAGCCCATTATGATTAAACATGTTTGCAATGACAATTAGAGATTATAGTTTCTCATGCCATGCATAAGTAGCTAGGAGTGGATAATGATTTCTCTTGGATATCAACATTGCATTAAAATGATTGTGATGTAGTATGGTGATATGGTATCCTCCTCTGAATGTTTGAGTGGCTTGACTTGGCACATGTTCATGCATGTAGTTGAATCAAAACCAACATAGCTTCTATGATATTTATGTTCATGGTGTTCATATCCTACTCATGCTAGTGTCCAATGTTACTTATGCATAATGCATGTTCATGACTGTTGTTGCTCTCTAGCTGGCCGTTTCTCAACCTATTTGCTAGCCTTTGCCTGTACTAAGTGGGAATTCTGCTTGTACATCAAAAACCTTGAATCCAAGTTATTCCAGATGAGTCCAGCATACCTACCTATATGTGGTATTACCCTGCCGTCCTAAGTAAATTTGCATTTGTCACCTCTATAAACTTCAAACAAATATCCTTGTGTGCCTGGATCGTTCATGGAACGACAGGAGGTGGTCGGTATCTTCCATGCTAAGCGGGTTATTCTCAGGTTGAGTGTTTATTCACTCACCATCGCACGAGGAAATGGCGGTAATAGGGATTCCCAGTCCCCAACTAAAAAATGCAAATAATTAAATAAAACTCCCTTGGGACTGTTGTTGGTATGGACGTCACCCGTTGTTTCGGACAAGCCATGGTGTGTGATTGATGGTGGAGGCGGGAGTAAACCTTTACTTTTATCGCTTGGGAACCGCCACTAGCATGCTTAGCATGGAATATATTGATAACTGATGGTCGTGAAGTAAATGACAAGGGTGCATGTCTCAAAATATCATTTATCTCTGTTTTAAAAACTTGAACTCTGGCACCTCTGCAAATCATTGCTTCCCTCTATGAAGGGACTTTCTATTTACTTTTATGTTGTGCCATCACCCTCTAAAATAAGCGCCAGAACCTAAGAGCACTGCTGTCATGCTGATGCAATGTGTGTAGCTAATGTTGGGTGCATCATGACTGGATCTTTTCTACCATGAATTACAATGTATAGTCGCTGCTTGAACTTTGGAGGTGCTCTGCATTTATGTTTTGCGGTCTCAGAAAGGGCTCGTGATATACCACTATTATCATATTATATCATGGTTGTTTTGATAACATGTTGTTGTTTGAGATATCTTATTATTGCTCGCTACTTGATTATGTCATTGATATGAGTTAATATAATTTTTAAGAGTTATTGTCGACATGGTTAGTTATAATGATTGGCTGAAACCTGGGTGCTGTTTAAGCTTATTTATGCAAACAAGAGCAAAAGAGTTCGTAAAAGTTTTTCTTTTTCACTTTCAGTTTATCAACTGAATTGCTTGAGGACAAGCAAAGGTTTAAGCATGGGGGAGTTGATACGTCTCCAACATATCTACTTTTCCTAACGCTTTTCCTCTTGTTTTGGACTCTGATTTGCATGATTTGAATGAAACTAACCCTGGACAAATGCTGTTTTCAGCAGAACTACCATGGTATTGTTTTTGTGCAGAAATAAAAGATCTTGGAATGGAATGAAACTTTGCGAGGAATTTTTATATAATAAAAGAGAATTTCTGGAGCAAAGAGACACCTGAGGGGGGCACCTGGGCGGGCACAACCCACCAGGGCGTGCCTAGGTGGGTTGTCCCCACCTGGTGGCCCCGCAGACCCTAAAACCGACGCTATAAAATCCTATTTTTCCAGAAAAAATCAAGGGGAAATAATTATCGCGATCCATGAGACGAAGCCGCCGTCACCTCCTGTTCTTCATCGGGAGGCCAGATCTGGAGCCCGTTTGGGGCTCCGGAGAGGGGGGTCTTTGTTCTTCGTCATCATCAACCCTTCTCCATCGCCAACTCCATGGTGCTCCCCACCGGGAGTGAGTAAGTCCTTCGTAGGCCCGCTGGTCGGTGAGGAGTTGGATGAGATTCATCATGTAATCGAGTTAGTTTTGTTAGGGTTTGATCCCTAGTATCCACTATATTCTGAGATTGATGTTGCTATGACTTTGCCATGCTTAATGCTTGTCACTTTGGGTCCGGGTGCCATGATTTCAGTTTTGAACCGTTTGTGTTATCACCATTATATCCATGTCCTAGATCCTATCTTGCAAGTTATTGTTACCTACTACGTGTTATGATCCAGCAACCCCGGAGTGACAATAGTCAGGACCACTCCCGATGATGACCGTAGTTTGAGGAGTTCATGTATTCACTGTGTTTAATGCTTTGTTCCGGTTCTCTATTGAAAGGAGGCCTTAATATCCCTTAGTTTCCATTATTGACCCCGCTGCCACGGGAGGGTAGGACAAAAGATGTCATGCAAGTTCTTTCCATAAGCACGTATGACTATTTATGGAATACATGCCTACATTATATTTATGAACTGGAGCTAGTGCCGTATCACCCTAGGTTATGACTGTCACATGATGAATATCATCCAACAAATTACCGATCCAATGCCTACGAATTTATCATATATTGTTCTTGCTAAGTTACTATTTCTATCATTATTGCTGCACTTGTTACAAAACTACTGCTATCACTGTTACCGTTACTGCTGCTACTATTATCAAAACTATCATATTACTTTGCTACTGATCGTGTTGCTGCAGATAATTAATCTCCAGGTGTGGTTGAATTGACAACTCAGCTACTAATACCTTCAATTATTCTTTGGCTCCCCTTGTGTCGAATCTATAAATTTTGGTTGAATACTCTACCCTCGAAAACTATTGTGATCCCCTATACTTGTGGGTTATCAGCTAGCCACTCTAGTACCGCACAACTTTCGCTGGTGCATTAAACCCACTTTATACCCTTCCTCAAAACAGACACCATACCTACCTATTATGGCATTTTCATAGCCATTCTGAGATATATTGCCATGTAACTCCACCGTTCCGTCCTTATGTTTGAGTTTACCTTGAGTTGTAACTTTGACTTGTAAGTAAATAAAAGTGTGATGATCATCATTATTAGAACATTGTCCCATGTGAGGTTATAAAAATAAAGATAGAGGGCAAAAGAGTCTCCAAAAAAAGAGAAAAAAGAGAGAAAAAGAAAGAGAAGAGGTCTCCAAAAAAAGGGAGCAGCCTAAAAATGGAGAGAAAAAGAGAGAAGGTATAATGTTACTATCCTTTTCCACACTTGTGCTTCAAAGTAGCGCCATGTTCTTCATGATAAAGAGTCTCCTATTTTGTAACTTTCATATTTTACTAGTGGGAATTTTTTGTTATAGAACTTGGCTTGTATATTCCAACGATGGGCTTCCTCAAATGCCCTAGGTCTTCATGAGCAAGCAAGTTGATGCACACCCACTAGTTTTCTTTTGAGCTTTCATACACTTATAGCTCTAGTGCATCCGTTACATGGCAATCCCTACTCACTCACATTGATATCAATTGATGGACATCTCCATAGTCCACTGATTTGCCTAGTCAATGTGAGACTTTCTCCCTTATTTTGTCCACTACCACCTTCTATTCTACCCATAGTGCTTTGTCCATGGCTCATGCTCATGTATTGCGTGAAGAGTTGAAAAAGATGAAGCGCATTAAAAAGTATGAAACAATTGCTTAGCTGACACCGGGGTGGGCATGATTTATACTCTGTGTTAAGAAGAGGGAGCATAACAAGACTATATGATTTTGTAGGGATAACTTTCTTTAGCCATGTTATTTTTGAAGCTTGATGATTTTCTTTCTAGTATGCTTGAAGTATTATTGTTTTTATGTCAATGAACTTTTGTTTTGAATCATACGGATCTGAATATTGATGCCAAATAAAAGAGATTGCATTGATAAATATGTTAGGTAGCATCCCACATAAAAAATTCTATTTTTATCATTTACCTACTCGAGGAAGAGCAGGAATTAAGCTTGGGGATGCTTGATACGTCTCCAACATATCTATAATTTTTTATTGTTCCATGCTATTATATTATTTGTTTTGGATGTTCTATATGCATTAATATGTTATTTTATATTATTTTTGTGACTAACTTATTAACCTAGAGCCCAGTGCCAGTTTCTGTTTTTCCTTGTTTTTTGAGTTTCGCAGAAAAGGAATGTCAAACGTAGTCCAAACGGAATAAAACTTTCGTGTGAATTTTCTTGGACCAGAAGGCACACGTGGGACTTGGAGTCCAAGTCAGACAAGCCCCGAGGAGACGACAAGCCAGGGGGAGTGCCCCTAGGGCTTGTGCCCCCCTCGAAGACCCCCTGACCTCCTACCTTGGCCTATAAATTCAAAAATATTCCAGAAACCCTAAAAGCGTTCACCAATATACTTTTCCGCCACCGCAGGTCTCTCACCTCGTGAGATCCCATTTGGAGGCCTTTTTTGGTACTCTGCCAGAGGGGGATTCGATCACGGAGGGCTTCTACATCAACTGTGTTGCCCTTCCGATGAAGCATGAGTAGTTTACCACATACCTATGGGTCCATAGCTAGTAGCTAGATGGCTTATTCTCTCTCTTTGATATGCAATAAAACGTTCTCGTCGTAGTTCTTGGGGTTCTATCTGATGTAATCTTCTTTTGCGGTGTGTTTGTAGAGAACCGATGGATTGTGGATTTATGATCAGATTATCTATGAATATTATTTGAATCTTCTCCGAATTCTTATATGCATTATTAGATATCTTTGTATTTCTCTTCGAATTATCAGTTTGGTTTGGCCAACTAGATTGGTAGTACTTGCAATGGGAGAAGTGCTTAGTTTTGGGTTCAATCCTGCGGTGTCCTCACCCAGTGAAAAAGTAGGGGTAGCGAGGCATGTATTGAATTGTTGCCATCAAGGGTAAAAAGATGGGTTTTATATCATATTGCTTGAGTTTACCCCTCTACATCATGTCATCTTGCTTAAAGCGTTGCTCTGTTCTTATGAACTTAGTACTCTAGATGCAAGCAAGAGTCGGTCGATGTGTGGAGTAATAGTAGTAGATGCAGAATCGTTTCGGTCTACTTGTCACGGACGTGATGCCTATATTCATGATCATTGCCTTAGATATCGTCGCAACTTTGCACTTTTCTAACAATTGCTCGATAGTAATTTGTTCACCCACCGTATTATTTTCTTTCAAGAGGGAAGCCTCTAGTGAAACCTATGGTCCCCGGGTTTATTTTCCATCTATTATTTTCATATCTATAAACCAAAAAACCCGAAAATACCTCGCTGAGTTTTATTTACTTTGTTTTAGTAATATTTTATATCTATCTCTATTAGATCTCACCTTTGCAAGTGACCGTGAAGGGATTGACAACCCCTTTATCGCGTTGGGTGCAAGTGTTTCATTGTTTGTGTAGGTGCATATATTGGGGACTTGCTTGTATCTCCTACTGGATTGATACCTTGGTTCTTAACTGAGGGAAATACTTATCTCTACCGTGCTGCATCACCCTTTCCCCTTCAAGGGAAAAACCAACGCAAGCTCAAGAAGTAGCAAGGCCCAACACGAGTCTACAAGAATACACTACAAAAAAATACACTTCCTTGATGATACGTGTTTGTCATAGTAGGTCACGTTTTCTGTCATGCATGTACATCCCTAACGATTTTATGACAGAATCAAGATAGTCATACCTGTGCTGTCGTAGAAGTGTTCCATGACATTAGCAAAATTATCATCACGGAAGTGTCCACTTCCATGGCGATAAATCGTGCGTCATAGAAGTGCTTTCGTCAAGGGTGACCGACACGTGGCATCCACCATAATAGGTCGCCGTTAAGCTATCGGGTTTCGGTTTGGATCCGATAACCCGTTAACAGCCCGGACCAATGGGGATTTTCCACGTGTAAAATTCTCATTGGCCGGAGGAACCACGTGTGTGGGGACCAAATCTCCGGGTGTTAATTTCCAGAAAATGGCCCTTGTGCCCACCAGCCCCAGGATAACTGTTAGCTGATAAGGCACCAACTTGATACAGAAATTCCAAGCAAAATACAATATATGTAGTACAAGACCATTCGGCTGTGAGTACAACAAATGGTTTCTAAAGGTTGATGGCGGAGCGGTTTATGGATCATTAGTGTCCATGGGACTCCAATTTCCACAGAACAGTGACCAGGTTAACTCCTATCTTGCGAGGCTGCTATCGCCGTTGCTTAGGTTACGGATCTGCCGCCACGGTCGCTCCTCTCCAGCAAGAAAATCTGGCCAAGACAATAGCGAGGACAAGCCGGTGAGTACTTTGAATGTACTCGCAAACATTATGAACACAGGCATAATATAACAATGATGTGCTGAAAATATTTCATGCTCATGACGTCAGTCACAAAGATAATTAAAAATTCTGATGCGTGCAAGCATGTTATTTATCAATATGCAATACATAGTAGTATTAAAATTTTGAAATATATAACAAGCATGCCACAGTCAGGCGTCTTAGCGACACCACATAAAGGGCTTTAAAAGAAATGCCACAGTTGGGCGTCTTAGCGACACCACATAAAGGGCTTTAAAAGAAATGCCACAGTCGGGCGTCTAAGCGACTCCACATAAAGGGCTTTAAAAGAAATGCCACGATCGAGGCGTCTTAGCGACACCACATAAAGGGCTTTAAAAGAAATGCCACGATCAGGCGTCTTAGCGACACCACATAAAGGGCTTTAAAAGAAATGCATGATCGAGGCGTCTTAGCGACACCACATAAAGGGCTTAAAAGAAATGCATGATCGAGGCGTCTTAGCGACACCACATAAAGGGCTTTAAAAGAAATGCCGCAGTCGGGTGTCTTAGCGACACCACATAAAGGGCTTTAAAAGAAGACACAGTAAATATCCAGGAGGTAGAACCATCCCAGGGATATTTGATAATGCCAATAATATCACGGGTTAGTCAACAATAATAATAATAATCATAATTATCACAAGTCACGAGTTGTGATTTCCAGTCCTGGTTTAACAGTTTCACCTCCGAAGACCGACACTTGACCCATCCCAGACTGTAATCCTTAACCATGGACACAGCTATTCGAATAGGTTTAATCTCTGCAGAGGGTGTACTCTTTACCCACGAGTAGCAGTTCCTTTAGTCCATCGGGACTAATTCCGTCTCGATCTTTTGTTGAAAACACACCTAACACACACCAGCTTAAATCACATGTGTCGGAATCACCCACGACACTGTTAAGCAAAACTCTAAGTTGGGAGGCTACAACCTCGGCGTAACATGGGATCACAAAATTTATACATGCAAAACCGGGAGCTACCCCTTGGCTACAACCGAAACACCCATGCTCCGGACCGGTGGCATGACTACGGATGCCTCGATATCTTCCACCATGGCCTCTCATGCGGTGTGTGCTAGGAAAGGGTTGACAACTTACTGAACCGTACCCTACTTGTTGTAGAGATGAGTGGTAGTACGAAGCAAGTATGGGGGTTACTGGCACAAGACTCGATCTACGGTCGACTCAGGAGGTTGCAAGATTTCCTGCAAGATTAGTATAACAATGCAAATACTTCAAACTACAGATAGAAACACCACGCGGCATACCCCCTCATGTCATACCGGACACGACCGTCTCGACGGAGGACTAGGGACAAGGCCGTGTCTACCCAAGACAGAGGCCTTCCCGTCTTTCCTCCCGGTAGGCATGAAAGGCATATGACGGTGATTTCTATCACAATCATATCAACTCCATTTGCATGAAATTCATTAACATGCACTCATGAGTAGGAACACATCCTCACTTAAAATGACGTATGCTCGTGTCGGGTGGTGTTGTCACCGTGCTATACAACACACACAAAATTTCACGAGGTTCGAATGCTTGCCTTGAGGTCATGGGAAGGCAGGGTGCATTCAACACATCTTGAAATCTTCAAAATCCTATTTAAAAGAATATATATGAATTATTACATAAAATCAAACAGCACAAAAAGTTGTTTTGAATTTTTTTCAAATAAATCTTAAAATAAACTAGACAATATTTGAGAGAGGTAGGAAAAAGAATTAATTTATTTGGAGCTGTATTTAAAAGATACAGCTGGTCAAAGTTTGGTCAAAATCTGTTATTAAAATAAAAGTAAAAAAAGCGTTTTGAATATACACGTACACGTCGAAGGTGTAATCTGGAAATGCGCTTCCACTTAACCCACGTGGACTGGGCGGGGTCACTGACAGTGGGTCCAGGGGGCCCACCGGTCAGGTTTGACTAGTCCCCACTCCCTCCTCTTCTCTGCCCGAGCAGAGGCGGGACGTCCGGCGATCATCGCCGGCGAACGTCGGTTCTTCGCGGGCATCCGGATGCAGGGATAGATCCGCCGCTCCTAGGAGATCCTCCCGGTGGTCGCAGGGTCGTCGGAGGTGGAGGAAATCGCCGGCGGCGAGCTCCGCGGCGGTGGGAAGCTTCGGGGGCGAAGTGGTTTTGGGGCCGCGGTGGTTCCCGATCCAAACTGATCAGGGGGAGGAGTTCACGGGAGGAAGGTAGAGCTCCTGGTGAAGAGAAGGGAGAAGGGGAGGCTCTGATGACACCGGAATGGCCAGGGCGGTGGCGGCGGCTGCGGTTGCCGGAGATGGGGAAGGAGGTTTCCCCGGTCGATTGGCTGCCAATGGGGTCCTAGGGAGGGGGTTTTAGACTACCCTGCGTGCGGAGACGAGCTCGGGGGCTCCTTAAATAGGCGCTCGGGGTCGGTTCCGCGGCGGCCGGGGATAAGGTCGCCGATGACCGCCATTCTGTAGCTTAGGGTGTCGTGGCGGCGACGAGCGCTAGTGGACATGGCTGCGGATGAGCTCGCGCTGTTCAGGGCGGTGGCGGCTGGAGGCTTGGGCGGTGCTGCTCATGGCGGTGGCGGTTGCGGTCGTGGCATGCCGTAAGCGGCTTCTCGGGCAACACTGCAGAGGCGGTCGGGGTTCTTGGCGCGACGTAGCGAGAGGCCAAGTGAGTGGCGCGGCTCTGCAGAGTGGTGGCAAGCCAGGGGCACGACGCGTCGGCTCGGGCGCGGCACGTGCAATACACGTGCTCTGCTCGCGCCCAGAGCACGCACGGAACATGCTCGACGAAATGCCATGACATGCTACAGGGCTTGGGTGAGGCTGGCACTTAGCAGATCTAGGTTAGGATCGTCTAGGTGCTTAGTAGACTTGCTAGATTGCCCAGAGGTGCAAGGTCACAGTGCACAACAAAAATCATGTCAAAACAGATCATGTCCATAAGGTGTTTGACAAAATGCCAAGGGTACTTAGGCATTTCTTAGAGTGGCCAAAAACTCCAGATCAGTGTCTCCATGGATGTAAGAGAGGGTGGTGAAGTTAGTTTGCCAAAAGGAGAAACTTGCTAGTGCAAGTTTTGCAAAACTACAATTCTGGACAGAAAGAAAAAGGCATCACTACATGGACCAAAAGCGTTCCAAAGAGTGCATGCTCCTGGACTTAGGGGTTTGGCAGGGAGGACTACAAGAAGAAGGAAGTTCATGAGTAAAGGAGCAAGTTAGGAGATGGTTGCAGTACAACACACAAGTCTGGTCCAGAATGAAAGAGAGGTTGGTATACTTAATTTTTTTCATAGAACATCACAAGGTTTTTGCATGAAGTTGGATGGCATGCTACCACTGACATCCCAAAATTTTGGTGGAGGTTCTAGGGAAATATTTAATTAGGCTATAGTGCAAAAGTATCCACTGGACCAGATTTGAAGAACAGGTGTAAAACTCAAAATATGCAATGAAATAATTATATTAATGCACACAAGTAATTTAGAGACATCACATGACATATCCAAATTTTGGTTGAAATTTTAAGTGAATCTATCAAATGGTTGTAGTTCAAAAAGAGCTCCAAAATTTAAAACAATTCATTTTAATGAATAAAGCTCGTGGTGAAGTAATTTAATAAATAAATCTACTGATTAAGAAAATGCTATCTGAGAGAGCATAGAAGTCCAATATGTTTTGGAAAGCTCCACAGGAAAAGACACCATAATATTAAAAGAAGAGTTCTGAAATCAACAGAAATAAAATTTTGAAACTCCTGGCAAAAATTTGACATAAAAAACTTGGCTAAATTTTTGGGATGTTACAATTACTACCGCCCTTAAGAAAAATCTCGTCCTCGAGATTTGCTAAGGGTTGTAAACAAAATACTTTTACTTGCTCAAAAGATTATTTTACTCAAGCGGTAAATTGTGGCTACAGTGAGAGGGCAATAAGTGGTGAGTAACTACAGTGTGAGATACTGGCACTGCATGAAAAAATCTACGTTTAGGAGCAAAACGAGAGATTTCTACACCGTATATAGATTTAGAATAAATTCTAAATCTTAAAATACGCTGGTCGCACCCGAGAGCACAATGCTCTCTCTGGCCGACCCAGTGGACCCGGGCCCACGGTCAGCCTCTTCTTCTTCCTTGGTTCTCTCTTTTCCTCTCCCAGCGCTTTCCCGCTTCCTCCTGGCGACGCCTAGCTCGTAGGGCACCTAGGCCGTGCATGCATGTAGTGTGGCGTGCTAGCTGTCGGTGCAGCGTGCACTCACCTCGCGGGCAGTCTTGCTGTCGGCCTTTGCTCGCAGGTCGCCTCCGAACACCGGCGGTCGGGCGACGAGCGGTGCTGGTGGACTCGCCCGCCGTACACCGAAGCTCGAGCTATAAAGCGACCATGGCGTTCTCCTCTTCTTCCTCACACCTGGCCTCGTTCCTCTTTCTCCTTCCTTCTCCTCTGTTTCCGTTGGCGGAGCTCGGCGAGGCTCTAATGGCGGAGGTGGTGCCGGACTGGTACGTGATCCTGCTGTGTGCGGAGGGCTGGCAGCGTCTTGGGGCTCTCTGTGCTCTGTCGCGATGATCCTCGATGATCGTCGCGATGCTGCTGCTCGGTTGCTGGCTCTCCGCGGTGGCGGTGACCACGATGAGTAGGTGGAGTGTGTCGGGTGATAACTGTTGTCCGGAGGTGCTTAGTTAGATGCGACACAGTTTGCAAAATTTTTGCACGTGGTGTATGTTTCCGTGTATTCATGGTGGTGAGTCTACTGCCGTGGTGCTGCGTGAAATAAATAATCTATGCCGTGAGAAAATATACGATGCGGAAACTCAGGGAAAAGAAATCTCACTCCAGGATTTCTCGCGAGAGAAAACAGTAATACATTAGAGTCAAACCGCGATAGAGCTACTTACATTAATGATTTACTCGCCACGAAACTCGGGGTACTAAGCATAAGTTACAACACATAAATAAAAGTTGCGATAATAAAAACAGTGGTGCATCTAAATTGAAAACGGTAACAGGACGGGGTCCTGAGAAAATGTTTCCGGTACTAGGATACACTCTTCTTCTATCGGAGAAAGTGGATTGACCAGTCGATGAATGTGTCTCTCCTGGTCGGGCCTCAGTGATCTGCCGATGGCGATCGAGGATTTAAATCCATGAGGCTTTGTAGATAACCCATCACGCATTGGGTTCGCGCTCTTGGCGACGGCGTATTAGACGAGGTTGGCCAAGACTGGGTCTCTCTCAATCGTCCACCGGAAAGATGTTACTCCCGGGTCTTTGCGGCTCGGAAAATAATAATACCCTCGTCACGGCATAGGGTACCGTGAATCGAAAGCGAGCAAGTGCTTCATCACGCAGCAGCTTCTCTGACCATATCTTGGGGTTGGCATAGATTTCCCCACGAAGGAGACTTCATTGGGTCTTGGTTTGGGTTTCTGGGAGGGATGTGCACGGTTGCCCAATATCTTGAGGTGGAAGGGTGATTCTCGATTTGAATAGCTCGTAATGGGGTGGCTGGGTGGCGCCCATGGTATCATGGGTAAAATCCCACAATATCTTGACAAAACTACAGGGGTAGCATCCGAGTCCTCGAGATAAATACTAGGGCTCGGCATGGCAAGAAATGGTTGTGAGGATGGTGCACAAGGTGAGGGTGCTTGGCAAGGTCACTCGGTGGCCCTTTTATAGCACCGTGGCTGGGTCATTTACCGTGGTAAAAGTAAAGAATTGGCGGCTCAGCTCGGGGTCAACCACAGTACACATCTTACTCAAGTGGCGTATCCTTGTGGGTGTTGTCGGGCGGTTTTGGTGGTTGCGCCAAGGATAGAGAAATCTGCTGCATGCTAATACATCCATGCAAGACTATTATATAAAGCAGATGCATGATGACAGGCTGCGTTAATTTAAAGGATCACAGGATTACAAAGCGAGGATACACGGGGACTCGCCACTACTCGAGTGACTTAGTCTACTTCGTTTACATCCAAGCGGGCGTCCCTTGTGGATGTCGAGGCTTCTCCACGGTTCTCACCGTCGGAATTAGCTGGAGAGGGCTGAGGGGCGGCAGGCTCGGGGTAGTGATGATGACCATCGCGGGGATTGTTGACTACAACCACGTTGGAATGTGCTCCCAGGAGGCGATGAAGCACTTCTGGGGTCATCAAAGCACCTTGGCTAACGGCTGGGGTTGACCTCAGGGTCTCGATTGGGTGTCCAAACAGCACGACTGGGTTGTCGGCGTTGGGCTCGATCTCTTCTCTCGCTGGGGCTCGACGAACCAGCTCTCCACGAGCTGCGATCAGATCAATGGTGATTTGATCGAACAGTTCCTCCAGTGCGCTTACATAGCGCACTAGGTGCAGCAATGCAGGATCCGTCTCGTGATCTCCGTTGGCTACTTGGGGTGGCCTACCATACCCTTCACGCCTGGGGTAGTAGTGGAACGAGCGACAGTTAACTCTGGGCGACAGGTGCCTGAGATGAACTATAGCCTCTCGAGCAGCTAGTTGGATGGCTTGTGGCTCAAAGGAAGTCGTTCTTCGGTGAACTCAGAGGCGCTCGGGTGCAGACCCCTACCGTAGATATGTCTGATGGCCTGAGGTGTGGCTCTCACCACTCATGGGTCCTTGGTACACAACATATTTGGGTGGCTCTTCTAACATAGGCACGACGGGTGAGGTTTGCAGTATGGTCACAAAACCTCCAAGGTTGGTTCTTGTAGTCTCATGGTGCACTACGGGACCGGGCATTGTGGCTCGGTTTTGGGGTAGCGGCTATCTTTGGGCTGGGTTGAGGCGAGTGTGCCCTTTTTATAGAAAAGGGGACGGAGTCTTCCTTCATACGCTATGAATGAGACACCTTAGGTGCTGGTCCTTTGGTGCGTGATAGGCGGGCTAGGTTGATAGGTTGGGCACCGACTGCCAAAAGCGTCGGGTCCCTGTGTGGCTATCTTGCACGGGAAGCTTGGCTGGGGTTTTGGTTATGGCTTGGTGTGTTGTTAGCCTAAGTTTATTGACCTGGCTAAGATAGGATTAGCGAATGGTCAGCCTGGCTCTGATACCAAGTCTGTGGCGACCAAATCTCCGGGTGTTAATTTCCAGAAAATGGCCCTTGTGCTCACCAGCCCGAGGATAACTGTTAGCTGATAAGGCACCAACTTGATACAGAAATTCCAAGCAAAATACAATATATGTAGTACAAGACCATTCTGGCCTGTGAGTACAACAAATGGTTTCTAAAGGTTGATGGCGGGAGCGGTTTATGGATCATTAGTGTCCATGGGACTCCAATTTCCACAGGAATAGCTGACCAGGTTAACTCCTATCTTCGTGAGGCTGCTATCGCCGTTGCTTAGGTTCTGGGATTGTCGCCACGGTCGCTACTCTCCACGCAAGAAAATCTGGCCAAGACAATAGCCAGGGACAAGCCAGTAAGTACTTTGAATGTACTCGCAAACATTATGAACACAGGCATAATATAACAATGATGTGCTGAAAATATTTCATGCTCATGACGTCAGTCACAAAGATAATTAAAAATTCTGATGCGTGCAAGCATGTTATTTATGAATATGCAATACATAGTAGTATTAAAATTATGAAATAAATAACAAGCATGCCACAGTCGGGCGTCTTAGCGACACCACATAAAGGGCTTTAAAAGAAATGCCACAGTCGGGCGTCTTAGCGACTCCACATAAAGGGCTTTAAAAGAAATGCCACAGTCGGGCCTCTTAGCGACTCCACATAAAGGGCTTTAAAAGAAATGCCACAGTCGGGCGTCTTAGCGACACCACATAAAGGGCTTTAAAAGAAATGCCACAGTCGGGCGTCTTAGCGACTCCACATAAAGGGCTTTAAAAGAAATGCCACGATCGAGGCGTCTTAGCGACACCACATAAAGGGCTTTAAAAGAAATGCATGATCAAAGGCGTCTTAGCGACACCACATAAAGGGCTTTAAAAGAAATGCATGATCGAGGCGTCTTAGCGACACCACATAAAGGGCTTTAAAAGAAATGCAGCGATCGTGTGTCTTAGCGACACCACATAAAGGGCTTTAAAAGAAGACACAGTAAATATCCAGGAGGTAGAACCATCCCAGGGATATTCGATAATGCCAATAATATCACGGGTTAGTCAACCATAATAATAATAATAATCATAATTATCACAAGTCACGATTTGTGATTTCGAGTCCTGGTTTAACAGTTTCACCTCCGAAGACCGACACTAAGACCGACACTTGACCCATCCCAGACTGTAATCCTTAACCATGGACACGGCTATTCGAATAGGTTTAATCTCTGTAGAGGGTGTACTCTTTACCCATGAGTAACGGATTCCTTTAGTCCATCGGGACTAATTCCGTCTACGGTCTTTTTGTTGAAAACACACCTAACTTGCAAACACCAGCTTAACTCACATGTGTGCGGAATCACCCACGACACTGTTAAGCAAAACTCTAAGTGGGAGGCTACAGCCTCGGCGTAACATGGGATCACAAAATTTATACAGCGTGCAAGCTGGGAGCTACCCCTTGGCTACAACCGAAACACCCATGCTCCCGGACCGGTGGCATGACTACGGATGCCTCGGTATCTTCAACCATGGCCTCTCATGCGGTGTGTGCTAGGAAAGGGTTGACAACTTCTCGAACCGTACCCTACTTGTTGTAGAGGCAGTGGTAGTCTGAAGCAAGTATGGGGTTCTTGGCACAAGACTCGATCTACGGTCGACTCAGAGGTTGCAAGATTTCTGCAAGATTAGTATAACAATGCAAATACTTCAAACTACAGATAGAAACACCACGCGGCATACCCCCTCATGTCATACCGGACACGACCGTCTCGACGGAGGACTAGGGACAAGGCCGTGTCTACCCAAGACAGAGGCCTTCCCATCTTTCCTCCCGGCAGGCATGAAAGGCATATGACGGTGATTTCTATCACAATCATATCAACTCCATTTGCATGAAATTCATTAACATGCACTCATGAGTAGGGACACATCCTCACATAAAATGACGTATGCTCGTGTCGGGGTGGTGTTGTCACCGTGCTATGCAACACACACAAAATTTCACCAGGGTTCAGAATGCTTGCCTTCAGGTCATGGGAAGGCAGGGTGCATTCCAACACATCTTGACATCTTCAAAAATCCTATTTAAAAGAATATATATGAATTATTACATAAAATCAAACAGCACAAAAAGTTGTTTTGAAATTTTTTCAAATAAATCTTAAAATAAACTAGACAATATTTGAGAGAGGTAGGAAAAAGAATTAATTTATTTGGAGCTGTATTTAAAAAGATACAGCCGGTCAAAGTTTGGTCAAAATCTGTTATTAAAAATAAAACAGAAAAGAAAACGTTTCGAATATACACATACACGTCAAAGGCGTAATCTGGAAATGCACTTCCACTTAACCCACGTGGACTGGGCGGGGTCACTGACAGTCGGTCCAGGGGGCCCACCGGTCAGGTTTGACTAGTCCCCACTCCCTCCTCTTCTCTGCCCGAGCAAAGGCGGGACGTCCGGCGATCGTCGCCGGCGAATGGCGGTTCTTCGCGGGCATCCGGATGCAGGGATAGATCCACCGCTCCTAGGAGGTCCTTCCGGTGGTCGCAGGGTCGCCGGAGGTGGAGGAAATCGCCGGCGGCGAGCTCCGCGGCGGAGGGAAGCTTCAGGGGCGAAGTGGTTTTGGGGCCGCGGTGGTTCCCGATCCAAACTGAGCAGGGGGAGGAGTTCACGGGAGGAAGATAGAGCTCCTGGTGAAGAGAACAGAGAAGGGGAGGCTCTGATGACGCCGGAATGGCCAGGGCGGTGGCGGCGGCTGCGGTTGCCGGAGATGGGGAAGGAGGTTTCCCCGGGTCGATTGGCTGCCAATGGGGTCCTAGGGCGGGGGTTTTAGACTGCCCTACGTGCGGAGACGAGCTCGGGGGCTCCTTAAATAGGCGCTCGGGGTCGGTTCCACGGCGGCCGGGGATAAGGTCGCCGGTGACCGCCATTCTGTAGCTTAGGGTGTCGTGGCGGCAACGAGCGCTAGTGGACATGGCTGCGGATGAGCTCGCGCTGTTCGGGGCAGGTGGCGGCGCTGGAGGCTTGGGCGGTGCTGCTCATTGCGGTGGCGATTCTTGACATGGGCGTGCCGTAAGCGGCTTGCCGGGCAACGCCAGAAGCGGTCGGGGTTCTTGGCGCGACGTAGCGAGAGGCCAAGTGAGTGGCGCAGCTCTGCGGAGTGGTGGCAAGCCAGGGGCGCGACGCGTCGGCTCGGGCGCGGCACGTGCAATACGCGTGCTCTGCTCGCGCCCAGAGCACGCACGGAACATGCTCGACGAAATGCCATGTGATGCTACAGGGCTTGGGTGAGGCTGGCACTTAGCAGATCTAGGTTAGGATCGTCTAGGTGCTTAGTAGACATGCTAGATTGCCCAGAGGTGCAAGTTCACAATGCACAACAAAAATCATGTCAAAACAGATCATGTCCATAAGGTGTTTGACAAAATGCCAAGGGTACTTAGGCATTTCTTGGAGTGGCCAAAAACTCCAGATCAGTGTCTCCATGGATGTAAGAGAGGGTGGTGAAGTTAGTTTGCCAAAAGGAGAAACTTGCTAGTGCAAGTTTTGCAAAACTACAATTCTGGACAGAAAGAAAAAGGCATCACTACATGGACCAAAAGCGTTCCAAAGAGTGCATGCTCCTGGACTTAGGGGTTTGGCAGGGAGGACTACAAGCAGAAGGAAGTTCATGAGTAAAGGAGCAAGTTAGGAGATGGTTGCAGTGCAACACACAAGTGTGGTCCAGAATGAAAAATAGGTTGGTATACTTAATTTTTTCATAGAACATCACAAGGTTTTTGCATGAAGTTGGATGGCATGCTACCACTGACATCCCAAAATTTTGGTGGAGGTTCTAGGGAAATATTTAATTAGGCTATAGTGCAAAAGTGTCCACTGGACCAGATTTGAAGAACAGGTGTAAAACTCAAAATATGCAATGAAATAATTATATTAATGCACACAAGTGATTTAGAGACATCACATGACATCTCCAAATTTTGGTTGAAATTTTAAGTGAATCTATCAAATGGTTGTAGTTCAAAAAGAGCTCCAAAATTTAAAACAATTCATTTTAATGAATAAAGCTCAGGGTGAAGTAATTTAATAAATAAATCTAATGATTAAGAAAATGCTATACAGAGAGCATAGAAGTCCAATATGTTTTGGAAAGCTCCACAGGAAAAGACACCATAATATTAAAAGAAGAGTTCTGAAATCAACAGAAATAAAATTTTGAAACTCCTGGCAAAAATTTGACATCAAAAACTTGGCTAAATTCTTGGGGTGTTACAACGTGTCGGCTCACCGTTGGGACAAATGTCATCCACTCATTGGACAGGAGGCGCCTATGATAGATCGACACATGGCATGGCCCAACAGTGGCCCATTCCGGTGAAAAAGTCCAGCCCAGTAAGAATTAGTAGGCCCGCCCATATAAGGCCTACTTGTGTCAGGTCCATTTAAGCCCATGGCCCATACGAGATGTGCCAATTTAGCCCGTCGACGGCCCATTAACAGCCCACTATATATTTGGGCTAAGTATCGGCCCGATGTGGTTTTGGCCTGTTAACGGCCCATTCAAGGGATGGGCCAATTTTGAGGATGTACATCTTTCGGCCTTTTAGCGACCCATTTAAGTGTTGGGCCAATTTCCGACCCGGTGTGTCTTTCAGCCTGTTGATGGCCCATAAGTGAGTTGGGCCATTTACAGTCGGACCTGAGTTTTGGCCTTTTAACTGCCCATGCTCTTCATTGTCCAATACCAGCCCGGTTTCTCTTTCGGCCTGCTAAAGGCCCACAACACAGTTGGGCCATTTACAGTACGACCTGACTTTCGGCCTCTTAGCGGCCCATGCTCTTCATGGTCCAGTACGAGCCCGCTGTCTCTTTCGGCCTGCTAAAGGCCCACAGTATAGTTGGGCCATATGTAGACCAACCTAGTATCAGCCTGTTAACGGCCCGTGAAATCAAATGGGACCGCCTGTTGCCCGCTTTGATGCTGGCCTGTTAACGACCCGGGAGGTAAGAGGGCCAACCAATAACTTTCGGCTTGGTAACAACCCATTAACTTAATGGGCCCACTAAAGTCCGTACATGTCTTTAGGCCCAATTAGATAATTTGAGCCCATTACGACGAGAAATTATGCACAGAACCAAAACCGATCAAGCAAAGGTACGACATACAGGAAAAAAATGTTGCACATCGAGCATATATTACAGGCAATTACATCCACTGGGCATTCAAAGATTGATGCCAATGCAAATAAATGAACAGAACCTAACGATCTACAACGTCACAATATGTAACCTCAACATTGATGACGCCCATAAGCATGTGGGCAAGTTCTTGCTGCTTTGCTACACTGTCTCTGAAAATATTGATCAGTTGTTGTTGCGCACGAATGTGCACCTCTGATTCCTCCACCATTTTCATCATTGCTTCAGCCATTAATTGGTTCAAAAATATACATTTTTTCCGTTGCATTCGAGACAGAGAAAACTGAACAAATTCAGATGGCGATTTTGGCAAGCTTGTATTATTGATAGTGGAGAGTGTCTCAACCACTGCATCATAACATAAATTAGGAGGGGAACCGAATAGATTAATCAAGAGTTATTGCCATATTACCTGGTCTAGATTTATTGGAAAGAAAAAATGGGGTTGCCTTGCTGTTTTCAGAGTTTGTCTTCTTATCTTCAGCATCCTACACCAAATTAACACACTAGCATTGCTATCATTGGCCAGGTCAGACAATAGGAAAGCAACATTGACACAATGAACGTTTGGGCAACCTGACCACACCAGCCTACACCAAATTAACACAATATGGCACAGCTATCATCAACCAGGTAAGGTAATACGAAAGCAACATTGACACAATGAATGAATGGGCAACCAGAGCAGCACTACAATTCAGTAATGTGCATGATATGAGATAGTACACCTATGCAGCTCAATATGCAAAACTACCAGGCAGTTTTCCTTACAAAAATCAACATTGTCGCCTTTAACATTTTGCTACAACTAAATTTAGATCAGATAAAGATTGGATTTACGCCGATTAACAAAATACATGTTGATGTAAAAAATATAATGATATACAACAGGTACTTACATCAGCATTGGAGCATAGAGAATTCCCGCAAGATACTTTCCTCGAATACGATCCCAGTACAGAAAGTCTTCTATCCTTTAAGCTTATTTTCTAAAAGAGAGGTGGGTAAGAAACATGTAGAAAATATGATCAGAATGCTATAAAATTTCATGATGCGAGGATACACACACGCTTCTTAGAATGGAGTGGACATATTTTTGCTGGACTAGAGCGGACTAGTTCTTTGGCCACTGGAATCTGCTTATTATCAGTAGGAGTTGGGTTTCACTATGCTGGAGCAGTATCTATGAAAACTGGAGTTGGTGTACTATCTCCTGGCGCTTGGATCTTTTGCAAAGACCTGGTTTGTAACCCTTCAAATTCTAACATAGTCGTCTTCCCCTTGCGTGCCTTATAGAGAAGAATGATGCTTTAATTATAAAACATGCTACAACAGAGAGATGGAATAGGTACTGAAGAATAGAAAGGCATGACATATTGACATGTATTCCCTCCATTCGGAAATAAATGGATGGGTCTAGGCGCATTTCAGTTCTAGATACATCCATTTTTATCCATTTTTGTGACATGTAATCCGGACGGAGGGAGTATGATGTAAGAGCTAGGGATACGACATGACAACAGTGTAAAAAACACTACTTGAATGTAAAACTGTATGCTAGCGGAATACATACAGAAAAACACTAAGGAAACATATGCGTTTATGATTGGGAGACTAAGATGGCATTGCAAGAGACCAATAGAACATCACTTCATTGTAAAAAATGAACATGGTATGGTAGACAGATGAAGTACATACTGATGAATAACAATGCATAAGATATTCATAAGCATGATGTCCAAACTAAGCAGATGGCATTGCGATAGAGTAGAATGATAGTACTTGAATTTGAAAACATGTTATCATGAATGGAATAGGTACTTAAAAACAGGAAGGCATTCCATATTTACATGCATGATCAGCAGGCTAAGCACAAGGCATTGCAACAGAGTAGATGCACCCCAGGACATTATATGCATGATGTACCCATATCAAGGGCCAAGTTAGAGCAAGGACCTTGTGGGGTGAATAGGATTCATCATCTTTCTGCAAGTCTTGCGAAGAACTGCCTTTACATGTTCCATCATATTGGGTATCATTGACGTCAAGTTTGTTGGCCGTTACATTATTCGTGAGGTTCTTGTGGATAAATCAGTGTGTGCAATTATATCTGACATGCATGGAAGACAACTAGTAGTTAGATTTATGTAATGAGTGCCTGTAGGAGACGACATAAATAGTAGGACTGGGGTTAACTAGCAGCAACAGATGAAAGCTATATAACATGTATCATTTGTACTCAAGATTAACTAGATGGCACACAAAAGTATTAAAGAACAACAAAGGTAATACTAGAAGTGGTATAATACTATAATCACCAGTCTGTGGGATAGCATTGCCTAATGGATGATAACTATGGAACAACGTTACCTAAAGAACAAGTCTCTTAGCTGAACTATGGAACATCTTTAACTCCTGAACAAGACCCGTAAGAGATCAGCATGAATATATAGTGAAATGTGATAATCTATTTTCCATGCTTAGATGAATAACAAAGCCATAAATGTTGCACACAAGTAAGATGAGGGTACAACCTATCTGGCCGCCATCCATAGGAGTGAGCATCATGTGCTGACTTGTCGATGGCCCTGCAGTTGTTGTGGCTGTCCATGTCGGGCACGCGCATTCGATGCAGGGAACTGTTGAGTGGGGACTATAGCTCCCTTCTAGTGTATGCTTCCCTTGTTGGAGCAGCTGCGGTAAGTCAAAAGACGGTGTGGCTGAAGATGCAGAAAATGCATAATGTTCTTTAAGAACTACACATCTCTCTGATCTGAAGAAATACCCTAAGAGATCAACAGCAAGGTACGAGAGTGGTCACACGTCTGTTGACTGAAGACTAAATTGGGGTCACACGATTTTATTTTATTTTGGTACTGTCCGATCTACGTCGGATGGCTTGATGTTCGTCTTGTGCCTCCCGGCTGACAGTGTTCAGAATCTTCCACGAAGAGCTAGCGACCACTGGTAGAGCAGCCTACCTCCGCCGTCCGTGGCCCTGACCAAAACCCCGCTCCCCGCCCCACCGCACTGTCGTGGTTGCGCCGCCCCCGGGCCAATCCACAAAGACTCGCCGTCATCCAGATCCGGCGGCAGCAGTACCTTCAACCCACGCAACTCTAAGATAGCCATCTAAGCGCTGCTTCCGCGGCGAACTTGCGCCCCTGCACCCTTACGTTAGACTCGAGGGGTGCTGCTTCCCATTGGGAATCGATTGGCCCAGAATAAAAATTCAGACAACTGATGCCTAAATAAAGTGATTTGAGATGAGGGTGCAACCTATCTGGCGACCCGGTGAAGTAGGCAGCTCCAGCTGCCGAGTCGGTGAGGTCGGTGCGGTTGCGGTGGCTACCGGCGGCAGGGAAGCAGAGATGTCGCGACAATCGACGGCTACGGGAAAGCAGTGCCGGGGCTCTAGACAGATCCAAAGTTGGAGCTGCTCCGGCGCCGTGAACAACATCGGGTGTGAATCGGCTCCGGTCCAGTTCACGTGGCCGTTGTCGAGGCAGCTCCAGCAGCACGGAGTAAGAGGCACACGGCCCAGTGCACGACGACAAAGGGACAATATCTTCGGCATTAGCGAGGAGGGCGGCTGTGAATTTGGTGCGGTGGGGGGGGGCGCCATGGAGGAGGGGCTGAGGTTTCACGGCTCGGGAGAAGGGAGCTTCCAGGGAGAAGGTGATTTGGCGCCCACGAGGTATGAATGGGGAATTGGGAGGGTAGTGGAACCATGTCTTACGGATGCATTTGTATGAAATGTGTGTGTGTGTGGGGGAGTTACAGTTCTACCCCTGCCTTTAGGCTTCTCGGCTTGGGTCTGTGTACTAAGGGTCGGGGATAGTAGAGTAACTTTGCTTCTCCCAAATAGTGGGCGCGAGCGATTTCGGGCGAGGAGGGCGTGTTTTGAAATATAGTGGGTGGGGGCGATTTCGGGCGAGGAGGGCGTGTTTTGAAGTATAGTGGACGCGAGCGATTTCGGGCGTGGAGAGCGTGTTTTGAAATAGTGGGCACGAGAAATTTCGGGCGAGGAGAGGGTGTTTTGCCGACCATGGTTTATGAATTATTTGGCACATGTCATTTCGGCCGAGGAGAAGGCGCACTTGGATGAAGTTAAGAACCTACGCTCGATGTACAACGGGCCAATTGATGCGTGTCCCACATAGGCCAGTAATCCCACGTCTCCCATTTTTTTGCTCGAGCGAATTCTACCGAGTAGAGGGAGTTTAACGGTTCGTTCAAATTTTGGGAGAACGAGCATCCACGTCTACCTTACCAAGTCGATTCAAATCAAATTTTGAAATATTAGCTTGCCACTTCTTTTTTAGATGGAGAGATGATGCTCGGGAGTAATGTGTTTTTACATGCTCGTTGCTAATGATTTACTATATGACAAATAGTTGACCCACTCAAAAAACGGGAATCAAATCCAAAATGAAATATCTCGATTCAATGAAATAGCTCGTTCACCAGGTCAAAATAGTGAACTAAATCCAAAATTGAACACCTCAATCGAGTAGCATGTTGTATAGTATTATAGTACTCCATGAACATGTTGAAAGTCAAATTAATGAACTTGTTTGATATACCCATATCTCCGTTCATGTGTGGATTGTAGACAACATGTTCTCCAATTTAAATATTTGAATGCAAGTTTATATCGAAACATGGTTTATATAAGTCTTTGATGCATAAAATGCGACCTCGCCCTCTCCCAGACTCCTGCTCTCTCTCTCTCTCTCGCTGACAATCTTCAATTATGTCGCACGCATCCAACACAGTAACCTTGTTGGTCCCTCTCCCTCTCTGTCCATCTCTCTCTCTCCTCCTCTCTCTCTCTCTCTCTCTCTCTCTCTCTCTCTCTCTCTCTCTCTCTCTCTCTGTGTGTGTGTGTGTGTGGGGGGTCTTTCTAGTTCGCGTGCATATATACTCCATCTATAGGTCTCTCTCGCACACTATGTATGATTATCTAGTCCAAGCTAAATATCTTGTGTGCACTCATCGTACGCACACAAATTCCTTGGCTCGTTGACCGTAACTCTCTCACGCACCACTCTGTCGTCTCGGAGCTCTTCCCTCTCCCAAACTCTCCATCTCCATGTGTCACACATACACATGCATATCTCACTCGCACTCGATAGACCCATCTAAAACTCTATCTCTCTCCCTCGTTCTCTCTCCATCTCACACGCACACACACACAATCTCATGCCTAGCCAAGGATGATGGTCTCTCACTCAATTGTAGGCACACGCAGTCCCCCTATATGTATATGACTAGCTAATCTTAGTCTCCATAAAAAACATGTGCATGGTCTATCTCGATTTCTCTCGGGGCATCTTTCTATCGCGCACGCACCTCCCTCGATCTCCCGCCCATATAGTCCCCTCACGATCTCGAGGGGGTCTCTCTATCACAAACACACCCTCTCTCTCCCTCCCCATGCGTCCATGTTCTCCATGCGTCCCTCTCGACCTTCGTTCCTTGTTGTCCAGACCTCTATTGGACATGTGCTATAGGGGTGTCTCTCTCCGTTGCAAACAATCACGCGCTACTTATCTTCGTGTATCTCCTCACCTTGATTTTCTATCTCGGAGATGCATGCGTCATATGTTTGCATAAGAAATGAAAAAAACACACGCTCTCTCTAATTTATCGTTTATTGTCCCTTTCTCTTTCACACACATACTCTTTTTGCACACTCACTCATTCTCCTTCACACGCACTTGATCTCTCTCAACTTAGGCACTCTCTTCAGTCCATAGCATATAGATTTATTGAAAAGTCAAACATCACAAAGTTTGACCATGTACGTGGAGAAAAAAATTTACATCTAGAACGGCAAACATATACCATTAGATTCATCATGAGATGTAGTTTTTATGATGTATCTTTGGTATTGTAGATATAAATAACATTTGCGTAAACTTGGTCGAAGTTTCCAAAGTTCGACTTCTAAAAAATTTACATGCACTGCATTATCGAGCGGATGGAATATCTCTTTCCCCCTCTCAGCTATCTGATGCACCACTTAGCCTTATCGGGGCTCCTCTATCTCTCTCAATCTTTATATCTCCCTGGTTCACACATACACATGTCTCGCTCGCGCTACATAGACCCATCTAACACTCTCCTCCCTTGTTCTCTCTCTATGTGACACGCACCCCCCTAAGTTCCATAATCCCTCACTCCATCATAGGCGCACGCACTACCCCTAAGTATGATTATCTCTCACTAGCCATCAGGAACACACGTATTGTCTCCTTCCATCCATACATCTATTTCGATATCTCTCGGGGTATCTTCTATCACGCACACACCTTGTCACTCGATCTCCCACCCATGTAGTCCCATCGCGATCTCTAGGGGATCTCTCTATGACAAACATACACTCTCTCCTCCCCATGTCTGCATTTTCTCCGTACGTCTCTCTCGACCTCTCTCCCTTGTTTGTCAGACCCCTCTTGGCCACGTGCTAGGGGTCTTTCTCTCTCGGTTGCAAACAACCACACACTATCTCCTCACCTTGTTTCCGCTGCCGAAGATGCATGTGTGATATTTTTGCATAAGACACACACGCTTTTTCTCTACTTTTATCGTGTGTTGTCCATGTCTCTTTCACACACGCACAAACACTTTTTTCTGCCACTCTTTCTATTTCACACACTCTCTCTAGGTAGGTACTCTCTCACGTCCACAAGCATATGGATGTTTTGAAAAGTCAAACCTCAGAAAAGTTAGACCAGGTATATGTGGAGAAAAACATTTACATCTGGAACAATCATTAGATTCATCACAACATGTACTTACTTCATACTATCATTTATCTTTGGTATTGTAGATATAAGTAATTTCTTTATAAACTTGGTCAAAGTTTCAAAAGTTTGACTTAAAAAAATGTTGGCACTACATTATCGAACGGAGGGAGTAGCTCTCTCTCTCTCTCTCTGCTATCTCTCATGGGCCTCCCCTCTCACTTGAGCTCTCTATACCGAGGGATTATACTGTCACTGTGTCAGCGTATAGCTCCGTATATTGTTCAATTGATCTGTCAACCGGTCCACATGCTGCCTTGTCAGCTCGTGTTCTCTATCTTCGTGTGCTGGCCCATGTGGCAGTGGGTGAAAATAAGTAAACTAGAGGCCCATCTGACACACGGTGAAGTAAAAAAAGTTGAAACCACTCAGGGTAGCACCCCGCACGCTAGTAAATTGGGGGCACACTTCTTCCGCATCAAGGACGCACTCGCGCACAGTTCACCACTGCGCGGCGGCATGCACAGAAGGACGCACTCGCGCACACCTAACACACAACACACACCAGCACACGTGTACACCGGCGTCGCCGCCGGTTGAGATGGACGGCAAGGCAGCCAACAAGCGGAGGCGGCTCGAGCCAAAACCGCATTCGGCGAGCCTGGACTTCATCAGCAGCCATCGGCCTCCTCCCCACCAAATCTGTCATGCAGAACGCCCTGCTCTCCCGGCGATGGTGCCCCCTCTGGCGCCGCGTCCCCCTCAACCTCACCATCGACAGCTGCCTCTGCGACGGGGATTGCAAACGCATGGCCGCAGTCTCCAAGATCCTTTCATCGCACCCTGGGATGCCTTGACTTCCGCATGTTCAGTACCAACTGCAAGGTCCAAGCCAAGTTCGACAAGTGGTTCTTATCCCCCGCCCTATATCAGCTCGAGGAGCTCAGCTTTGAAGCTAGACGATGTCGCTATCTGTCGCCGTCCGTGCTCCACCTCACGCCAACGCTACGTCGTGCTAGCTTCAGCTCCTGCTATCTTCCCCAGATTAATGCCACGCCCGCCCTTCTTCTCCCTCAACTCAAGCAGCTCGACCTCTTCGACGTTGTCATCTCGAAAAAGGCTATGGAGCACCTGCTCCGCAGCTGTACTGCGCTCGAGTACCTTCGTCTTGAGCAGATCCACGGGTTCATTAGCCTCCACATCGCCTCGACGTATCTCCGATGGATTTATGTGTCTTGCTGGCCCCGCAACAAGACATCAATTGGGAAGAGATCACTCCAGTTGTTCCACGTTATGGTCATTGAGAATGCGCCTTCCCTTGAGAGATTGTTTGTATCTGATCTAGAAGGTCCAACAAAAACCAGGGTCATTGACGCACCGAAATTTACAACGTTAGTGTACTCGTATGCCAAATTCTCCGAACTCTTTATTGGATCCGTAATCATTCAGGTACAGCACTCATCTTCTTCTTCGTCTTCTTGAAATTCACATTTTTAAATTTCTTCTTGATGTATTTATGACCATATTCTAGAAAATGATTCCCACAAGCTTGACCCAGTCTATGCGCACAGTGAAGATCTTGGCAATAAAATCTATCGGCCCCAATCTGGATCAAGTTGTTGGAGTCCTTACATGCTTTCCGTGCACGGTGAAGCTACTCATCGAGGTGAAACTTCTTTCCTATTAGTAAACGGTAATCACAATGTAGCTCAATTTTTTCATAATTTTCCCAAATTACGATGACAATTGTAGTGTTCAAAACTACATCTACGCACTGCACTGAAAGAGATGTTTTTAGTATTTTTTTCTCACGTGATCACCTGCATCCTTTTGTTGTTGTACTACTATAGTAGCCTAGGCTAGTCATAGTGGAAAGTAACTTAGACTAGTAACTCTATGGTTACCCTAAGAGCAAGTACTACCTCCGTCCTGGTTTACTCTTCCTATTTTGTAGTATCCAAATTTGACCATAGATTTAACTGTCAAAATGTTAATGCATGTCACTAAAAATTATATCCTTGGATTCGTATTTGAACATAATTTCCAATGGTATAATTTTTGGTAACATGCATTGGCATTTTCTTAGGTAAATTTATGGTCAAAATTTTACACTAAATACGAGGTAGTACAAAAGTGGGCTATAGTGACCTCCACTATGTAGGCCAAAACACGTGCCAAATTCACTCGTGATGCATTTGGCATCGATGCCCCTCCATTGCTCACCTGGTTCCCCAATCTGGATCACCTACTTTGCTCCGGTACCAAATTAACTCACGCAATGAAAAAACACTTGCATGGGAGAGAGAGAGGACCGAGGCAATACAAAAACACTTGTTTGGGAGAGTGAGAGGCTGGTGTAGTTGGTTTGATTGAGTTGTTTATACATGTGGGTCTGTGTGCACAGCGGTGCCAACTCTCTCACATCACGAGAGCGGTGCCAAAATCTTTTGATTTGACATTGATGCATATTATGTGGCATACTTTTGAGAAATATGCAATCGGCCACATAGTGGAAGGCAACAAATGCCCAAGCTCTTCACGTGCTCCTAGGTAAATGAGAAGAAAGAGAAAGAGAGAGAGAGAGAGAGAGAGTGAAAAAATATCACTAGCCAGCCAACCCTACCGTATGAGCAAATGATATTGGTACCTCTTGATGACATAGCTATCTTATACAGCCAGCTGCTCTAATATGTTATCTTCTTTTGTAGATAAAAAGACCCGAAAGTGAAAAAGGTGCTGCGCTATAACAATCTCATTGAATGCCTTGATCTCCATCTTACAAAAATTGATTTGATCGACTACTGAGGCAGCACATCTGAGATTAAATTGGCCAGGTTCTTTGTTCTGGAGGCAAGTGTGCTCAAGATAATGAGGTTTGGCGTTCTCTGGTGCAACAATGAATGGCGTGCTGATCACCGCAAGCGTCTAAGCCTAAATGACAAAGTCTCCGCAGAAGCTGAATTTTTTTTTGAAACATCAAGTGGCCAGAGACTCAAAAATTTATTTTCCCATTAGTGACTTGTCAGGGCGGTGGATTTTAGTTTGTACGATAATAATGCATCCACCTAAAGTAACGAAAGTTCTTACGTAAACTTCCTAGTAATTCCCTCATTGTAGCTGCAGCATTACTCCTAACATTTGTAATATCAGTTTGAAACTTGTAATATTGCCATGTCCTATTCCTGCGTTTTCAAAATCCCGCGAATCAAAGAGGTCCTTAGTTGGTGATGATGTTGTGCCTGCCATCTTTCACCAATAGCTGTCGAATCTAGATCTAACGCATACAAACCAAACTTCTCGGTTTGCAAAAGATGCCGCACTTGTTCCCTATTTACAAACAACTCCTTGTCTCTCACAATCAGCCTTATCTCCTCCCCACCACATCTAGAAGGCCATGGAAAAATCTGGCGCGATGGCCGCTGCTAGCGCCGTCCACCCCCAATCTTGGTGTTCCGTGCAATGCATGGGCATCTACGCACAGGAAATTATGTCGAACACGGCTAGTTGTAAGCAGGCTAGCTCCATAGCCATGATGATAGTGACTGCAGATGGTGAGGCTGACTATGGTATGCCGAACACGACGCCTATACTCAGGTGTCATCTCCGGCGCAAGGTCTTGTCACTTCACTGTGAGGAGCAGCACGTAATAATTTGACCAACGGGTAGTACAGTACTACTACATTGGTAGTACTACTACTAGTACTAGCACAACCGTCTAGATTTAGTAGTACTACCACGTCCATCTAGATTTAGTATTTGACTAGCAATATCTAGTACTGCATGTCACAAAAAATGTACTATTCCCTCTGTAAATGAATACATGGTGTATTGTTTTATTCCTTCCGGTAGATGGCTCAAATATGAAGTCTCATCAATCAGACTACTATTGTACTCACCGAGCGCTCAGCTTTGTAAGCTACCAACAAAAAATTGCAATCAAAGACTACTATTGTACTCCCTTCGTACTGGTGCATTAGTCATGTTACGAAAACCAAATAGTAATCCCAAAACTTTTAGGCACGGTGCATTAACTACCCACCTCGTTCCCTGTTTTTTGCCACGAAAAAAGAAATCACCCAATATGAGACGTGGGGTGCGTATGCATCCAATGACTTGAGACTACTCCCTCCGTCTAGGTGTCTAGTCATCTTAGGTCTTGGTTAATAGTATAGCCAACTGATGGCTATATGATATAGCCATGCCATCTACAGCCAGCCTCATAGCCGACAAGTACAATAGTAAGATATAAAGATGTGCTACTTCATTAATACATGGCCCACCTCCCATTCTCACATAGTACCTAGGAGCACGTGCTGGAGCTGGCTCTTATTCTGCAGCTGGCTCATCTTCTCTATCCTCTTCTCTTCCCTCCATGTCAACAGAAAAATAATATTTTAACCCTCATAGCCTGCTTACATAAGCTTATTGTACTTACTCTTAGAGCAAGTGAAAAAGAGGAGTGGGCTCTCATGCAAGAGCCTAGCTATATGCGGATTCATAGGCTGATATACAATAAATATGAAGAAAGAGAGAGAGAGAAGATGAGAAAAAGTAGTACTCTTATAGCCAGCCTTATAGCTAACCTTATTGTATGAGTGGCTACAAGTGATGGCTCTATATGACATGGCAACATCATATAGCCAGCAGCTGGCTATACTATTAACCATGCTCTTAGGTTGTGCACCATGACCAAGAGGGGGAAGCGAGATAACTTAATGTCTTTTTGCTAATTAATAGGATTACATGCAATGAACTAACCACTGCATGTCATGTTTGGTAGTCTCAAGTCATTGAAAGCATGCACGGCCCACATCTCTCATTGGTTGATATGTCACGAAATAAGAAACGAGGAGGGAGTTAATGTACCGTGCCTAAGTGTTTTGGGATTATTTGGTTTTCGTAAGGTGACTTACACAACATTTTTGGTTACATGCATTAACATTTTATTAGTTAAATCAAAGGTCAAAACTTGGCGCAAAATGCAAAAGGGACCAATAAACCAGTAAACATCAAAGTTCTCTCGTTTGGCCCCAACTAGAGGTCCTGTGAGATGACTATCTCTGCGCACCGCACAGAGGGGGCGCGGCTTCATTGACTTACTGCACCTGCCTTTGGGTGTATGACACGTGGGCCCAATAGGTGGCTGGCCCACCTGTCATACAGCCAAAGGCAGGTGCAGTAGAGGGCCGAGGAGTAGATGGCCAATACACACATGAATGCAGCGCGATCGCACTTCTCATATAAAGGCTCCCCTTGATCCAATCTACAAAATCCTACGCACCCTAACCAAGGGCAAGAGTGATCACTCCAATCACAAGATCAGTTGACTAGAAGCTAGACCCATGGAGGCGATGAGCGCGAGCATCAGCCGGCTGTGCCAGATGGTCCATGACGCCGGCCTGTGGCCTGGCACCGAGGAACGTCTCCAGGTCGTGTTTGAGGCTGCCAGGGCAAGAGGCCGCTTGGACAACAGCTTCGTCTCCTTGTTCGATGAGGTCCTCGTCGGCTTCCTCGACAAGTTCACCGTCGTCAAGAAGCTCGCGGACGACCTTGACGTACGCCTCTAGCCCACGCGCCCAGGCTCTGCGATGCCCGCCACCCTCAACGGCCTCTATGGTGACAACCTCTTGGACCTTGGTGGCCTGCGCGCCGCTCGCCGTCGCGCGGAGAATGTCCACCTCGAGGTCACGCTCGCCGAGCAGCGCTTGGCGCAGCAAGACATCATCGACATAATTACCCACGTCTACGCGCAAATCGTCCACAAGGATTACTATGTGCCAGAGGAGGAGGATAGGTCGCTGGCCTTCTTGGACCGCAGGGAAACCTTAGACGGCATTGTTCAGAAGCACGTTGAGCTCGCCGCCAACGCCGCTGCTCCTCACACGTCGGTTGGTGACCCGGTGCACTAGGGCGTGCAGATATCGTTGATGGATCCGTATGTTTCTTTATCTTTCCGTCAAATCCATGTAGTAGTATATGGTACTACTAGTAATTATCTTACCTTTCGCATCAACTTCATAATTTTTGTACGTACTCCATGCATGAACCGTGCCAGAACCAAACTTCTCATTACTCTAGGGAAAATCGTTATTTCTATCTATCGGTCGCGCCATGGAGCAGAACCAAATTTTACAAGTTACAAGTTTAAAAGGAAAAGCCTACCATGTTCGCATCGCACCCCCACATGGTTGGTCCGGCACACCACTCAAGGGGGAATGCGTGCTGTGTTGCATTTTCACTTCCAAGTGGGACCGCAGTTGAGCAAACCGGCTATCGGCAAACCCCCACCCCGCCCACCGTGCGATAGCTGAGAAAACAGGAGGGAGAAGAGATGGTTGTAGCACGGACTCCAAGAAAATTGGTGTCGGATGGGACTCGTGTGAGTGGCGTGTGCCGTACTGCTAGACGTGAATGCTAGTTATGGCCCATGCCACCCCACTATATCGAGCCTATATCGAGGTGCTGGTTACGTAGAACAAATTTCCTAGAGTCCATGCTCAGCCCTCCTCTATCCCTCTTCTCAGCCAGCCAGTAGACGCGCGGAGCCCATCGTCTGTTTGCTCACATGCGGTCCCACATGTCAGTGAAAATGCAAGAGGACCCACTGAACCTGCACATCTTTCACCTCGACGTGCTGGTGATGAAAAAAAATCCAATAAAGATCTTCGGTGGCTGCTTTTGGAGTTACTCAAGAGTAGTAAGATTCTATTTAACCCAAGATGCACATCACGTGGCTTCAGTTACCACTCCATTTTCTTGCATGACACGACCTGGATGCTGGATGTCCCACGTGTCGGCAAAAGGAGGAAGAACTCGACCAAATCTTCTCCACATTTAGACCGGAGGAGTAGGAAACACGGCAAGCCATGTGCCTACATCATACTACGTACAAGCCCACCTCACACAGTCATGCTATCACCATATTTCTCGGCCTCCGTGTGACACCTAGCTAGTTGATCTAACAAGAACTAACTATTGGTTGGCTCTACATGACGTGGCAACTTCATACTACTACGGATGCCGGCTATACTACTACGGCACTAACACTCCAAGAACTGAGTCGAAAACCATTTATAAATTGAGTTTATGACATGCATATGCAAATGTACCATTCATTACATACAACAAGTCATCAACACACAACGACAATGAGGATACTTGTTGGATTATAGATTAGTTCCAACAAAACATTCTAGTAAATACTAAAGTTTTCATCACACAACAAATAACAAGCAATGAAATGAACTTCAGCTCAACCAATCCTCGGCGTTGGAAACACTTGCTTTGAACTAGAAGAGTTTGTCTCGAAAGGGCCAGCTACTGCCAATCTCGAGACCAACCTAGGACTGATCATCCAGGCTGAAGCGGCCTATTTCATGACCCATACAGTGATAGCCACGGTAGAGAAGCATAGCAATGTCCGTGGTATAGATACAGTTGCTTCTCATAAATGGTAGTAACATTGTGTCAACAGCAGCTGGATCACCTTTCACTAGCATTGGATAGTTTTGTCCAAGGAAGAGCGAGTTTCCTCCAAGAGTACCAATACTAAACCAGGGAGAAGGTGTTGGTGCTAGAACAGTAGTATCCATCCCGAATACCCTGCAATGGATGTTGGAATAGGTCCAAAGAGTGCGACCATGGGAGACAACACCTGCTTCCTTAGTAACATCAGCGGTGCCCTGTATACAGACAAGAAGAGGTGATCCACGGAATAAGTTTCCAGGCACCACTGAGTATATGGGTCCTCATGCTTGTGATCATCATCGTCGTCATCTCCCCCTTGGTTATAAATTTTTTCAAGTATAGGTGGTGGAATGTTCACAGGACCTTGGAAACACAAGAAGGTTAATTAGTAAAGGGAAACTAGCTAACCTACATGCATGTGGATGAAACAATTATAATTACGGTGGAAGATTAACGTACCGAAAGCATAAGGATTCCATGCAAAAACAGTCACGAGTGGTGGCAGCAAACACAAGACCCTCGTATTGAATTGCATCACAGTACACACCCGTGTATAGAAACTGATTTTTGAGCAATATCTATCCAGTCGAACTATGAAGGAAGGCAACACGCTTGTCGAAGATAGCAACAACTCCATAGTCCATCAAATCCCAAGAGCGGTCGGGAACTTGACAAATTGCTATCTTCTGTAGACGATTGAGGGAGTCCTGGACTAGGGGGTGTCCGGATAGCCGAACTATCATCTTTGGCCGGACTCCAAGACTATGAATATACAAGATTGAAGACTTCGTCCCTTGTCCGGATAGGACTTTCCTTGGCGTGGAAGGCAAGCTTGGCGATCTGGATATGTAGATCTCCTACCATTGTAACCGACTGTAACCCTAACCCTATTCGGTGTCTATATAAACCGAAGGGTTTTAGTCCATAGGACGAACAACAATCATACCATAGGCTAGCTTCTAGGGTTTAGCCTCCTTGATCTCGTGGTAGATCTACTCTTGTACTACCCATATCATCAATATTAATCAAGCGGGGTAGGGTATTACCTCCATCGAGAGGGCCCAAACCTGGGTAAAACCATCGTGTCCCTTGTCTCCTGTTACCATCCGCCTGAGGCGCAGATTAGGGACCCCCTACCGAGATCCGCGGTTTGACACCGACATTGGTGCTTTCATTGAGAGTTCCTCTGTGTCGCGTCACCTATAGGCCCGATGGCTCCTTCAATCATCAGCAATGATGCAGTCCGGTGAGACTTTTCTCCCGAGACAGATCTTAAATTCGGCGGCTTTGCCTGCGGGCAATTTGCTTGGCCATACGGAGCAGATCGAAGCTTCGCCCACAGCCATCAGGTCAGGTTTGGAGATTTAAACTACATGGCCGACATCCGCGGAGACTCGATCTTGACGGATTCGAGCCGCAGCCAAGCGCCGCACTATCTCGATGGGCATGATCTAACTCTGCCGCCCGAGCAGTGTCCTGGAGGCGCACTAGTGTCCGCTCCGACCATTGATTGGAGCCGATCTCACTGTCGAGGGCGGTTGGTTGGACACCACCTCGGGGCTGAAATCTCTGGCGATTGGCGAACACCATCCCTGTCCTTTGCGAAGACCGTGACTCAAAGCGCGGAATCCTCTCCGGACTCCAACCCTCGCGCCCTTGCCAATCGAATCCGATTGGGCACCGGTCATGGAGTTCATCGCCGCAGATATCTTTCAAAGCACTCGCCCTTTGGCGGCATCCTGAATTCACTAAAGTCTCTCTCTTTATCGGAGAGCCTGGCGGACTACGGTCGGGAAGGTTGAGATCTCAGACGACGAAGAAATTCAACGCCCACCCACCGCCCACTTTGTAGCCTTTGCCGAAAGCTTAAGCGGCGTGCTCGATTTCGACTCGAAGACATCGGCGGTATGGGCGATGATGTAGGAGACAACCATGAACTAGCACCTATAGGGTCTTTGGACAACCACCTCATCCCATGATGTATACATGGTGGATACACCTAAAGGAAGTGACGACGAGGAACAACGGGACACTACAAAGGATAAATCCCTCGGCGGTCAAAGCGGCAGCGTAAGCGCCGCACCAAGTTCCGCCTCGACAAAGACCCAGCCATAGAGCGAGGCGAACCGATGGATAGCGAACATGCTATCGAGCAACCGTCCAAACAGGACAACTTGGATAAACAACCCGTCCTGGCGAAGATAACGGTCCGGGACGATCTCACGCCGGACAAATTGTTGGAAGCGAAGAACCTCCACAAAAGGCTCATCGCCCGCTGCGCGTAGCTTTGAAAAGCGAAGCGGAAGCTCAAAACAGCGGAAGATGCACTCGAGAATCAGATGGAGCAAAGTAGTCAACACATGAGACAAATCTGGCGGCGATCGCCGTACAAAAAACTACCCAAAGAAAACTACTGCCCGAATTTGATGAGGAGGCCGTGAGCCCCATAATCAAAAAGCAAGAAGGCCACCAGTCGGATGGGCGACCCCACGGCAAGCGAGAGAGCGGCAAATGGCGCCGCACACAAGCGATACGCGATCCACATAAGGATTCACACCAAAAGGATGGCCCGATTAGGTCCATCTATGGGCGAGAAAGCAAGCTCTTCAAAGCAATGCAACCGCCAAATATCCGAACATCACGGCACACCCAATATATAGGTGCACACCCCCATGTTTCACCGATGAGATCTTTGGATCATGAATTCCCAGCGGATTCAAACCCGTAAACATAGAGGCATCTGACGGAACAACAGGACCACAGAGTCGGATTGAGGATTACATCCTCCACATACACATGGCTAGAGGAGATGATCTCCACGCCATAAAATACTTACCCTCAAGCTCAAAGGGCCAGCCCGGCATTGGCTCAAAAGCCTCCCGAAAATACCATTGGAAGTTGGGAAGAGCTCGAGGATGCTTTTTGGGCAAATTTTAAGGGACTTATGTCCGTCCTCCGGATCACGAGCGATTTAAGTCATATAACTCAACAACCGGAGAGTCAGCCCAAGAAGTTGAACAGGTTCCTCACCAAGAAGAACCAAATAGTCGACTATCCGGACGCCGAAGCCTTAGCAGCTTTCAAACACAACGTCCGAGACGAATGGCTCGCCAGACACCTCGGCCAGGAGAAGCCGAGAACCATGGCTGCACTAACAAGCCTCATGACCCGCTTTTGCGCGGGAGAGGATAGCTGGCTAGCAAGATGCAGTACCAGCGACCCAAGTACATCCGAAGTCGATGGGAATGTGAAACCACGACGCAACATGGACCAGCGCCGGATTAAGAGGAATGGTCCAAAGAGCGCGGCAGTCAACGCCGGATTCAAAAGCTCACGGAAGAACAATAAAAAACTGCCCCTTAAGGACAATACCGATGAGCTATCCAACTTAAACAAAATCTTGGACAAGATATGCCAAATCCTTAGTACTCCCGGGAAGCCTGCAAACCATACCCACAGAAATTGTTGGGTCTTCAAGCAGTCCGGCAGACTCAACGCCGAACACAAGGGGCTCGACACACCAAGTGAAGATGATGACGAGCACCACAAACAGAGCCCCGGAAAACAAAAGAATTTCCCACGGGAAGTCAAAACAGTAAACTTACTTCAAGTAACAAAAGGGAAAAGCAGGCGGCACCCATGAATTACGTGCCGCACAATCTACCAATGAGTCCCAACACTGGTTGTCAAAACCAATTACCTTCGACCATCGGGACTACTCCGAAAGTATCCGGAACGCAGGACTGCCTTGATACTAGAACCTATAATCGACGGTCTTCAATTTACGCAAGTCCTAATGGACAGCGGCAGTGATTTAAACCTGCTATATCAGGACACAATCCGCAACATGGGGATAAACCCAACCAAAATTCTCCATAGCAACACCTCCTTCAAAGGGGTAATGTCAGGCCCATATGCCCATTGTACGGGCTCCCTACTGCTAGAAGTTGTGTTCGGCTCATCCGACAACTTCCGCCGCGAAGAGTTAACCTTCCACATCGCCCCATTCCAAAGTAGCTATCAAGCACTACTAGGGCGTGAAGCTTTCGCCCGCTTTAACTCAATACCGCATTATGCATCTCTTACACTTAAAATGCCCGGTCCACGCGGCATCATCTCATTAAAAGGGAGTATTAAGTGTTACTCGAGCACGGAAGAACGTGAGACTGCCTTGACAGCCCCACACCAATCCGGCTCCACTAATCAAAGCACCGGAATAGGTCATTCAAACCCCGGACACGGCTAGATGAGTCCGGTGCCTACCAGCATACCCCCATACAAGGGCTGCCGCACGCGTACAACAAGAGACAATAAAGCTCAATTTTATTCACCTTCGAACACGTACTCTGTTTATTTAATATAAAGTACATTTCTATACGATATTTTTTCTTTTCAAACTAAGTTCTTCTCTTTTACAAATGAACACCATGCTACACCCGTCCAGGATACGGCACAAGGGAGACACAGGCGCAGACGCGTGCGGCGGGGACTGTCGCAGGATTCTTTTCAGATTAAGACCTGCGTAAACCTTTTTACTGTCTCTTGTTGATACACATCCCCGGTTTATTACTATAACCGGCGAGGAGGCTGGCATTTTGGCATCGGCCGCACCAGAATTTTTGCGGCGTGCACGGACACGGGGGCTTAGGGCATTATTCTGCCCGTTTTCAAAAAACGAATACCTTAAGGTGTTCGGCGTCTCGAGTTAGGCCTTATATGCATCAGCTCCGAATCATGTCTTTGGTCAAATGTTGGGTTTGCCCGGCTCCCATGTTTTGGTACCTTACGTTCCGTTTTATCGGCTAAGGTAGCATGGGAGAACCACTGCGATTGTGCCCGGTTGGTGGGTTGAGCACCTCGATGGAGAGCTAAAACCGGCTGTCATGATATAGCGTGAGACTGGTCAACCACTCGATGACCCAGTGGAATGTTTAGAATTCCCCGCATTGACGAAGGGCCGTTTCGGTCGAGGCACATCTGGCGCCCGAATTCGGGAGCGCGGTGCCCCTAGGGGCTATATAGTAGCCCCACCATCGAGCTCCTATGGCTAAGTGAAAGTGTTAAAGCATTATAGTCCGGTTGCCTAGTTTGCTCGCTATCACCTCCTTCACAGGACCAAGGCGTTGGATTAAGTGTGAAAATCGCCTTTTGCAAACACCCCGCACTATATGCGTGGGGGCTAAAGTCAAGACTGCCATCTTTCAAGTTATATACATATACATCAGCGGCCGCCTGAGGCGTTTCAATACTTGAGCGCACAAGTATAAAAAGCTCTTATATTATATTGAAACATTGTTTTCACAAATCATACATGTCATTTAAACATAATATCCTTTGAGCCTGCGTCTCTATTAAGCAGCGCCTGCAGACTTCCTCAAAATAGTGCTCGGCGGTACTCAAAGCTTATGCGAATCTCGGGATGCAACGTCGGTGGCTTTCATCTCCGCCCGGTATGTCTTGACACGGGCAAGAGCCATCGGCGCTCCCTCAATACCGCCGACCGCTTCATTGCGTCGTCTGGCAGTACCGCACCAAGGAACCGCTGCACTAAGCCAAATAACTCTTCGGCTGGGGTCCGCCTGGCCACAAATGAGTCATGACATGCTTCATGGCAAGTTCGGATAATCGATTCAGCTCGGCCATTCAGCCAACCGATCGGTCAACGGAAGAGGACGCTCCGGACTATGGAATTGCGACCAAAATAGCTCTTCCCTTCTTTGCCCCTTCTGGACTTAGAAGCGCTCAATCGCGTCCGCAGCGCTCGCCGCTAAGTCGAGATAAGCATCCTCCGAACTCCACAGCTTGTCCAACGAGCATACTTGGATCCGTATATTTCCTCAGAAGCGAAGCGGTTTTCGGCCGCAATATCGGCGACTCAGCTCCTCCTTGGCAGCTCTCATAGCGGGGCAGGCATCCTTAACCCGGTGGCCTTTTCAGGTCCTCTTGCTCGCGCAGCGTTCTTTTCAAGAACCCGCAGCGGTGGTAGCATTCTTCAACTTTATGGCCATACCGGCCATTTCCTCTTTAACTTCGGCGGTGAGCAGCCCGTTGGCTTTTAGCTCTTGATTCGCCCTCAGCGGCCGCCTTACTATTTCGGCTTGCTCTTTACGCTCGGCGAGTTCCGCCGCAGCTCCTCCACAAGCAGCGGCACCGTCGCATCAAAAGCATACAAGTAGTAAGGCATGGGCGTCAAGCTCCCTTACCGGTGTCCGGCGAATCGCATACCTTGTGACTCGTCAAACCGTTTATTGACCAGCGATGTCGCATCCGCCTCGTCAAGTTGCCGCTTTATTTCGGCAAATTCATCAGATCGGCTGGCCACGGACGCCCGCCACCTATTTAGGGGCGGCGCAATGTTATAAGCGAGATTATGATCCTCGACGCGCTGTCAATTTTGACAACATACCGAGTCTCGTGGGCTACTATCTATCTGAGCGCATTCTATATGCATAATTGTCGAAGGTACATCATGTTGGCGTACCTCGAACCCCGTCGATAAGCTTCGGCGGCTTCATACAATCCGCTCTCCGCGGACGCAATTCTTTCAATCACCGTACCCATTAGCGCACGGTGATCTTACGAATAACCGCTTTCGCCCGGCAGATCCTTCAGCTCCTCCGAGCCGCGACGCCCGGTTGGCGCCGGACCTTCGGCCCGCGGACTCGAGGAAACCCTCGCGACGACACATCGTGGTCGTCCGCCGCATGAAGGTGCAACAGGTGGGCGTTTGCTCTCCATCATCTTGGAAGAAGATCCCCGACGAGCTCTGCTGAGAAGGGCTGAGATCCGAACTACAAGCTTAGACCTGCGTCCTCGGTCAAATCCGGACACTTCACTTGTGATCCGAAGAACAGTTTGTACATCTCCTTGGGCGTCGCGCCCATAAAATGTTGGAGAGCTCGTGGTCCCTCCGGATTAAACTCCCACAGACGGAGGGGCGGCGTTTGCGAGGCGGAAGGCGCCGAATCAGCATAACCTGCACCGTTACAACCAGATTGATCTCTCTTTCTTGGAGGTCTTGAATACGGCCCTGCGGTGGAGCGTCCTTGGGCGACCCAGTCGAGCCCCGGTTGACCCATGATGCCAGCCCGCTGTGGTGGACTGGCGAAAAGCGGGTGGCGCCACCCATTTGGTGCCCACAGGAGCGGTGATGTAAAACCACTCCTGTTGCCACAAACCAAGCTCCTCTTGAAAAGAGCCCTCGGGCCACGGAGCATCAGCACACTTGCTTTCTGCGCCCCTCACTTTCTGCTTGTTGCCCCTCAATCATCTTGGCTCCACCTTGAAGGTCTTGACCCACAATCCAAAGTGAGGGGTAATATGGAGGAAGGCTTCACATACGACAATGAATGACGAGATATGGAGGATGGATTCCGGATTCAAGTCATGGAAATCCAGCCCATAATAAAACATGAGCCCCCGCACAAAGGGATCCGTCGGGAAGCCTAAACCCCGAAGGAAGTGAGACACGAACACCACGCTCTCGCCGGGCTCGGGAGTGGGAATGACCTACCCTGGAGCAGGCAGCCTATGCGAGATCTCGCCGGTTAGATACATGGCGTCTCGCAGCTTTAGCACATCTTCTTCTGTGACAGAAGAAGACATCCATCGGCCGAACTGGTCGGAGCCGGACATCGTCAAAGGTCCGAAGCACCTAAATCTGAAGCTTTGGGTGTTAGAACTCGAAGCGCGAGGCGAACTCGATGGAGGGTGGAAAAAAGAAGAGGGCCTTGGTCTCGTTATAAAGAGGTTGAATACCAAGAGCCCTCCCCGTGGTCGACTGGGACTTGCCTTCGATAGAGGAGGCATGCCAATGGGCACGGTTGGGTTACCCACGTCCGTATTGATGAGAATCCCGGAATAAGGGGGCACGATCTATGCTTTGATAAGACGTGCCAAGGAAACCGCCTCGCTAAACGCGCTGAGGTGGAACAGTAAAAACGATTCGTATAAAGGCCTGGCCGTGGTGTGATGTCACGCCGCAGAATACGTCAGCAGATCTGTGCAAAAAGTTATTCTCTCTACGGTAGTATGTGGAACTGGTTTTGTAGAGCCGGACACTATCCTTATGTTAAAAACCTTCTATGAAGTATTCGGAGGAAGAACCCGCCTTGCAATGCCGAAGACAATATGCGCGCCGGACTCGTCATCATTGAAGCCTGGTTCAGGGAGCTCCGAGGAGTCTGGACTAGGGGTGTCCGGATAGCGAACTATCATCTTTGGCGGACTCCAAGACTATGAAGATACAAGAGTGAAGACTTCGTCCCTTGTCCGGATAGGACTTTCCTTGGCGTGGAAGGCAAGCTTGGCGATACGGATATGTAGATCTCCTACCATTGTAACCGACTCTGTGTAACCCTAACCCTATTCGGTGTCTATATAAACTGAAGGGTTTTAGTCCGTAGGACGAACAACATTCATACCATAGGCTAGCTTCTAGGGTTTAGCCTCCTTGATCTCGTGGTAGATCTACTCTTGTACTACCCATATCATCAATATTAATCAAGCAAGAGTAGGGTATTACCTCCATCGAGAGGGCCCGAACCTGGGTAAAAACATCGTGTCCCTTGTCTCCTGTTACCATCCGCCTAGACGCACAGTTCGGGACCCCCTACCCGAGATCCGCCGGTTTTGACACCGACAACGATAATCATCATGATCGTAGTTGAAAGTACGTAGAATACCGGTGTGCTCAACCTCTGGGCAGTCTGAGATTTTTTGAAGTGGAACCTGGTGACGAGTGTACACATTCACAAGTTCCCGCTCGTAGTTGTACCCAATATAAACAACCCAATCTCCATTTGCGCCTGCCCAAGCCTTACCCTCAAGCGATGGAATCTTAACATCACACGTATCATTATCAAGCAGCACCAACTTGCACAACGCGAGGCCTCCATCGTTCGTGGACCCTTGTGTTCTTTGTAATGATGTTATTAGTTGAGTCGAGAATGGTCTTGAACGAACCTGCCATGCTAGCTGAGGTGATGACGTTGCACCGATCAATGAGTTCCTCCACCAGGTCATCATTCAGATCGAGGCAAGAATAACGGGGTCGTTTCCGGCCAGTTCCCTCCATGGAGAAGACGATCGAACAATGGCAGAAGGAAGGGTGAAGGCAAATGGAGGAGGGAGGAAGAGCGTGCGACATCAGTTCCAAATCAAGAGGGAAAGGCGAAGAGTCGGTGGACGGTTGCCACGGTACACGAAGAGGCGCCCCGGCCTACATAGACGTCCGTTCAGAAATTGTACAAAAGGACTCGCCGTCGTCTCACTGACATGTCGGAATAGGACCACATGTCAATGAAGAGGCTAGTGGGGAGGGGACGGTTGCCACCGAGGTCACATACTGACGACAAGACTGTCCTATCAGACCTAGCGCCCGTGCAGGATGGCTTCCATCCCCCACACGAGCGAAGCCACGTCGGACCCCCACACGATTGGTCCGCCACGCCGCTAGGCCAACTCCAGTGCGTGCACCTCGGACGCGCGCTCGCTCATCCCCCTTTACCTCGACGCCCCGGAGCTACCCAACCACGGCTACGTGTTTTGTGCACTCGACGGCTGGATTTGGAGCGGATCCGACCGGGTTTGAGCTCGCCCGGCTATGGGAGGCCGTGTCGCGCCATGGACTGGTCAGGCACCTGGCCGGAAGGCCCCGGCAAGGCCGCAAGGCCGCATGCAGGTACTGACTCCTCCTCTAGCCGCTCGGATCTACACCATCGGTGGTCCACCGGCAGATACATGAATGGCGGTCGGCCGGGCTCGGTGCTGGCCCAAAAGCTCGTCGGCGCACCGTTGCCACTCATTATGAGCGACGACTACCCAAAGAAGGTCTTGCACCGCGTGCCTACAACGCCGGAACATCCCGAATGGCCATTCATCAAGTGCTCAACCGATGGGGTATGTGCTGCTTTAGCTTCGGTTGTGCTTTCGTATTAGACTAGTCGTGCTAACTTAAAATTTTATTGTGTAGAATGGATGCAAGTTTTGGTATTGGGAAGAAGAGTACATCGATATATTGATAGAGCGCATTTTAGTAGATGTTCTAGCACTTCTAGCTAGCATAGAGGCTAGAGATGAGACTAATGCACTTGTTCATAGAATAGAGGCTAGACATGAGACTAGATGCGAGGAAGCAATGTCTACTTCTTTACACTCGAAGAAGAAAGAAGCACACAAGATCGAGCCTCCGCAGATCAACAATGAATGCATCGAAAAGGCACTAATCCAACTTACAGGAGCAGTTATGGAAGTTGGATATCTTCTAAAATGTATTCTTGTGGTTCTTGTTTTCTTTGGTCTTGCTTTTGTAGTCAAATTTGGTGATATATTTCCATGTGCCAAAAATCAATGGTGAAAAAAAGATATGTGTTTGCAAAGAAAAATTTACGCGGCCGGGATGCATCCGCGTGTTGGGCGCACGGCCACCGCATCCGAGAAATGGCCCGGACACGACCCCATTAATTGCCCTACCCAAACGGACAGAATCCGTGCAAAATGGAGGTCCGTTTGGGGTCGTGCATTGGAGTTGGCCTTACAAGTGGGACCGCAGTTGAGGAAACCGACTATCGGCAAACCCCCACCTCGCTCGCCGCGCGATGGCTGGGTTAGAGAAACGAGAAGGTTTAAGAGAAAGATGTAGCACGGACTCCAAGAAATAAGGTGTCAGATGGAAGTCGTGCTGGTGGCGTGTGCCATACTCCTGGACGTGAATGCTTGTTCTGGCCCATGCCACCCTACTATATATCGAGGATTCGAGGTGCTGGTTACGTACAGCGAACACATTAACATATGGACCACCTCACACTGTGGCCAAATTTCCTGGAGTCTGTGCTAGGTTAAAAAGTGTTCTTTGTGAGGGTGGGTGGCTCGCCTCAAGTTTAGAACTTGTTATATTACATATACGTAGACGTAGAGATAGTGCAGCATTTTTGAAAGTTTGAACCCCAACATCAGAATGCAATTTCTACTGGACTCATCCGAGGACCTAGGATGGTGGGATTCATAGCTACAGTAAAAACGCACGCCCGACGCGTGAAGCATGTGAAGCTAGTACAAATAGTAGTACTCTTGTTGATTGGACTCATCTGATAACCTGTTGCAATGCACGTACAATTATGTATTCGGAAAATATATTTTTGCCTCGTCGCAGCACCCACTCAGAGAAGCGACTCGAAAGCCATTCATAAATTTAGTAAGTTTATCACAGGCATATCATTTTATTACATACAACAGGTCATGAACCCACAACGACAACGAGGATACATTATAAATACTAAAGTTTTCATCACACAATAAATAACAAGCAATGAAATGAACTTCAACTCAACCACTCGTCGGCGTTGGAAACACTTGCTTTGAACCAGAAGTGATTCTCTGGGAAGGGGCAGCTACTGTCAATCTCGAGACAAACGTAGGACTGGTCATCCAGGCTGAAGCGGCCTATGTCAGGACGCATATTGTGATAGCCAGGGTAGGGAACCATAGCATTGTCCGAGGTATAGATACAGTTGCTTCTCATAAATGGTAGTAATGTTGTGTCAACAGCAGATGGATCTCCTTTCACCATGATTGGATAGTTTTGTCCAAGGAAGAGCGAGTTTCCTCCAAGAGTATCAATACTAAACCAGGGAGAAGGTGTTGGCACTAGCACAGTAGTATCCATCCCGAATACCCTGCAACGGATGTTGGAATAGGTCCGGAGAGTGCGACCATGGGAGACAACACCTGCTTCCTTAGTGACATCAGCAGTGCCCTGTATACAGACAAGAAGAGGTGATCCATCGAAATAAGTTGCCAGGCGTCACTGAGTATATGGGTCCTCATGCTCGTGATCATCACCATCTCATCTCCCCCTTGGTTATATTTTTTTTCAAATATAGGTGGTGGAATGTTCACAGGACCTTGGAAATACAAGAAGGTTAATTAGTAAAGGGAAACTAGCTACCGCATGCATGTGGATGAAACAATTATAATTACGGTGGAAGACAAACGTATCGAAATCATAAGGATTCCATGCAAAAACAGTGCCACGAGTGGTGGCAGCAAACACAAGACCCTTATATTGAATTGCATCACAGTACTCATCCGTGTACAGAAATTTATTTTTGAGCAATATCCATCGAGGCGTGGAAGTAAGGACGACAACAAGCTTGTCGAAGATAGCAACAACTTCATAGTTCGTGTAATCCCAAGAGTGGTCAGGAGCTCGACAAATTGCTATCTTCCGTAGACGAAAGTCACCATGATTGTAGTTGAATGTACGTAGAATACTGGTGTGCTCAACCTCTGGGCAGTCTGAGATTTTTGGAAGTGGAACCCGGTGACGAGTGTACACATTCACAAGTTCCCACTCACGGTTGTACCCAATATAAACAACCCAATCTCCATTTGCACCTTCCCAAGCCTTACCCTCAAGCGATGGCATCTTAACATCACACGTATCATTATCAAGCGGCATCAACTTGCACAAGGTGAGGCCTACGTCGTCCGCGCGCCAGTGACCAGGTCACGGTGAAGAAGATAGGGGAGATCAAATCGCTCCTGGACCCTTGGGTTCCTTGTAATGATGTTATTAGTTGAGTCGAGAATGGTCTTGAACGAACCTGCCATGCTAGCCGAGGTGATGACATCGCACTAATCAATGAGTTCCTCCACCAGGTCATCTTTCAGATCAGGGCAAGAATAATGGGGTCATTTCCGGCCTGTTCCCTCCATGGAGAAGACGATCGAACAATGGCAGAAGGAAGGGTGAAGGCAAATGGAGGAGGGAGGAAGAGCGTGCGACAGCAGTTCCAAATCGAGAGGGAAAGGTGAAGAGTCGGTGGATGGTTGCCACGGTACACGAAGAGGCGCCCCGGCCTACATAGATGTCCGTTCGGAAATTGTAAAAAAGGACTCGCCGTCGACTCACTAACATGTTGGAACGGGACCACATGTCAACGAAACATGGTGTGTAATTTCTCGTGCAAAATGCGATCTGGTCGCATTGGCCCGAGGTGCCGCATTAGTTATCGACCTTTATTTTTTTAATGGTGTGCCGTTCAGTTTTGAAGCACGACTAACTGGTACTGTATGTAGAGAAAATATAAACTACTCTACCACTACTCCACCTCTAGTACTAGTAGTATACAAAAGATATATATGCTGGAGCTTCAGCGCTTTCTTGCTAAGGGCTGCCCACTTGCTCCTCACACTATCACCCTCTCTCCAGATCTAAGCAAGACGGCCTCTCTCTCCCTCCTCACCGGTGGTCATAGATCCGCCGGGGAAGAAAAGGATGTGAAGCGTTGACGCACTTGTCGTAGGCGAGCGAGGTTACACACTGACGACAAGGCCGTCCTATCAGACCTAGCACCCGCGAGGGATGGCCTCCATCCCCAAGCTCGCTGCCGTAGTGTGTGCGGAGGACAACGACCACGAGCGAAGCCACTTCCCGCCGACCCTCAGGTATGCTACCTCTTTTCGAACCATACCCTTGTTCTATTGCCCCATCTTCCACGTCGCTGCATGTGGATCTTTTTCCACTCCACCATCTTCCCAATTTGCTATCCTCTACTCTGATGGTCATGCAGACGAAAACCTTAACTTGCACTATTAAAGGAAACCCTACTTCATGTAGACTAATCCATGTCGGGGTTGAATAAGGAAAGGAAGGGAGACTGTACTGTCCAAGAGACTAGGCATCGAACCCGCATCTAGGTTGAAAAGGGGAAAATCAGTAGCTAAGGAACGAGTCTCGTGTCTCTTGGTTGAACAACGGTAGAAAGGCATGACAACGCAATAGAGAATGACCCGGTCGATCGGTTTGTTGTCCTCACATAGGAAAAAGGTCGCTAAAGAGAACAAAAATGGGACGTAATCCACATATGTTGCCTGGATATTTGTTGCTCTGGGCAACCATACCTCCCTCACCACTCTATGCATCCGTGGAGGTACATCGTACTAGTGTGCCCACTGTCCGAATGGGCCTCCCATGCTCTTATTGCCACTTTTTTGCTGTTAGTATAACGCCAGCGGTCAAGTCAAGCAATGCTACTGCTAAAGTGATGCCACATTTAACTAATACCGCACTCAGTCTAATGCCACCAACAAATTTAAGCAATGTCATTTAATGTCACTGGATTATTTCAGGGTTAGCTGTTGATTGTGGATGTATTAAAGATTTTTCAGCTAAGGCATTCTAATGCTGTTGCACAACCAGTATACCAATGATGGATCTTGTTACTACCTTCAGATTTTTTATACTATCATTAGTTAATAAAGCTAGTTACCTTTAGACTTTTGTATTTGGTTTAATGCTCTTGCACAACTAGTATACCAATGCTGAAACTTGTTACCTTTACATTTTGTATTGTTAATTCTTATAGAAATTGTCGGGGTTCAAGAACGACACCCATGGGATCACAGGGAATCCCTACTACAGTTGATGGGGCGCGGGGCTGTAAAAAGAGCGGGGTTAGAAGATCAACGCGGGGGAGTTTCTCCAGGTTCGGGCCGCAAATCGTGCGTAATACCCTATTGCTACTGGTTTGTGTTTATCTGGTGTTCTCGGACTAGCTACAAGGCGTGCAGGGTCCAAAAAGTACGAATCCTCTCTCAGTACGCCACGAGCCTCCTTTTATACTCAAAGGGGCTGCCACAGTGGCACACAGGAGCTGGAAAGTTGTACAATAGTCAAGTTTATCGCCTGACCTCACAGGACAAAACACATTCAATGCGCTACTTAGGTGTCTTCTTGCTTTATCGAGGATGGAAACGAAGCCCGCCCCGTCCGTCGCTGCTTCGCCTTGCTCCGACACGCGTCCAGGCCAACGAGGCATGCAGCGCCATGTAGGCTGGCAGGCTGCTGAGCTGGTGCGGTGGCAGGTTCTTCAGGAAGATCTGCATGCCAGCACATAGGTGCTTGGTTAGTCGGCTTAGGAGCCACGTACTGGCATGTGGGTGCCTGCTTAGTTGGTGGGTTGGCCACGGAGCTGGGGCGGCGATGGGGCGGCAAGGCCTTGCCGCGGTCTTGCTGATATTCCCGGCAAGGGTCTTGCCGGGGCCATGTGGCCGCCCTTGGCAAGAGTCTTGCCGGGGTCTCGTGGGTATCTTCGGCAGGAGCCTTGCCGGGGCCTCGTGGGCATCCTCGGCAAGGAGCCTCGCTGTTGTCTTGTTTCCTAGTTCCTATCTAGGCCTCGCAGGCCCTTTGTCTTGACAAAGATCTGCATGCCACCGTGGATGCGCCTCCCGAGCCTTGGTTCCAATGTGGTTGATGGCGTCGGAACTCTAAGACTCAAGGGTGGCAGCCTCGTTGGTGTTGGGTAAGTTGTCCGGCAAGGCCCTTGCCGGGGCTGCGAAGGCCGCCCCGGTAAGGGCCTTGTCGGGGGAGTTTCACCTCGCCCCTCTACTCTTCATGCTTTTGGTCTTGAGCATGGCTCTGGTAGTCTTGTGTCTTTGCTTCCTCTTTTGTCCCACCGAGCGCAGCCGCAGGTGTGTGGTTGTGACTGCCCGCGCACAAGTAAAGGGGTACAAAAGGACCCCTACTTTTGTACACCGACAGGAGCCATGGTTGTAGTTGAATGTACGTAGAATACTGGTGTGCTCAACCTCTGGGCAGTCTGAGATTTTTGGAAGTGGAACCCGGTGACGAGTGTACACATTCACAAGTTCCCACTCGCAGTTGTACCCAATATAAACAACCCAATCTCCATTTGCGCCTTCCCAAGCCTTACCCTCAAGCGATGGCATCTTAACATCACACGTATCTTTATCAAGCGGCATCAACTTGCACAAGGTGAGGCCTACGTCGGATACCCAAGGATGGCATTGTACGACAGACGGATGTGAGCAACGTCGAAGTCGATGAGCTCGGTGCGGTAGTTGACATGCTGTCCGAAGGTGACAAGGAGGCGGACCTGCCCTATCAGGGTGGTGGAGTCGTCGGTCACTCCTGAGAAGGGCTTGGTAGGCCGAAGCTGATCGTATGGCACTTGGAGGCTGTCGAACGTCTCGACGGACAGGACGTTAAGCCCTGCGCCTCCGTTGATGAGGGTCTTGGTGACTTGTACGTTGCTGATGACGGGTGAGAAGAGCATCGGGAGGGCGCCAGCAGTGGCCACGCACTTGAGCTGGTCCGCCGAGCTGAAAGTGATGGCGCACTTGGACCACCTGAGCGGGTGCGTGGCCTCGAGCCTGGGAAGGGTTGTGTTCACCTCATGAGCAAACTGCTTGAAGATATGCTGAGGGGCTGGGGCTTGAGCTCCGCCCAAGATGCAGGCGATGGCACGCGGTTCCTGGAAGCCCCCAGCCCCCTCGTCCTGATGGTGGTCGTCGTTCCTTCTTGGCGGCGGCGGCAGTGGGGGAAGAACAGCATTGCCCTGAGGGCGGTCCTCGCGAGGCTGGTCCATCCAGGCGTCCTCACGAGGCTGGTCCTGCCAGCGGTCCTCGCAAGTGTCGGTGTCAAAACCGGCGGATCTCGGGTAGGGGGTCCCGATCTGTGCGTCAAGGCTGATGGTAACAGGAAGCAAGGGACACAGATGTTTACCCAGGTTCGGGCCCTCTCGATGGAGGTAAAACCCTACTTCCTGCTTGATTAATATTGATGATATGGGTAGTACAAGAGTAGATCTACCACGAGATCGTAGAGGCTAAACCCTAAGAGCTAGCCTATGATGGTATGATTGTGATTGTGATCGGCCTTCTAAGGACCAACCTCTCCGGTTTATATAGACACCGGATAGGGCTAGGGTTTACATGGAGTCGGTTACAAGGAAGGAAATATAATATTCGGATCGCCAAGCTTGCCTTCCACGCCAAGGGAAGTCCCATCCGGACACGGGCCGAAGTCTTGAGTCTTGTATCTTCACACTTCAATAGTCCGGACGTTGTACACAGTCCGGCTGTCCGGATACCCCCTAATCCAGGACTCCCTCAACAAGGCCGGTCGCGCCACTCCTGGCAGGGGCCATGATTGTCCCAGCGTCCTCCGCCTCGTCCTCCTCCTCGGCCATAGCCCGGTCGTTGCGCTCAGGGTGTCTACTGAAGCGTCCATCTCGAATGGCCTGAGCTCTTGACAGTCGTTGGTGTTGTGGCTGTGTACATTGTGGAAGGCGCAGAATGGCTGGCTTCTCTTGGACGACTCGGGATGGTCCTGGACACGCTTCGTATCTGGCTCCGCCGCGAGCACGGCTACTCGCTTGCGCTTCACGTCCTTGGCCTTGTCTTTCTTCTCCTCCAGGTCGGTAGCTGGGAGCTCGAGGAGGGAAAGGTGTCCCTCCTCAGCTCTTGGGCACTTGGTCGCCAGGTTGAACAGCTCCAACGCCGTGCATAGCTCCTCGTGGATTGCGAGCTCCTCCTTCATCTTGACATCGCGGACACCATCAGAAAACGCTGAAATGATGGCCTCATCCGTCACCTTGGGGATCTTGAGGCGAACGCTATTGAAGCGCTGGATGTACTTCTGCAGGGTCTCTCCTGGCTGCTGCTTGATGCGGTGCAGGTCACCCACGGCCGAAGGGCGGTCGCGAGTGCCCTAGAAGTTGGCGACGAAGTGGTCGCGCATCTCGTCCCAGGAGGAGATTGAGCCTGGGGGCAGGTTTAGGAGCCACGAGCGAGCACCATCCTTGAGAGCCATGGGGAACCAGTTCGCCATGGCTTTGTCGTCGCCGTTGGCCGCCTCGATGCTCAGCTCGTAGAGCTGCAAGAACTCTGCGGGGTCGGGGGTGCCGTTGTAGCGAGGAGGCAGGTCTGGCTTGAACTTGCCCGGCAAGGCGACACTACGCAGCTCAGGAGTGAAGGCGCGGTAGCCTGCTGTGGACACCGGGGCCCTTTGCTGATGCGGAGCCTGCCCTTGATGCCCACGCACCGCCGCTGCAGGCGGCACGTAGTCTTGTCGCAATGGCGCTGGAAGCGCGGGCGCATTCTCTTTCGGCCGGGGAACTTCTTGGCAGCTTCCTTCTTCTCGCGCGGGCGCCTGACATGGTGGGTCGCGCCGGGGGGCTGCGCGCCGTCTTGGTGCAGAGGTGGTGGAGGCGCTCCCTGAGCCACGTCGCCCACAGCTGGTGGAGGGCGAGGCAGAGAGAGGGACGGCACGGGGGAGCCCCCTGCGGCGCTGACGAGCTCGGCGATGTGGTCCAGCCAGTCCTCGTAGAGGTCGTCGACTGGGCGGTAGCGCAGGAGCTCGCGTGCCATGAGTAGCGCGGCCTGCGCGTCCATGGGAGCGTGACGAGCGTGAGACGACGAGCCGGCTGGGGTTAGCGACGGAGTGGCGGTGCGGCCGTCCCGCCGCACCGAGGGGTGCAGCAAGGACGCTTGCTACTCATTTCTCACCGGGCCGGTGGCGGCGTTGGCAGCAGGTGATGGGGAATGACGGGGAGGCCCGCCGACAGGAGCGGTCTGAGCAACGCGGGCGGCGAGGGCGGCCTGGCGCTCAGCGCGGGCTCGACGAGCGTCCGCCTTGGATGCGACGAAGCGATGGGACGCGGATCGGCGGAAGGAAAGCTTCGGCACACCCCTACCTGGCGCGCCAAATGTCGGATTTCGGGTTCCGGCAAAACCCTTGAGGTTCGAACACTGGGGTGCACACCAAGATCTCTCTCTCTCCCTAGATCGCTCTCGCAACAATCACAGGGCCTAGCTCGACGAACCCAAAGAACAGGAGACACAAGAGTTTATACTGGTTCGGGCCATCGATCTGGTGTAATACCCTACTCCAGTGTGCTATGGTGGACTGCCTCTTGGGCTGAGGATGAACAGTTACAAGGGAAGAACATCCTCCTGAGGAGAGGCTTTCTCGTGCTTGGTGAACTTGTGTGTGGCTATGGATGGGATGGCCGTGATCCAAGATGAGATCGAGATGCCTCCTATGGTGGTGGCTAGTCCTATTTATAGAGGCCCTGGTCCTCTCCCCAAATATTGAGCGGGAAGGGATCCAACAACGGCCAAATTTGAAGGGAGACAACTAGTACAAGTTATCCTGACTAAAGGTGGTCTTTGCCTGCCAAAGGCTCTGGTGGTGACGCCGTCTTGGGCTCCATGGTGACCTCCGTCCTGCCATCCTGCTGGTCTTGATCTCGTTGCACCGATATGGAAACCTTTGTCTGATGCCTCGGGACTCCTCGCCTGCGCTTGCCCCTTTATAACCAAAGAGGAAATGAGGACACTGCGCGCGCTGGCGCCCGCCTGGCTCCAGTCGTCATGGCTTGCATCACAGGGACCTTATGAGGTGTCCCTCGCCTTGATCTCTCTGCTCCTCGCGAGCCGGCCTCGTGAGGCCGCCCCTAGGGAGGTCTTGTGTCGTCCGCCTCGCGAGGGTCTTGTGTGTTTGCTGGTGAAGATGGGTCGTACAGGGCCGTTGGTGCAGCCACGCCGTGGGCCGCAGGCATGCAAGTCTGGGGACCCCCGTTCCCAGGACGCCAACAGTCTTGTCGGCCTTCTTCCTTCTCGGGCCTTCAGCGGCAGGAGCAAGTTCCTTGGCGGCAGTTGCTGCAACTGCCTCTCGATAGAGCTGGTCGGCGCAGATGAGCGCGTCTTTCTTGTCAGAGGGGACGGTGATGACAGTCAGCGGCCCCGGCATCTTCAATGTGTTGTAGGCGTAGTGTGGCGCCGCCATGAACTTGGCCAGAGCTGGGCGGCCAAGGATCCCGTTGTATGGCAAGGGGATCTCGGCGACATCGAAAACGATCTTCTCTGTCCTATAGTTTAGCTCGCCCCCAAATGTAACGGGCAGCATGATTTTACCTTTTGGCTGGCTCCTTCTCGGGTTGACCCCTTGAAACGCGCCCGTCTCCTCGAGATCTCCGTCAGGAATCTGCAACCTCTTGATCACGTCGGGCGAGATCAAGTTCAGACCGGCCCCACCATCGACCGGTACTTTCGTCACCTTGAGGTTGCATATTGTTGGCGAAACCAACAATGGCAAACACCCGACCGCAGTTGTGCGATCAAGGTGGTGCTCGATGTCGAAAATGATGGGTGTGCGGGACCACTTCAGTGGCTTCTGGGCATCGACCGACGGCTCCGCCGCAGTGACCTCACGCGCCCACTACTTCAGTTTGGGGTGAGAGGTGTGCAGCGAGGCGCCACCGTCGATGCACATGGCCTCTGTAGCTTTCTGGAACTCGTGCTCGCCGGACTCGTCGTCCTTGCCATGATCATCATCTTCCTCCTTATCGTGGCCCCGAGCGGGCCTCTATTGTTGACTATCTTTGCCGCGGCGACCTCCTTGGTCGCCATGCTTCTTGTTGGACCCCTCAGCACCATCCTGACCCTTCTCCTTGTCGCGCCTTTCATATTCAGCCTTCTGCTTTTCTGCAAGCAGCTCAACCTGTCGGCAATTCTGGAGGTCATGGCCCTTGGTGCGGTGGATCTTGCAGTACTACTTGTCGAAGCCCCCCGGCTTGTCGGCAGCCGCCAAGGCCCGACAGGCGGCGCACCCGGCAACCTCCTTGCCAGGGTCGTCAGCCTTGGCCTTCTTGGCAGTGTCGGGGTTGCCGGATCCTTCAACGACAAGCACAGTCTTGCCCTTTCACTTCCTGTTGCGGCGCCGGCCCTTCTTTGTCGGGGCGGCGGTGTCTTCGTCAGTGGAGTCGGTTTCCGCGCCGGTGTCCTTGCCGGGGTACTTCCATCCTTCCTCATCCCGAGGACATCTATCAGCCAGGACATAAAGTTCGGCTACATCCTTGACCTTGTCCGTACATTCTGATGGAACACACTGATGACAGTGGCGGGATGAACATCTGGGATGGTGTACTGCACACGACTGAACCTTTGTATATACTTACGCAAGGACTCGCCATCCTTCTGGGAGATGACATGCAAGTCACTTGCCTAGCCAGGAGCTTGGTGGCCTCCAGGGAAGGCGCCAACAAACTGGTGGCACAGATCCGACCAGGAAGATATGTAACCTATTGGCAGGTGCATCAACCACGACATAACGTTGGGCTTAAGTGCCAACGGAAAGTAGTTGGCGAGCACCTTGTCGTCGCGAGCCCCGGCGGCTTGCATCGCGATGGTGTAGATGCTCAGGAACTCTGACGGGTGAGTCTTGTCATTGTACTTTTCCCCAACATCGGGCTTGAATGTGCGGTGGGAGGGCCACTGGAACTGCCGCAGCTCTCGGGTAAAGGTTGGACAACCCACATTGTAAGGTAGGTCACTGGAGCCCCCCGGTGCTAGGTGGTCCATAGTAGGCCCCGCGCGCCGATCCGACTGATGGCGCGTCTCCCGTCGTCGCTCGATGGTGGTTCAAGCGTCTTCCTCGGTCCGCTCCCGAAGGACTTGGATATTAAGGCCTCCTTTTAATAGAGTACCGGACCAAAGCATTAACAGTTAGTGAATACATGAACTCCTCAAACTACGGTCATCACCGGGAGTGGTCCCGATTATTGTCACTTCGGGGTTACCGGATGATATCACATAGTAGGTGACTATTGACTTGCAAGATAGGATCAAGAACTCACATATATTCATGAAAACATAATAGGTTCAGATCTGAAATCATGGCACTCGGGCCCTAGTGACAAGTATTTAGCATAGCAAAGTCATAGCAACATCAATCTCAGAACATAATGGATACTAGGGATCAAACCCTAACAAAACTAACTCGATTACATGGTAAATCTCATCCAACCATCACCGTCCAGCAAGCCTACGATGGAATTACTCACGCACGGCGGTGAGCATCATGAAATTGGTGACGGAGGAAGGTTGATGATGACGATGGCGATGGATTCCCCTCTCCGGAGCCCCGAACGGACTCCAGATCAGCCCTCCCGAGAGAGATTAGGGCTTGGCGGCGTCTCCGTATCGTAAAACGCGATGAATCCTTCTCCCTGATTTTTTTCTCCCTGAATGTGAATATATAGAGTTTGATTTGAGGTCGGTGGAGCCTCAGGGGGCTTACGAGATAGGGGGGTGGGCGCGCCCTCCACCCTCATGGACAGGGTGTGGACCTCCTGGTGTTGATTCTTTCGCCAGTATTTTTTATTTATTCCAAAAATATTCTCCTTGAAGTTTCATGTCATTCCGAGAACTTTTATTTCTGCACAAAAATAACACCAGCAAATTCTGCTAAAAACAGCGTCAGTCCGGGTTAGTTCCATCCAAATCATGCAAGTTAGAGTCCAAAACAAGGGCAAAAGTGTTTGGAAAAGTAGATACGATGGAGATGAATCAACTCCCCCAAGCTTAAACCTTTGCTTGTCCTCAAGAAATCCAGTTGACAAACTGAAAGTGATAAAGAAGAACTTTTACAAACTCTGTTTGCTCTTGTTGTTGTAAATATGTTAATCTAGCATTCAAGTTTTCAGCAAAGATTATGAACTAACCATATTCACTATAACACTTAGGTCTCATGTTTACTCATATCAATGGCATAATTAGCTAGCGAGCAATAATAATAAATCTTGGATAACAACACTCAAAACAATCATAATATAATATAACAAGATGGTATCTCACTAGCCCTTTCTGAGACCGCAAAACATAAATGTAGAGCACCTCTGAAGATCAAGGACTGACTAGACATTGTAATTCACGGCAAAAGAGATCCAGTCATAGTCATACTCAATATAAATTAATAGTAATGGATGCAAATGACAGCGGTGCTCCCCAACTTGTGCTTTTTAATAAGAAGATGACGACTCAACATAAAAGTAAATAGATAGGCCCTTCGCAGAGGGAAGATGGGATTTGTAGAGGCGCCAGAGCTTGAGTTTTGAAATAGAGATAAATAATATTTTGAGTTATATACTTTCATTGTCAACATAACAACCAAGAGATCTCGATATCTTCCATGCTACACACATTATAGGCGGTTCCCAAATAGAATGGTAAAGTTTATACTCCCCCACCACCAACAAGCATCAATCCATGGCTTGCCCGAAACAACGGGTGACTCCAACTAACAACAATCCTGGGGGAGTTTTGTTTGCAATTATTTTGATTTGGTTTGAGCATGGGACTGGGCATCCCGGTGACCAGCATTTTCTCGTGAGTGAGGAGCGGAGTCCACTCCTCTTGAGAATAACCCACCTAGCATGGAAGATACAGACATCCCTAGTTGATACATGAGCTATTCGAGCATACAAAACATAATTTCATTTGAAGATTTAGAGTTTGGCACATACAAATTTACTTGGAATGGCAGGTAAATACCGCATATAGGAAGGTATGGTGGACTCATATGGAATAACTTTGGGGTTTATGGAAGTGGATGCACAAGCAGTATTCCCGCTTAGTACCAGTGAAGGCTAGAAAGAGACTGGGAAGCAACCAACTAGAGAGCGACAACAGTCATGAACATGCATTAAAATTAATCAACACTGAGTGCAAGCATGAGTAGGATATAATTCACCATGAACATAAATATCGTGGAGGCTATGTTGATTTTGTTTCAACTACATGCGTGAACATGTGCCAAGTCAAGCCACTCAAATCGTTCAAAGGAGGATACCACCCTATCATACCACATCACAACCATTTTAATAGCATGTTGGCACGCAAGGTAAACCATTATAAACTCCTAGCAAATTAAGCATGGCATGAGTAATTATAATATCTAATTGTCACTACAAACATGTTTCATTCATAATAGGCTAAATCAAGAATGATGAACTAATCATATTTACAAAAACAAGATAGGTCGAGTTCATACCAGCTTCTCCCTTCTCAATCAGTCCATCATATATCGTCATTATTGCCTTTCACTTGCACGAGCGAATGGTGTGGATAATATTAATAGTGCACATGCAATTGGACTAAGCTGGAATCTACAAGCATTTAATACATAGGAGAAGACAAGGTAATATGGGCTCTTGGCTAAATCAACAATAATGCATATAAGAGCCACTTCAATATTTCCATCATGGTCTTCTCCTCTCGACCCCCAAAGAAAAGAAATAAAACTATTTACACGGGGAAGCTCCCAACAAGAAAAGGAAGAACGAGAAATCTTTTGGGGTTTTTATTTAATTACTACTACTACCGGCATGGAAGGTAAACTAGCTAAAAACTACAACTAATTTTTTTGGTTTTTCTTAAGGTTATTCAAACACACAAGAAGAAGGCTTAAAACAGAAAATAAACTAGCATGGATAGTATAATCAAAAAGTATGAGCGCCGGCAACTAGAATGAGTGTGTGAACATGAATGTAATGTCGGTGAGAAATACGCACTCCCCCAAGCTCAGGCTTTTGGCCTAAGTTGGTCTAGGGCCACGACTGGCCTGGCGATATCGAAAGTTGCAGCTGGGGTCATACTGAGATCTAGCGGCTATTGCCTGATGAGCTGCATCTTGGAGGTGAGCTGCCTCCGTCCTCCTCTCATACTCGTTCGCCTCCTCGCTGGTTATAACATATCTCCCTTTTGCCTGATAGTCAAAGAAAGGAGGAGTTGTCGGGGGAGAAGCGCAGATCGTGCCCCACGAGCACCTACGGGACCTGGGTCCCTTTGTGGTTCGGAGGGGGGCGGAGATTGCGCAAAGAGCGGATCGAGGCGGTGCGCACGCTAGGGTTTTTACCCAGCTTCGGAGCTCTCCGGAGAGATAATACTCCTACTGCTGCTTTGTGGATTATCTGGTGTTCTTGCTAGGGAGCAATGCGGGCTACAAAACCTAACCTGGATGTGATGAACTAAGTGGAGCTGGACCGAAACCAGCCGAACCCCTCTCGTTGCCCTCGGGCCTCCTTTTATAGGCACAAGGGGTTACCACATATGGCAAGTAGACAAGGTTACAACGGTAAAACCTGGGTTGGTACACCGCTTTATGCAGTGTCTGATAATCTATACCTAACTCGACGGCAAGGGACAAGAGTCATCAATGCTGTCACGATCGCCCGAACAGGTAACAGGACCTTCAAGTGCGCCTCCATCCGCCATGAAGGTAGCTTGTCGGCCTGCTTGTCGCTACTCTCCGGTGCGCGCAGCCCGCCACGCGTCCTTGGGAGAGCCCGTGGTGACACGTTGGCGGGTGAGCTGGAGCGGAGATGGAGAGGTCGCCCGTCCCGGCAAGCGCCTTGCGGGCGGGAACCTTGTCGCAGGGGGGGCTCCCGCCAAGCCTTCCCGGCAAGCTCCTCTTGCCGGGGCCTTGTTTTCCTTTGTGCCCTGAGTGGCCTTCCCGGCAAGCTCCTCTTGCCGGGGTCTTGACTGCTTTGTTTTGAATGGCTCCAAGGAGCTGCTGAGGAACAGCGGCCATCAAGCCGGGCTGGGCGTGGGCGCTGCAACTGTCTGTGCGAGTTCGGGGTACTAGGGTACCCTACTCTAGTACACCGACAGAGCCCCGGCTCGGGCCACCACGGCGCGTAAGCTCTGTTGGGCCAGGCCCAAAGCAGCACTGGTAGCGTGGTCTTGATTACACCGTTACTTGCCTTGGACCCACCATGTCTCCCACGAACGGCACGCGTCTTCCGCGTTCCTCTGTAACGGCACGCGTTAATTGTGGAGTCGTGGGCGAAGTGGGCGGCGTGAGAGGTCGCCTCATCTGTCGCCTCAGTTCTGCATCTCCGCCACGTGGTTCCCATGCACTTGGGGTCACGGACGGTGGAAGCGGGATCTTGGGCCGTCTCGGCAGAGGCAGCAGGTCTGCCTGATTCCCTGCTCTTCCTGTGCCTTGATTCGCCGGAAGGGCGGCCGAGCCCCCACTTTGCTCCTTTTAAGAGGGTGGAAGGGGAACACAGAAGCACGCATTCTCCCTTCCTTCCTCCCTTCAGCTTCTTGCTCCCCTCTCTCCCATTCCCCATGGAGAAGGGGAACCTTGGTTCATCGTCGGTGGCGGCGAGGGTCGCAGCTGGGCATCGCACCCCTCCCACTCCCACGCCCGTGGTGGCCGAGCCAGCCGCGAGGGGAAGAGGGAGGGGGCGAGGTCGTGGACGAGGCCGAGGAGCCCGAGGAGAGGCGGCGGGCGGTGCGCCGTCTCCGCCTCCGTCGGGCGGTTCCTCTCCGGGGGCGAGGCCGTGGACGAGCCCGAGGCGCTCGGGGAAGAGGCGGGCGGGGCGGCATGCCGTCTCCGCCCCCGCCGGCGACTCCTTTCCCCGCGGCGGTCCATACGGGGGACGACCCTTGCGAGTTCTTCGTCAGGCTGCGTCGGGCGCCTCGTCATCGTCTCCGGCTTCCAGCTCCGTTCGCGATGGCGATGGAGTCGGATCCGCCCGAGACGTTAAGGTTGCACATGAGGGGCTGTGGGATCAGCGGTACGCGAGTCCGCGTTGTATTCACAGCCCCTAATGTGATGTACCTTGATCGTGGGTGGAAGACGTTCGCCCGCATCCACAACCTGCTGGCGGGGTTTACCCTCCATTTTAAGTTAATGGAGGGTGATCTCCTCTCCGTCAAGGTCTTCGGGGATCTTGGCACTCGGGCGAGGTGCTGCGTGGATAGCTCCTCCGACAGCGAAGATTCCTCCTCGAGCGAGAGTGACGAGGAGGAGAGCGACAGCGGCGATGAGGGTAGCGGGCCCAACTAGTTGTCGAGCGCGCCCGCTCGCTGGCGTTCGGGCGACCCCATCATCCGCGTCGCCGGCTCCTTGAACTCCCCGGGGTCGTCTCCTTGGGCGGCTGGCGTAGGGGAGGCTGCAGAAGGGGAAGAGGGACGGCGACAAGGCCGTCAAGTCGGAGTACGAGGGCGTAGTGCCCTCGACAGCGTGCTGTCGTCCTGCCGCCCCGTCTTCGAGCTCTGCTTCCGTCGCCGCCATCCCCGTCAAGCCTTCGGAGAGCCCCCGGCATGTTCCCTTGGTGCCTTCTGGCACCTGTAGCTCGCGTAGGCGCTTCTTTTGCCCTTCCCGCCTCCTTAACCTACCTCCTGAAGATAGGGACAGAAAAGGAATTACGGGCATCTTATCTTTTTAATTTGTAAGCCTTCGGGCCTTATCTGCACTTAAGAACTTGTAATCCTCTCTTTCATGTTTTTCACTCTCCACGGACTGTATCCGAGTAGAATGTTTTTAATGAAAGAGGGAAGTTCAAAAAAGGACGAAAGGCTTATCTGATACCGCAGCCTCCGGCAACTCTGACTTGCCGCGGCCCTTGGCAACTCTGGCTTGCTGCAGCCCCCGGCAACTCTGGTTTGCCGGGGCTTGGACGTCGGCGCACCTTTCTTCTCTTCGCTGCTATTTCAGTTCCGAGAACAATTTAGCTAGCGCCGCGATAAGTTATTTTCGCAATATACACTATCTTAGGCAATCGAATGCACTGTTATTTCCTTTACTCGATTTCTTCCTTGTATGCTTTTACCCTCGCTTTGGAAACTTGCGGTCTGAGCACCCTTGCCCTTGGCCGAAGTGCGGAACTTCAGCAGACCTCTTTGGCGGGTCGCTCTCGACAAGCAACCTCGTCGCGGACTAGTCGCAGCTCACTTAACTTGTTGAGCGGACTCGAAACAAAATAAGGGTGCGACCAAAGACGATTTGGTTCCTCCGCGCACGGTTTTCCATACAAAGTACTTATCGTTCGAGGAAGATAACTTGAAAATTTAAAACTGGTCGCTTAAACTTAGCAACTTAGCTTTTACATTGTCCATTCCCGGCAAAGCGGCGGCAAGGCGACAGTTCCTCGGCGACGCTTGTCGGCCCACACCATTCTTTCCTCCTTCCCCGGTTAACTTGTGGGTGGAGGAACCTTCTCCTTGTTTGAGAAGAAAGAAGAGAAAAAGAAAGCTATGGAGCCCAATGGCTCATTGTCGCTTACCGGGCGCGGGTGCTGCACAAGATGTTAGTGAACACATGCATATTTGACAATGAAAGCATGTATTAACAAAAACGTGCGCAACCATAGGCTCTACGGATGCACGGGGTCTGCGCCCGGCTCTGTACAAAGGATTACATGCAACAACGGCAAGACTTGTACAAAAGGGTGGTTGCGGAGCGGGTTCCGCAACCGCGCCTCATGGGTAAAACTTGCGAAGATGCTCTATGTTCCAGGAATTGCTCACGGAAAGCCGTCTTGGTCTCAAGGCGGACAGCGCGGGCCTAGTGACTCGTTTTACCCGATAAGGGCCTTCCCACTTGGCGTCAACTTGTTGGAATTCTTGGCGGATTGAACACGCGAAGAACAAGGTCGCCTTCCTCGAAGCTTCGGCATTAACTGCGGCTATGGTAGCGGCGCAAAGTTTGTTGGTAACGAGCAGCTCAGACAGAGCCTGAAGGCGATCTTCCTCGAGGAGCAGCGTCATCTTGCCGCAGCTGCTCTTGCTCAAGCTCATCATAAGCGAGCACTCGAGGTGACCCGATATCTGAGTTCCGTGGGAGAACTGCCTGCTGCTCTGTAGACTAGAGCAAAGGGTGTCGCCGATGGCTCGATTTGGCGTCGTCTGACCGACCAAAGAACCAGCGGCAGCTCCTCGATCCATTCGTTCCGCACTTGTGCAGCTTTGTCGAAGGTTCGGTCTTGAGTCCTCGCAGCACTTCAGCGTTTGCTCTCTCTTCTTGACCGTTGCTTCTCGGATGAGCAACGGAAGCAAAGCAGATCTTGGCGCCAAGATCTTGGGCATCTTGCATGAAGGTGCGACTTCGTGAACTGTGCCGTTATCGGTGATGATCCGATTAGGAATCCCAAGCGGCAAACAATTGACTTTGAAGAACTTGACGGCCGATTGTGCGGTCACCTTCCTCACTGGTTCCACTTCCGCCACTTTGTGAACTTGTCGATTGCGACGTACAAGTACTCAAAGCCCCGACAGCTCGGGGAAGGGGCCGAGGATGTCGAGCCCCTGCATCGAGAAGGGCCAGGATAAAGGGATCGTCCGAGAGCTTGAGCTGGCTGGTGTATCTGTTTTGAATGGAACCGCACGCTTCACACTTGGTTACTTGTGCGTTGCATCCGGAGGGCTTCGGCGAAGAAACCTTGCCGGAAAGCTTTGCCGGCAAGTGCTCTTGCGCCAATGTGGTGACCACATATGCCTCCATGTATCTCCGCCAACAGCTTTCATCCATCTTCCGGCAAATACACTTCAATTTCACTCCGCTGAGTCTTCTTACATGTGATGTTGTCAACAAACTGGTACATACTTGATCGCCGGGCTACTTTTTCCGCTTCTTCTTGCTCTTCGGAAGTTCTCCTGTCTCAAGGAAATGGACGATCTGCTGTGCCCATGTTGGAGCACTCGTGGCTCGACAACAAGGACTAAAGGCTCGTCTATCACTGCGGGACCATCGGCTCTACGGCAAGGACTCGCAGGTCAGCCGAGCTCGATGATCCCCACCAAGCTTGCGGAGCTAAGCTTGTCGGGAGCGTTAGCCGACGGTACAAACCGCATGGTTTGTCGTGAGCAGATCTGCTCCTCGGCGATATTTGCGTTGGTTTTAGGGACCTTCTTGGCGGCGGCCGGAGAGCTCTGCGGGAAAGTAGTCGCCGGAAACCAATTTTCTCTTTTGCTTTGTCCTGTTGATGGTGTCACGGTTGGTTGAGTCAGCTTGAGCACAAAATCCCTGGTTCCATTGTGTAACTTAAGTGCGGCACATTTGGAGAGGCCATCGGCTACATCATTCTGCATGCTCTTGGAACGTGTTCCATTTGCGTGCCTTCAAAGTGCTCTTCCAGCTTCCTCACTTCATCGACGTGACGCTTCCATCAACGGACTCGTAATCTTTATTTACTTGGCGGACGACAAGTTGTGAGTCTCCCCGACAATGAGCTTCTTAATCCCAAGGTCCATCGCAATCCTGAGACCGGCAAGCAAGCCTTCGTACTCTGCGGTGTTGTTTGTTGCTTGTTCCTTGGGAAAGTGCATCTGGACCATGTACTTGAGGTGCTCTCCGGTGGGTGCGATAAGCAACACGCCGGCACCGCGCGCTTTGCAGCGAGAAGGCACCATCAAAGTACATCAGCCACTCTTTATTTGCCTCCTTGACGGGATGCTCATCTCGAGTTTCTTCATCTTGTGTCGGTGTCCACTCGCTATGAATTCTGCCAATGCCCTGCTCGATAGTGGAAGTGCTTTGAACTTGAGACCAAAGCTTGACAATTCCAGCGCCCACTCAACAATCCCGCCTGCTTTACGGATTCGCAATATCCTCTTCAGCGGAAAGCGAGTGACAACTGTTATCTCATGTGCTTGGAAGTAATGGCGCAACTTTCTCGAGGCCATAAGGAGGACGAAAAGCAGCTTCTGCACACCAGAGTACCTCGATCTAGCCCCCTGCAAAAGGGAACTAACGAAGTACACTGGGCGCTGCACCATTCTCTTCCGTATCTTGTCGCAACCCTGCGCTGATCTGTCCTTGTCGGGACCAGAGCTTGACGGCGAAGCATCTTGCTTGTCGCTGGATGCGCCTGGCTTGGTTGTCGGCTCATCATCCGCCTCCCTCTCCGCTACTAACGCAGCACTAACCACTTGATTGGTAGCTGCTATATACAGCAGCAACTTCTCTTGTGGATTAGGTGCGACAAGTATTGGAGCGGAGGGATGTATCTTTTCAAGTCTGCGCAGCGCAGCCTCCGCTCGAGTCCATTTCATTGGACCTGCCTTTTCAAAATCTTGAAAAAGGCAGGCGCGCTTAGCAGATTTAGAGATGAACGCCGAGAGCAGCCACGCAACCGCAAGCCTTCCGACATCCTTGACGCGCTTTGGTGCTTCGATCTGCTCAATGGCCTTGATCTTGTCGGGATTGGCTTCAATTCCCGCTGAGATATAAAGAACCCGAGAAGCTTGCCGGAAGGGACTCCAAACACGCACTTCTCGGGGTTGAGCTTGAGGTTGATCTTGCGCAGGTTTGCAAACGTCTCATCCAAATCTTGAACTAAAGTCGCTCTGTCCTTGCTCTTGACCACTATATCATCCATGTAGGCTTCTACATTTACGTATATCGTGGTCCAAAAGCATCATGGACTACCCTTGCAAAGTTGAACCAGCATTCTTCAAACCAAAAGGCATCCGTGATAAAGCAAGACGTGCCACATGGTGTGATGAATGCGGTTTTCCTCATCTTCTTACGCCATGAAGATCGATGGTATCCTGAATATGCATCAAGAAATGAAAGCAGATCGCATCCAGCTGTGGAGTCAACAATCTGGTCGATACGCGGCAAGGGAAATGGGTCCTTGGGACAAGCTTTATTAACATCTGTGAAGTCAATACAAAGTCTCCATTTCCCATTAGCCTTGCGTACCACTCTGGATTGGCCAACCCGTGGGGTGGAGGACTCCTCTGACAAGCCCTGCTGCTTCCAATCTCTTGATTTCTTCTGCTATGAACTCTTGGCGCTCCACTGCCTGTTTCCTAACTTTTTGCTTGACGGGCCGCGCGTGAGGACAGACAGCTAGGTGGTGCTCAATTACTTTCCTGGGAACGCCGGGGATATCGGATGGTTGCCATGCAAACACATCGACATTCGCCCGCAGGAAAGCAACGAGCTCGCCTTCCTATTTAGGGTCAAGCGTGGCACTGATGGTAAAGGTACCACCAGCGCCGTCCTCCTTGGCGGGCACTTTCTTGGTCTTTGGTGGAGCTGTCATCGTCTTGCTGCACTTGCCGGTGGAGCTCGATGATGCGTCCTCGACGGTAGCGCAGCACTCCGAAGAGGTGCGCTTGCCGGAGTGGGCAACAGTGCTCTTGCCGGACCTAGTGGTCTTCTTCCTTCCGGGAGCTTCAGCGGCAAGTGGTTTGCTATCTGCCGCGGCTGCTGCATCCCGGTAAATCTTGTCGGCACAGATAAGTGTGTCTTTCTTGTCGCCGTGGACAGAAATGACACTTATCGGGCCGGGCATCTTGAGTAGGTTGTATGCATAGTGAGAGGCGGCCATGAACTTGGCAAGTGCCGGACGGCCTAGTATGCCATTGTAGGGCAATGGGAAATCGGCGACGCCGAACGTGACCTCTCGTTCTGAAGTTGAGCTCATCGCCAAGGTTACCGCAACGTGATCTTCCCTTGGGCTTGCTCCTTCCTGGGTTGATTCCTTGAAACTACCAGTTTCTTGAGCTCATTGTCGTGGATTTGAAGTTTTTGGAGCACTGTGGAGGAGATCAAGTTCAGGCCGGCCCCGCCATCAACCAACATCTTTGTGACCTTGAGGTTGCGGATGGTTGGTGAGACCAACATCGGCAAGCACCCGATCGCAGTGATGCGATCGGTGATCCTCAATGTCAAAGATGATGGGCGTCTGGACCACTTGAGAGGTTTGCGTGACTCTATGGATGGTTCTGCTGCATTGACCTCGCGCATCCATTGCTTGAGTTGGCGGTGCGAGGTATGCAGAGACGCACCACCATCGACGCAAAGGACCTCCGTTGCCTTTTGAAACTCATGCTCATCAGTCTCGTCGTCCTCATCGTCCTCGTCGTCTTCATCTTCATCTTCTTCCTTGTCGCGCCACGGGAGGTCATCTCCTTGCCGCTGCTTGGCCTTGCATGGCGGCCCTCCCCTACGGGTCTCTTCTTACTTGCCGCACCTGCACCTTCTTGAGATTTCTCCTTGTCTCGCTTCAGATTCAGCTTTCGTAGCTCAACAAGCTGCTCGACTTTCTTGCAGCTCGAGATCGTGGCCCTTGGTGCGGTGGATTTTGCAAGATCGCTTGTTGGAGCTGCCAGGCTTGTCGGCGGCCGCCACAGCTTGGCGGTCGGCGTCAACGGCAACCTCCTTGCCGGAGCCACCGGCCTTGGCTTGGTTGCGGCACCATCCTTGCCGGACTGCTCGACAACTAGTACTTCTTGGTTTTTCTTCCTCCACGTGGTTCCGCCACGGCTATTCCTTGCCGGGCGATCCCTCACTGCCGATTCTGCTCCCACACTCTCTCACAGGAGTCTTCTTCCTTCTTCGTAGCAGGCACACTTGTCGGCCAGCGTGATAGCTCACCGACGTCTTTCACTTTGCACATCGCCATCTCCTCCTCATCCTGCGATTTCGTACATTACGATGGAATGCACCGATAACCTTGTGGGGTGGACGCAGGATGTTGTAGTGCACTCGTTGAATCTGGATGAATTTTGCAGAGACTCCCCCTCATACGGGCAAGCAGGTGGAGATCACTCTCCGCCATGAGGCTCTTGGCCGCCTATGAAGGCTCCAACAAACTGGTGGCACAAATCTGCCCAAGAAGAAATAGAGCCATCCGGCAAGTGCATGAGCCAAGATCTGACGTTTGGCTTGAGCACCAAGGGGAAGTAGTTGGCGAGGATCTTGTCATCTCGTCCCCCCGCAGCCTGCACCGTGATGGTGTAGATGCCGAGGAACTCCGATGGTGTGTCCTGCCATCATACTTCTCCGCACGTCTGGTTTGAAGTTTTCTTGTCGAGGCCACCGACCGCCGCAGCTCACGAGTGAACGCAGGGCAACCCATCGCAGACGGCAAGTCGCTGGTTCCTTCGGGCGCATGCATATCGACAAGCGGGCTGCGCGTTGGTCGATTGACGGGCGCTTCTCTCCGGGCGCTGATACGGGTTCGGCGTCCTCTTCTTGCCGCTCGAAGAACTTGGCGCTGGTCTCGACGAGCTCGCGGATCCGACGACGCTGTGGAGTCATTTGTCGAGGTAGATCCGCGAGTCGGCGATCTTGGCCTTCGGGAAGGGGAGTGTACGGTGGGTGCACCCCCGCAAGTCTCGTCGCCATCGGCCCGCGCCTTGTCGCCTCGCCGCGGTTGCGAAGCGCTCGGTTGCCGCGGGACGTCGCCGTTGGCGAAGCCGATGAGACTTTGTATTGTGGCCCTCCACTCATCGACCTTATCGGCCGTAGGAGGGTAATCTAGTAGTAATTGGGCTCTCGCCAAGGCTTCCGCTAGCGTGGTTGGCGGTAAGGGCGTACGGAGCGAGGAATGGGATATGCTCGGACTCCTAACCAAGTTAGGAGGAGCAGCATCCCGCCCTAGGGACCGTACCCACTGCATCTGCCGGCGTCTTTGAGGTGCACGCGGGTCTCGAGGGCCTCGGGATCCTCCAGCTTGGCCTTGATCCAATGAGCGTATGGCGCGCGGGTATCATGACGCTGTTCGTCCCGCGCTCTGCAAGGACGCGTCCAGATTCGAGACCCGACGCTCGCGCCGCGTTGTCCTTGGACTGGCGGCATCGTGGGCTCCTCGATGACGCCGGTCCTCCGCCAGCGTTCCCCACCACGGCTTCGGTGGTGGTGGGTTCGACGCAGACGGCTCAGCTGCTGCGAAGGCTTCTTCTTCGGCGCCATGTCGACGAAGACGTCGATGGAGTTGTTGGTGCGATGTCGGATCGGTTCACACAACCTCGACGCTTCTACCGGGCGCGCCAAAGATGTCGGGGAGAAGCGCAGATCGTGCCCCACGAGCACCTACGGACATGGGTCCCTTTGTGGTTCGGAGGGGCGGAGATTGCGCAAAGAGCGGATCGAGGCGGGCGACGCTTAGGGTTTTACCCAGCGGAGCTCTCTCGAGAGATAATACTCCTACTGCTGCTTTGTGGATTATCTGGTGTTCTTGCTAGGGAGCAATGCGGGCTACAAAACCTAACCTGGATGTGATGAACTAAGCTGGAGCTGGACCGAAACCAGCCGAACCCCCTCTACGTTGCCCTTGGGCCTCCTTTTATAGGCACAAGGGGTTACCACATATGGCAAGTAGACAAGGTTACAACGGTAAAAACCTGGGTTGGTACACCGCTTTGTACGGTGTACAGTAATCTATACCTAACTCTGACAGCAAGGGACAAGAGTCATCAATGCCCGTCACGGTCGCCCGAACAGTGTAACAGGGACCTTCAAGTGCGCCTCCATCCGCCACGAAGGTAGCTTGTCAGTGCTGCTTGTCGCTACTCTCCGCTGGCTGCGCAGCCCGCCGACATGCGTCCTTGGGAGAGCCCCGTGGTGACACGTTGGCGGGTGAGCTGGAGCGGAGATGGAGAGGTCGCCCGTCGGCAAGCGCCTTGCGGGCGGGAACCTTGTCGCTTTGGGGTTCAGCGCCGCCAAGCCTTCCCGGCAAGCTCCTCTTGCCGGGCCTTGTTTTCCTTTGTGCCCTGAGTGGCCTTCCCGCAAGCTCCTCTTGCCGGGTCTTGACTTCTTTGTTTTGAATGGCTCCAAGGAGCTGCTTGAGAACAGCGGCCATCAAGCTGGCTGGGCGTGGGGGCGCTGCAATCGTCCATGCACGAGTTCGGGGTACTAGGGTACCCCTACTCTAGTACACCGACAGGAGTAGGGAGGGCAACATGGACAGTGCGGCGTCTGTCAAAGATTAGTCGGTATTGGAGGAACTGTTCATTCCTCTCAACAAATGGATGACGAACCATAGCGTTATAATCTAAATAAACAGGAGGCAATTCCATATCATTTTCATGTATGGGTATCTCAAGATAATTAGCTACACGCGTTGCATAAGTTCCACCAAACAAATCTCCACTAATACTGTTATGATGCAACCTTCGTGCAACAATAGCCCCCAAGTTGTAATGTTTATCTCCTAATATAGCACTCTTGAGAACACTAAGATCGGGAACACACATGTGACATGCCTCATCCTTACCGTTAATGCATCTACCTATAAAGAGAGAAAAATAATATATGGCAGGAAAATGAATGCTCCCTATGGTAGCTTGTGTTATTTCTCTAGATTCCCCCACAGTGTTACTAGCAAGAAAATCTTTAAACTCAGATTTGCGAGGTTCACTAACATTGCCCCACTGCAGGAGTTTACAAGCAGTATTAAAGTCTTCTAAGTCCATGGTATAAGATTTATCATACAGATCAAATAGGACAGTGTGAGAATTGCGTGAGGATGTAAATTTAAACCTTCTCACAAAGGAATCAGTTAGGTAGCGGTATTGAGGACACTTATCTGACACAAAGCCCTCAAGGTCAGCATTACGCACATACACGTCAAATTCATCCTTGATACCTGCTCCGCTCATAAACTCCTCTGATAGCCATTCACAAGGCCGCACTTGAGCTTCCCTCGGTAGTTCATAGTCCAGCTCACGTATCGCGAGCCTAGGTGCCTGCTTCCTTGAGGAATCACCTTGGTACATTTTCCTAAACATATTTCTTCCTCTGAAAAATTTCTGAAATTTTTAGTAACTCAAAATAAAAGTGAATCAAACTCAACAAAATTGATAGCAACTACTCCCACAAGTGCCTAGAGACTATATCATGCATTAGAACTACTTGGGACCATATAAATTTGACATGCAAGCTCAAGAACAATGTCACCTAAGCAGCAAAAATTTGCAATAAATAAAGCACTAGAACAAAACTAATTGGACCATTGGAGGAGTCACATACCGAAGAACAATCCCCCAAAGCAGTTTTGTGAGTGGAGCTTTGAGAAAGGAGATCGAAAATCGCAGCAAAACAAGCTAGAACACGGGTTTGAGCTGTGTGGTGATTTTTCAGGTGGAAGACGAAGTGTGTGGGTGCAGGAATAAGTGGAGGGGGGCACATGGGGCCAACGAGGCAGGGCAGCGCGCCCAGGGGGGCAGGGCACGCCATGGACCCTCGTGGCCATGTGGTGGCTCCCCTTGGTGTGTTCTCAGTGCCAGATATTCTTAAATATTCTACAAAAAATCATATTTCATTTTTGGGACATTTGGAGAACTTCTATTTTCGGGGTATTTTTTATTGCATGTATAATTCAGAAAACAGACAGAAAATACTACTTTGCTTTATTTAATCTAAATAACATAAAGTAAAAGGAGGGTACAGAGAGTTGTGCTTTCTAACTTCATCCATCTCATGCTCATCAAAAGCAATCCACTAACAAGGTTGATCAAGTCTTGCTAACAAACTCATTACGAATCGCATGAAACCAGAGAATTTTCGAATAGCACTAGCTTACCTCAACGGGGATATGCACGTCCCCAATAATAAGAATATCATATTTCTTCTTGACAATAGGAAGAGGAAATTCAAAACCTACAATAGTAATTGATGGAATTTTTCCAATAGAATTGATACTGTGGACTTGAGGTTGTTTCCTCGGAAAGTGTACCGTCTGCTCATTACCATTAACCTGAAAAGTGGCATTCCCTTTGTTGCAATCAATAACAGTCCTTGCAGTATTCAAAAAGGGTCTACCAAGGATAATCGACATACTATTGTCCTCGGGAATATGAAGAATAACAAAGTCCATTAAAATAGTAACGTTTGCAACCACAACTGGCACATCCTCACAAATACCGACAGGTATAGCAGTTGATTTATCAGCCATTTGCAAAGATATTTCAGTAGGTGTCAACTTATTCAAATCAAGTCTATGATATAAAGAGAGAGGCATAACACTAACATCGGCTCCAAGATCACATAGAGCAGTTTTAACATAGTTTCTTTTAATGGAGCATGGTATAGTTGGTACTCCGGGATCTCCTAGTTTCTTTGGTATTCCACCTTTAAAAGTATAACTGGCAAGCATGGTGGAAATTTCAGCTTCCGGTATCTTTCTCTTATTTGTAACAATATCTTTCATGTACTTCGCATAAGGATTCATTTTAAGCATATCAGTCAAACACATACGCAAAAAGATAGGTCTAATCATTTCAGCAAAGCACTCGAAATCCTCATCATCCTTTTTCTTGGATGGTTTGGGAGGAAAATACATGGGTTTCTGAACCCATGGTTCTCTTTCTTTACCATGCTTCCTAGCAACAAAGTCTCTCTTATCATAACGTTGATTCTTTGATTGTGGGTTATCAAGATCAACAGCAGGTTCAATCTCTACATCATTGTTATTGCTAGGTTGAGCATCAACATGAACATCATTATTAACATTATCACTAGGTTCATGTTCATCACTAGAATGTGTTTTAGCATGAAAGAGAAATATCATTGGGATTCTCAGGTGTGTCAACAACAGGTTCACTAGAAGCATTCAAAAGTCCTATCATTTTTATTTTTATTTTTCTTAGAAGGACTAGGTGCATCAACATTAGTTCTCTGAGAACCTTGCTCAATTCTTTTAGGGTGGCCCTCAGGATACAAAGGTTCGTGAGTCATTTTACCCCCTCTAGTCATAACTCTAACATCATTATCATTTTTCTTATTATTTAATTCATTGATCAAATCATTTTGAGCTTTAAGCACTTGTTCTACTTTAGTGGTAACCATAGAAGCATGTTTACTAATAATTTTAAGTTCACCTTTAACTCTAGACATATAATCACTCAAGTGTTCAATCATATAAGCATTTCATTTCAATTGTCTACCAACATAAGCATTGAAGTTTTCTTGTTTAACAATAAAATTATCAAACTCGTCTAAGCATTGGCTAGCTGACTTATAACAAGGAATATCACCTTCATCAAATCTATAGAGAGAATTTACCTTTACTACCTGTGTCGGGTTATCAAGACCATGTATTTCTTCAATAGGTGGTAAATTCTTAACATCTTCAGCTTTAATACCCATTTCTTTCATAGATTTCTTTGCCTCTTGCATATCTTCAGAACTGAGAAATAGAATACCCCTTTTCTTCGGAGTTGGCTTAGGAGTTGGTTCAGGAAGTGTCCAATTATTTTCATTACTCAACATATTATTCAATAGCAATTCAGCTTGATCAACAGTTCTTTCCCTGAAAACACAACCAACACAACTATCCAAGTGGTCTCTGGAAGCATCGGTTAGTCCATTATAAAAGATATCAAGTATTTCTTTTTTCTTGAGAGGATGATTAGGCAAAGCATTAAGTAATTGGAGAAGCCTCCCCCAAGCTTGTGGGAGACTCTCGTGTTCAATTTGCACAAAATTATATATTTCCCTTAAGGCAGCTTGTTTCTTATGAGCGGGGAAATATTTAGTAGAGAAGTAATAAATCATATCCTGGGGACTACGCATAGATCCAGGATCAAGAGAATTAAACCATGTTTTTGCATCACCCTTTAATGAGAATGGAAACAATTTAAGGATATAGTAGTAACGAATTTTTTTCCTCGTGAGTGAATAGGGTGGCTATATCATTTAATTTAGTAAGATGTGCCACAACAGTTTCAGATTCATAGCCATAAAAAGGATCAGATTCAACCAAAGTAATTAACTCAGGATCGACAGAGAAATCATAATCCTTATCAGAAATACAGATAGGTGAAGTAGCAAAAGCAGGGTCATATTTCATTCTAGCATTCAAAGACTTTTCTTTCAGCTTAGCTAACAGTTTCTTAAGATCATATCTGTCATCGCAAGCAAGAAAATCTCTAGCAGTTTCTTCATCCATAACATAACCCTCAGGCACAACAGGAAATTCATATCTAGGGGGAGAATCTTCATCATCACTTTCATCAATATTATCAGTTTCGATAATTTCATTCTCTCTAGCCCTAGCAGTTGTTCATCAAGAAATTCACCTAATGGCATAGTATTATCAAGCTTAGAAGTAGTTTCATCATAAGTATCATGCATAGCAGAGTGGCATCTTCAATAACATGTGACCTATCAGAATCAATAGCAGGTGTAGATGTCGCAAATTTACTCATAACAGAAGGTGAATCAAGTGCAGAGCTAGATGGCAGTTCCTTACCTCCCCTCGTAGTTGAGGGATAAATCTTGGTTTTTTCGTCTTTCAAGTTCCTCATAGTGGTCAACACATATAAATCCCAAGTGACTCAAATAATAGATCTATGCTCCTCGGCAACGGTGCTAGAAAAAAAGTCTTGATAACCCACAAGTATAGGGGATCGCAACAGTTTTCGAGGGTAGAGTATTCAACCCAAATTTATTGATTCGACACAAGGGGAGCCAAAGAATATTCTCAAGTATTAGTAGTTCAGTTGTCAATTCAACCACACCTGGAAAACTTAATATTTTCAGCAAAGTATTTAGTAGCAAAGTAATATGGAAGTAACGGTAATGGTGGCAAAAGTAACAGTAGCAGTTTTGTAGTAATTGTAACAGTGGCAACGGAAAAGTAACTAAGCAAAGATCAATATGTGAAAACCTCTTAGGCATTGATGGATAATTATGTCGGATGCGATTCCTCATGCAACAGTTATAACATAGGGTGACACAGAACTAGCTCCAATTCATCAATGTAATGTAGGCATGTATTCCAAATATAGTCATGCGTGCTTATGGAAAAGAACTTGCATGACATCTTTTGTCCTACCCTCCCGTGGTAGCGGGGTCCTATTAAACTAAGGGATATTAAGGCCTCCTTTTATTAGAGTACTGGACCAAAGCATTAACACTTAGTGAATACATGAACTCCTCAAACTACGGTCATCACCAGGAGTGGTCCCGATTATTGTCACTTCGGGGTTACCGTATGATAACACATAGTAGGTGACTATTGACTTGCAAGATAGGATCAAGAACTCACATATATTCATGAAAACATAATAGGTTCAGATCTGAAATCATGGCACTCGGGCCCTAGTGACAAGCATTAAGCATAGCAAAGTCATAGCAACTTCAATCTTATAACATAATGGATACTAGGGATCAAACCCTAACAAAACTAACTCGATTACATGGTAAATCTCATCCAACCCATCACCGTCCAGCAAGCCTATGATGGAACTACTCACGCACGGCGGTGAGCATCATGAAATTGGTGATGGAGGAAGGTTGATGATGATGATGGCGACGGATTCCCCTCTCCGGAGCCCTGAACAGACTCCAGATCAGCCCTCCCGAGAGAGATTAGGGCTTGGTGGTGGCTCCGTATCGTAAAACGCGATGAATCCTTCTCCCTGATTTTTTTCTCCCCGAACGTGAATATATAGAGTTGGAGTTGAGGTCGGTGGAGCCTCAGGGGGCCCACGAGATAGGGGGGCGCGCCCCAGGGGGGTGGGCGCGCCCTCCACCCTCATGGACAGGGTGTGGACCCCTTGGTATTGATTCTTTCGCCACTATTTTTTATTTATTCCAAAAATATTCTCCGTGAAGTTTCAGGTCAGTCCGAGAACTTTTATTTATGCACAAAAATAACACCATGGCAATTCTACTGAAAACAACGTCAGTCCGGGTTAGTTACATCCAAATCATGCAAGTTAGAGTCCAAAACAAGGGCAAAAGTGTTTGGAAAAGTAGATACGATGGAGGCGTATCAATCTGCATGCCACCACGTAGGTGCTTGACCGCGTGGGTACCTGCTTAGTTGGTGGGTCGGCCACTGAGCTGGGGCGGCCACGGGGCGGCAAGGCCATGCCGCGGTCTTGCTGATATTCCCGGCAAGGGTCTTTCCGGGGCCTTGTCGCCGCCCTCAGCAAGTGTCTTGCCCGGGTCTCGTGGGTATCTTCGGCAGGAGCCTTGCCGAGGCCTCGTGAGCATCCTCGGCAAGGAGCCTCGTTGTTGTCTTGTTACCTGGTTCCTATCTAGGCCTCGCAGGGCCTTTGTCTTCACAAATATCTGCATGCCACCATGGATGCGCCTCCCGAGCCTTGGTTCCAATATGGTTGATGGCGTCAGAACTCTTAGACTCAAGGGTGCAACCTCGTTTGTGTTAGGTAAGTTGTCCCAGCAAGGCCCTTGCCGGGGCTATGAAGGTCGCCCTGGCAAGGGCCTTGCCGGGGGAGTTTCACCTCGCCACTCTGCTCTTCATGCTTCTGGTCTAGAGCACGGCTCTGGTAGTCTTGTGTCTTTGCTTCCTCTTCTGTCCCGCCGAAGCGACCAGCAGTGTGTGGTCATGATCTTTCACAAGACATGTAAAGGGTACAAAAGGACCCCCTACTTTTGTACACCGACAGAAATCTTCCAGTGCTAGAGCTTATGGAAATATGTTCAGTAAAACCATTGTACTGTACCCTGCAATAAAATAACTACTCTATTGTTGCACTAGCCACTGGATTAGTGTATATTTGTACTATTCGAATGGTGTTGCATTAGCGTATGGACATATATAAAGTGTTGACAACGCATTTATGCATATAGTATTTTAAGCCTTTTTGCATCTCAAGTTAAACATTTGACCACAATAATTACTTATAAAATATTCATTCCTATAGAAATGTTCCTATTATGATATTTCTTACAACACTTCTTCATATTGTGCAGAATTGGTGCGTTTAGGCATCCAAACTTCGTCGAAAGTGCTTTCAACACTAAAGCAGGGATCAACTTGGAGAAGAGTTCAGTTCTGAAGGGGGCAAAACCGAAAACAACTACAGGAGGCGTCTGGTGGCACGTGTGAGAGGAGCTGGGGGCTGGCGCAACCGACCAGACGGCCTGTCTGATGCCACGCGCGGCTGGTTCCTCTTGCCGCTGACCCACGACACCAGATCGAGGGGAGAGATAGAGGGCATCGACCAGATTCACCGTAACAAAGAAAAACAGGGGAGGAAGACTCCTTTCTCTCGCTGCTCACCACCACGCTGCTCACCTACCACCAGATCGAACCAGGGAAGAAAAGGGGGATCAAGGGAAACGAGAACAAGATTAGATTGGAGCCCGCTCCACCTCGCTGCCGCCCCTGACCGCTGACCTGATGCTCTCCCCTCCAACGACAATGCTGACCTGCTCGTCTCCAACTCCGACGCTCACTGCTGTTCGTCTCCAACTCCGATGACCGCCGCTGCGGCATCTCCTCGACACCAATAGCGGGACGTCAGAATCCTGGTGGTGCTCTGCTCCGGGTGGTCGGCTGACCTCCCGCGAAGGCCTCCACGATTCCTTCCCAAGGCCGGGTCCTCCGTTGCTGATCTTCACCAGGTCTTCTTCACCACGCTGCAGCTCTACCCCAAGGATCCTCTGCTTCTACTCTTCTTTGCCTGCAACATCTACAGCTTCGAATCGAAGATCATCTACAACTTTTGGGTCTGAAATTTACTTTGTTACCTGTGCACCTTTGCTGAACCCTCATGTATCCTTGCTGAATTGTTGTGACGCTTTGCTGGATATTAAGTTAGTAGTTATTCTCCTGTGAGCTGCTGTCACTTTAATTGGTTGCATGAGTTGTGTGTGATGTCTGAACCATCTTCCATGTGCTAGTGTTACTTGTCTGTTTGATTACAAGAAAACCACTAAAAAAGAGATAGTCCTATTTCCGAACCCTTTACCTTTGCTGCATATTATTTTGTTTTACCTTGTTCCAATGGCTGCTTGTTGTCACTACGGTTTGATTCATCTGTTCAGTTGTTCTGCATGTTTCGAATGTGTGCTTCGAAGTTCTAGATCCCTGTGGAGAACACGACATCCGTAGTCTGGGCGCAAAAACCCTGCTATATTACATCTGATCAAGTGTGGCAAGCTTTCCTAGATATGTGCTCAAGAAAACTACTACCTGTTTTTCTAAATATCTAGACGTTTGGGTACTTTAAATTGAACTGCGAAAACGTCTTATATTAAGGAACAGAGGGTGTAGAGTTCGCTCAAATTATCCCGGTAAAGCTAGTCACACCTTTGTTAAAATTAATGTTCATTATGTTATCAAAGGAGGTTCGTATGTTTGTCTCTAATGCATGTCGACTACATACCTGACATCATGATGTAATGTTAAGTCATTTCCTTTTGTACAGTGTCACTGAATTGTCAAGGCAGTGATGGCATTTTATTTTAGTTGAACTGCACAAAATATGCTTAAAAGAAGAGGAAAGATCAGGAATGGTTCAATTTTCAGAAAAAACTATGTATGCCTTCCTGACATCAGCCGTTGTTGCCTTATTTATTCCTTCAAACAAGTGGTTAGAAACAGTCTTACTACCTTTTCCCATTAAGAAATTGGAATGCTTATATTTGTGAATCTATGCTTCAACTGGTGCCACTTTTATTGTAATCACACTTTCAATATCTATGCAAACAGGGATGCTCGATTTTTGTGGAACTACACAAAAAGTCCAAATGGTTCAACATTAGGAGCATGTTTTCTTCCAAACCTTTATATCCAATTGGTGGCACTATGAGCTGTTCATTACGAAGGTACATGGTTGGCTACTATCTTGCTACTCTTTTTGTATTGTCATTAGATAGTAATACTAGTGGTTTGCATGCGACTTTATTGACAGGGTGGACCTACAGTGGAGGTGCAGGACATGATTCAATGATTGGATGCTCAATTTTGGTTGTATCGATTTCACCTCTTCCATCACTGCGAACATGGATATCTTTGGTCTGATGAAGAATAGGCACTATATTTCTGCGCTGAACCAACAAATAAATTCAGTATGAATTTGTCCAGGGCAAAACATGACTGTATCAAATTGTCCAGTGCAAAACATGACAAATGCTAAGTGGAAGAGACGTGTTTAAACCGAAAATACAAGGTGGGTATATGTTTACTAGCTGCTTGATATTTGTGCAGACAGAGATGTCTGCCCATTGCTATTTGGCAAACAAACAAAGTGACCACAATTTTGGTTGAAGCGCACAAGAGAATAGTATAGTCCTTTGCATGCGATTGCCATTCGAAAATAGACACAGAAAGATTGGATAGTCACTTCATGGACAGCTGAAAAGTAGTACTGTACTATTTATTGGCCAACACTAGGTGCTTTATTTCTTTGGTCTGATTATACAATGGGCATCATTTTGCCTAAGTTAAAGTTTGTATTCCGAAAATAGTCTCGTTGTGTGATCGAGAGAAGACCAAATCATATTGCAGAAGATGTTCCTCCATCATGTGTGGTTCATTCTAAAGGTTCCAGCTGTTGGTGAAACTACTTACTTTTGCAAGAGGAATTGTAGACTTCACAAACAAATTTTTCTTTCACTCTGTACTGAATGTTGGCCAAGAGAAGCATCCATGTTAGCAGGAAGAACAGATGTTTTTTCTAGATCTTTGCTTTTGGAGCTACATATTTGTATATGATGGGTGAATCATTGAGATGCATTAACATGTTGATCTTATGTATGGGAATTGTACTAGCACTACAAAAAAATACACTTCCGTGATGATACGTGTTTGTCATAGTAGGTCACGTTTTCTGTCATGCATGTACATCCATGGCGATTTTATGACAGAATAAAGATAGTCATACCTGTGCTATTGTAGAAGTGTTCCATGACATTACCAAAATTATCATCACAGAAGTGTTCACTTCCATGACGATAAATGCCGCGTCTTGCAAGTGCTTTCGTCAAGCGTGACCTACATGTGGCATCCACAGTAACAGGTCGCCGTTAAGCTATCGAGTCCAGTTTTGGATCCGATAACCCGCTAACAGCCACAACCAATGCCGATTTTCCACGTGTAAAATTCTCATTGGCCGGCGGAACCACGTGTCAGCTCCACGTTGGCACAGGTGTCACTCATCCAATGGGCGAGATGCGCCTATGATATGTCGACACGTGGACCGGCCCAACAGTGGCCCATTCAGGATAAAAGGCCGGGCCTGTCAAAATAAGCGGGCCGGCCCATTAGCAGTCTACTTGAGTCAGGCCCATTTACAAGCATGGCCCATACAAGTTACATAGAATCGGCCCATCAAAGGCCCATTCTAGATTTGGCAATTTCTAGCCCATCGTCGGTTTTAGCCCATTAACAACCCTCTACGACTTTGGGCCCAATTGCGGCCGAGCTTCTTTCGGCCTGTTAGCAGCCCATCGCCAGTTCCAGCCCGTTAATGGCCCGCAATGTCTTTCGGCCTTTTCTCGACCCATTCTGCAGTTGGGCCAGTTCTAGCCCGATGTGACTTTAGGCCTGTGCTCGGCCCATCCGGTAAATGGGCCAACTCCTAGCCCATTTGTCTCGGCACATTAACGGCCCGCTGTGATTGGGCCTTTGACTTTAGGTCCATTAGGGCCCATGCTCCATGAGGCATCATTTCAATAGCGACTTTCGGCCTGTTAAAAGCCTAGTTTGTAAATTGGGCCTCCTCTGCCCCATAACACTTTCGGCTTCTTACTGGGCCGTGAAGTAAAATGGCCGAGACAAAATTGACATCTTTTTCAGCCTGCTAGAGGCCCGCGGACCATTTCCATTTGTACAGCCCTATCGAGCTTTTGGCTTGTTAACGGCTGATACGTCTCCAACGTATCTATAATTTTTGATTACTCCAATGTACTTTATCTACTGTTTTGGACTATATTGGGCTTTATTTTCCACTTCTATATTACTTTTGGGACTAACCTATTAACCGGAGGCCCAGCCCGTAATTGCTGCTTTTTTTGCCTATTTGATGTTTCAAGAAAGCGGAATATCAAGCGGAGTCCAAAGCGGAATGAAACCTTCGAGCGTGATTTTCCAACCGAGCGTGATCCAGCAGACTTGGACCCTACTCCAAGAAGTGCAGAGGCGGTCACGAGGTGGAGGCCCCAGGCGCGCCCCCGCCTCGTGGGCCCCCGACGCTCCACCGGCGTACTCCTTCCTCCTATATATACCTCGTATCCCCAAGCAGTCGAACATGAGCCAAAACCTAATTCCACCTCCGTACCTTCCTGATCCACGAGATCCCATCTAGGGGCCTTAGGAGCTCATGGGAGGGCATCCACCACGGAGGGCTTCTACATCAACACCATAGCCCCTCCGATGAAGTGTGTGTCGGATTTCGGGTTCCGGCAGACCCTTGAGGTTCGAACACTGGGGTGCGTGCAGAGATCCAACCCTCCACCGTTTCGCACCTCGCCGAATCGCTAGGACCTAAACTACTGAACGGAACAGCACAAGAGACACGGGATTTATACTGGTTCAGGCCACCATTGTGGTGTAATACCCTACTCCAGTGTGTGGTGTGGTAGATTGCCTCTTGGGCTGATGAGGAACAATACAAGGAAGAACAACCTCGCGAGGGTCTGTTCTTGGCGGGTGTGATGAACTGCTAGGTGGGGTTCAGTCGCTCTAGCTACTGGTTTCTTAATGAGGATTCGGATCCCCCTGCCCTGGGAGTGGCTACTCCTATTTATAGGCGAAGGCCCTGGGCCTCTTCCCAAATATTGGCGGGAAGGCGCCAACAATTAGCCATTTGAAGGGGAACAGCGGGTACACTTATCTGACTAAAGTTGGTCCTCGCCTGCCAAAGGCTCTGGTGATGACGCATGCTTGGGCTCCACAATGACTCCCTTCCTGCCGTTGGGCTGGTCTTGGTCTCGTTGCACCGAAATGGATGCCTTTGCTTGATACTCTCACCTGCGCTTGCTCCCTTTGCACCAAAGAGGAAGGGAGGACCTGCTGCTGGCTGGCGCCCCTTGGCGCCCTTGGTCGTCATGGCTTGCGTCACGGGCACCTCGCGAGGTACCGCCTTGAACTCTCCGCCTCCTCATGAGCCCCTGGCGAGGCCGTGCACGAGAAGCTCCTTGTCGTCCGCCCCACGAGGCTTGGCCCCTCGCGAGGTCTTGAGCTTGCGTTGATGAAGATGGGCGTCTTGGGCCTCTTCGAGCCAAGCCGCAGCATGCAGCGAGCAAGTCTGGGAACCCACGTTCCCGAGCGCAAGTAGCCCGGGCCCCGGCACACCCGAACTTGGCGAGCAAAAGGCGAAAGAGCAAGTCTGAGCGTCGCGGGCCCTAACAGCCTCTGACCTTGGGCGGCGCGTGGCGGTTGATTGACGCGTGCGATCTGCTGCTTCACGATGCCTCGGTAACCACCGGATTCGACAAGTCCTCGCATGCGAGTCGGTCATGATTACGGTGATCGTGGAGGCCGACGGTTGGCCTTCGCCCGGCGATAAATGCAAACGGCGCGCGCCCTTCCAGTCTATCCTTTCTTGTCTCTCCTTCTTCTCCATGGCTCCACCACGGAAGTTCTCGGCCGCAGAGAAGGGGAAGGGCTGTCAGGTCGAGTCTTCCTCTCCTCCGCCTAAGCGTGGTCGAGGTCGCCCTCGCAAGCATCCGTGGCCTCCACAGCGGTCCCCATGATCGTGGGGAGGCTCTCAGCGTGGCGACGAGCGGTTGGCCATGGTCGGAGGGCGTGCCCCGACCGCGCGTCCCCCGAGGCCACGCCTCCATGCTGCTGAAGCGCTGCCGGACTTCATGGTGTGGGCGGAGGAGCCGTCCGGCGTCTGGCTTCAGCTCCCGCGCTTCCTCCTGGGTGAGCTCCTAGCTGGCGCCCTGGGTGGCCTCTGGCTCCAGGCGGATGGCTGCTGGCTGGGCCGTGGGCTTTTTCGGAGGTCTCGCTACAGGAAACTGTTCGACCCTTGTTGGCAGACGTTCGCTCGCGTGCGTGGTCTTCGCCGCCGGTGCTCCCTGCACTTCAAGTACGACGGCGATGCCACCCTCTACATGAGGGTGTTCGGGGAAGACGGTTGCCGCATGGGGTGCTGCCCTGAAGACGACGACCGCGGCCGAGGACTTAGCCCCGGCATGGATGGAGAGGGCAGCGCGCGGGCGGCTGCCGATGCCCGTGACTCCTCAAGGTTCACCAGCTCTTCTTCGGGTGGTGATTCTTCCAGCAATGACAGCAGCGCCAGCCCCCGCCGCGCTGCTTGGGGGTGGCAGCGGTCCGCTTCGCCGCCGCGCCCGGTGAAGCGAGAGGAGTCCGCTGAGCTCGGAGCGGCTCGAGCCTTCCAAGAGGGCGGCACGGGCGTGCTTCACCTGCTTTGTCCTTTTCCTTTCTTTTCTCCTGCGCAAAAGACAACAATGTGTGGCCCGATGGGGCGTTTAGGTGCGTCGTTAATTATTGTACTTCTTTTGTTATCCCGATCATCGTTCCTTTCATTTGTACGCCCATTCGCAAGTGAACTCCAGCCGTGGCATGAGGCGACCAATCCGAGCCCGTGTTCGTGTTGTGCTGCCCGTGAGGCATGGTCGGGAGGGTGCTCCGGTGTGGACCAGGGCCGTGAAAACTTGGCGATAGGGGTAGGAGCGCCATGAGGGCTCCAGGATTCTGCCTCATGAGTCCCCACGCAAGAGAAATCGAGGCGGGGAGAGCGAAAAAGATCGAAGAACCACGGACCAAAAGATGGCGATAGTTTGATAAAAACTCCAAATGGGAATAACTAGTCAACTGCAGAAAGCAAATGAAAAAGCCGCGTCCGGCACCTAGTCTAGTCTTGACGTCTTCTCACCAGTATGAGCTAAGTGTTGCCACTGGGCGTGGGAGGGAGCCCCAGGGCCTGAGGCCGGCATTCCTGAGACTTCGGGGCGTGTACAGCCCCAACTCATTATTATGTGAGAGTGTCACGGGCGGCGAGCTTCACAGGCGTTGGCCCTCTTCACGAGCTCGGGCCTTTCTTGGGAAGCAAGCTTCACAGGCGTTGGCCCTCTTCACGGGCTCCGGGCCCTTTCGAGCAGCGACAGCTTCACAGCGTTCGCCTTCTTCACGAGCTCTGGGCCTTTCTCAAAAAGATGAGCTTCTGGGCATTCACCTTCTTCACAGGCACTGGGCCTTTTCCAAAAAGGATGAGCTTCATAGGCATTCGCCTTCTTCACAGGCACTGGGCCTTTTCCAATAAGAATGAGCTTCACAGGCATTCGCCTTCTTCACAGGCTCTGGGCCTTTCTCGAAAAAGATGAGCTTCACAGGCATTCGCCTTCTTCACAGGTACTGGGCCTTTTCCAAAAAGGATGAGCTTCACGGGCATTCGCCTTCTTCACGAACCTTGGGCCTTTTCCAAAAGAATGAGCTTCACGGGCATTCGCCTTCTTCACGAACCTTTGGGCCTTTTAGGGGTAAAACCTCCGGAGGTGCTGGATGTTCCACGCGTTACGTATAGGTACTCCCTCTTGAGTCTCCAAGCGCCGCGGGCCGGGCACTGGAAACATGAACAACCTTGAGCGGGCCCTCCACATGGGAGAGAGCTTATGCAGTCCCTCCCTGGAAAGGACTCATCGAACACGAGGTCCCCTACCTCGAGAGTTCAGAGGCGGATGTTGCGGCGGTGGTATCGCGGAGTGCTGCTGGTACCTTTTTGCTCGCGGCGCAGCTTCTCGATGGTGCTCCTCCCCGGACGAGGCCGTCCCCACATGGCGTCTGCAGCGTTTCATCGAGCGCCGGGACCATGCGGATCGACGCTTGACCTCGTGAGGGAGGACCGCTTCGGCTCCGTAGACCAGGAAGAAGGGGGTCTCTCCAGTTGGCTTGGTTGTAATTGTGCGGATGGACTACAACACGGACGGAAGCTGGTCATACCAGCCTCTGCCGCAGGCCTCCAGTTTCTTCTTGAACGTCCTGGTCTTGAGGCCTCTCAGGACCTCTGCGTTGGCCCGCTCGGCCTGTCCATTGCTGCGAAGTGCGCCACAGGCGTAGCATATCTGCGTCCCAACGTTAGCGCAGTACGTTTTAAAAAGGTTACTGGTGAACTGCGAACCGTTGTCGGTGATGATGCGGTTCGGCACTCCGAACCGGCTCATGATGCCCTTGATGAACTTGACCATAGAACCAGCGGGGATGGTGCGGACGGCCTCGACTTCGGCCCACTTGGTGAATTTGTCCACGGCGACGTAGAGGTAGCGATAGCCCCCTGGCGCCCGAGGAAAAGGGCCCAGGATGTCCAGCCCCCAGACCGCGGATGGCCAAGTGAGGGGGATGGTTTGCAGACCTCCTGCTGGCTGGTGGATCTGTTTGGCATGGAATTGGCAAGCCTCGCAAGCCTTCACGAGTTCAACAGCGTCATTGGCGCTGATGGGCCAATAGAAACCGCTGCGGAACGCCTTGCCGACGAGGGCCCGTGACGGCGAATGGTGCCCACAATCTCCACCATGTATATCTGCGGCAGTTCCTTCCCTGTTCCTGGTGATGCGGTAGCGAGGATCGTCGTTCGGTCGTTTCGGTAGAGCTCTCCATCCATGATCTTTGTATGCCGTGGCTTGCCGCGCCACACTCTGCCTCCTCCTCCTTCTCCGCAAAGTTCCATGCTTTAAGTAACTCTTGAGCTCCGTGATCCAGCACCTCTCTTGAGGTTCCATCGTTAGGAGCAGGCGTGCTCTGAGGCGGGCCACGGATGGGGCTCCCGAGGCAGGTGGCTGAGGGAGCTCCACCCGAGGCTGTGCTGTGCTTGATAACGGCGGTAGGGCTGAGGGCTTGAAGAGCCGTTCCTCAAAGACGCCCGACTCCTGGGGTAACCTCCTGGAGGCTCGTTTGGGGATGTCGTCGGCCTCTTGATTGGTGCCGCGGGGCACGTCTGCAGCTCAACCCCCGTAACTGTTTCTCCATCCTGCGGACCTCCGCAAGGTAGGCCTCCATGTGTTCATCTCTTGGCTCGTACACCTTGTTGGAGAAATTGGCGAGGAGCTGCGAATCGCCCTTGATGGTAGGCGCTTCACCCCTGTGGCAGCGGCAGCCTTCTGGACCCGCTATCGGCCCCTCGTATTCTGCTATATTGTTGGAGACCTTCTCGCCTGCTAGAAACAGAGCTGCTTTGCATAGTAGAGCTTGTCTGGCGGGAGATATGAGCACCGCCCCAGCCCAGCGCCCATGTCTGGAGAACGCTCCGTCGAAGTACATGACCAACCTTCTGGCGCTTCGCTTCCTGGGGAGAGGGATCGATCCTCGCCGGCTCTGAGGCCCGGTGCTTCTGTCCATTCGGCCACGAAATCTGCCAGCGTGGCCCCCTTGATGACTCTGGTTGTGCTAAACTCGAGCTGGAATGCTTGCAGCTCAATGTTCCACTCGGCGACCCTTCCGGCCGAGTTGGGGCTCCTGAGCACCCTCTCCAGGGGGTATGCCGAGACAACCTTGATTGGATGACCCTGGAAGTAGTGCCGCATCTTGCGCGAAGCCACCAACAGCGCGAGGAGGAGCTTCTGCGGCATGGGGTACCGTGCCCTCGCATCCCGTAACATTGTGCTGACGAAGTACACCGGGTGCTCGACGAGGCAAGGGGCGTCGGTGCTGGTGGCGTCTTCCGGAAGCCATGGTGCCTCCCGAGGTGACGGCGCCTCCAGAAGCTGGGTGCTTGGATGGAGGGTGTCGGTGTCAAAACCGGCAGATCTCGGGTAGGGGGTCCCGAACTGTGCGTCTAGGCGGATGGTAACAGGAGACAAGGGACATGATGTTTTACCCAGGTTCGGGCCCTCTTGATGGAGGTAAAACCCTACGTCCTGCTAGATTAATATTGATGATGTGTGTTAGAAGAGTGGATCTACCACGAGATCAAAGAGGCTAAACCCTAGAAGCTAATCTATGGTATGATTGTTGTTGTTGTATATATGAGATTGTCTATCGACTAGCCTGGCCTCGGTTTATATAATGCACCAGAGGCCTAGGATAACAAGAGTCCTAGCCGAATACGCCGGTGGGAGGAGTCCTTGGCTTGATCGCCAAGTCTTGTGGAATCTTCCTTGTATGCGGCAACTGTCCGGACTGGCCCATGAGTATACGGCCATGGGGATCCTCGGCCCAATCCAACTGATCGGGAGATGACGTGGTGAGTACCCCCTAGTCCAGGACACCGTCAGTAGCCCCCTGAACCGGTCTTCAAGTTAGGGACGCTCCTCGATTCTTCCAAACTATTCTTCATCTTTGGTTGCCGGTCTTGAAAACTGGTTCAACAAATCTTCTCATCTTCGATCTTGAGGATCGCCGGAATGCATTCGGTGAGTTTATACGTCGGGTATCCGAGGAGCCCCTTTAAGTTTCCGACCTTTATCAATGCCTTGTTATTTTTATGCCACACCTCGGGGTTGAAGTTGTTCCCGGGCGGCAGCGTCCTCTTGCATCCGAGCTCCAATGTCGGACTGCATTCGAGGTATCTTTAGCAGCCGAGCACCAACGCCGGACTGTATCCGAGCTCCAACGCCGGACTATGTGTCCGAGCTCCAACGCCGGACTGTATCCGACCTCCAATGCCGGACTGTATTCGAGGTGTCGTAAATCACCTTGATTCAAAGAAGTTTGAAGGAGTTTAGCCGAGCTTAATGCCGGAAATGCCCTCTAAGGAGCCAGCCACTAGCGCCCGAGCTTTATGCCGGACTACTTCCGTGGTGGTGCAATTTATTCTCTGCCGAGATACATAGCCAGTAGCCCTCAAGGTGGGTATCGGTCTAAAACCCGAGATGCCCATGAAGGATGACATAAGACCGCTGATCCCGTGGCAGCTGAGACTCGGGTTGATTTGCAAAATCGATCCGAGGATCAAGTCCTAGCTCGGCCGAATACTTCGGGACACAAAAAGCGGCGTGCTCAGTCCTCAAGACTCAGGTTGGGTGCGGCCGACCAACCCGAGGATCAAAATCTTCTCGGAAACTGTATTGCACTTAAAATTTTCTGCATAGAACAAGCAATGCAATAGCCCCCGAGACACTGGTCGGGTGGCAACACCAGATCAGGGGATCGATGTGCCCCTTTAATATTTGTAAATAATAAGCCCGAAGCCCAGTAGCCCCCGAGCCTTAATGCGGGCACGGGAGGCCAAATTAAGGATCAATATCCATAGTAAAATCACAAATTATGTGTAATGACTATGTATCCAAGTACTTTACGTCATTAATGCTCGGATCCGCATAGTACAAAACTTTATTGACCGACCATCGGCTTCAACCTCCTCGGCCAGTAGCCGAGGAGTGTTTGTCCTACTTTATAAAGTCTTTATGAGGGCAAAGATTTACGACAAACAAGGCAATCTGGCCATACGGTTTTATAAACAAAGGTACGCAGAGAGATATGTTATATTACTGTTTAATGTAAGAAACATCTTCCAAAGAAAATAGTCCCGCTATCGGTTCCTTTCCTTGGGTCATCATGCTGATCATGATCATGAAACCTCAGCTCCGATGCAAGGGCAAAATATTGAGGATTTAGTTTGGGAGGCCAGTTACTAGCCCCCGGTAGTGTTCGGTGACAATCGAGGTCAAGCCGGAAACACTTTAGCCAATGTTATGAATGGCCCGTCATTTAATATAGTCATCGGATCGCTGACCAGTTTACACCTATTGTGACGATCGGTTTTGGCTTTCTCCATCGAGGTGCTTGACCATGCGAGTTGGAAGCACAATCGCAGTGGTTCTCCTTTGAACACCTAGCGAACAAAGCGGAACATAGGAGGCAAGCGGAGCCGGCAACCCAACTATTGACCGAAGACACAATTCGAACCGATGCATATATAGCAATATCCGAGAATGTTTTTGCCGAATCTCTAAAGGTGTCGGCGTTGCCTTTGCGAGACTTGTGCTGAAAACACACAAATAGTTAAAAGTGCCAAAAGCTTGGAAAACCAAAAAAACGTCAGTAAAAACATGACGTCCGAACAAGATCAAGTGTTCGGTGCCAATCCAAAAATTGGACTTTAGAAAGAAAAAAAAGTGCTTCTGCCGTGCTTTAACTCTGCAACGACTAAGAAGAAAAACACTTATTATAAAACGGCTCAAATAAACATAAGAGCCCCCAAGTGACTTGGGTAAAAGAATGATTATATAATGTAAGGTGACATGTAGAATGCCTTCTAGCCGGATTGTAGATCGTTTGTCATAGCGGACCTTTTCGCTTCAACCTCTGGACCCAATAGTCCGGAGTGTGTCCGAATACCCTCGCGGTTATAAAAACCGGGGCATGCGTGGAGACCAGGCGTAGGGGTCATTAGTGCTTTATCAGACAAGTGCCCAACTAGTTATGTTATATTACATGGTTAGTAAGAAACATCTTCCAGGGAGAATAGTTCCGTTAAGGGTTCCTTTCCCTGGGAGGCATGCCCTAAAGTGCATGTCCGGACTGCGAAAAAGCAGAAAAACATCTGGGGCAGGTAAATGAATAGGTAAGAAATCATCTTTTGTTCACCGACCGAGTATTCCCTTAAGAACGCTAGCTTCGGCTCCACCCAGTCGAGGTACACATCCGCTGACCGGCAAGTAACAATCGCAGAGGTGCTCCTTTACCACCTAGCCGAACAATCGGGAGCGAGGGGTAAGCACAGAGCCGAGCAACCCAGCTTGGCCAAAACTTAAGTCATATCGATGCATATAATGGTGAATAAAAGGTACATGCGGAAGTGTGACACATATGTTGGGCATAAAGCCCGAATTAATAAGCTTTTGTTAAAGAAGCCCCCGGGTATAATGAGCGCGGGTAGCGCGTCAAGTGTGTGCAAACAAAGTTTCGACAAGGAAAATTTTTACAAGCAACTTTTTTTCCAAAAAAGTATAATTCTTGGTCGAACCGAACACAAGTTAGAAATTTAAAACTTTGAGCATGAAGGCAACTTAGCTGGTTAATGTGTTCGGTATTGACGACGCGGTCCGAGCTTGATGCGGGACAAGGTTCCATCCCCCAAGCCGGTCCCGAGGTGGTGGAGCAAAGAGCTCGGCACTCCGAAGTGGTGACATAGCACGGTCAATGCAGGGCGGCAGAGTGATGCCGAAGTCCCTGGCATGGGGTAATGAAATGTTGAGGAAGCCCCCCGTCCAGCTGAGGTGACGTCAAAGGATATAGTCCGGATGGATCATTTTCCTGTGCACAAAAAATAGTGCAAACCGGGGATAATAGTAATAATAGGAATTTTTAAAAAAATGTTGCATAATAAATAATTTATGCAAAGTGAGTAATAAAAGGAATATGGCCTAGCGCCGAAGTCGATGTCGATGCAGGTCGTCGGCGTAATGCAATAAAGGCATGGCAAAGCCAGGATTCACAGGTCGGTCCGAGTTCCGGATGCGGTGTTCGCCGGACTGTGTACGGAAACTGACCGAACCATCATGCGACCGTCGATAATGCGGCCACCATTTGATAGACCTGTGTACATATGATGGACTAACCAGAGTAATAATTCCTTGGGAAAAATTTAACCCAAACAAGCAAAAAGAAATACTAGGATTAATAGCACCTGGTTTATTTGTTGTAGCAATCCGAAGGAAGGTGGTTCCCAAAATTGGGACTCGATCCGCGCACCCATGCCTGGTCGGCTAGTGACGCCAAAGTGTCGGGGGTAGGTTGATGAAGAGATGGCGAAGCCCCCGGTCCAGCCGAGATGTCGAAGCAGGTCGGCATGATGGACACCAGCTTGAAGAACCAATATTGCGGCCCTGCCGATGCAGGTCGTGACGTGGTCGATGCCAGCTTGATGAAGCGACCGTGCGGCGATGCCGGTATGCCCGCTCCGTGTAATCCATGGGGCGGCGATGTTGGTGATGATTTATCCTTCGTGATGCCGGACTCTTGTTCGGCTTGCCGAGATGATGATCCGAAGAAGTTGAGCTCGGCTCAACAAAGTGACGACGCGTCTAGCGCAGATCGGCAGCCTGGAGCAATATTGCCGGACTGGTTTGACACCAGCATGATGTTGAAGATCATGTTCAAAAGATCTTAAAGTTAGTGGGATGTGTTCGGAAACAAAACACAATACCCCATACAAAACTTCCTTCAAAAAGGATGTCCGAAATCCTGTTCATAAAAAAGACGAACTCGGGTCGGATTCGTTTTCGCGCAGAAAACAGATCCGAAAAGTGATGCACTAATCGGAAGGTTCCCGGAGTTTGGACGGTCGGATCGAGCTGAAATTTTGAGGAGTGGTTGATATAGGAATTCCGCAGCCGATCAACGGTTGGATCTTCCAAAGGAAGCCCGAGCTAGAAGCTGGACACCACGCCCTAAACTCGTCCAGATTCTCGTCCAGATTCAATGCGGCTCCGGTATATCGGAGATTGCCAGAGATTCCTCCATCGGAACTCGACGAAATTTTCCAGGGTTGTTGTAGACTCAATTCCACACAATTCCACTGAAGCAATAATTAAAATGACACTTGAGTAGGCGGCGGCGGCGAACACAAGTCCGCTGTCCAGAAAAACAGTACGGTCGCCTGAGGGCAATGTTGACGTTGAGCCCCCGGGCTCCCTGGATGATTCCTCCATGATCTTGATAGAGATCGGAGTTGATGTTGATGAAGGCCCTCATCCGAACATGACGATCGGAGGTAGGGCGCAGTCCTTGGTCGAACCAAGGTGACCAGTCGAGCTGGTGACGAAGATGCCGAAGTCGCAGTTGATCTGCGGGCGAGCCATCGACCTTTTGCCGGACACACAGAGGGACTCTCAATGAAAGCACCAATGTCGGTGTCAAAACCGGCGGATCTCGGGTAGGGGGTCCCGAACTGTGTGTCTAGGCGGATGGTAACAGGAGACAAGGGACATGATGTTTTACCCAGGTTCGGGCCCTCTTGATGGAGGTAAAACCCTACGTCCTGCTAGATTAATATTGATGATGTGTGTTACAAGAGTGGATCTACCACGAGATCAAAGAGGCTAAACCCTAGAAGCTAGCCTATGGTATGATTGTTGTTGTTGTATATATGAGATTGTCTATCGACTAGCCTGGCCTCGGTTTATATAATGCACCAGAGGCCTAGGATAACAAGAGTCCTAGCCGAATACGCCGGTGGGGAGGAGTCCTTGTCTTGATCGCCAAGTCTTGTGGAATCTTCCTTGTATGCGGCAACTGTCCGGACTGGCCCATGAGTATACGGCCATGGGGATCCTCGGCCCAATCCAACTGATCGGGAGACGACGTGGTGAGTACCCCCTAGTCCAGGACACAGTCAGAGGGCCTCTCCCGCCCTTGGTGTGCTCTGCTGCGACGGCTGATCTTCTTCCATTGCGGTGCTGGCTTCTGCGAGTTCCTTCTGATTCAGCCTTGCCTTAGCTCGGGTGGCCGCCGTGATCTTGGCCTGACGCTCCTCCCTAACTGCCACCAGGGCTGCGCTAGCGGAGTAGGGAGTGGCGGCGAGGTAGAGTACCAAGGGCTCCTGAGGGCGCGGGGCCACCATCACTGGAGGGCTAGTCAGGTACCTCTTGAGGTCTTGGAACGCGTTGTCGGCCTCTTTAGTCCATTCGAAGGGCCCATTTTTCTTCATCAGCTGGAAGAAAGGCAGCGCCCGCTCCCCCAATCGGGAGATGAAACGGCCCAGCGCCGTTACGCGCCCCGTGAGCTTCTGCATTTCCCTGAGGGTCTTTGGTGGGCTCATGTCCTCAACTGCCTTGACCTTTTTCGGGTTGGCCTCGATGCCTCGGTGGGACACGAGGAAACCCAGGAGCTTGCCCGAGGGAACTCCAAACACACACTTCTCCGGGTTGAGTCACAGGCTCACTGCGTTGAGGCTCATGAAGGTTTCTTCCAGGTCTTGTACCAAGGTCTTGGCCTCATGAGACTTCACCACGATGTCATCGGCGTAAGCCTCCACATTCTTCTGTTTGTGGGCCCAAGGTGATGTGCATGAGCACTGGAAGGTTGCCCCGCGTTGCGCAGCCCGAATGGCATGCATGTATAGCAGTACACTCCCCACGGGTTAAGAAGGCCGTCTTTTCCACGTCTTCCACCGCCATCTTGATCTGGTGATACCGGAAAAGGCGCCCAAGAAGCATAACAGTCACACTCGGCGGTGGAATCGACGATCCGGTCGATCTTGAGGGAGCGGAACGGATCCTGCGGGCATGCTTTGTTGAGGTTGGTGAAGTCGACACACATGCGCTCCTTTCCTCCCTTCTTTGGCACCACCACGGGGTTAGCCAGCCAATCTGGGTATCGGACCTTGCGAATAACCCCCGCGGCTTCTAGCTTGCGGGTCTCTTGGACGATGAAGGTCCGCTTTTCAGTGGACTGCCTTCTCGCCTTCTGCTTCACAGGACACACGTTGGGGCACACATTGAGGTGGTGCTCGATTACGCCCCGTGGGATCCCCGCCAGCTGATCGGGCTCCCAGGCGAACACCTTTTTGTTCGCACGCAGGAACTTGACCAGGGCTTCCTCCTGTTCGGGCTCGAGGTTGGCGCCTATGGTGAAGGTGGCGTTTATGGACCCATCCTCGTTGACAGGTATCTGCTTGGTCTCCGCCTTGTCTTGAGTGAACAACTGCTTCTTCTTGGTCGGCGCAGCCCCCTTGGGCTTGAGGGCTTCCGCATCGGCGGGCTGCGCTGCGGCCGCCGTCTTGAGGGCGAGCCTGAGCGCTCGCAGCGCACCTTCGGTATCCCCGGGCACGGTGAGGACGCCGTTGCTCCCGGGCATCTTCATGAGGTTGTACCCCGGGTGGGTTGCGGCCATGAATTTGGCCAATGCTGGATAGCCAAGGATGGCATTGTAGGGGAGGCCGATGGGGGCGATGTCGAAGTCGACCAGTTTCGTGCGGAAGTTGTCGTAGGTGCCGAAGGTCACCGGAAGCCGGATTTGCCCCAAGGAGCTGGATGACCCTCATCCTACGTCCGAAAAAGGCCGGCTAGGCTGCAGCCGCTCCCTGGGTATGCAGAGGAGGTTGAAGGCCTTGACTGAGAGTACGTTGAGGCCGGCGCCGCCGTCGATGAGGGTCCTGGTGACGGCAACCTGGCAGATGGTGGGTGTGCAGAGCATGGGGAGCGCACCCGAGGCGGCCGAGTTGGTGGGGTGGTCCCGAGAGTCGAAGGTCAGCCCGGCCGACGGCTCCGTCCGCCCGAGAAGCCCCGCCGCGTGGAGGCGGCGCCGACCGGCGGACGAATGTCTTGACATGGCGGCCGGAAGGCGGCGCTGCGAAGCCGCCAGAGGGCCGCGACGACCGGAGGAACCGGCGCGACGGGGCCGGTGACGAGGAAGCCGCGCGGCTCCTCCCCAGAGGTCGTCGAGGAGCGCACGGATGATGCTTGCTGCCCGTTCCCCGCCGGGCTGGTGGCGGTGTTGACAGCGGGCGGTGAGGAACGACGAGGGCGCCCGCCGTCGGAAGCCGTCCGGGCGACATGGGAGGCGAGGGCGGCTCGGCGCTCGGCGTGAGCCCGACGAGCGTCAGACATGGTTGCGTTGGTCGGGGAAGAACGAGGCGACGGAAGGCAGATTCCGGCGCACCCCTACCTGGCGCGCCAAATTGCGGATTTCGGGTTCCGGCAGACCCTTGAGGTTCGAACACTGGGGTGCGTGCGGAGATCCAACCCTCCACCGTCTCGCACCTCGCCGAATCGCTGGGACCTAAACTACTGAACGGAACAGCACAAGAGACACGGGATTTATACTGGTTAAGGCCACCATTGTGGTGTAATACCCTACTCCAGTGTGTGGTGTGGTAGATTGCCTCTTGGGCTGATGAGGAACAATAGAAGGAAGAACAGCCTCGCGAGGGTCTGTTCTTGGCGGGTGTGATGAACTGCTAGGTGGGGTTCAGTCGCTCTAGCTACTGGTTTCTTAATGAGGATTCGGATCCCCCTGCCCTGGGAGTGGCTACTCCTATTTATAGGCGAAGGCCCTGGGCCTCTTGCCAAATATTGAGCGGGAAGGGCGCCAACAATTGGCCATTTTGAAGGGGAACATCGGGTACACTTATCCTGACTAAAGTTGGTCCTCGCCTGCCAAAGGCTCTTGTGATGACGCCTGCTTGGGCTCCACAATGACTCCCTTCCTGCCGTTGGGCTGGTCTTGGTATCGTTGCACCGAAATGGATGCCTTTGCTTGATACTCTCGCCTGCGCTTGCTCCCTTTGCACCAAAGAGGAAGGGAGGACACTACGCGGGCTGGCGCCCGACTGGCGCCCTTGGTCGTCATGGCTTGCGTCACGGGCACCTCACGAGGTACCCTGCCTTGAACTCTCCGCCTCCTCATGAGCCAGCCTGACGAGGCCGTGCCTGAGGAAGCTCCTTGTCATCCGCCCCGCGAGGCTTGTCCCCTCGCGAGGGTCTTGAGCTTGCGTTGATGAAGATGGGCCGTGATGGGCCTCCTTTGAGCCACGCAGCAGGCCGCAGGCAGGCAAGTCTGGGGACCCCCGTTCCCAGAATGCTGACAGTGTGAGTAGTTTACTTCAAACCTTCGGGTCCATAACTAGAAGCTAGATGGCTTCTTCTCTCTTTTTGGATCTCCATACAATGTTCTCCCCCTCTCTCGTGGAGATCTATTCGATGTAATCTTCTTTTTGCGGTGTGTTTATTGAGACCGATGAATTGTGGGTTTATGATCCAGCTTATCTATGAATAATATTTGAATCTTCTCTGAATTCTTTTATGTATGATTGAGTTATCTTTGCAACTCTCTTCGAATTATCCGTTTAGTTTGGCCAACTAGATTGGTAGTTCTTGCAATGGGAGAAGTGCTTAGCTTTGGGTTCAATCTTGCGGTGTCCTTACCCGATGATGTAAAGGGTTGCAAGGCACGTATTGTATTGTTGCCATCGAGGATAACAAGATGGGGTATTTATCATATTGCATGAATTTATCCCTCTACATCATGTCATCTTGCTTAAGGCGTTACTCTGTTTTTAACTTAATACTCTAGATGCATCTTTGGATAGCGGTCGATGAGTGGAGTAATAGTAGTAGATGCAGAATCGTTTCGATCTACTTGTCTTGGACGTGATGCCTATATACATGATCATACCTAGATAACCTCATAACTATGCTCAATTCTTTCAATTGCTCAACAGTAATTTGTTCACCCACCATAGAATATCTATGCTCTTGAGAGAAGCCACTAGTTAAACCTATGGCCCCCGGATCTATTCTCATCATACAAATCTCCATCACTTTTATACTCGCTTTGTTTTTACTTTGCTTTTACTTTTTACTTTGCATCTTTATATAAAAAATACCAAAAATATTATCTCTATCAGATCTCACTCTCGTAAGTGACCGTGAAGGGATTGACAACCCCTAATCGCGTTGGTTGCGAGTAGCTATCGTTTTGTGCAGGTACGAGGGACTTGCGCGTGGCCTCCTACTGGATTGATACCTTGGTTCTCAAAAACTGAGGGAAATACTTATGCTACTGTGCTGCATCATCCTCTCCTCTTCGGGGAAAACCAATGCAAGCTCAAGACGTAGCAAGAAGGATTTCTGGCGCCGTTGTCGGGGAGTCTACGCAAAAGTCAACATACCAAGTACCCATCACAATCCCTATCTCTCGCATTACATTATTTGCCATTTGCCTCTCGTTTTCCTCTCCCCCACTTCACCCTTGCCGTTTTATTCGCCCTCTCTTTTCCGCTTGCTTCTCGTTTGTTTGTGTTACCATGTGCCTTATATTTGCTTGCATCTTTGCTTGCTAAAAGTCTATTGTTATGGGTCCACTTAAAGTGTTCTACTTGGATCATCTTTGATCCTTATGCGCTCGTGCTGAAACCCCAACTAGCCTAGTTGATGGAAAATATTTAGATGAGCATACTCATTTTGTGCGTCACCGTTTGTCTGAAAAAGGGAGACTCTTACGGTATCATATAAATAGTCTGCTATGATATGCTTTGAATCATTGTGAAATGTGTGATTTTACTTGTTGCTCTAAGAGCCCTGAAAAACACCTTCCCTACCTATGTGAGTTCAATGATAATGAAATCTTATCTTCTTATGCAAAGGGTGTTTATAGTTACTATGATATCGAACAAATTGAAGAATTTGTCGTTTTTAAGGGTGCTCATGAAGTTGCTTCTTTGATTGAAAAGTATGATTTTACTCTCAACAAATCTGAAAATTCCGTCATACTTAAATATTGCAATGAAAACCTTGCTCATAATGTCTATGTCCAAGAATTTATTGAAAGAATGACCGTTGCTTTGGAAGGAAATAATGATATGCATGAATCTATAGTTAATGATGATTCCGATGATTTGATTGAAATATCCCTTGATGAACATGATGCTTGCTATTCTTGTGGCTATGATGCCAATATTTATGAAGATGAATTTGCTATAGTTCCTTATGTTAAACATGAGATCATTGCTATTGCGCCCATACTTGATAGTTCCTTCGATGAAAAGCATGATTGCAATGATTTTACTATAAATCCTCTTGATGTCAATTATGCTAATAATATGCAAAACCCTAAGCTTGGGGATGCTAGTTTTGTTGTGTCCACTATTTGTTGCAATGATCATGATTGGGGTGATTTTTCTTATGATCTTCAAAATTTATTTAATCCCCATGATGAATATGAGATTGATAATATTGTTTGCAATAATATTGAAAGTGGGTTTGGAAGAGTGCCAACTTTAGATCCCACATATATGGAGAATATTCAATCTTATGAAATTTTTGATAAAAATGGGTTTGGAGAGGTCATGACTTTAGTTAATGATAATCCCACTATTTTGGAAGAGTGTCAACTTCGCATGCATGTGGATCGTGTTGAGAATATGTTATGTGATAGCTATATTGTTGAACTTTCTTATGATCCTACATGTAATTATTATGAGAGAGGAAAATATGGTTATAGAAATTTTCATGTCACTAAATTACCTCTCGTTATGTTGAGATTGCTATTGTTCCTTTCCTCTTCCTTGCATATGCTAGTTTTTGCTTGCCTTGATAATTTGTTTGCCTATAAGATGCCTATGCATAGGAAGTATGTTAGACTTAAGTGTGTTTGTCACATGTTTTATGATGCTCTATTTGTGCCTCAATTCTTGTCTTTCTTGTGAGCATCATTGAAATCTCAATGCCTAGCTAGGGGCGTTAAACGATAGCGCTTGTTGGGAGGCAACCCAATTTTATTTTTAGTTTTTTGTTTTTGCTTATGTTTAGGCATAAATAATCCATCTAGCCTCTGTTTAGATGTGGTTTTATCTTTTAATTAGTGTTTGTGCCAAGTTAAACCTATTAGATCTTCTTGGGTGATAGATATTTGATCTTGCTGTAATTTCCAGAATCTTTGCGCTCAGTGCCCGAATTTTTAAAAATCAACAGAACGTGATAAAATATTGATTCCAATTGATTCTGATCAATAAACAAATTTTCCAGGTCTTATAATTTTGGTAGAATTTTTTGAGTTCCATAAGTTTGCGTTAGTTACAGATTACTACAGACTGTTCTGTTTTGGACAGATTCTGTTTTGCTTGTGTTGTTTGCTTATTTTGATGAATCTATGGCTAGTAAAATAGTTTATAATCCATAGAGAAGTTGGAATACAGTAGGTTTAACACCAATATAAATAAAGAATGAGTTCATTACAGTACCTTAAAGTAGTCTTTTGTTCTCTTTCTCTAACGGAGCTCACGAGATTTCTGTTGAGTTTTGTGTTGTGAAGTTTTCAAGTTTTGGGTGAATTCTTTTGATGGATTATGGAACAAGGAGTGGCAGGAGCCTAAGCTTGGGGATGCCCATGGCACCCCCAAGATAATCCAAGGACACCAAAAAGTCAAAGCTTGGGGATGCCCCGGAAGGCATCCCCTCTTTCGTCTACTTCCATCGGTAATTTACTTGGAGCTATATTTTTATTCATCACATGATATGTGTTTTGCTTGGAGCGTCTTGTATTATTTGCGTCTTTGCTTGTTAGTTTACCACAATCATACTTGCTGTACACACCTTTTGAGAGAGCCATACATGATTTGAAATTTGATAGAACACTCTATGTGCTTCACTTATATCTTTTGAGTTTGATAGTTTGCTCGTAGTACTTCACTTATATCTTTTGAGCATGATAATTTTTGCTCTAGTGCTTCACTTAGATCTTTTAGAGCACGGTGGTGGTTTTTTTTAAAGAAACTTGATCTCTCATGCTTCACTTAGATTATTTTGAGAGTCGTTAATAGCATGGTATTTTGCTTAATGTTAATATACTTAGTGTTCAAGATATGTGAAACTTTCTTTTTGAGTGAATTTAATACTAAGATAGATGCTTGATAATTGTTTTGAGATATGGAGGTAATAATATCAAAGTCGTGCTAGTTGATAATTGTGAATTTGAGAAATACTTGTGTTGATGTTTGCAAGTCCCGTAGCATGCACGTATGGTTAAAGTTGTGTAACAAATTTGAAACATGAAGTGTACCTGGCTTGTGCATCCTTATGAGTGGCGGTCGGGGACGAGCGATGGTCTTTTCCTACCAATCTATCCCCCTAGGAGCATGCGCGTAGTACTTGATTTTTGATCGCTTCTAAATTTTTGCAATAAGTATATGAGTTCTTTTGACTAATGTTGAGTCCATGGATTATACGCACTTTTACCTTTCCGCATTTGCTAGCCTCTTCGGTACCGTGCACTGCCCTTTCTCACCTTGAGAGTTGGTGCAAACTTTGTCGGTGCATCCAAACCCCGTGATACTATACACTCTATCACACATAAACCTCCTTATATCTTCCTCAAAACAGCCACCATACCTACCTATCATGGCATTCCCATAGCCATTCCGAGATATATTGCCATGCAACTTCCATCATCATTATTATGACATACATTACTTTTGTCATATTGCCATTGCATGATCATGTAATTGACATCGTATTTGTGGCAAAGCCACCATGCATTATTTTCCATACATGTCACTTTTGATTCATTGCACCATCCCGGTACACCGTCGGAGGCATTCATATAGAGTCATATTTTGTTCTAAGTTTCGAGTTGTAATTGTTGAGTTGTAAGAGAAATAAAAGTGTGATGATTATCATTATTAGACCATTGTCCCAAGTGAGGAGAGGATGATGGAGACTATGATTCCCCTATAAGTCGGGATGAGACTCCGGACGGAAAAAAAAAGCAAGGCCAAAAAAAAAGAAAAGGCCCAAAAAAATGAGAGAAAAAGAGAGAAGGGACAATGCTACTATCCTTTTACCACACTTGTGCTCCAAAGTAGCACTAAGATCTTCATGATAGAGAGTCTCTTATTTTGTCATTTTCATATACTAGTGGGAATTTTTCATTATAGAACTTGGCTTGTATATTACAATGATGGGCTTCCTCAAAATGCGCTAGGTCTTTGTGAGCAAGCAAGTTGGATGCACACCCACTTAGTTTCTTTTGTAGAGCTTTCATATACTTATAGCTCTAGTGCATCCATTGCATGGCAATCCCTACTCCTCATGTTGACATCAATTGATGGTAGCCCGTTGATTATCCTCGTTAATATGAGACTTTCTCCTTTTTTGTCTTCTCCACACAATCCCCATCATCATATTCTATTCCACCCATAGTGCTATATCCATGGCTCGCGCTCATGTATTGCGTTAAGGTTGAAAAAGTTTGAGATTATTTAAGTATGAAACAATTGCTTGGCTTGTCATCAGGGGTATAGAAGTTGGGAACATCTTTGTGTGACGAAAATGAACCATAGCCTAACTATATGATTTTGTAGGGATGAACTTTCTTTTGCCATGCTATTTTGAGAAGACATGATTACTTTTGATTAGTATGCTTGAAGTATTATTATTTTTATGTCAATATGAACTTTTGTCTTGAATCTTTCGGATCTGAATATTCATACCATGATTAAGAAGATTAACATTGAAATTATGCCAAAGTATCACTCCACATCAAAAATTTTCTTTTTATCATTTACCTACTCGAGGACGAGTAGGAACTAAGCTTGGGGATGCCTGATACGTCTCCAACGTATCTATAATTTTTGATTGCTCCATGCTACTTTATCTACTATTTTGGACTATATTGGGCTTTATTTTCCACTTTTATATTACTTTTGGGACTAACCTATTAACCGGAGGCCCAGCCCAGAATTGCTGTTTTTTGCCTATTTCAGTGTTTCGAAGAAACGGAATATCAAACGGAGTCCAAACGGAATGAAACCTTCGGGAACGTGATTTTCCAACCAAACGTGATCCAGCAGACTTGGACCCTACTCCAAGAAGTGCCAGAGACGGTCAGGAGGGTGGAGGGCGCCCCCCTGGGCACGCCCCCTACCTCGTGGGCCCCCTGACGCTCCACCGACGTACTCCTTCCTCCTATATATACCTACGTATCCCCAAACGATCAGAACAGGAGCCAAAAACCTAATTCCACCGCCGCACCTTCCTCAGATCCACGAGATCCCATCTTGGGGCCTGTTAGGAGCTCACGGAGGGGGCATCCACCATGGAGGGCTTCTACATCAACACCATAGCCCCTCCGATGAAGTGTGAGTAGTTTACTTCAGACCTTCGGGGCCATATCTAGTAGCTAGATGGCTTCTTCTCTCTTTTTGGATCTCAATACAATGTTCTCCCCCTCTCTCGTGGAGATCTATTCGATGTAATCTTCTTTTTGTGGTGTGTTTGTTGAGATCGATGAATTGTGGGTTTATGATCCAGCTTATCTGTGAATAATATTTGAATCTTCTCTGAATTATTTTATGTATGATTGAGTTATCTTTGCAACTCTCTTCGAATTATCTGTTTGGTTTGGCCAACTAGATTGGTAGTTCTTGCAATGGGAGAAGTGCTTAGCTTTGGGTTCAATCTTGCGGTGTCCTTACCCAAAGGATGTAAAGGGTTGCAAGGCACGATTGTATTGTTGCCATCGAGGATAACAAGATGGGGGTATTTATCATATTGCATGAATTTATCCCTCTACATCATGTCATCTTGCTTAAGGCGTTACTCTGTTTTTAACTTAATACTCTAGATGCATGCTGGATAGCGGTCGATGAGTGGAGTAATAGTAGTAGATGCAGAATCGTTTCGATCTACTTGTCTTGGACGTGATGCCTATATACATGATCATACCTAGATAACCTCATAAATATGCTCAATTCTGTCAATTGCTCAACAGTAATTTGTTCACCCACCGTAGAATATCTATGCTCTTGAGAGAAGCCACTAGTGAAACCTATGGCCCCCGGATCTATTCTCATCATATAAATCTCCATCACTTTTATACTCGCTTTTTTTTACTTTGCTTTTACTTTTTACTTTGCATCTTTATATCAAAAATACCAAAAATATTATCTCTATCAGATCTCACTCTCGTAAGTGACCGTGAAGGGATTGACAACCCCTAATCGCGTTGGTTGCAGTAGCTATCGCTTTGTGCAGGTACGAGGGACTTTGCGTGGCCTCCCTCTTGGATTGATACCTTGGTTCTCAAAAACTGAGGGAAATACTTACGCTACTGGGCTGCATCATCCTCTCCTCTTCGGGGAAAACCAACGCAAGCTCAAGACGTAGCAACGGCCTGCTAAGAGCCGTAGTTGCGGTGGGCCACATCAGTTGGGATCCACTTAATATTATTTTGACCAACCCAATTAAGGCCCGCTTTGACTACACATGTTTGTTTGTTTGTATGGCGTCGAGGAAATGTTTGGGTGTGTTGGCCCCCGTTTCAACAATATAGCATATTCATGAATTATCCTACTCTATACCATTGCCTCTAAAGAACATACACTATACAATAAAAAGACTAAGGCATGCCTTGGATATCGTCATAATTATTTGCTTTTCTACCAATTGCCCAACAATAATTTGTTTACCCACCGTATGCTATTTTCATAAGAGAAGCCTCTAGTGAAAACTATGGCCCCCGGGTCTATCTTTTATCATATATTAAAACCAAAAATACCTTGCTATGTTTTTTTATTTTATTTTGTATTTTTGTCTGATCTATCTATCAAATACCATACAATTTAATCTTGATCGTAACCGTTGAGTATTTTTGACAACCCCTTGTTCGCGTTGGGTTGCAAGGATTTGTTGTTTGTGTGCAGGTGTTGCTAACTAGTTGTTGCTTGGTTCCTAATATATTGATAACGTTGGTTATTTATTGAGGGAAATGCTTATCTCTATTGTACTGCATCGTCCTCTCCTATTCGGGGAAATCCCAACACAGTTCACAAGTAGCAGGAAGAATTTCTGGCACTGTTGTCGGGGAGACATCGTCAACAACTATCAAGTACCTTCGCATAAACTTTCATCTCCTTGCATTTACATTATTTGCCAATTTGCCTCTCGTTTTCATCCCCCACTACCAAAAATATTTTATGTTTGCCTTTTTCTTGTTTGCTTCTTTGCTTGCTTGTTATCTAGTTTGCGTAGTCACGATGTCTCGAGAAAATACAAATTTGTGTGATTTTCCCAAAATAAGAATGATTTTATTAGTTCCCTGATTGCTCCTCCCGCAGCTAGTGCGGAGACTTGTGATATTAATGCCACTTTGCTAAATGTTGTTCTGAAAGAACAATTTTCTAGTAGTCGTAATGAAGATGCTGCATCACATCTTAACACTTTCGAAGAATTGTGTGACATGCAAAACTAAAAAGATGTGGGTAATGATATTGTGAAATTAAAATTATTCCCGTTCTCAATGCGGAAGATGTCTACTACACAACTTTTTCTTGTAGACTCGTGTTGGGCCTCCAAGCGCAGAATTTTGTAGGACAGTAGCAAATTTCCCTCAAGTGGATGACCTAAGGTTTATCAATCTATGGGACGCGTAGGATGAAGATGGTCTCTCTCAAACAACCCTGCAACCAAATAACAAAAAGTCTCTTGTGTCCCCAACACACCAAATACGATGGTAAATTGTATAGGTGCACTAGTTCGGCGAAGAGATGGTGATACAAGTGTAGTAATGATAGTAGATATTGATTTTTGTAATAGGAAAAATAAAAAACATAAAGGTGGAAAGTAACAAAAGTGAGCACAAACTGTATTGCAATGCTTGAAAACAAGGCCTAGGGTTTATACTTTCACTAGTGCAATCTCTCAACAATGCTAACATAATTAGATCATATGGCAATCCCTCAACATGCAATAAGGAATCACTTGAAAGTTCTTATCTAGTGGAGAGCATAAGACGAAATTGTTTGTAGGGTATGAAACCACCTCAAAGTTATCCTTTCCGATCGATCTATTGAGATATTCCTATAAGTGTCACAAACAACCCTAGAGTTCGTACTAAAATAACACCATATGATACACATCAACCAACTCTAATGTCACCTAGATACTGCAATGTCACCACAAGTATCCGTGAGTTGATTATATGATATGCATCAAACAACTTCAGATCCATAATATTCAATCCAACACAAAGAACCTCAAAGAGTGCCCCAAGATTTCTACCAGAGAAACAAGGACAGAAACGTGCATCAACCCCTATGCATAGATTACCCCAATGTCACTTGGGGAATCCACGAGTTGAGTGCCAAAACATACATCAAGTGGATCAATATAATATCCCATTGTCACCACGGGTATTCATAGGCAAGACATACATCAAGTGTTCTCAAATCCAACAAAGTATTCAATCCGATGAAAGCGAAATCTCAAAGGTAAAAACTCAATTCATCACAACAAGATAGAGAGGGGAAAACACCATGATCCAACTATATTAACAAAGATCACGGTACATCAAGATCATGCCAAATAAAGAACAAGAGAGAGAGAGAGATAAAACACATAGCTACTTGTACAAACCCTTATCCCCGTGGGTGAACTACTCTTTCCTCATCACGGTGGCCGCCGGGATGATGAAGATGGCCTCCTGTGATGATTTCCCCCTCTGCCAGGGTGCTGGAACAGGTCCAGATTGGTTTTTTCATGGCTACAGAGGCTTGCGGAGGCGGAACTTCCGATTTGGGGTTATCTCTGGGGGTTTATGTATTTATAGGATTTTTTGGGTCGGTCTCACGCTGAGATGGGCTTCGAGGGGCCCACTGCCCACCAGGGTGCACCAGAGGGGGGTGGCGCGCCCTGGTGCCTAGTGGGCAGTAGCCCCCCCCCCCAGTGGGCCTTTGCTCTAGTATTTTTCTTCTATTCCAAAATAATTCTCCAAAAAGTTCCGTCCAATTCCGAGAACTTTTATTTGTTCACAAAAATGACACCACAGTAGTTCTGCTGAAAAACAGTGTTAATCCAGGGTAGTTCCATTCAAGTCATACCAAAACTATATAGAATTGTTGTAAACATGGCATGAATACTTCATAAATTATATATACTTTGGAGACGTATCAACATCCCCAAGCTCAATTCCTGCTCGTCCTCGAGTAGGTAAATGATAAAATAAATAATTTATGAAGTGTGAATGCTAGCATAGTGTATAGGTTTGATCAATGGTAATTTCAGTCACTTTCCTAGCATTATAACAACAACTCTTTCTCATAAAACTCATCATGATAAAGTAGCAATTGAAAATAGAATTTTTTATGTGGAATGCTACCTATCATATTCATCATATACTATTTTCTTTTGTAGCATGGACATTTGGACTTTAAATGATTCAAATCAATAGTCTTATAATTTGACATGAAGACATCAATACTCAAGCACACTAACAAGCAACCATGTCTTTCAAAATATCAACGCTAAAGAAAGTTATCCCTAGCCCATTATGCTCAATCATTGCTCCATTCATTAAACACCCTCAAATATTAGCTACATCTAATGCACAAGTATGACAATAGTGTTCCCTAGTCGGTTCTTTGTAACAGAAGATGGAGACTCAAAATAAAAATGAAAATTGCATAAAAGTAAATAGATAGGCCCTTCGCAGATGGAAGCAGAGATTTGCAGAGGTGCTAGAGCTCAAGGCTTAAATTGAGAGATAAATTTATTTTGAGAGGCATGCTTTTCCTGTCAACGGAAACGACCGAGATTCCCAATATCTTCCATGCTAGACAAACTATAGGCGGTTCCCAACCAGAAAGTAAAGTTTATTAACTTTCCACCATTCTTTCACAATCCATGGCTAGCCGTATCCACGGGTGCCTTCCATACAAACACATTCCAAGGAATTTATTATCATAGTATTTTTCATCCGGGACTAGGCATCCCTATTACCTACCACACTCTCGTGCAATGATGATACGTCTCCAATGTATCTATAATTTTTTATTGTTCCATGCTATTATATTATCTATCTTGGATGTTTTATCTGCATTTTCTTACTATTTTATATCATTTTCCCATGTTTTTGTCTTTTTAAGAAAGGAATATCAAACGGAGCCCAAACGGAATAAAATTTTATGATGATTTTTCTTGGACCAGAAGACACCTACGTGACACTAAGAGAGGGCCAGAGGAGTCCCGAGGAGGCCACCAGCCCCTAGGGCGCGCCCCAGGGGGGCGCCCCTTGGCTTGTGGGCCCCTCGAGGGTCCTCTCACCCTAGTTCCACCTCTATATATTCTCAAATATTCCCCAAACATCAGAAGCGTCCACAAAAATACTTTTCCGCCATCGCAAGCCTCTGTTCCCGTGAGATCCCATCTTGGGGCCTTTTTCGGCGATCTGCCGGAGGAGCCTTCGATCACAGAGGGCCTCTACATCAACCTTGCTGCCCTATCGATGATGTGTGAGTAGTTTACCACAGACCTACGGGTCCATAGCTAGTAGCTAGATTGTTTCTTCTCTCTCTTTCATCTTCAATACAAAGTTCTCCTTGATGTTCTTGGAGTTCTATCCGATGTAATCTTCTTTTGTGATGTGTTTGTTGAGATCTGATGAATTGTGGAGTTATGATTTAGATTATCTATGAATGTTATTTGAGTCTCCTCTGAATTATTATATGCATGATTTGATAGCTTTGTATTTCTCTCCGATCTATTGATTTGGTCTGGCCAACTAGATTGGTTTTTCTTGCAATGGGAGAGGTGCTTTGTGATGGGTTCAATTTTGCGGTGTCCTCACCCAGTGACATAGTAGGGGTAGTGAGGCACGTATTGTATTGTTGCCATTAAGGGTACAAAGATGGGGTTTATATCATATTGCTTGAGTTTATCCCTCTACATCATGTCATCTTGCTTAATGCGTTATTCTGTTCTTCTGAACTTAATACTCTAGATGGAGGCAGTTGATGTGTGGAGCAGTAGTAGATGCAGAATCATTTTGGTCTACTTGTCACGGACATGATTCCTATCTTCATGATCATTGCCTTAGATATCATCATAACTATGCACTTTTCTATCAATTGCTCAAAAGAATTTGTTAACCCACCATATGCTTTATTCAAGAGAGAAGCCTGTAGTGAAACCTAAGGCCCCGGGTCTATTTTACATCTATTATTTTCAGATCTATAAAACCAAAAAACGCAAAAATACCCCGCTGATTTTATTTACTTTTATTTGTTTGAAATCCATATCTATTATATCTCACCCTTGCAAGTGACGGTAAAGGGATTGACAACCCCTTTTTCACGTTGAGTGCAAGTGTTTGTTAGTTTGTGCAGGTGCATATATTGGAGACTTGCTTGTGCCTCCTACCGGATTGGTACCTTGGTTCTTAACTGAGGGAAATACTTATCTCTACTTTGTTGCATCACCCTTTCCTCTTCAAGCAAAAAATCAACGCAAGCTCAGAAAGTAGCAGGAATAATTTCTGGCGTCGTTGCCGGGGAGGATCTACATCAAGCCTGCCAAGTACGTATCATAAACTATCATCTCTTGCATTACATTATTTGCCATTTTTCTCTCGTTTTCCTCTCCCCCACTTCTAAAATGTTTTCAGAAAAGCACAAAAATATTTGCCTTTTATTCACCCTTCTTTCGTTCGCCTTTCCGTTTTCTTTCTTGTTTGCTTGTGTGCTAGATTGCTTGCTTTGTCACAATGACTCAAGATAATACTAAGTTGTGTGACTTTTCCAACACTAATAGTAATGATTTTATTAGTACTCCGATTCCTCCCGCCACTAGTGGGGAATCTTATGAAATTAATGCCGCTTTGTTGAATCTCGTTATGAAAGAACAATTTTCTGGTAGTCCTAATGAATATGCTGCATCCTGTCTAAATACTTTCGTTGAGTTGTGTGATATGCAAAATAAAAAAGATGTGGATAATGATATTATTAAATTGAAGCTATTTCCGTTCTCACTACGAGCTCGTGCTAAAACTTGGTTTTCATCTTTGCCTAAAAACAATATTGCCGAAAAAGGCTTTCGCCCCACTTTATAAATAAAGCAATGACCAACAACATCCAGGTACAGACGCACACCACCACAACACACGCACACACCCAAGGCGGGATAAATAGGCGATGAGCGTAGCAACACGGCCCCCAGCACTACTCAAGCAACCGGGGCTCCACCAGTGAACACGCCACCACGAAGAGATGCAGCCGAACACGACGAACCGTGGGCTCCAAGATGGTGCCTTTAGGAAGGGTACGACACGGGAGCACCGCCACCGCCCGATCCGAGGATCAAGGTTTCCCCCGGAACCACACGACAAACAATGAGAGTCGCGACGACGCCTTCAAGAAGGGAACGAGCTACGTCACCGCCGGTCTGTCCGAAGATAGAGCAGGTTTTCACCCCGGCCAATACTCACTGCCATCGAACGCCGCACCCCGACAACCACGCCGCCCACACGGCCATGGCCACCGGGCAGCACCAAGCGACGGGCTCTGCCCGTGAGCACCATGCAACCACCACCAGGGCCGCCGCCCTGGAATCCAAGACCTAGGAACCACCTCAACTGACACCCGCTGCTACCCCAGCGGAAGAGATGATCGAATGTCGGGGCACACAAGTCCATCGATTCGTCCTACAGCTCCGGGCGCGATACGAGCTTGGTCCTGCTACCGGGCGCGAGACAAGCTTGGTCCTGCTACCGGGTGTGAGACGAGCTCGGTCCTGCTGCCGGGCGCGAGACGGGTTTGGTCCTGCTGCCGGGCGCGAGACGAGGAGGTCCTGCTGTCGAGCGCGAGACGAGCGCGGTCCTGCTGCCCGAGCACGGGACTAGCAATGGGTCGCAGCAGGGAGAGGACCATCCCACCGACAAAGATTGTGCCCGAGCATCAAGAAGAAGGGTCGAAGCTCTTCACAAGCCGCTCACCAACGGGCCGACGCCGAAGAAGTCCAGCCGCCGCCTTGAGACGATCCTGACCACCGCCATGAGCCACCACCATGTCGTGGTAGCCCACATCCCCGCCGAGCGTAGCCCGCGGCACCTGCCATCGACGGATTGGCCGGGGGCAGGCAGGTCCACCACCACCAGGGAGCGCTGCAGCAGGGGCAGCCACCGGAGCAGGCCACCACCTACGGTGAGCCGGAGCCCCGCCACCATAAGGGTCCAGAGCACCCGAGCCGCAGTCGCGACGGATCTGGGCCGCGCCCAAATGCCGTCGCCGCTGGGAGCAGGGCATGCCCCCAGCCCGTCCCAGCCACCCACGCCGCTGCCAAGAAGCGCCCGTCGCGAGCCGCCGGCTGAGCTGAGGCGCGCCGCCTAACAGGATGGCCAGCGCCATCTAGCGCTGTGAGGAGGAAGAGGCCCCGCCATCGCCCGAGCTGGCTGGGCTTTTGCCCGCTAGCACGCTGGGGCGGCGGCGAGGGGAGGGAGAATCAAGGAAGGAGCTGAGCCTCGCGGGCTAGGGTTTCCCCTCGGCGGCGCTCGCGGGAGTGGCCAGGGAGGGGAGGGGAGTGTGTTGCCCTAAAAACAATATTGATTCATGGAATAGGTGTAAAGATGCTTTTATTTATTTCCAAGTATTCCCCCCCCCCCCCCACCTAAGATCATCTCCCTTAGGAACGATATAATGAATTTTAAGCAACTTGATCATGAACATGTTGCACAATCTTGGGAGAGGATGAAATGGATGATAAGAAATTGCCCTAATCATGGTTTAAGTTTGTGGATGATTATACAAAAAATTTATGCGGGGTTGAATTTTGCATCTAGAAATCTTTTGGATTCCGCCGCGGGTGGTACTTTTATGGAAATTACATTAGGAGAATCTACTAAACTCCTAGATAATATTATGGCAAATTACTCTCAATGGCATACCGAAAGATCTTCCAATAGTAAAGAAGTGCATGCTATTGAAGAAATTAATACTTTGAGTGGAAAGATGGATGAACTTAGGAAATTGATTGCTAGTATGGGTGCTCCTATTGATCCTAATGATATGCCTTTGTCTACTTTTATTGAGCATAACAATGAATCTATGGATGTGAATTTTGTTGGTAGGAACAATTTTGGTAATAACGCTTATAGAGGCAATTTTAATCCTAGGTCGTTTCCTAGTAGTTCCTTTAATAGTTATGGTAATTCCTGCAACAATTATTATGGAATTTATAATAAAATACCCTCTGATCTTGAGAATAATATCAAATATTTCTTTAATTCTCAAAAGATTTTCAATGCTATGGTAGAAGAAAAATTGCTTAAGATTGATGATTTGGCTAGAAAACTTGATAAGATTTCTCTTGAGATTGATTCATTGAAGATGAGATGTATGCCACCCAAGCATGATACTAATGAATCTCTGAAAGCTACTAGAATTTCTATGAATGAAAGTAAATAAAGAACCGCTAGGATGCGTGCTAAGCGAGATTGGTTTGTAAAAGCGTGTTCTTCTATTTCTTGTAATAATAGTGATGAAGATCTGAAAGTGATTGGTGTGAATCCTATTGAATCTTTGTTTTCTAATATAAATCTTGATAAATATGGGAGATGAGTCAACTTTAGCTATAAGGCGTCTCAATAATTCAGAGATTAAAGATCTTAACAAAAAAATTGACAAAAGTGGGGTTACAGAGGTCAAAACTTTAAGTAGCGATGAACGCACTCTTTTGGATTTGAAGGACTTTAATTATGTTAATTGTTATTTGTTATATTGTATTTCCTTGTTGCAATCCATGCTTAATTCACCTCATGCTTATAATCAAAATAAAGCTTTTACTAAACATATCGTTGATGCTATGATGAAATCGTTTGAAGAAAAACTTGAGTTCGAAGTTTCAATCCCTCGAAAGCTATATGATGAGTGGGAACCTAATATAAAAATTAAGATTAAAGATTATGAGAGTAATGCTTTGTGTGATTTGGGTGCTAGTGTTTCCACTATTTCGAAAACTTTATGTGATGTGCTCGGTTTCCACAAATTTGATGATTGTTCTTTGAATTTGCATCTAGCAGATTCCACTATTAAGAAACCTATGGGAAGGATTAATGATGTTCTTATTGTTGCAAATAGGAATTATGTGCCCGTAGATTTTATTCTGCTTAATATTTATTGCAATCCTACATGTCCTATTATTCTTGGTAGACCTCTCTTTAAAACAATTGGTGCGATTATTGATATGAAAGAAGGAAACATTAGATATCAATTTCCATTAAGGAAGGGCATGGAATGCTTTCCAAGAAATAAAATTAAGTTTCCATATGAATCTATTATGAGGTTTACTTATGCATTAAATACCAAAGATGACAATACCTTGATCTATCGCAATATGCCGAGCTAGGGGCGTTAAACAATACCGCTTGTTGGGAGGCAACCCAATTTTATTTTTGTTTTTACCTTTTTGCTTAAGTTTTGCAATAATTATATCATCTAGCCTCTGGTTAGATGTGTTTTTATGTTTTAATTAGTTTTTGAGCCATGTAAGACCTTTGGGATGGTCTATGGTGATAGTTGATTTGATCTTGCTGAAAAACAGAAACTTTTGCGCTCGTTGCCCGAATTTAAAAAAATCCCAGAAGCGTGATTTTGATATGAAGTTTTTACACAATATTTACATACAAATTTCCTAGATTTTCCTAATTTTTCAGATTTTTTGGAGTTACAGAAGTATACGAAGTTTTCAGATTGCTACAGACTGTTCTGTTTTAGACATATTCTTTGTTTATTGTGTTCTTTGCTTATTTTGATGAATCTACGGGTAGTATTGGGGGGTATGAACGATGGAGAAGTTGGAATACAGTAGATATAACACCATTATAAATTTATAAAAAGTTCACAACAGTACCTAAAAGTGGTGATTTGCTTTATTATACTAATGGAGCTTATGAGTTTTCTGTTGAGTTTTGTGTTGTGAAGTTTTCAAGTTTTGGGTAAAGATTTGATGGACTGTGGAATAAGGAGTGGTAAGAGCCTAAGATTGGGGATACCCAAGGCACCCCAAGGTAATACTCAAGGACAACCAAGCATCTAAGCTTGGGGATGCCCCTGATGGCATCCCCTCTTTCGTCTTCAATCCATCGGTAAATTTACTTGAGGCTATATTTTTATTCCCCACATGATATGTGTTTTGCTTGGAGCGTCTTGTATGATATGAGTATTTGCCTTTTAGTTTACCACAATCATCCTTGTTGTACACACCTTTTGAGAGGGACACACATTAATCATGAATTTACTAGAATACTCTATGTGCTTCACTTATATCTTTTAAGCTAGAAAGTTTGCTCTAGTGCTTCACTTATATCTTTTAAGAGCACGGCGGTGGTTTTATTTTATAGAAATTATTGAACTCTCATGCTTCACTTATATTATTTTGAGAGTCTTAAATAGCATGGTAATTTGCTTATGTTATTAATTTAGTCCTAAAATGATGGGCATCCAAGAGGGATATAATAAAAACTTCCATATAAAGAGCATTGAATAATATGAGAAGTTTGATTCCTTGCATTTGTTTTGAGATATAAAGATGGTGATATTAGAGTCATGCTAGTGAATTGTGGATTGGTCGAAATACTTGTGTTAAAGTTTGTGATTCCCGTAGCATGCACGTATGGTGAACCGTTATGTGATGAAGTCGGAGCATGATTTATTTTTTTGATTGTCTTCCTTTGTGTGGAGGTCGGGATCGCGCGATGGTTAACTCCTACCAACCTATCCTCCAAGAGCATCTGTCTAGTATTTTGTTTCAATAACTAATAGACTTTTGCAATAAGTATGCGAGTTCTTTATGACTAATATTGAGTACATGGATTATATGCACTCTCACCCTTCCACTATTCCTAGCCTCTCTAGTACCGCACAACTTTCGCCGGTGCATTAAACCCACCATTATACCCTTCCTCAAAACAGCCACCATACCTACCTATTTGTAACAGCCCCAAAATTTGGTTATCAATTTTTTTGCCGTTATTCCTTCCTGGCAATCATTTTCTAAATCTTTCTCCTGAGTTCGCTGGATGACTCTGAGAATTCTTGCCATTTCCAACCTTTCAAAATCTTGCTCATGTCTTTGTCAGTGGGCAAGACCTCATTTGCATCCTCTCAAACCCTCTCAAACCCTAATTCCAATTTTTTGGAATTTGAATGTGGCATTTGTGATTACAAAGGATCCATCATTTTCCTTGATCTTTTGATCATCCAATTGTTCCCAGAGACCCTTATACCTTTTTGAACCCTGGATATGCAAAAATATTGCTAAGTCCCATGCAATATTTTTGAGTTGTGATTTATTCATTTCTTGCCTTTCTGAGGAATAAAAATCCAAAGGCATATCTAGCCATCTCCTAAATTCATGAGAATTGTTGGAGTTGATATTTATGCCTAATCCAAGCTCTGGCAAAAATATTGGCCATTATTAAATAAGGGAAATTGTCTTTTCCTATTTTAAGCCAATATTGCATTTTTGCCACTTTTCAAAGGAACTACTATTTTTATAGCAGAGAAAATTCCCACATAAATTGTGGAGCTTGTCCTTGCTATATAATCACTAGTTCCATCCTTATCTCATGTTCTTTCGTTCAAAAATTGGGCACATGATGCAATGCAAGTTTCTGCCTTCTTTGAAATTTTGCAAAGGAAGTGCTTTATTCCTAATTCCAATTGAGCTGCAATTCGGCAGGGTGATTAACATGGATAAATAACCCGTGGATACCAAAGGTGAGCTCAATTCCTTCATCTTAGCTCCCTGTGCATTTTTTTAAAGTTTCTGACCAGATTGTAACTTTGTGAAGGAAGTACCATCATAGGTTTTCCAAATGTGATGAAACTTTCCATCTTCTCAAGTATATCAAATCATTCGGCTCCACCCAAATTCACTTCATTTCATTGAACTATGTGAGCACACGAGAAATTCTTGTTTTCTGCCCAAATTTTCAGTTTGTGAAGCAAGTGTATTTTATCTTGCTCCATCATGGCTGAAATTTTCCTGGAGCTTCTCCTACACCTATAACCTAGCTCCAACAAATTTTGGCTCATTTCAGTTAGCGATTTGCCCTGAGAATTTTTCCCAAGTTTCTGGACAGAGGAAGTGCTTGTGAAACAAGTACCACTTTGGAAGCTCCAAATGGTTTGAAACTTTTACAACATCTCTGTATGTACAAATAACCTTGCCATGATCATTTTCAGCTCAATCCATCACTCCTAGTGAGTGCTTCTTCATCATTTGATTTCTGAACATAATTTAGCAGTTGCACTGCAACTATGTTAAATATTGGTCCTAATGACCTCATAATTCACATGACCGTAGTCCTTGCTACCCTAAGCCTCACAGACAACAACTTTACCTTTTAACCTCTCTGGTTTTATCCCTAGAATGTGATCAAGTTTGCTACAGCAAACTTGCGAAGCTTAGTTTACTCAGCTCCCTTTGTCTCTGCCAGTTTCTTTACCGTAGTAATACTCTACATTGGAGGGACTACGCTGTAGACATTGTTTGGCATGGGGTAGAATGCCAGAGCGCGTGTTGTCCGTGGTGACCACGGGAAATGCGGGCCAAAACGGTGGTCTAGCCAATGTTTTCGTCGGCAGCGCTGCCCCGATCGGCTCTCGCCTCTCCATTAATGTCCTACAGTTCCCCCTCGACGTCCTCTTCCCTCTAGACCGCACACCCCCTTTGTTTTCTTCTCCGACGAGCCGGGCCAACGACCGAACAGTGCGCTCCCGTGGCCATCGTCTCCTTCCTCCCCAGTGTCCTCTTCCTTCACTCGTCTTCGAGCGTTGCTCGTCTCCGTGACTCTCTGGCGCTCATCCGCTTCCCCCTTGTTGCCTTTCCATGCCCCCCCCCCCCTTGAACGCTGTGGCCGCCAGAGCATTGGCCGGACTTGCCCGGCGGCACTTGATACGTGCATTTTGCATCATGCTTTTATATCAATATTTATTGCATTATGGGCTGTTATTACACATTATATCTCAATACTTATGGCTATTCTCCTTATTTTACAAGGTTTACCATGAAGAGGGGAATGCCGGCAATGGAATTTCGGTGGAAAAGGAGCAAACGTTGAAACCTATTTCGCACATCTCCAAAAGTCCTGAAACTCCACGAAACAACTTTTTGGAATTTATAAGAAATTATGAGCAAAGGAAATAGGCCAGGGCCCACACCTGTCCAGAGAGGTGGGCGCCCTCTGTAGGCGCGCCCTATCTCCTGGGCCCCCTGGTGGGCCCCCGGCGACCATCTTCTGCTATATCATCACTTTTACCCTGGAAAAAATAATGGGCAAGCTTACGGGACGAAACACCGCCGCCACGAGGCGGAACCTTGGCGGAATCAATCTAGGGCTCTGGCGGAGCTGTTCTACCGGGGATACCTCCCTCCGGGAGGGGGAAATCATCGTCATCATCATCACCAACGCTCCTCTCATCGGGAGAGGGCAATCTCCATCAACATCTTCACCATCACCATCTCATTTCAAAACCCTAGTTCATCTCTTGTATCCAATTCTTGTCTCCAAGTCCGGGATTGGTGCTAGTAGGTTGCTAGTAGTGTTGATTACTCCTTGTAGTTGATACTAGTTGGTTTATTTGGTGGAAGATCATATGTTCAGATCCTTTATGCATATTATTACCCCTCTGATTATGAACATGAATATGCTTTGTGAGTAGTTATGTTTGTTCCTGAGGACAAGGGAGAAGTCTTGCTATTATTAGTCATGTGAATTTGGTATTCGTTCGATATTTTGATGAGATGTATGTTGTCTAGCCTCTAGTGGTGTTATGTGAACGTCGACTACATAACACTTCACCATTATTTGGGCCTAGAGGAAGGCATTGGGAAGTAATAAGTAGATGATGGGTTGCTAGAGTGATGAAGCTTAAACCCTAGTTTATGCGTTGCTTCGTAAGGGGCTGATTTGGATCCATATGTTTCATGCTATGGTTAGGTTTACCTTAATACTTTTGTTGTAGTTGCGGATGCTTGCAATAGAGTTTAATCATAAGTGGGATGTTTGTTCAAGTAAGAACAGCACCCAAGCACCGGTCCACCCACATATCAAATTATCAAAGTACCGAACGTGAATCATATGAACGTGATGAAAACTAGCTTGATGATATTCCCATGTGTCCTCGGGAGCGTTTTTCCTATTATAAGAAGTTGTCCAGGCTTGTCCTTTGCTACATAAAGGATTGCGCCACCTTGCTGCATGTTATTTACTTTATTTCCTTTTTGCTCGTTACTATTTATCTTATCACAAAACTATCTGTCACCTATTATTTCAGTGCTTGCAGAGAAAACCTTACTGAAAACCGCTTATCATTTCCTTCTGCTCCTCGTTGGGTTCGACACTCTTACTTATCGAAAGGACTACGATAGATCCCCTATACTTGTGGGCCATCAATACTCTTTTCTGGCGCCGTTGCCGGGGAGAGTAGCACTTTTGGTAAGTGGAACTTGGTAAGGAAACATTTATATAGTGTGCTGAAATTTTCTATCACTTGTCACTATGGAAACTAATCCTTTGAAGGGCTTGTTTGGGGTATCGTCACCCCAACCAGAAGAGCAAAGAGATGCTCCTCAACCTACTGAACTTCATGAAAATATTCACTTTGAGATTCCTTCGGTTATGATAGAAAAAATGCTAGCTAATCCTTTTGCAGGAGACGGAACATTGCATCCCGATTTACACCTTATCTTTGTGGATGAAGTTTGTGGATTATTTAAGCTTGCAGGTATTCCTGATGATGTTGTTAAAAGGAAGGTCTTCCCTTTATCTTTGAAGGGAGATGCATTGACATGGTATAGGCTATGTGATGATACGGGATCTTGGAATTATAAGGATTGAAGTTGGAATTTCACCAGAAGTTCTATCCTATGCATCTTGTTCATCGTGATCGTAATTACATATATGATTTCTGGCCTCGCGAAGGAGAGAGCATCGCTCAAGCTTGGGGGAGGCTTAAGTCAATGTTATATTCATGCCCCAATCATGAGCTCCCTTGGGAAATGATTATTCAGAATTTTTATGCTCGGCTTTCTCTTAATAATCGCAACCTGCTCGATACTTCTTGTGTTGGTTCCTATATGCTGAAGAATATTGATTTCAAATGGGACTTATTGGAAAGAATTAAACGCAATTCTGAAGATTGGGGTTCCGACGATGGTAAGGAGTCGGGTATGACACCTTTAAATCTTTTATGGATACCGATGCTTTTCGTGGATTTAACGCTAAGTATGGACTTGACTCTGAGATAGTAGCTACTTTTTGTGAATCTTTTGCTACTCACGTTGATCTCCCTAAAGAGAAGTGGTTTAAATATGATCCTCCTTTTGAAGTGAAAGTAGTTGCACCTATTAGAGTCGAAGAAAAGACTATTACTTATAGTGATCCTATTGTTCGTACTGCTTATGTTGAAAAACCTCCTTTTCCTGTTAGGATAAAAGATCATGTTAAAGCTTTGACTGTTCTTCGTAAGAGTAATACTAGGACTTATACACCTCCTGAGAAAATTAATGTTGAACCTGGTATTGCTATGATTAAAGATCTCTTGGATGAGGACTTAGATGGGCATGTTATCTCTTTCTTGGGTGAAACTGCTAATATTGCTAGACCCGATACTAAGACACGTAGACCTGTTGTAGGCATGCCTGTTATTTCTGTTAAAATAGGAGATCATTGTTATCATGGCTTATGCGATATGGGTGCTAGTGCTAGTGCGATACCCTATGATCTATATAAAGAAATTATGCATGACATTGCACCTGTTGAATTGGAAGACATTGATGTTACTATTAAGCTTGCTAATAGGGACACCATTAAACCTATTGGGATTGTTAGAGATGTTGAAGTCTTGTGTGGGAAGATTAAATACCCTGCTGATTTTCTTGTTCTTGCTTCCCCACAAGATGATTTTTGTCCCATTATTTTTGGTAGACCTTTCTTAAATACTGCTAGTGCTAAGATTAATTGTAAAAGGAAGGTAGTCACTGTTGGCATAGAAGGTATGTCTCATGAGTTCAATTTTGCCAAGTTTAATAGACAACCTCGTGAAAGGGAACCACCTAGTAAGGATGAAATTATTGGTCTTGCTTCTATTGTTGTTCCTCCTACTGATCCGTTAGAACATTATTTGTTCGACCATGAAAACTATATGTTTATGAAGGAGAGGGAAGAAATAGATGAAATGTTCCTTAAGCAAGAACCTATACTAAAACATAACCTTCCCGTTGAAATTCTTGGGGAGCCCCCTCCACCCAAGGGTGATCCCATGTTTGAACTCAAACCTTTACCTGATAATCTTAAGTATGCTTATCTTGATGAAAAAGAAATATATCATGTTATTATTAGTGCTAACCTTTCAGAGAAAGAAGAAGAAAGATTATTGAAAACTCTGAAGAAGCACCGAGCTACTATTGGATATACTCTGGATGGTCTTAAGGGCATTAGTCCCACATTATGTCAGCACAAAATTTCAGTGGAGAAAGATGCCAAACCAGTTAGAGATCCTCAAAGACGATTAAATCCCAAAATGAAGGAAGTGGTAAGGAAGGAGATTCTAAAACTCCTTGAGGCAGGTATTATTTATCCCGTTGCTGATAGTGAATGGGTAAGCCCTGTCCATTGTGTCCCCAAAAAGGGAGGTATTACTGTTGTTCCTAATGATAAAGATGAATTGATCCCGCAAAGAATTATTACAGGTTATAGGATGGTAATTGATTTTCATAAGTTAAATAAAGCTACTAAGAAAGATCATTACCCCTTACCTTTTATTGATCAAATGCTAGAAAGGCTACCCAAACACACACATTTTTGCTTTCTAGATGGTTATTCTGGCTTCTCTCAAATACCTATGCCAGCAAAGGATCAATCTAAAACTACTTTTACTTGCCCTTTTGGTACTTTTGCTTATAGACGTATGCCTTTTGGTTTATGTAATGCACCTGCTACCTTTCAAAGATGCACGATGGCTATATTCTCTGATTTTTATGAAAAGATTTGTGAGGTATTCATGGATGATTTCTCCGTCTATGGATCCTCTTTTGATGATTGTTTAAGCAACCTTGATCGAGTTTTGCAGAGATGCGAAGACACTAGTCTCGTCCTGAATTGGGAAAAATGTCACTTTATGGTTAATGAAGGCATTGTCTTGGGGCACAAGATCTCTGAGAGAGGTATTGAAGTTGATAAAGCCAAAGTTGATGCTATTGAAAAGATGCCATGTCCCAAGGACATAAAGGTATAAGAAGTTTCCTTGTCTCATGCCGGTTTTTATAGGAGGTTCATTAAAGACTTTTCTAAAATCTCTAGGCCTCTGACTAATTTATTGCAAAAAGATATTCCCTTTGTCTTTGATGATGATTGTGTAGAAGCATTTGAAACACTTAAGAAAGCTTTGATCACTGCACCTATTGTTCAGCCACCTGATTGGAATTTACCTTTTGAAATTATGTGCGATGCTAGTGATTATGCTGTAGGTGCAGTTTTAGGGCAAAGAGTCGATAAGAAATTGAATGTTATCCAGTATGCCAGTAAGACTCTTGATGCTGTCCAGAGAAATTATGCTACTACTGAAAAGGAATTCTTAGCAGTTGTGTTTGCATGTGATAAGTTTAGACCTTGTATCGTTGATTCCAAAGTCACTATTCACACTGATCATGCTGCTATTAAATATCTTATGGAAAAGAAAGATGCTAAGCCTAGACTCATTAGATGGGTTCTCTTGCTCCAAGAATTTGACTTGCATATTATTGATAGAAAGGGAGCTGAGAACCCTGTTGGAGACAACTTGTCTAGGTTAGAGAATGTTCTTGATGACCCACTGCCTATGAATGATAGTTTTCCTGATGAACAATTAGCGGTTGTCAATGCTTCTCGTACTGCTCCTTGGTATGCTGATTATGCTAATTACATTGTTGCTAAATATATACCGCCTAGTTTCACTTACCAACAAAAGAAAAAGTTCTTTTATGATTTAAGACATTACTTCTGGGATGATCCACACCTTTATAAAGGAGTAGATGGTATTATTAGACGTTGTGTGCCTGAGCATGAACAGGGACAAATCCTACGCAACTGTCACTCTGAATCCTATGTAAGACACCACGCTGGAGATAGAACTACACACAAGGTACTTCAATCTGGTATTTATTGGCCTACTCTTTTCAAAGACGCTCGTGAGTTTGTCTTATCTTGTGATGAATGTCAAAGAATAGGTAACATTAGTAGACGTCAAGAAATGTCTATGAATTATTCCCTTGTTATTGAACCGTTTGATGTTTGGGGCTTTGATTGTATGGGACCTTTTCCTGCCTCCAATATTATTCCCTTGTTATTGAACCGTTTGATGTTTGGGGCTTTGATTGTATGGGACCTTTTCCTGCCTCCAATGGTTATACACATATTTTAGTTGTGGTTGATTACGTTACTAAGTGGGTAGAAGCTATTCCAACTAGTAGTGCTGATCATAATACTTCTATTAAAATGCTTAAAGAAGTTATTTTTCCGAGGTTTGGAGCCCCTAGATATCTTATGAATGATGGTGGTTCACACTTTATTCATGGTGCTTTCCGTAAGATGCTTGCTAAGTATGATGTCAATCATAGAATCGCATCTCCTTATCACCCATGATCTAGTGGTCAAGTAGAGTTGAGCAATAGAGAGCTCAAATTAATTTTGCAAAAGACTGTCAATAGGTCTAGAAAGAATTGGTCCAAGAAACTTGATGGTGCATTATGGGCCTATAGAACTGCATACAAAAATCCTATGGGTATGTCTCCATATAAAATGGTTTATGGAAAAGCATGTCATTTACCTCTCGGACTTGAAAATAAGGCATACTGGGCTATTAAAGAGCTCAACTATGATTTCAAACTTGCCGGTGAGAAGAGGTTGTTTGATATTAGCTCTCTTGATGAATGGAGAACCCAAGCATATGAGAATGCCAAGCTCTTCAAAGAAAAAGTCAAAAGCTGGCATGATAAGAGGATACAAAAGCGTGAGTTTAACGTAGGAGATTATGTGTTATTATTCAACTCTCATTTAAGATTTTTTGCAGGAAAACTTCTCTCAAAATGGGAAGGTCCCTACGTTATCGAAGAGGTCTATCGTTCTGGCGCTATAAAAATCAATAACTTCGAAGGCACAAATCCGAGGGTGGTAAACGGTCAAAGAATTAAACATTATATGTCAGGTAATCCTATTAATGTGGAAACTAATATTACTGAGACCATAACCCCTGAAGAATACATAAGAGACACTTTCCAGAACTTTTCAGACTCCGTAAAGGCATAGGTACGTGGTACGGTAAGTAAACCGACTCCAAAACAACCCTAATGGCAATTTTTATCAGTTTTGGATTATTTAAGAATTTTAGGAAGAAAGAAGTAGTCCGAAAGGGACACGAGGCTCCCACGAGAGGGGAGGGCGCGCCCCCTGTCTCGTGGGCACCTCGTGTGCCTCCCGGACTCCGTTTTCTTGTATGTTACGTATTTTGGTCAGTAAAAATTCATTATATATACTCCCGAAGGTTTTGACCACCGTATCACGCAAATATCCTCTGTTTTCGTTTCGAGTTGTTCCTGTTGCAGATTTAGATCAACATGTCGTCCCAGGATTAGGAAGGAGAAAGCTATGTGGATGATTACCTAGCAAATCCTAAGGTCTATGGAGATGTGGAGCACGATGGTTGGACCACGGACGAAGAAGAGGACTATGAACCCAAGGGGAAGGAGGAGACGAGCTCAGATGAAGATGAAGCCCCATTACCTCAACCTGGGGACATGCACGTGGAGTTCAAAAAGTCAAGTCTCCCCGATAAGGTAAAGAAAACAAAGATCGAGTTTATTCCTTTTCGTCTCTTGCAGGAAAATAAGCAGGACCTGTGCAAAAAGATATTAACCCTGGAGTGGGAGATTGATGATTTGAGGGACCAAAATTCTGTCCTCAAGCGCAAATTAAGGGAGAAGTCTATGCCATCAACTAAGCCTACATCATCAACAACTCCTACTTCACCACCTCCGAAGAAATAATCACATGGGTATGGGCACTCCCCTTGGCAACTGCCAAGCTTGGGGGAGGTGCCCCGGTATCGTATCACCATCACACTCCTAGCTTTACCGCTTTATTTAGTTCGATCCTTTTTAGTAGTATCTTGATCTAGTAGATTGAAGTTTTGATATCAAGTAATTTTGAGCCTTGCTTTGCGATCTCTTTATGTAAGCGAGTCCGTGTGCTATCTATAATAAAGATTAGTGTTAGGTCAAGGGCTTTGCTATGATCTTGAGAAAGTAGAAAGAACAAAAGAGTTCATATTGATCTTATGGATAGTGATAACTTCACATATAGAAAGTATGAGGCATAAAAATTGTTGAGAGTTGATGAACGTAGCCTTGGTCATTGTTGCAATTAATAGGAAGTGATAAGGAAAGAGGGGTTCACATATAAATATATTATCTTGGACATCTTTTATAATTGTGAAGCACTCATTAAGTATGACATGCTAAAAGAGTTGACGTTGGACAAGGAAGACAACGTAATGGTTTATGTTTTCCGACATCTCAGTTAAAATATATTGCCATTGACCTTCCAAACATGTTGAGCTTGCCTTTCCCCCTCATGCTAGCCAAATTCCCTGCACTAAGTAGAGATACTACTTGTGCTTCTAAATATCCCTAAACCCAGTTTTGCCATGAGAGTCCACCATACCTACCTATGGATTGAATAAGATCCTTCAAGTAAGTAGTCATCGGTGCAAGCAATAAAATTGCTCTCTAAATATGTATGACTTATTAGTGCAAAGAAAATAAGCTTTGTACGAACTTGTTGTGGAAGTAATAAAAGCGACGGACTGCATAATAAAGGTCCACATACAAGGGGCAATATAAAGTGACGTTCTTTTGCACTAAGATTTTATGCATCAACCCTAAACGCGCATGACAACCTCTGCTTCCCTCTGCGAAGGGCCTATCTTTTACTTTATGCTTTACTTTATGCATTGAGTCAAGGTGATGCTCACCTTTCCCTTTTTATTTTTATCCCTTGGCAAGCTCCTCGTGTTTGAAAGATCATGATACATATATCCAATTGGATGTAAGTTGACATAGGCTATTATTGTTGACATCACCTAAAGGTGAATACGTTGGGAGGCAACACAATAAGCCCCTATCTTTCTCAGTGTCCGGCTGAAACTCTATAACCACAAGTATTGCGTGAGTGTTAATAATTATAGGGGACTATGGGATAGTTGAGTATGTGAGCTTGCTGAAAAGCTCTATTATTGACTCTTTCCCATGTTACGATAAATTGCAATTGCTTCAATGACTAAGATTATAGTTTGTTAGTTCCCAATGAAGTTTTTGAACCATACTTGATATTGTGAATTGCTTATTACTTGAGCATAGGAAATTATATGACAAAATCCATATATGTTGCTGTTATTAGAATGATCATGATGCCCACATGTCCGTATTTTATTTTTATCGACACCTCTATCTCTAAACATGTGGACATATTTTTCGATTTCGGCTTCCGCTTGAGGACAAGCGAGGTCTAAGCTTGGGGGAGTTGATACGTCCATTTTGCATCATGCTTTTATATCAATATTTATTGCATTATGGGCTGTTATTACACATTATATCTCAATACTTATGGCTATTCTCCTTATTTTACAAGGTTTACCATGAAGAGGGGAATGCCTGCACTGGAATTCTTCTTTGGAAAAGGAGCAAACATTGAAACCTATTACGCACATCTCCAAAAGTCCTGAAACTCCACGAAACAACTTTTGGAATTTATAAGAAATTATGAGCAAAAGAAATAGGCGGGGGCCCACACCACATCCCCAGAGATGGGGGCGCGCCCCTGCTGTGGCGCGCCCCTATCTCCTGGCCCCCTGGTGGGCCTCCGGCGACCATCTTCTGCTATATCATCACTTTTACCCTGGAAAAAATCGTGGGCAAGCTTATGGGACGAAACTCCGCCGCCACGAGGCGGAACCTTGGCGAATCAATCTAGGGCTCTGGCGGAGCTGTTCTGCCGGGGATACCTCCCTCCGGGAGGGGGAAATCGTCGTCATCATCATCACCAACGCTCCTCTCATCGGGAGAGGGCAATCTCCATCAACATCTTCACCATCACCATCTCATCTCAAAACCCTAGTTCATCTCTTGTATCCAATTCTTGTCTCCAAGTCCGGGACTGGTGCTAGTAGGTTGCTAGTAATGTTGATTACTCCTTGTAGTTGATGCTAGTTGGTTTATTTGGTGGAAGATCATATGTTCAGATCCTTTATGCATATCATTACCACTCTGATTATGAACATGAATATGCTTTGTGAGTAGTTACGTTTGTTCCTGAGGACAAGGGAGAAGTCTTGCTATTAGTAGTCATATGAATTTGGTATTCGTTCGATATTTTGATGAGATGTATGTTGTCTAGCCTCTAGTGGTGTTATGTGAACGTCGACTACATAACACTTCACCATTGTTTGGGCCTAGAGGAAGGCATTGGGAAGTAATAAGTAGATGATGGTTGCTAGAGTGACAGAAGCTTAAACCCTAGTTTATGCGTTGCTTCGTAAGGGGCTGATTTGGATCCATATGTTTCATGCTATGGTTAGGTTTACCTTAATACTTTTGTTGTAGTTGCGGATGCTTGCAATAGAGGTTAATCATAAGTGGGATGTTTGTTCAAGTAAGAACAGCACCCAAGCACCGGTCCACCCACATATCAAATTATCAAAGTACCGAACGCGAATCATATGAACGTGATGAAAACTAGCTTGATGATATTCCCATGTGTCCTCGGGAGCGTTTTTCCTATTATAAGAAGTTGTCCAGGCTTGTCCTTTGCTACATAAAGGATTGCGCCACCTTGCTGCATGTTATTTACTTTATTTACTTTTTGCTCGTTACTATTTATCTTATCACAAAACTATCTGTCACCTATTATTTCAGTGCTTGCAGAGAAAACCTTACTGAAAACCGCTTATCATTTCCTTCTGCTCCTCGTTGGGTTCGACACTCTTACTTCTCGAAAGGACTACGATAGATCCCCTATTCTTGTGGGTCATCAGCGCTCAGCTCGGCCACGCCTCGCCCTAGCTATATAAAGAGCCAGCAACCCCCTCGAGCACTTCAGCAGCTTCCCCACCCTCCTCTACGCCTCTCCACGCTCCTCATTTCGCCCCGGATCCATTCCCCGACCTCCACTGCCACCGTGGCCGCCGCCTCTATCCATCTCGATTCTGGAGATTCTGTGCCCTCCTCTCCGTTCCCTCACCACCACTTCACCCCCCAGGCTCCGGCGAACCTCGCCGTGGCCTCGGCCCCTCCTTTTCCCCACCGTAGCCCCTGGTTCACCGGCGACCGAATCCCCTCCCTGCTGCGAGCTCTATTGCGGCCGCTACATGGCTCGTCGGCGACAGCGGCTATCCCCTCTGGATGCACCTCCCTCCCCTGGTCATCTGGGTAGGTCGCACGGCCCCACCGTGGCCGGCGTCGCTGGCGAGCGCCGTCGGGCGCGTGCCCGAGCGAGACGAAGAAGAAGGCCAGGCCAGGAGGGCCCCTCCCAGCGTGACCCCACCTGTCGGCGATCGCAGGGCGCCACGTCAGCGTAAATGGAGACGCTCGACCAAGAATACACTTTCTGTTTCTGGAAACGTATTCGGTGTAATACGTTTTCCATTACTGAAAATGTATTGCCTGAACTACGCTTTCTCTTCTCTGGAAACGTATTTTCTCAAATACGCTTTCTCTTTTTCAGCCTCGCCCGCCAAAGTGGCTAGTTTGTGAACGTTCACTGTTTAGTGCCTTTTCTGCCTAAAAAGTGAACGGCTACAACTTTTCAATCGTAACTCTGATTGAGGTGATTCCAGCGCTCACTTTCTCTGTTCGTCGAGATCTTTCCGTTGGTACAATTTTTCTAATGTTCGCACATTTTGAAAATGACCATTTTGCCCTTGCCTGTAAACAACCCCCTCCGAGAGGGAACTGTTTCCGGCAAATCTTTCCGCGATCGTTCCGCACTTTTTCCTGGAGTATTCCTGGACCCCCAGGCAAGGCAACCTCTTATCATGAGCCCCGAACTTGCATGTTGACTTTGCTTGCACCTTGTGTGTGTGTTTAGTTGCAGTATTTTCTTGTCTGTTCCATCTTCTGTTATTTCAGTCGTGCTTTATGTTTTTGCTATCTGCCGTTCATGCTTGTCCCTTCATAATTTGACATGCTACCTGGATGCTGTTACAGATAATATCATGCATCTGTCTAGTTTAGTTTGATGTTAGTAGCATCGATGTTATGATGATTCTGTTGCACTAGTGAGATTGGCTGGTACTTGGTATTACCATGTTTCACATGTTATCACCGTTCACTTGAAAAGATTGATGATTTGTTACTGCATATGTATGTTGCATGGTAGTTGTTGCATTCATGTTAAAAATGCTTGCATGATGATTGATGATGGAGAAGTTAATAATAATATGACTTAATAACAAACCTCCTCCGTCATCGATGGGATCGAGTCATAGTGCCACCAAACCGAGCTTTTTCCAGTGCAACCACATTTGCCTGTTATGGGCAGGCCCTAGCTAGGTCTATTGTCGTGCCTCTCGCCGGTGCCTCCAACGAGGGAAGGTTATGGGCACGCGCTACCCTGATCAGGTAGGCAGACATAATTCTTGGTGCTCGTAATTGGATGATAAGCGCTTTTGTCCCCGTTTGGGACCGTTTTTGTTTTGCCACGACGGTGGCCGTTGGTGTCCTTGGTAGGCACGGGGCCACCCAGGACTGAACCCCAAGGGGGTGTTGGTCGGAGTGGCCGGGAGAGTGTCATGGCAGTAGGACGGCTTTGTCGGAATGCCGTTGGTCCACCCGAATGGGAGTACGAGGGCATGGATTCTGTGGTGTGGGTACAGTACACTACCTCTGCAGAGTGTATAGTTAATCTATTGATAGCCACGTCCTTGGTCATGGGCACAAGTTCTTAGTAGGTCACACTATCAGGTATTGATCGAAATGGAGGATAAACCTGAAATAACTAAGTGATAACTAATGTGTAACAAATAATGTGGTGACTTGGACTATGAGATAGCCGTGAGAAGTCACGGTGATGTTGATATGATCACGAGACGAGGTCTCGGTGAGTGTTGAACCAAGTGTGGTTCCGTTTGTGATCCGTGAGTGATCATCGTTTGATTACAAGGTAACCCGTTCAACCGAGTATGGTTTCGTTTGTGATTCGTCATGATCACCGTTGGGTTGCGAGGCAACCCGTTGGTAAGAGAGTCCGAGGGACTCAGTGCACAAGTTTGGTTGCATTGCATGAGTAATATGTTGTTAGTTGCATTTAAAGAACCATGGTAGAACAGAAGATGGTTGCATAAAGTTAACATGTTATGTCTGCGTTGGTTATGATTGGTAGTTTATTTTCAGCATAGTTTCATGATGCCATTGAACTAATGCCATGCTTTGACATGCCATGTTATGGTTAAGATGTGATGCTATGTTTTGTTGTTGCCATACTAGAACTAAGTTTGATACGCCATGTTATTGCCATGATAGTAGATGCCATGATGTTGTGCATGCTCATTTTGATCCATGTCTCTAGTGAATATCATGCCATGTTTACTTTTTGTTATGACATAGGTTGTTGCAGATGCTTGGTTCTTGCTTTGTCATCTGTTTGTTTGGACGCTATGTATTTGGTTGTCTTGCAAGTACATTCAATGTACTGACCTGGCGTGTCATGCCAGTTTTGTAGGTCGTGCCCGAATTGTTCGCTTGTTCCGTCGTGCTAGGCCGTAATCTTTTCAGTACTGTGAGTTGTGGAGCCCAGCCAGAGTTGTTATGCTGACAAACCAAGACTTCCGCCACCATTTAAATAGCCTTAGGGCTATGCCAGATAATTGTATTCATCAATGATGTAATCATATACACATGTATTTGATGGATATTATTGTACCTCGAATGTTGTATCATGGACCTGTCATGCGTCAGGTGTTATCCTGGGCTGACGTGCCCCTTGCTCCATGCGGATCGGGGTGCCACAGGAGATAGTATCAGAGCAGCCAGGCTGGCATAGGTTATCCTAGCATTATATCACCACTACCATTAACCCGTAATGACCCTAAGGGATTTGACCCATCCCTGGCATCCGGCATGGCCACTGGTAATCAACAGGTGGCACAGTCAGGACCGACACGTCCTTACCCTGCTGTCCCCGCCTAGTTATCCGTGGAACAAATAGCAACCATATCCTTTCTGGTCGGTCGCACCATTTACCCTTCGCCATTAAAGGAAAGGGGCCACACCATGCGCGCATGTCCCGCATAGCTGCCTATAAAATCCCTTTTCCGCTAGCCGTATCGCTCACTCCTCAATCAGCCATGTCCCTGCAAAGAATCCTAGCTAGTAACACCTCAGCCATGACTCGCGCTCTCAAAGCTCCCAAACTTTACACTCGCACCTTTGTCGTCAACCATGCGGGCTTGACACGTCTCCAACGTATCTATAATTTTTTATTGTTCCATGCTATTACATTATCCATCTAGGATGTTTTATATGCATTTGTATGCTATTTTATATGATTTTTGGGACTAACCTATTAACCTAGAGCCCTGTGCCAGTTTCTGTTTTTCCTTGTTTTTTGAGTTTTATAGAAAAGGAATACCAAACGGAGTCCAAATGACCTGAAATTTCACGAAGCTTATTTTTGGACCAGAAGAAGCCCACGGAGCATTGGAGATGGACCAGGGGAGTCCCGAGGCCACCACGAGGGTGGGGACGCGCCCCCTACCTCGTGGCGGCCTCAGGGACCCCCCTGACTTGTTCCCGACGCCAACACCTCTTATATATATCCAAACTTACAGGAAGAAACCTAGATCGGGAGTTCCGCCGCTGCAAGCCTCTGTAGCCACCGAAAACCAATCTAGAACCGTTCCGACACCCTGCCAGAGGGGGGAATCCCTCTCCGATGGCCATGTTCATCATCCCGACGCTCTCCATGACGAGGAGGGAGTAGTTCACCCTCGGGGCTAAGGGTATGTACCAGTAGCTATGTGTTTGATCTCTCCCTCTCTCGTGTTCTTGATTTGACACGATCTTGATGTATCGCGAGCTTTGCTATTATAGTTGGATTTTATGATGTTTCTCCCCCTCTACTCTCTTGTAATGGATTGAGTTTTCCCTTTGAAGTTATCTTATCGGATTGAGTCTTTAAGGATTTGAGAACACTTGATGTATGCCTTGCATGTGCTTATCTGTGGTGACAATGGGATATCACGTGATCCACTTGATGTATGTTTTGGTGATCAACTTGTCGGTTCTGTAACATTGTGAACTTATGCATAGGGTTTGGCACACGTTTCCGTCTTGACTTTCCGGTAGAAACTTTGGGGCACTCTTTAAGATTCTATGTGTTGGTTGAATAGATGAATCTAAGATTGTGTGATGCATATCGTATAATCATACCCACAGATACTTGAGGTGACATTGGAGTATCTAGGTGACATTAGGGTTTTGGTTGATTTGTATCTTAAGGTGTTATTCTAGTACGAACGGAAAGAATAGCTTCGTGTTATTTTACTACGGACTCTTGAATAGATCGATTATAAAGAATAACTTTGAGGTGGTTTCGTACCCTACCATAATCTCTTCGTTTGTTCTCCGCTATTAGTGACTTTGGAGTGACTCTTTGTTGCATGTTGAGGGATAGTTATATGATCCAGTTATGTTATTATTGTTGAGAGAACTTGCACTAGTGAAAGTATGAAACCTAGGCCTTGTTCCAATGCATTGCAATACCGTTTGTGCTCACTTTTATTACTTGTTACCTTGCTGTTTTTATATTTTCATATTATAAAAACCTATATCTACTATCCATATTGCACTTGTATCACCATCTCTTCACCGAACTAGGGCACCTATACAATTTACCATTGTATTGGGTGTGTTGGGGACACAAGAGACTCTTTGTTATTTGGTTGCAGGGTTGTTTGAGAGAGACCATCTTCATCCTACGCCTCCCACGGATTGATAAACCTTAGGTCATCCACTTGAGGGAAATTTGTTATTGTTCTACAAACCTCTGCACTTGGAGGCCCAACAATGTCTAAAGGAAGAAGGTTGCATAGAAGACATCAGGGCTTTCCACCTCTTCTTACTGAGATGCTCACCAAAGTCTTTGGTTGTAATGCTAGCCCCAATTACCTGGTGTTCCAATCGGCACCCGTCCCTCACCTTCACCGCTATGATGCAAGAGTGCAAATATGCCCAGGTCCTGCAGTAGATGGTCAACCCTTGGTTTTTCAGGGCAAAGCGATGCCCACTACTGATTTGGCAATTCAGGTTGCTGCTGCGGAGGCTATCCTATACCTCCGAACCAAGTTCCCGCAAGTGGCAGAGAGGCGGGAGTTCTGATTTTTTTTCCCGTTGTGACAGAAGCAGGATTCAGCCTCCTACCACTGCTCTGGGAGATGACCCAGCAACGCTCGCCTGGTGCAATATATCACTGCCCAGGGGATGATGATTGCCAAGATGCTTGCCGAGTTTAGAACTATGGACAATGATGTGGTACGAGTTGTCATGGAAGCTTATCGTGAGGCTCGTAAATGTGACGCCCGGATAATCAAGCTACAGTAACCTCTGCAAATGATGCCACGTCACCACGATTACTGTTGTTAATCTCGCATTAGTTCGAAACCGATTCAAATTCAAATTCAAAATAAGGCAAACAACAAAAGTTTTCAAACTTTAAAACTAAAATGTCGGGGTTGTGCCAAATAATGTGTCACGCCCAATATGCGACCCTATCCAAAAGGAACTCGAAGGTCCCACCAAGGATAGACCCGCATATTGAAACGCTTTTGCAAGGTGGATATCATTACATCAACATTACATAATAGTGGGGATACATACATAAGGCACAAATGCCACAAGAATACAACAACATCATATACAAGATCAACATCCGACTACGGATGAAACATAAACAGAAACTCAAACGACATCCACCCTGCTAGCCCAGGCTGCCGACCTGGAACCTATCCCCTGATCGAAGAAGCAGAAGAAGAATCTCCAAAACAGAAAGATCGCTCTCGCGTCATGATCATCGCATAACCTGTACCTGCAACTGGTGGTGTAGTAATCTGTGAGCCACGAGGACTCAGCAATCCCATTACCATGGGTATCAAGACTAGCAAAGCTTAAAGGGAAAGGAAGGGGTAAAGTGGTGAGGTTGCAGCAGCGACTAAGCATATATGGTGGCTAACATACGCAAATGAGAGCGAGAAGAGAAACAAAGGAACGGTCGTCAACTAGTAATGATCAAGAAGTGATCCTGAACTCCTACTTACGTCAGACATAACCCAGAAACCGTGTTCTCCTCTCGATCGACCCCGAAAAGAGACACTCACGGTTACGCACACGGTTAGTGTATTTTAGAAGAGTTTGCTTCAAGTTTACTACAACCGGATATTAACAAATTCCCATCTGCCACATAACCGCGGGCACGGCTCTCGAAAGTTTATACCCTGCAGGGGTGTCCCAACTTAGCCCATGATAAGCTCTCGCAATCAACGAAGGATGTTCCTTCTCCCCGGGAAGACCCGATCAGTCTCGGAATCCCGGCTACAAGACATTTCGACAGCAATAAAACAAGACCAGCAAAGCCGCCCGGATGTGCCGACAAATAATGATAGGAGCTGCACATATCTCGGTCTCAGGGCACACCGGATGAGCAAGACGTCGGGTTGGCATAGACCCTGATTGCCCAGGGGGCGCCGGACATCGCTCGGTTTGGACCAGCACTCGAAGGAGAACGGCCCGGGGCTAAAATAAAGATGACCCTCAGCTCCGAAACCCAAGGGAAAAAGGGCATAGGTGAGGCAAATGGTAAAACCAATGTTGGGCCTTCTTTGGAAAAGTCTTATTCAAAGCGAATTGTCAAGGGGGTCCCATAAATCACCCGACCGCGTTAGGGACGCAAAATCCGGGAACATAATACCGATATGACGGAAACTAGGGCGGCAAGAGTGGAACAAAACACCAGGCATAAGGCCGAGCCTTCCACCCTTTACCAAGTCTATAGATGCATTAATTAAACAATAGATATATTGTGATATCCCAACAAGTAAACATGTTCCAACAAGGAACATCATCTCCATGTTCCAACAAGGAACAAACTTCATCTTCACGTGAAACTAACAATGCTATAAGAGGGGCTGAGCAAAGCGGTAACATAGCCAAACAACGGTTTGCTAGGAAGGGTGCAAAAGGTTAGAGGTTCATGGCAATTTCGGAGGCTTGAGGAACAAGTGATAGGTAGCGCAGCATAGCGATAGAACGAAACAACTAGCATGGCAATGATAGTAGTGAGATCCAGGGTAGCGGTCCTCTTGCCTGAAATCCCGCAAGGAAGAAGAACGAGTCCATGAAGAAGATGAAGCCACGAAGACGAACCAAGCGTAGACGAACGAATCCTCACGATCGCAACGAAACGGGAACTATCGAGAAGAAGCACACAACATAGGTAAACACACCACACATATACAAGACATGATGCACAAACAAGCATGATGCATGACAAGACTACATGAAGCTACTCATGGTAAGAGATGATGCAAACAAGAGCAACACATCCAAGCAAGTTTAAATGAGGCCGGAAACAACATAGAACAATTCCGGTAAGTCCTCATATGCAAATTTCGAAATTGGTCCAGATCTGAATAAAACTTATGTTTAAGTAGTTAAACAGCAATTTAAGATGCACCAAGATGATCTACACGAAATTCTAGTCAAGTTACATATAAAGTTCATTAAATTCGGAGCTACGGCCTAAAAGATATGAGCAAAACAAGTTAAGCATGGCATTGGTGCAAAATGCATACAAACATCAAGCAAACACCTCGAATCAAGGATGCAACATGATAATATGAAACTACATGCAAAATCAAGCAAGTTTCATATAGAGCACACTCAAAACGGAGCAACGGTTCCACATACACCGTATACAAGTTATAACAACAATCTGTCCATAACACCAACTAGGCATATTGCAAGCATCAAGACAACATGCTACAGCGTCTCAACGTAATAACAAAAGGCATGGGTATGATGTAGAGGTAAAGCATGACAAAAGATGAACACTGAGCTATCTCCAGAAACTACTAGAACATGCTCAAAAGGACATGGCAAGATTGCAAATAATAACAGTTTCAGGCATTAGCAGAGATAACATCAGGTTGCAATGTTTAGAGCTATCAAACAGCATGTTACAGGAACTTAACATGGCAAACAAAGGCATGGCATGAATATACTAATTTCATAGAATAAAAGTCCCTTACTGACCATAAGCCAAAAAGGATCAGAAGATATGATGGCACCCATGTAAACATGGCAAGTTATATTACAGATTTAAACATGGCAGGAACAACGATAAGTAGGCATGTTGGTGAGCTTGAACCACTCACCACAGAGCAATACATGGCATGGCAAGGCAACTCACAGTAAGAAGGCATGGCATATAAGCTATACATGGCAAGAACAACATCATAGCATACACGGATCAACTACAACAACCTTGGCAAAATTGAATAACATGTAAACAATCTGCCAGGAAACATTTTATAGCAAAAGTACAACTCGATTGACTCAAGCTATGGCACTCCATAATTGCAAACAATGGCATGGATGGATAGAGGATAACCATATGTTCAAAACATCCTTACTGAAGTATCTCAAAATAAGCATGGATCTCTCGGTAGCATGGAGTTAACATGGCATAAAAATATCAGCAAAACAGGGGCTGAAATCAGCAACATCATGAAGCCTAGTTTGCATGATTGTGCTAGTCACCACAGAGATCACAAAAATACATGGCATACACCCCTGTAAATATGGCATGGCATAGTAAAAAACACATGTAGGACTCAAGTTCATAGGGTGCACACATCAATCATCGCAAAAATGACAAAAGTGCATATTCTGATAAGAATCTGAAACTAACATCACATAGCCCTCTTCCAACAGCATTTCGGGCATCAAGATGAGCTCAAATGAAAATGATGCAATGAGATGAAATGATATACTCTTCGGGGCGAACAATTTGACATATTATACGCGCAAAACGGACCTACGGATGCAGAGTTATGGCATGATGAAAATGCACGAAAATATTGGCAGATTCGGGACTTAGTGGATTCGGGGAAGGAGAGGGAAGTCAACCTTCGGGATAGATCTGGATCGGGGCGCGGTTCCCGAGGTTCACCGGAGCTCGTCGCCGGTGACGAGGAGGAAGATGCCGGGTAGGCGCGGGGAGGCGCGGGGAGGCGGCCGGCGAGGTCGAGGCGGCCGAGCGGCGCCGGCAAGGCGAGGCGAGGCGATCTGGGCTGCCGGGCGGCGGCGGGCGGGCGGGCGCGGAGGGCGGGCTTGGTCGGCGGCGAGACGGGCGGCGGCGGGAGCAACGGCGGCGGCGGGCGCCGGGCCAGACGACGGCACGGCGGCGGCGACAGGCCCCACGGGCTGCGATGGGCTCAGGCGGGCCTCGGTGGCATGGGCGGGAACGGCGGTGGATGCCAGTGTGGCGGCGCGGGTTGGTCGAGGGGGCGGCGGACATGTCCGCGGCGGGATGGACATGTCCGTGCATGGAGGGAGGTTGGCTAGGGTTAGGGCGAATTCATGCCAATTTGGGGGAGATTTATTTATAGGTAGAGGGAGCTAGGAGACTCCAAATGAGGTGCGGTTTTCGACCACACGATCGTGATCGAACGACCGAGAGCATGGAGGGGAGTTAGGTTGGTTTTGGGCCACTTTGGAAGGGTGTTGGGCTGCAAAGAGAAGGAGGCTTTTGCGGTTACCCGGTTAACCGTTGGAGTACCAAACGACCTCCAAATGGCACGAAACTTGACAGGCGGTCTACCGGTGGTATACCAAGGCCGCTTGACAAACCTCGGGCCATTCCGAGAATGTTTAACACCCACACACGAAAAGAGGCAAAAGGGGGCGCTGGGAGACATAGGAGTGCCGGATTGCAAAACGGACAACGGGAAAAATGCTCGGAAGCATGAGACGAACACGTATGCGAAATGAGATGCACATGATGACATGATATGAAATGCAAATGATGACATGGCAAAATGCAACACGCAAGCACATGACATGGCAACGACGGCGAATAACCGGCAGACACCTGGTGCATCGAATCTGGGGCGTTACGTAATGCAACGTTAATTATGGTGAAGAAACCCCACTTTTATAAAATGTTTTAATACTCTAAAATGATTCAAACAGTAGTTGAAATGATTAAATAAGTGCTTTTAATATTTTATAAAATGATGAACTATTTTATTTTGAGGTAAAACTTTTTAGGGTAGTGGGTTATTTTGAAACACTATTTTTGGAGCTATTGTCATATTTTACCAAACTAAAAATAAAGTGTAACTAAAATAAAACAGAAACGAATAAATAAAAGTAAAAGAACAAATAAAAAAAGGAACAAAAGAAAATAAAAGGCCCCCCCTCGCTGGACCTCGGCCCAGCTGGCCACTGGGCTAGCCAGGCCGGCCCAGTCGGCGCCCCACTCCCCTCCTTATGCCCACTCGGGGGAACCCTAACCCGTAACCCTCCCACTCGCCCCCCACTGCACTCCTCTCCTGATCTGGATCGGGGGCAGCATCCTCGACGCTCGTCGCCAGACCACCGCTCGGAACGCACCTCGCCACCTCGACCCGTCCCCGTCCTCCTCTCGGCCAGACCACACCGATCCCCGTCGCCCCGACGTCGCTTGGAACCGCCGCCTATTGCCGTCCTCAAGCCGCCGCCTCGCAGAAGCTCCTGCCATGGCCATAGCCGCCTGGTTCTCCGCGTTCGTGCCACGCCAAGCCGCCTCCTCGCCGGAGATGGACGGATCCCCGGAGGCCCCGTCGCGGATCTGGCCTCCCTCCGTCCCCTGGTGTCCGCGCCCGCCCATCTACTCCGCCCGTCGTCGCCCCTGACCGACGACCTCATCACCGACGACCCGCACCTCGTCGGCCGCCTCCCCGACCCTCCACAGCCTCCCCCGAGCTCACGGACCTCCCCTATAGCTCGATGTGAGGCTCCCCCTCGAACCCCCTGCTCCCCCTTTCCATTTCTCCGTCGCCAAAGTTTGCCGCACCACCGCGTCGAGAGCTCGCTGGGCGCTCGTGTTCACCACCACCGGCCGCGCACACGCACGCCTGCAACGCGCACGTGCACCACCCCGGAGTAGTCTGTGGCTCCACCACCGCGGAACTCGTCGTTCCCAACGATTCCGGCAACTCCAACGCCTGCTGCGAAGCCCCCTAGATGCGTGTGACGGTGGGGTATCTTCTATTGCCCTCGTCCGTCGCTCCCGTGGACCTCCGGCGTGTCTCCGCTGCTCGAAAGGTCGCCGTCGGTTAACCCCGGCCAGTTGTCGCGTCCCTGACTATTGGGGACTAAATGGCTCTGTTGATTAGCCCTTGAGACGCTGACCGGAAGGCCCCCTAGGCTAATTAATTCATTTAAATAAGTTAATGTAATTACATTGTATGACACGTGGATCCATCTGTAAGTTAACTAAGTAACTAAAATCAATTAGACAATGACAGATGGGGCCCACTACTAAATTCTAAATGCTAAACCGGTGTTAAAATTACCAGAGAATGACATGCGGGCCCCATACACACTATTCACCATTTGCCCAGTCAATGGTCCAGTCAAACATTGACTGGACAGTTGACCAGGGCCCCACTAGTCAGCCTCTGTGCTGTTCTGCTGGGTACCTTCCTGAGTATACCTAGCATTTTGCATTTACAATATTTGTTTTAAAATAATTTAGAATAATTAAAAAAATGTTTAAAACTTTGAAAATTAATATAAAATAAGCCGTACCTCGGATGGAAAAACTTCGTACATGAAAGTTGCTCAGAACGACGAGACGAATCCGGATATGCCACCTGTTGGTCCGCCACACATCCCTAGCATATCGAACACGCAACTTTCCCCTCCGGTTCATCTGCCCGAAAATGCGAAACACCGGGGATACTTTCCCGGATGTTTCCCCCCTTTGCCAATATCACCTACTACCGCGTTAGGGCACATCTAGCACCGCGTTTGTCATGTTATGCTTTGAGATGCTTTGATTGCTCTGTTATTTATTATGTTCCCCCTCCGTTACTTCTTTCCGGTAGACCCTGAGACCGATGTCGGTACCCCTGTGATTGACTACGGAGTTGACGACCCCTCTCTCTTGCCAGAGCAACCAGGCAAGCCCCCCCCTTGATCACCAGATATCGCCTACTCTCCTCTATACTGCTTGCATTAGAGTAGTGTAGCATGTTTCGCTTCCGTTATTCCTATCCCGATGCATAGCCTGTCTTTGCTACTTACATTGATACATTTACGCAATCCTACTTGCCTAGTATAGGATGCTAGTATTTCCATCTGTGGCCCTACATTCTTGTCCGCTCTGCTGTGCTATACTATCGGGCCGTGATCACTCGGGAGGTGATCACGGGTATATACTATATACTTTATACATGATACATGTGGTGACTAAAGTCGGGTCGGCTCGAGGAGCACCCGCGAGTGATTCACGGATTGGGGGCTGAAAGGACCTTTGTCCCGACGGCCCTCTGTGTGGATCTTTGTGGTGGAGCGACAGGGCAGGTTGAGACCGCCTAGGAGAGAGGTGGGCCTGGCCCTGTTCGACGTTCGCGGATACTTAACACGCTTAACGAGATCTTGGTATTTGATCTGAGTTGGGTCGCTGACCTTATACGCACTAACCGCCATGTGGGACAAGATATGGGCAACCGGCGTCATGGTATCAGCCGAAGCATTTCGTGATGTCAGCGACTGAGTGGCGCGCGCCGGATTGGACTGGAACGCCTGCTAGGCTAGGTGTGCTTTCGGCCGCCCTCGCAACATGCAGGTGTGCTAAGGGCGATGGGCCCAGACCCCTGTGCGCTTAGGTTTAGACCGGCGCGCTAACCTCTCTGTTATGCCTAGGTGGGGCTGCGACGTGTTGATCTTCCGCGGCCGGGCATGACCCCGGAAAGTGTGTCCGGCCAAATGGGATCAAGCGTGTCGGGTAATGTGGTGCGCCCCTGCAGGGAAGTTTATCTATTCGAATAGCCGTGATCTTCGGTAACAGGATGACTTGGAGTTGTACCTTGACCTTATGACAACTAGAACCGGATACTTAATAAACACACCCTTCCAAGTGCCAAATATAACCCGGTGATCGCTCTCTAACAGGGCAACGAGGAGGGGATCGCCGGGTAGGATTATGCTATGCGATGCTACTTGGAGGACTTCAGTCTACTCTCTTCTACATCTTTGCAAGACGGAGGCTGCGAGCGTAGTCTTTGACGGATTAGCTATCCCCTCTTATTCGGCATTCTGCATTCAGTCCACCGATATGGCCCTTTACACATATACCCATGCATATGTAGTGTAGCTCCTTGCTTGCGTAGTACTTTGGATGAGTACCCACGGTTGCCTTGTTCCCCTTTTCCCCTTTCTTTACCCGATTCTGCGACCAAACGATGGAGCCGGGGCGACGCCACCTTCGACGATGATTCCTACTACATCGGAGGTGCCTACTACTACGTGCAGCCCTGCGGCGGCGACCAAGAGTAGTTTAGGAGGATCCCGAGGCAGGAGGCCTGCGCCTCTTCGATCTGACCGGCTTTGTGCTAGCCTTCTTAAGGCAAACTTGTTTAACTTATGTCCGTACTCAGATATTGTTGCTTGGCGACTCGTCTATGATCGAGCACTTGTATTCGAGCCCTCAAGGCCCCTGGCTTGTATTATGATGCTTGTATGACTTATTTATGTTTTAGAGTTGTGTTGTGATATCTTCCCGTGAGTCCCTGATCTTGATCATACACATTTGCGTGCATGATCAGTGTACGATTGAATCGGGGGCGTCACAGTAAATTTGCATCCCAAGCCGTTCACCCCACGCCATCCGAACCAGTGCTACCCTCTCAACCTGTGTTGTGTCCTAAGCCAAACATCGTCACCCTCAACAAGGCTCTTTACCGAATCCACCAGCAGCATTTTCTTGGATCAATTTCAGCCACACACCCAGCAGTCGAACCCCAACTCATAGTAGTGTCAAACGACGAAGATGGAGATTGGCTCAGTCTTCGTCCTCCCGGAGAGCCCCGGCAAGGCCAGTCCTCTGCATGACCTCAGTGACGCCGTGAGATGATTCTGCGAGTAGGTCAGTCAGTCTGTTCATCCTCGATACGAGGATAGAACTATGTATCCCGGAATGGTTTGTTTATTTTAGCGCGTAACGCGTTCGTGCTTTGTTGTATGTTTGTACTATTGTAGCCTGTATGCTGTGTTTATGTATGCTTTCTTGCTTTTGGTTTTGTTTTCGATTGTCTCTCTGTCAAGAAGAAATGTTTGACAGGGTTGGCAATGTGTTGCTAACAAGATTTTAATCAGTACGGCACATACACTAAAAACAACATTGACTCGTCCCGAGTCTCTAATAAAAAGCGCGCTGGTGTAGGTATATGTATACTAGGATTACATATACCCACTAGCATTAAAACACTTTAGTATGATTTGTCTGGTGTGTTTTTTCGTTGCATGTTTATTGCCTCTGTCTGCTTGTTAGTTTAGACTACATTGCATACTGCACACATACCTGGTTCACCCACGAGTACATTTAGGGTAGTACTCGGGGGAATGCAAAGTCACACATCCCTCTCTCTTTGTGCATACCCCATGTGCCGGATTTTCAAATCCAGAGCCTCGCAGAGGCATTTCCGTCTGGCAATTCCTCGTCTCTAATTCTTTTCCCGATTTCATTTCCAGAAGAACACCGCCAATTTTTTTCACTCGATCTAGTACATCTAACCCAATACAAATTTAAACTCCGATTCTACCTCAACACCTACTTTATCATGGAGCAATCCGCGAAATTTTCCCGTACCCCAGTGTGCTTCCTGAGCTGGTACCGCCACCTCACCTGCATCTGGACCCCACCACCACCATCTTCTGTGCCTTGCATAGTGCAGGCATGTCACCATCTCGCCACCACCGCTCCATCGCAGCACGCGATCACTCCACCGGCGCAAAGTGATGGATGATCAAGCGTGGCGGATGACCACCTAGTGCACCATCTTCTCCCGCATCTCAAGCCACCACACCTAGCCGCGCATTGTCCCGAACCTGATCATTCCGATGAGAATCAGTAGAAGGATCGGCAAGCTGATCAGCATGCCCAGCAACGCCGTGAGGAACAACCGTAGCGCCGCCAAGAACATTTCCTCGTCGAAGGAGCTCGGCTCGATCTCGCCACAGAAGAGGTAATAGCGCGGCATTGTGTTGCTGTGTTGGAGGAGAGCCGCGTTGCCGTCTTTTATAGCCCAACCCCGGTGTACGGTGAGCGTGGTCCAGGAAAACATCTCGTCGCCCGATCACCGGTCTCCGGGAGGTGAATCCGCGAGCAGTGCCGACAAGGTGCTGGCCCGCGACGTGAGTGCTTGCTGCACCGGCGTCGCGCACACTGCGCACTACGACACTAGGGTCCTCATCGCCCTAGGAGCTATATGCGCGCTGCACCAAGCCGCACGCGAACCAGCAGCACAGAAGAAGAAGCAAGGCGGAGGTAGAAGAAGGAGGCTGCCAGTCGGCCCTGGACCCACGTGTCAACAAGTGAAACCACTATTCATTGGGGTGCATCTATCATTTTTCGGGAGTTTGATCTCGAGTGCCCCTAGCCGTGGATATAACCAAGTTTGTCATATCCCTCCCTGCGTGTACCAATTATCGGTGCCCCCAACTCGTTTGGATTTAACCAAAGGGTTAAAAATTAACCCCGAGGTTTTTCCCCGGAGCGGTTATCCTTTCATTTGTGCTGTAACCCTAGGAATCTCGAGGACGAGATACTTTTTAAGGGGGGAAGAGTTGTAACAGCCCCAAAATTGGGTTATCAATTTTTGTGTTGTTATTCCTTCCTGGCAATCATTTTCCAAATCTTTCTACCGAGTTTGCTGGATGATTCTGAGAATTCTTGCCATTTCCAACCTTTCAAAATCTTGCTCATGTCTTTGTCAGTGGGCAAGACCTCATTTGCATCCTCTCAAACCCTCTCAAACCCTAATTCCAAATTTTTGGAATTTGAATGTGGCCTTTGTGATTACAAAGGAGCCATCATTTTCCTTGATATTTTGATCATCCCAATTGTTCCAGAGACCCTTCTACCTTTCTGAACCCTGGATATGCAACGATATTGCTAAGACCCATGCAATATTTTTGAGTTGTGATTTATTCCTTTCTTGCCTTTCTGAGGAATAAAAATCCAAAGGCATAGCTAGCCATCTCCTAAATTCATGAGAATTGGTGGAGTTGATATTTATGCCTAATCCAAGCTCTGGCAAAAATATTGGCCATATATTGGCCATTATTAAATAAGGGAAATTGCCTTTTCCTATTTTAAGCCAATATTGCATTTTTTCCACTTTTCAAAGGAACTACTATTTTTATAGCAGAGAAAATTCCCACATAAATTGTGAAGCTTGTCCTTGCTATATAATCACTAGTTCCATCCTTATCTCATGTTCTTCAGTTCAAAAATCGGGCACATGATCCAATGCAAGTTCTGCCTTCTCTGAATTTTTGCAAAGGAAGTGCTTTATTCCCAATTCCAATTGAGCTACAATTTGGCAGGGTGATTAACATGGATAAATAACCTATGGATACCGAAGGTGAGCTCAATTCCTTCATCTTAGCTCCATGTGCAATTTTCAAAGTTTCTGACCAGATTGTAACTTTGTGAAGGAAGTACCTTCATAGTGTTTCCAAATGGGATGAAACTTTTCCATCTTCTCAAGTATCTAAAATCATTAGCCTCCACCCAAATTCAGTTCATTTCATTGAACTATGTGAGCACGTGATAATTTCTTATTTTCTGCCCAAATTTTCAGCTTGTGAAGCAAGTGTATTTTATCTTGCTCCATTATGGCTGAAATTTTTCCTGAAGCTTCTCCTACTCCCATAACCTAGCCCCAACAAATATTGGCTCATTTCAGTTAGCCATTTGCCCTGAGGATTTTCCCAAGTTTCTGGACAGAGGAGATGCTTGTGAAACAAGTACCACTTTGGAAGCTCCAAATGGTTTGAAACTTTTACAACATCTCTGTATGTCCAAATAACCTTGCCATGATCATTTTCATCTCAATACATCACTCCTAGTGAGTGCTTCTTCATCATTTGATTTATGGACATAATTTAGCAGTTGCACTGCAACTATGTTAAATATTGGTCCTAATGACCTCATAATTCCCAGGACCGTAGTCCTTGCTACCCTAAGCCTCCCAGACAACAATTTTACCTTTTAACCTCTCTGGTTTTCTCCCTAGAATGTGATCAAGTTTGCTACAGCAAACTTGTGAAGCCTAGTTTACTCAGCTCCCTTTGTCTTTGCCCGTTTCTTTACCGTAGTAATACTCTACATTGGAGGGACTACGTTGTAGACATTGTTTGGCATGGGGTAGAATGCCAGAGCGTGTGTTGTCGGTGGTGACCACGGGCAATGCGGGCCAAAATGGTGGTCTAGCCACTGTTCTCTTCGGCAGCGCTGCCCCGACCGACTCTGGCCTCTCCATTAATATCCTACAGTCCCCCCTCGACGTCCTCTTCCCTTTGGACCACTCGCCCCCTTCATTTTCTTCTCCGACGAGCCGTGCCAATGACCGAACAGTGTGCTCCCGTGGCCATCGTCTCCTTCCTCCCCAGTGTCCTCTTCCTCCTCTCATCTCCGAGCGTTGCTCATCTCCGTGACTCTCTGGCGCTCGTCCGCTTTCCCCTTGCCGCCTTTCCACGCCCCCCCCCCCATGACCGCTATGGCCGCCAGAGCATTGGCCGGACTTGCCCGGCGGCACTCGGCTCGGCCACGCCTCGCCCGGGCTATATAAAGAGCCCGCGGCCCCCTCGAGCACTTCACCAGCTTCCCCACCCTCATCTACGCCTCCCCAGGCTCCTCATTTCGCCATGGAGCCATTCCCCAACCTCCACTTCCGCCGTGGCCGCCGCCTCTGTCCATCTCGATTCCGGCGATTCCGAGCCCTCCTCTCCGTTCCCTCACCACCACTGCATCCCCCAGGCTCCGGTGAACCTCTCCGTGGCCTCGGTCCCTCCTTTTCCCCACCGTAGCCCCTGGTTCACCGGCGACCGAATCCCCTCCCCGCCACGAGCTCGGTTGCGGCCGCTACAGGGCTCGTCGGCGACAGCGGCTACTGTCGGTGTCAAAACTGGCGGATCTCGGGTAGGCGGTCCTGAACTGTGCGTCTAAGGTTGATGGTAATAGGAGACGGGGGACACGATGTTTACCCCGGTTCGGGCCCTCTCTATGGAGGTAATACCTTACTTCCTGCTTGATTGATGTTGATGAATATCTGTATTCCAAGAGTTGATCTACCTCGAGATCATAATAGCTAAAACCCTAAAAGCCTAGCCTGTATGACTATGATTATTCTTGCCTCTACGTACTAAGCCCTCCTGTTTATATAGACACTGGAGGGGACTAGGGTTGTACAAAGTCGGTTGCAGAGAAATGAATCTTCATATCATTGCACCAAGCTTGCCTTCCACGCCAAGGAGAGTCCCATCCGGACACGGGAAAGAGTCTTCTGTCTTGTATCTTCACAGCCCATAAGTCCGGCCAACATACCATAGTCCGGACGCCCGAGGACCCCTTAATCCAGGACTCCCTCAGTAGCCCCTGAAGCAGGCTTCAATGACGAGGTGTCCGGCGCGCAAATTGTCTTCGACATTGCAAGGCAGGTTACTTCTCCGAATACTCCAACACAGCCTACGAACACAACAAATGTGTCCGGCTCTACAAAACAAGGACCACACACCACTGCAGAGAGTAGAATATTTCACGAGTACTTTTTTGTAGCGTGACATCACGTCACCACCCGGTTATTATATCGAACCATTTTTTAGCCTGTCGCTCCATGTTCCGAGATGCGGTTTCATTGGCAATTATTGTCGAAGCAGAGATTGTGCCCCCTAATGCGGGATCCTGATCAACACGGGCGTGGGTATTCCAACCATCCGGTTGGCATGATTCCTTAAGAATAGGCAGGTTTTAAGGCTTGGGAGGAGGCGTTCGACATTCATTGCCTTTATAAAGTGGCTAAGACCCGTCTTGCTTCTTCACGCCAACCCTTTCCTCAACCTCTCTAACCTCAAGCTCTAGCACCCAAGGTTCAGTTTAATTGCTTCAAACTTCCCAGTCATGTCCGGACCCAGCCCTCAAGGTCGGTGGGTGGCTTCCTCTGTCACAAAGGAGGATATCGCGAAGCTCCGGGCGGCAAGATACCTGACCGCGGAAATCCCCCACAGGCTTCCTGCTCAAGGGCAGGTTATTCCTACTCCCAGATCCAGCGAGAGGGTCGTATTCATATCCCACTTCCTCCGAGGGCTTGGGTTCGCCCTCCACCACTTTGTTCGAGGGCTCATGTTCTATTACGGGCTAGATTTTCACGATCTAGCTCCGGACTCTTTTCTTCACGTCTCGGTGTTCATTATCACGTGTGAGGCCTTCCTCCGCTTTCCGCCACACTTCGGCTTGTGGCTTAAGACCTTTAATGTGAAGCCAAATATAGTTGATGGGAGACAAGCGGAGTGCGGTGGTGCTACAATGAGCAAACTTATCAACGCTTCTTGGCTAAAAGGATCCTTCACAGAATCTTCCGACTTAAGGTAGCGGGAGTGGTTTTACATCCCTGAACCCCGTGGTACCAAGTGGGAAGCTACACCTGCGTTCCGATCTGGCCCTCCGATCCAGCTCGCATCATGGATCAATAAGGGGTTGGACTGGGGATCAGTCGACGAAGTGTAGACTCTACAGAGCTGCATCCGGAGTCTCCTCGAGAAGGACACCGACCTCATCTGGCCTCTCCACCTGTGGGAGTTCAATCCAGAAGGACCACAGACCATTCAACACTTCTTCGGTACGAAGCACAGAGGAATGTGGAAATTATTCTTTGGGGCACGAAAACATTGGCCGGATACTACAGAGGACATCGGCCTTGATTGCAACCATCCGGATACCTCGGTAAGCACTCGACTCCCGAACATAGCTTAGTTAAACATCTCATAATAAGATACTGAGAAAACCATCTCTTTCCAGGGCTGGATAAAGAAGGCAGAGCAAATGAGGTGTTCGGCCCCTCTTCCTGAAGACGAGCTAGTCCCGTGCTAACAAGGATGCTGGTCCCGGCGCCATACCAGGTGCCGGTGAAAGAGGACAATAAGGAGAGCGGGGGAGCCAAAGGTAGCCTCCATTCCGAAGGTACACCAAACACTGTGTCCGGGGAGATTAAGGCTCCCTCTTCTGAAGACAAAAGGGAAGGAGAAGCTGACATCCATTCTCCCTATGGTAAGAAAAGGGCCACCTCCGAAGATTGGGAGGTAAAGGCTCCTAAGCGAGGCAAGACGCCCCTGTATGGTGGTTCGGGCTCGGAAGGCGACGTTGTCGCGCAGTTCCTCCATAAGGACATGCCTTCAGCCGAATCGTAAGTGAACAAAGGTGTTTTAAACATATCCCATTCCTTTTCCTGTTACAAGGGTAACATCTAGGATATATGTTGTGCAGTTTGGCACAGTCTTCCTCAACAATCTTCTTCTTGGGGGATCTTCTTCCGGAGATGATGGAAAGCGAGACGCCTCCACAAGCTTCCTCGCCCAATATGGCGGACGACTTTGAGGTGTCGTCCCGGAGGATCTCTCCCGATCAACAGAGGATAACGAAGACAACGCCCCATGGTGAGACCTCGGCCGCCCAGGGCCCGGGGTGTGCAATCCCTACGGGGACCAACGATAAAGGCCCCCCGGATTATCCGGTTTACAGCTAGAGAAGACTCTAGGGTCGAGCAAGCATATCCTTTCAAAGGGTGTCCGTACTCCCACAACAGTTTCCAGGGATCCGGAGGCGTCGGATACATTGATGGACATGTTGCGATATTCGTCCGTCTCAGAGGAACATCGTACCTTGATGGGTACGGTGGTTGAGAGGATTCTGTCCGCGAAAAGCGGGTTGAATGAAGCTTTCATGAGCCTGCTAAGAGGATTCGAGGTATGTAATGTTATATTTTTTATTGTTCTCTGAACGCGAAATGCACGTGTGTATAGATAGTAGCCCCTGAGACTCTGGTTGGCATCCAATGGGAGGCAATCAGAGGATCAAAAAAGATGTGCCTAGGAAATAATCTAATTAATTGGAACACGGGTTGTTGCCTCCATGACGACTGCCCACGCTACAGAGGTTGCAGGTTTGAAGCAAAAACTTGATGTGGCGGATGACGACATCACGCTTATTAACAGGCAACTCGACAACGCGCAAGGTATGTTTTGGGGCGGTCAGTGTATGTATAATATCATGAGCACGAAGCTAGAATTATATTCTGCGACATGTGTATCTGCAGATAGTGCTGCCGCGGTGGAGACCCTTCAGGCTGAACTTGCCCGAGCCAAGGAGCAAGCCTGGATGAGTAATGTGGTTGCCAAGAAGGCAGCTGATGAGTTAAAAGCCGGACAGGCTGCTCAGTGCCAATGTGAAGAGAGAATGTCTACTATGTCGCGCGAGCTAAAGGAAGCCACTGTCCGGTGCGAATTCCTCAAAAGGGATAACAAAGCCAAAGCGGCCGATCTCGATAAGGCCTTACAAGAGGCGAGAGAAGCACGATCTGAGTCTAGAGCGTCTCGGAAGAGATCAAGCAAGCTGGGAAGATAACAGCCGGTAAGCCTTTCTTATTGCAGTCTAAATTCGGCGATCCGAAGTATTCCCCGCTTAATCAAATGTGGAGCTCTCCAGACGCATTCTTGGACTTGCCGAAGAGCGCCTCCGATGCGGCGCAGTTTTACAAAGCACAAGAAGGGTATGCAACCGAGAAGCTTTTCTGGTCACAATTCGGCATGCCAAAGCGCCCGCTGTTGCTGAACGAACAGATGGCCCAGTGGGCCGAGCTCCACAAGATTTCTGGTTCTGCCAAGAAGGACGTCGTGGTCCGGCTGTGGTCGACTGAGCCAATTCCGAATAGTTATTTCAGTTTGGTGCAGCGTCTTGTTGATGCGGTGCCACGTATCGACGCCATTAAGAAGTCAACATGCATTGAAGGTGCATAGATGGCTTTTGCCCGCGTCAAGACGTACTGGGCGAAGATGAAGGGCACCGATATTGCAGCGAAAAGTCCACCCAAGTGCAAGGAGCATCACACGCCAGAGCATTATTTCGAGGATGTCTTAGAGGGTGCCCGCTTGATAGAGGGTCAGTGCTCGAAAGATATGATATTCGAGTGAAATGTATCGAAATTGTAAAAACAATATTATGATATTTTAAGGCTATGCCTAAAAGTTTTGGCTCCTCCTGTGCGGCCGGTTTTTGTATAATTTGAAAGTTTTCCAGTCGTCGGCTTCAACCCTCTCGCATAAGATACGGGGGTGTTCGGAAAAGCACTTGATCACTCTTGACCCAACGTATTGGTCCGTGAAGGAGGTATCAATGTGGCGAACAAGGCAATCGGACTATAGGGCTTTAACACTTTCACTTAGCCATAGGAGTTTGACGGTGGGTCTACCATATAGCCCCTGGTATGTACGCAGTTATCCGAATATGGTGCGTTACATGGGTGACCTTAAGAACGGCCCTTCGCGTAATAGGGAAGGAATCACGAAATATTCTAGTAAGTCATCGAGTGGTTGACCAGCTCTCGCCGCATCATGACAGTCAGTTTTTGGCTTTCTCTACTGAGGTGCTCATCCGGATAAACCGGGACACAATCGCAGCAGTTCTCCCTTTACTACCCTAGCCGATATAGCGGAACGTAAGGTAGTAAGCACAGGAGCCGTGCAACCCAACTATTGACCCAAGACATGATTCGGAGCTGGTGCATATAAGGCCAAACTCGCGACGCCAAAGTGTGCTATAAATCTATTCGGACTTTGTCGGCAACTCATTTGTTCCCATATCGAGCCCCTGGCAATCTGTGTCGAGGTGCGAGTATGAAACAACCGGAACTTTATAGTTCTTTAGAAAAAGCGAATACTGGATACGGATTATGTTCAATAGAACCCGATTGATATGTTAATTGCCATTTTACAAATAATAACACCACGACCTAGGTTATTTGACATGCCGGTGGTTGAAGGCTGAGGGAGAAGGCACTTTACAAGCTCGAAATAGAGAGTGCGGTCTACACAAAATTATTTGGACCTCCTGCCGCATGTCTGCGTCGCCTTGCCTCGGTGAAAGGATTCCTTAACAGGAATAACCTTTGGGTAAGTGTATAAAGCCAAGCTCTGAAAGAGTCCGTGAGATGACCAGTGTTCGAGCCACCTGTGATAAGAGATAAAAAATGGTTAGAAAAGAAAAGGAGGAAATGGGAGTGCTTGTAGGCTTTTTCGTATTGTGCCTCCGCCAATGACCAGGGTATTTTAAGTACATAATTATGCATGTGTCGGTATAAACTTCGCATGGGTGTAAGGCGAATGACGGAGGCCGAATTGCTAATCCAGCTCTGAGATTGATCGGTTCCATTTAATATAGACCGGCGGCTTAATGGTTGATGAGTTACGCGGCTTGATGAGGCCGCTTTGTACTTCGGCTGTAATAGCCAAAGTATGGTCCTCTATACGGAGGGAGTGTTCCGTCTTTCCATTTAGTGTTATGACGCCGCGTGGACCGGGCATTTTAAGTTTTGCACGGGCGTAGAGTGGGACCGCATTAAAATGAGCAAAAGCGGTATGCCCCAGAAGTGCATGGTAGCTACTGTGAAACGAGGCAATATCAAAGGTCAAGCCCTCGCTTCGGAAGTTGTTCGGCGAACCGAAAACGACTTCCAGTGTGATGGAGCCCGTGCAGTGTGCTTCTAGGCCGGGTACTGCTCCCTTGAGGATAGTTGTGGTGGGCTTGATTCTTGAAGGATCAATGCCCATTTTGCGGATAGTGTCTTGGTAGAGTAGATTAAGGCTACTGCCGCCGTCCATAAGGACTTTCGCGATATGGAACCCATCGATAATTGGATCGATGATCAGAGCTGCCAAACCTTCGGGACGGATATGACTAAAATTTGGGGGGACCAGCTCTATGGTGTATGCGTCCTGTGGTCCGCACCTGCGCTCCCCTGTAGGGGTGTGCGTCACGTACACCATGTTTACGGTTTTCACTTCGGGGGGAAATTGCTTCTGAACCCCGATATTCGGCTGGCGAGTCTCTTTGTCATTATTGTCACTGGGCGGCCCCTTCCCCTTGTGTTCGGCATTAAGCTTGCCGGCTTGTTTGAAGACCCAGCAACTTCTGTTAGTGTGAGTAGCTGGTTTATCGGGGGTGCCATGAATCTGGCAGGGCCAATCCAGTATGTTGTCTAGATTGGATGGTCCGGCTCTATTTGCCTTGAATGGCTTTTTCCATTGACCGGGTTTGGAGCCACTGAACTCGGCGATAACCGCCGTGTCTTGTGTTATTTCATTATTATTGCGATGCTTGTGTTTACTGCGTCATGGCTTGCCGTTGCCGTCTCGGACTTCGGAAGTGCCCGGATCGTTGGCGTTATTGCTTCTACGAGCGAGCCAGCTATCTTCTCCCTCGCAAAAGCGGGTCATTAGAGCGGTAAGGGCTGCCATGGATTTTGGTTTTTATTGACCGAGGTGGCGGGCGAGCCACTCATCCCGGGCGCTGTGTTTGAAGGCCGCGAGGGCTTCGGCGTCCGGACAATCGACAATTTGGTTCTTTTTAATTAGGAACCTAGTCCAGAGCTTCCTGGCTGACTCTCCGGGCTACTGGATGATGTGACTTAAGTCATCGGCATCTGGCGGCCGGACATATGTACCTTGGAAGTTATCTCGAAAGGCGTCTTCCAGGTCTTCCCAGCTGCCAACGGAGTTCTCTGGAAGGCTGTTTAGCTAGTGCCGCGCTGGTCCCTTTAGTTTTAGTGGGAGGTATTTGATGGCATGGAGATCATCATCGCGGGCCATGTGGATATGGAGAAGAAAGTCCTCAATCCATACCACGGGATCTGTTCCATCGTATGATTCGATATTCATGGGATTAAACCCTTATGGGAATTCGTGCTCCATTACTTCATCGGTGAAGCAAAGTGGGTGTGTGGCGCCTCTATATCGGGCGGCGTCGTGACATAGCTCGGATGGAGTCCGTATGCGGTTCTCGGCCCGGGCGTGATTATGATTGTTGCATCCAGCTAGGTAGCCATTGTCGCGTGTCAGGGAACTTTCCCGTGATCCATAGATCAATCTGTTCTGACCTGCTCTACTGTCCAAGTCCTGCCACATGTCATATGTATGTGCCCGAGCTGTTTTATCTCTGCCTTTACAGTGAGGTAGAGCGGGCTGGTGTTCGGCTCAAGTTGCCGCTTTGTCCTGACTACATGGTGGTCGGTTAGCCGTATTGCACGGTGATGGTACGGGCTCCGGCGCCCCTCGTTATCGAATGGAGGTAGAAATTTGCACTTTGGATAACATTTGGTTGAGCGCTCGAGGCCGTATTCCTCGACTGCCAGGACGTTAGTCCACCTGTCAATGAGCAAATCATGATCAGCTTGAAGCTGCTGCTGCCTCTTTTTCAGGCTCCTTGCAGTGGCGATTAGCCGGCGCTTGAAGCACTCCTGCTCGAGAGGTTCCTCGGGCATGATGAAGTCTTCGTCGCCGAGGCTCACCTCATCCTCGGAGAGTGGCAGATAATTGCTGTCCTCCGAGTCTTCGTTTATGGCCTGTTCATCAAGGCTAACTTGCCCATCTTCCCGATCGTCTTGTTCGGCGGTTTTCTCGTCGGGGGCTTCTCTGTGTTCGACACCGCCTGGAGTGTTATCTTCTCCTGTGCCGGTATTGCTATTTTTTCTGTGGCGTGATTTAGAGCGGCGCCGCTGATGTCGGCGCTTTGGTTGTATATTGGGAGGTTCTCCTCGACTGGATCTTTCTCATTATCACCGTTGTTCTCTTTAGGTGTGTCTACCATGTACACGTCGTACGAAGAAGTGGCCATCCCATGCTCGGTAAACGGCGGGTTTTGGCCTTGCTCCTCTTCGACATCGTCGTCTATGCCATCGGTATCTTCGGAGCCGTGATCAAGCGTGTCGGTTAGGTCTTCGACAGTGGCTATGAAGTGGGCGGTGGGTGGGAAGCAAAATTCCCTATCATCAGCCTGCAGTTCGAACCGGATATAATTCAGATGTGAGTCCCCCGCTGAGGAGAGTGTTTTTAATAAGTTTAGCACGTCGCCTAAAGGCGAGTGCCGGAAGATTTCCGCGAAGCTGAATTCGACGATCGATGCCTGATCAAGCTCAACGTGCGTGGACACACATGGTTCAGAACCTGTAGCCGGAAACAAGTCCGAGGTTCCGGTGACACGGATCCTACTCGAGGTTGGGTCTGTGTGCGGCTCCGACGCCGCTGAGTCTGTGACTTCCGTGGCGGGGTTGAGCCTCCCGTCCTCGGATGGCGCGATCTGCTCCAGATCTAGGGCCAGAGCAGTTACAGGCGCTATCTCCTGGGTATGGTCCGATGACAGATTTAAGTCATGTTCATCGCGCTGACAGGGAGCGGCTGCCGTGGTCTCCAATCCGTCGAAGGTCAAGTCTCCGCGTATATCCGCGACGTAGTTCAAGCTTCCAAATCTAACTTAATGTCCAGGGGCGTAGCTATCGATTCGCTCTAGATGGCCAAGCGAGTTGGCCCGTAGTGTGAAGCTGCCGAAGACGAAGATCTGTCCGGGGAGGAAGACTTCTCCTTGGACAACATTGTTGTAGATGATTGACGAGGCCATCGAACCTCTTGACGACGACACAGCGGAACTCTCAATGAATGCACCAATATTGGTGTCAAAACTGGCGGATCTCGAGTAGGGGGTCCTGAACTGTGCGTCTAAGGTTGATGGTAACAGGAGACGAGGGACACGATGTTTACCCAGGTTCGGGCCCTCTCTATGGAGGTAATACCCTACTTCTTGCTTGATTGATCTTGATGAATATGAGTATTACAAGAGTTGATCTACCTCAAGATCGTAATGGCCAAAACCCTAAAAGCCTAGCCTATATGACTATGATTATTCTTGCCTCTACGAACTAAGCCCTCCGGTTTATATAGACACCGGAGGGGACTAGGGTTGTACAAAGTCGGTTACAGAGAAAGGAATCTTCATATCAGGGCACCAAGCTTGCCTTCCATGCCAAGGAGAGTCCCATCCGGATACGGGAAAGAGTCTTCGGTCTTGTATCTTTGCAGAACATCAGTCCGGCCCACATACCATAGTCTTGACACCCGAGGACCCCTTAATTCAGGTCTCCCTCAGCTACCCCCTCTGGATGCGCCTCCCTCCCCTGGTCATCTGGGTAGGTCGCACGACCCCCACCACGGTCGGAGTCGCCGTCGAGCGCCGTCGGGGCAGATGCCTCCCTTGGCCTGGCGCATGCCCAAGCGGGAGGAAGAAGAAGGCCAGGCCAGGCGGGCCCCTCCCAGCGTGACCCCACATGTCGGCGACCGCAGGGCGCCACGTCAGCGTAAGTGGAGACGCCCGACCAAGAATACACTTTCTGTTTCTGGAAACGTATTCGGTGTAATATGTTTTCCATTACTGAAAATGTATTGCCTGAACTACGCTTTCTCTTCTCTGGAAACGTATTTTCTCAAATACGCTTTCTCTTTTTTAGCCTCGCCCGCCGAAGTGGCTAGTTTGTGAACGTTCACTGTTTAGTGCCTTTTCTGCCTAAAAAGTGAACGGCCACAACTTTTCAATCGTAACTCCGATTGAGGTGATTCCAGCGCTCGCTTTCTCTGTTCGTCGAGATCTTTCCGTCGGTACTATTTTTTTAATGTTTGCACATTTTTAAAATGACCATTTTTCCCTTGCCCGTAAACAGCCCCCTCCGAGAGAGAACTGTTTCCGGCAAATCTTTCCGCGATCGTTCCGCACTTTTTCCCGGAGTATTCCTCGACCCCCACGCAAGCCAGCCTCTTATCATGAGCCCCGAACTTGCATGTTGACTTTTCTTGCACCTCATGTGTGTGTTTATTTGCAGTAGTTTCTTGTCTGTTCCATCTGTTGTTATTTCAGTCGTGCTTTATGATTTTGCTATCTGCCTTTCATGCTTGTGCCTTCATAATTTGACATGCTGCCTGGATGCTATTACTGATAATATCATGCCTCTGTCTAGTTTAGTTTCATGTTAGTAGTATCAATGTTATGATGATTCTGTTGCACTAGTGAGATTGGTTGGTACATCATATTACCATGTTTCACATGTTATCACCGTTCACTTGAAAAGATTGATGATTTGTTACCGTATATGTATGTTGCATGGTAGTTGTTGCATTCATGTTAAAAATGCTTGCATGATGATTGCTGATGGAGAAGTTAATAATAATATGACTTAATAACAACCCCCCGGTCATCGATGGGATTGAGTCATAGTGCCACCTAATCGAGCTTTTTCCAGTCCAACCACATTTGCCTGTTATGGGCAGGCCCTAGCTGGGTTTATTGTCATGCCTCTCGCCGGTGCCTCCAACGAGGGAAGGTTATGGGCACGCGCTACCTTGATCAGGTAGGCAGACATAAGCCTTGTGTGCCCGTAGTTGGATGATAAACGCTTTTGTCCATGTTTGGGACCATTTATGTTTTGCCACAACGGTGGCCGTTGGTGTCTTTGGTAGGCACGGGGCCACCTAGGACTGAACCCCAAGGGGGTGTTGGTCGGAGTGGCCGGGACAATGTCGTGGCAGTAGGACGGCCTTGTCAGAATGTCGTTGGTCCACCCGAATGGGAGTACGAGGCCATGGATTATGTGGTGTGGGTACAGTGCGCTACCTCTGTAGAGTGTATAATTAATCTATCGATAGCCGCGTCCTCGGTCATGGGCATAAGTTCGTAGTTGGTCACACTATCAGGTCTTGGTCGAAATGGAAGATAAACCTGAAATAACTAAGTGATAACTAATGTGTAACAAATAATGTGGTGACTTGGACTATGAGATAGTCGTGAGAAGTCACGGTGATGTTGATATGATCACGAGACGAGGTCTCGGTGAGTGTTGAACCAAGTGTGGTTCTGTTTGTGATCCGTGAGTGATCACCGTTTGGTTACAAGGTAACCCGTGGAACCGAGTATGGTTTCGTTTTTGCTTCGTCATGATCACCGTTCGGTTGCGAGGCAACCCATTGGTAAGAGAGTCTAAGGGACTCAGTGCACAAGTTTGGTTGCATTGCATGAGTAATATGTTGTCAGTTGGATTTAAAGAACCATGGTAGAACAGAAGATGGTTGCATAAAGTTAACATGTTATGTCTGCATTGGTTATGATTGGTAGTTTATTTTCAGCATAGTTTCATGATGCCATTGAACTTATGCCATGCTTTGACATGCCAGGTTATGGTTAAGATATGATGCTATGTTTTGTTGTTGCCATACTAGAAGTAAGTTTGATATGCCATGTTATTGCCATGATAGTAGATGCCATGATGTTGTGCATGCTTATTTTGATCCATGTCTCTAGTGAATACCATGCCATGTTTAGTTTCTGCTATGAGATAGGTTGTTGCAGACGCTTGGTTCTCGGTTTGTCATCTGTTTGTTTGGACGCTATGTATTTGGTTGTCTTGCAAGTACATTCAATGTACTGACCTGGCGTGTCATGCCAGTTTTGTAGGCTGTGCCCGAATTGTTCGCTTGTTCCGTCATGCTAGGCCGTAATCTTGCCAGTCCTGTGAGTTGTGGATGCCAACCAGAGTTGTTATGCTGCCAAACCAAGACTTCCGCCGCCATTTAAATAGCCTTAGGGCTACGCCAGATAATTGTATTCATCAATGATGTAATCATATACACATGTATTTGTTGAATATTATTGTACCTCGAATGTTGTATCATGGACCTGTCGTGCGTCAGGTGTTATCCTGGGCTGACGTGCGAAGGCCCCTTGCTCCATGCGGATCGGGGTGCCACACTATTCTGGCATTTCCATAGCCATTCCAAGATATATTGCCATGCAACTTCCACCATTCCATTTATTATGACACATACCATCATTGTCATATTGTTCTCACAAGTTGGGACGAGTCTCCGGAATTTATAAACAACAAAAGAGGCCAAAGAAGCCCAAATAAAAGAAAGAGGCCAAAGAAGCCCAAAAAATGAGAGAAAAAGAGAGAAGAGACAATGTTACTATCCTTTTCCACACTTGTGCTTCAAAGCAGCACCATGATCGTCATGATAGAGAGTCTCCTATTTTATCACTATCATATACTAGTGGGAATTTGTCACGCCCAAGATGCGACCCTATCCTAAAGGAACTCGAAGGTCCCACCAAGGATAGAAGCACATCTTGAAGACGCTTTTGCAAGGTGGATATCATTACATCAACATCACATAATAGTGGGGATACATCCAATACATACAATGTCACAAGAATACAACAATACATCATATACAAGATCAACATCCGACTACGGATGAAACATAAATGTAAACTCAAACAATATCCACTGCTAGCCCAGCTGCCGACCGAACCTGTACACACCTGCAATGTTGGTGTAGTAATCAGGAGCCACGAGGACTCAAAGAATCCCATTACCATGGGTATCAAGACTAGCAAAGCTTAATGGGTAAGGAAGGGGTAAAGTGGTGAGGTTGCAGCAGCGACTAAGCATATATGGTGGCTAACATACGCAAATGAGAGCGAGAAGAGAAAACAAAGGAACGGTCGTCAACTAGTAATGATCAAGAAGTGATCCTGAACTCCTACTTACGTCAGACATAACCCAGGAACCGTGTTCTCCTCTCGATCAACCCGAAAAGAGACACTCACGGTTACGCTTTACGGTTGGTGTATTTTAGAAGAGTTTACTTCAAGTTTACTACAACCGGATATTAACAAATTCCCATCGCCACATAACCGCGGGCACGGCTCTCGAAAGTTTATACCTGCAGGGTGTCCCAACTTAGCCCATGATAAGCTCTCGCGATCAACGAAGGATATTCCTTCTCCCGGAAGACCCGATCGAGATCGGAATCCGGCTACAAGACATTTCGACAAGAATAAAACAAGACCAGCAAAGCCGCCCGAATGTGCCGACAAATCCCGATAGGAGCTGCACATATCTCGTTCTCGGGGGCACCGGATGAGCAAGACGACGGGTTGGCATAGACCCTGGTTGCCCGGGGCGCCGGACATCGCTTCGGTTTGGACCAGCACTCGAGGAGAACGGCCGGGGCTAAAATAAAGATGACCCTCGGGCTCCGAAACCCAAGGGAAAAAGGCATAGGTGAGGCAAATGGTAAAACCAATGTTGGGCCTTCTTTGGAGGAGTCTTATTCAAAGCGAACTGTCAAGGGGTCCCATAAATCACCCGACCGCGTTAGGGACGCAAAATCCGGGAACATAACACCGATATGACGGAAACTAGGGCGGCAAGTGGAACAAAACACGGGCATAAGGCCGAGCCTTCCACCCTTTACCAAGTATATAGATGCATTAATTAAAAAAGATATATTGTGATATCCCAACAAGTAAACATGTTCCAACAAGGAACAACATCTCCATGTTCCAACAAGGAACAAACTTCATCTGCACCTGCAACTAACAACGCTATAAGAGGGGCTGAGCAAAGCGGTAACATAGCCAAACAACGGTTTGCTAGGAAGGGTGCAAAAGGTTAGAGGTTCATGGCAATTTGGGAGGCTTGAGCAACAAGTGATAGGTAGCGCAGCATAGCGATAGAACGAAGCAACTAGCATAGCAATGATAGTAGTGAGATCCAAGGTGATGGTCATCTTGCCTGAAATCCCGCAAGGATGAAGAACGAGTCCATGAAGAAGACGAAGCCACGAAGACGAACCAAGCGGAGACGAACGAATCCTCACATGCACAACAAGCATGATGCATGACAAAGCTAGATGAGGCTACTCATGTCAAGAGATGATTCAATACAAGAACAACACATCAAGACAAGATTATATGAGGCCGGAAACAACATAGAACAATTCTGGTAAGTCCTCATATGCAAATTTCGAAATTGGTCCAGAACTTAATATACCTTATGTTCAAGTTGTTAAACAGCAAGTTAAAATGCACCACGATGATCTACACGAAAATCTAGTCAAGTTACATATAAAGTTCATTAGATTCGGAGCTACGGCCTAGAAGATATGAGCAAAACAAGATAAGCATGGCATTGATGCAAAATGCATACAAACATCAAGCAAACACATCAAAACATGGATGCAACATTATAATATGAAGCTACATGCAAAATCAAGCAAGTTTCATATAGAGCACACTCAAAACGGAGCAACGGTTCAACACATACACCCTATACAAATCATGACAACAATCTGTCCAAAACAGCAACTAGGCATATTGCAAGCATCAAAACAACATGCTACACTACCACAATATGAAAACATAAGGAATGGCCATGATTTACAGGTAAAGCATGACAAAACATGAACACTGAACTATCTCCAGAAATCACTAGCACATGCTAAAACACACATGGCAAGATTGCAAATAATAACAGTTTCAGACTTATCAGGAAATAACATCAGGTTGCAATGTTTAGAGCTATCAGACAACATGTTACAGGAACTTATCATGGCAAACAAAGGCATGGCATGAATCTACTAATTGCATAGAACAAAAGTCCTTTACTGACCATGAGACAAAAAGGATCAGAAAATATGATGGCACCCATGTAAACATAGCAAGTTATATTACAGATTCATACATGGCAGGAACAACAATAAGTAGGCATGTTGGTGAGCTTGAACCACTCACCACAGAGGAATACATGGCATGGCAAGGCAACTCACAGTAAGAAGACATGGCATATAAGCTATACATGGAAAGAACAACATCATATCATACATGGATCAACTACAACAACCTTGGCAAAATTGAATAACATGTAAACAACCTTCCAGGAAACATTTTATAGCCAAAGTAGAGCTCGATTGACTCAAGCTATGGCACTCTATAATTGCAAACAAGGGCATGGATGGATAGATAATAACCATATGTTCAAAACATCCTTACTGAAGTATCTCAAAATAAGCATGGATCTCTCGGTAGCATCAAGTTTACATGGCATAAAAATATCGCAGTAGCAGGGCTGAAATCAGCAACATCATGAAGCCTAGTTTGCATGCTTGTGCTAGTCACCACAGAGATCACAAAAATACATGGCACACACCCCTGTAAATATGGCATGGCATATTACAAAACACCTGTAGGACTCAAGTTCATAGGATGCACACATCAATCATGGCAAAATGACAAAAGTGCATGTTCGATAAGAATCAAACTAACATCACATAGCCCTCTTCCAACAGCATTTCGGGCATCAAGATGAGCTCAAATGTAAATGATGCAATGAGATGAAATGATGTACTCGTCGAGGCAAACAATTTGACATATTACACGCACGAAACGGAGCAATATGCAGAGAGTTATGGCATGATGAATATGGCATGATAATGTTGAAATAACTCGGGACTTGGAGGAAAAATCACCTCCCAGATCTGGATCTAGGGTTCTTCGTGGGCACGCGAACCGAGGCGGACGGAGTTCGCCGGAGAGGGAGAGGATGGCGGCCGGAGGAAGGAGCGCGGCGCCGGTCGTCGGAGGCGGGCGCGCCGGCACAAGGCGGCGTGATCGCCGGTCTTGAGGTGGAGGCGCTTGGTCTCGGCGGAGCCCGGCGCGGCGGCGGCGAAGTCCGGCTGGGCGGCGGGAGCGCGGACGCCGGGCGGCGGTGCGGCGGGCGCGCGCGCTGGCGGGCGCAGGCTGGGTTGGGCGGGCAAGCCGCCGCGCCGCTGGCGTCGGGCGGGCGGCGGCGGTCGAACTCGCTCGCTGGCCCCCTGATGGGCTCAGGCGGCCGCGGTGGTGCATGGCGGGAACGGCGGCGCAGAGACGCGGCGGGCTGCGGTTGGCCGAGGAGGCGGCGGACATGTCCGCCCAGATCGGACATGTCCGTGCAGAAGAGAGAGCGGGTTAGGGTTTCGTCTGCGAATTCATCCGCAAATTTCGGGGAAGGGGCTAGTTTTATAGGTAGAGGGAGCTAGGAGAGTCCAAATAGAGCACGGTTTTCGGGCACACGATCGTGATCGAACGACCGAGAGTATGGAGGAGAGTTTGCTGAATTTGGGCCACTTTGGAAGGGGTGTTTGGCTGCAACACAAAGAGGGCTTTCACGGTTACCCGGTTAACCGATGGGGTATCAAACGACCTCCAAATGACCCGAAACTTGACAGGCGGTCTACAGGTGCTATAGTAAGGCCGCTTGACAAACCTCGGTCCATTCCGAGACCGTTTAACACCCACACACAAAAAGAGGTAAAGGGGGGCGCCGGGAGACATAGGAGTGCCGGATTGCAAAACGGACAACGGGGAAAATGCTCGGAAGCATGAGACGAACATGTATGCAAAATGAAATGCACATGATGACATGATATGAAATGCAGATGATGACACGGCAAAGTGCAACACGCAAGCACATGACATGGTAACAACGGCGAATAACTGGCAGACACCTGGCGCATGGAATCCGGGGCGTTACAACACTCCTCCACTAACAAGAGATCTCGTCCCGAGATCTTAGGACCGAGACGGAAGGGAAAAGGGATGAGGTGAAATAAAAACTCAAGAGAAGAAGCAAAGAATCGAGAGCACTCGAGAAGAAGAGAGGAACGACGAGAATGACGAGAATCGAAACTCACGGAATCAAGATAGACTCTGAAAGCACTCCGGTTAGAACAAGATAAGAAACGAATAAGATTGAAAGGATTTAGGCAAGCACTCCGGCTGAACATGGAAGGAGTTGGAACTGAGTTTGACAAAATGGAACGATAGTTGACGAGAGGATCAACACAATGCCTCCGTAAGAATTGAAAGAATTGAATGAAAAGAACTTAGAAGGAAGGATTGAACGGAGTTGTTGTAAATTCAACAACAAAAGAATTGCTTGTTGTGGACTTATAGATAACGTCTCAAAATTCTGAGGTGATAACCGACCACAAACGGAAATGATTGGATAGCTGAGAAGAATGAAGAAATGCAAATCTCCACTTCAAATGAATACGGATAATTAAATGCACTTTGCGACGCAAGAAAGAAAGGTACTTGATCTCCATCAACAAAATCTTGATGAGCTCTTGAAGAATGAATTAAATCATGAAGAACCACCATGAAGAACTCCGGTGACAAAAGGATGATGAGATAAAATGAAGGAAGAAAGAATAAGATGAGCGTTGCGGTGATTTAGATGGAGGTTCCGACGAAAAGGCCGAGGAAATAATTGAACTCCGAAAAAGAAAAGATGAAAACACTAGAAACTAGAATTTATTCCTCACGAACAAACTCCGAAGAAAAGGATTAATCACTTTGATGAAATAAGAATAAGATTTATTGTATGCTTATCCTTCATCAAATTAAATTGATGACAAGCAATGGATTTTGCATACTACTTATTCTTCTTGAAAAGGATTGAGAAATGACATATCGCAAACTTGAGAAGGTCTTCATGAACCACCGGTAGGATTGGAAAGAACGAATGAATTGAAATGATAGTCAAGGAAAAAGAATCTTGAACGAACCGCCGTTAGAATTCGGAGATTACTGACGAAAGAGGATGAATCACCGGAAGAATTAGAAACCACGAAGATACTTGAGGGAAAATTAGAGACAAGAGAACGAAGAGATCGCGAACTGATTGACGAATGCTTGAACGAAGCACCAGAAGAATATTGAGACGAACGAAAGGGCATAGATATAGAATAATTGGAGAACAAATCTGAAAACTTAGAACGAAGAAATCTTCCGAAAAGATGGCCTCCGGATGATCAAGACGGAAAACAACTCCTGAAATACTCCGGATGGATGAAAAAAAATTGCACAACTGGAAACAACTAGATAGGATAACATCGAGCTAGCACCGCGAATCTCCGGGAGAACGGACAAGATTTAAGAGAAAAAATCTACGACGGTCTTCAAATATTGAGAATGACGACGAGAACCACCATGCAGAATTGTTGAGACACTCCGGGAGAATGAAAAACAAAGACGTTGAGTCAATAATGAAAATGATTTGAAAGCGATCTTGGAAAAGATCCGACTGATGAAAATCATACTTACGTCAAACTTCAAAAGGATTTGAGAATAGCTCCGGAAATTAGAAGAGTCAGGTAAGATCCTGGGAAAAGACCTGTGGGTTAGGGCCCACTAAAAGAAAACACCGTTGGAAAGGATTGTTGAAGAGATAGATGATGCACCGGAACAATTGAAATATTTGAATGAGGTGAAAACCTCGAATTAATTGGAACATAGACGGATCTCCTGAGATTTCTTGAGCACTCCGGAAGGATAAACTGGCGAGAGGCGAACGAGCAGGGAAAAAACTTGACCCAAGGAAAAGAATATGGTCAACCTGAATAACTTGAATTGAATCCGCCGGAAAAGAAAAAGAGATGAAGAATGACGAACGAGACGAGAATTCACCGGTTGAGATAATTTACGGAAGACTGAAGAGGCTCCGCATGAATGAAATTGATGCTCGAAACAGACTCAGACTCCGGAAAGAAGAGGGTGGGAGGGCGGGAAAAACACAGGCAACTGGAAGGGGAAATCGACGAGTATCTTGAAGAGAAAACACCGGTTGAAATCATTGAAGAAAGAAAACAAAGACTTCGCACGAGTAGGATGGATACTCGATTACGGACTCCGGTTCCGAGAAGGAAAAGGGTGGGCGGGTGGGAAAAGAAAACAACTGAGGATTAACCACAAAGATGAAGAGGCTCGAGTCAACTTCACGAGAAATGCACCGGGTGAAAAGAGCTGAGAGCCAACGATCGGAAAACCAACCGCGTGATCCTAAAGAAAAATTTGAGGGGGAAGAGGAGTAGTTCAAAACACCTACGTCAAGATTCCTTACCAGAGCGACGAAGGGGCTGAGGAGTAAAAAGAAATCCTACTCTCCGATATTACTAGACTCTGAAAACAGTTTTTTTTCTAGACTCAACAACGGCCAAACTACACGATCAATCAAGGGGGCTCCTAGGGTCGGTCGAGGCTCTGATACCAACTTGTCACGCCCAAGATGCGACCCTATCCTAAAGGAACTCGAAGGTCCCACCAAGGATAGAAGCGCATCTTGAAGACGCTTTTGCAAGGTGGATATCATTACATCAACATCACATAATAGTGGGGATACATCCAATACATGCAATGTCACAAGAATACAACAATACATCATATACAAGATCAACATCCGACTACGGATGAAACATAAACAGAAACTCAAACAATATCCACCCTGCTAGCCCAGGCTGCCGACCTGGAACCTATCCCCTGATCGAAGAAGCAGAAGAAGAACTCAACGCAAGCAAGCATCGCTCTCGCGTCATGATCATCGCATAACCTGTACCTGCAACTGTTGGTGTAGTAATCTGTGAGCCACAGGACTCAGCAATCCCATTACCATGGGTATCAAGACTAGCAAAGCTTAATGGGTAAGGAAGGGGTAAAGTGGTGAGGTTGCAGCAGCGACTAAGCATATATGGTGGCTAACATACGCAAATGAGAGCGAGAAGAGAAAACAAAGGAACGGTCGTCAACTAGTAATGATCAAGAAGTGATCCTGAACTCCTACTTACGTCAGACATAACCCAGGAACCGTGTTCTCCTCTCGATCAACCCGAAAAGAGACACTCACGAGTTACGCATTACGGTTGGTGTATTTTAGAAGAGTTTACTTCAAGTTTACTACAACCGGATATTAACAAATTCCCATCTCGCCACATAACATGGCACGGCTCTCGAAAGTTTATACCTGCAGGGTGTCCCAACTTAGCCCATGATAAGCTCTCGCGATCAATGAAGGATATTCCTTCTCCCAGGAAGACCCGATCAGTCTCGGAATCCGGCTACAAGACATTTCGACAAGAATAAAACAAGACCAGCAAAGCCGCCCGAATGTGCCGACAAATCCCGATAGGAGCTGCACATATCTCGTTCTCGGGCACACCGGATGAGCAAGACGACGGGTTGGCATAGACCCTGGTTGCCCGTGGGGCCGGACATCGCTTCGGTTTGGACCAGCACTCAGAGGAGAAGCGGCCGGGGGCTAAATAAAGATGACCCTCGGGCTCTGGAAACCCAAGGGAAAAAGGCATAGATGAGGAAAATGGTAAAACCAATGTTGGGCCTTGCTGGAGGAGTCTTATTCAAAGAGAACTGTCAAGGGGGTCCCATAAATCACCCGACCGCGTTAGGGACGCAAAATCCGGGAACATAACACCGATATGACGGAAACTACGGCGACAAGAGTGGAACAAAACACCAGGCATAAGGCCGAGCCTTCCACCCTTTACCAAGTATATAGATGCATTAATTAAATAAGATATATTGTGATATCCCAACAAGTAAACATGTTCCAACAAGGAACAACATCTCCATGTTCCAACAAGGAACAAACTTCATCTGCACCTGCAACTAACAACGCTATAAGAGGGGCTGAGCAAAGCGGTAACATAGCCAAACAACGGTTTGCTAGGAAGGGTGCAAAAGGTTAGAGGTCATGGCAATTTGGGATGCTTGAGCAGCAAGTGATAGGTAGCGCAGCATAGCGATAGAACGAAGCAACTAGCATAGCAATGATAGTAGTGAGATCCAAGGTGATGGTCATCTTGCCTGAAATCCCGCAAGGAAGAAGAACAAGTCCATGAAGAAGACGAAGCCACGAAGACGAACCAAGCGGAGACGAACGAATCCTCACGATCGCAACGAAACAGGAACTAACAAGAAGAAGCACACAACATAGTAAACACTCCACACATGAACAAGGCATGCTGCACAACAGGCATGATGCATGACAAAGCTAGATGAGGCTACTCATGTCAAGAGATGATGCAATACAAGAACAACACATCAAGACAAGATTAAATGAGGCCGGAAACAACATAGAACAATTCCGGTAAGTCCTCATATGCAAATTTCGAAATTGGTCCAGAACTGAATAAACCTTATGTTCAAGTTGTTAAACAGCAAGTTAAAATGCACCACGATGATCTACACGAAAATCTAGTCAAGTTACATATAAAGTTCATTAGATTCGGAGCTACGGCCTAGAAGATATGAGCAAAACAAGATAAGCATGGCATTGATGCAAAATGCATACAAACATCAAGAAAACACATCAAAACATGGATGCAACATGATAATATGAAGCTACATGCAAAATCAAGCAAGTTTCATATAGAGCACACTCAAAACGGAGCAACGGTTCAACACATACACCCTATACAAGTCATGACAACAATCTGTCCAAAACAGCAACTAGGCATATTGCAAGCATCAAAACAACATGCTACAGTACCAAAATATGAAAACAAAAGGCATGGCCATGATTTACAGGTAAAGCATGACAAAACATGAACACTGAACTATCTCCAGAAATCACTAGCACATGTTCAAACACACATGGCAAGATTGCAAATAATAACAGTTTCAGACTTATCAGGAAATAACATCGGGTTGCAATATTTAGAGCTATCAAACAACATGTTACAGGAACTTATCATGGCAAAAAAAGGCATGGCATGAATCTACTAATTTCATAGAACAAAAGTCCTTTACTGACAATGAGCCAAAAAGTATCAGAAAATATGATGGCACCCATGTAAACATAGCAAGTTATATTACAGATTCATGCATGGCAGGAACAACAATAAGTAGGCATGTTGGTGAGCTTGAACCACTCACCACAGAGCAATACATGGCATGGCAGGGGAACTCACAGTACGAAGACATGGCATAGAAGCTATACACGGCAAGAACAACATCATAGCATACACGGATCAACTACAACAACCTTGGCAAAATTGAATAACATGTAAACAACCTGCCAGGAAACATTTTATAGCAAAAGTAGAGCTTGATTGACTCAAGCTATGGCACTCTATAATTGCAAACAAGGGCATGGATGGATAGATAATAACCATATGCTCAAAACATCCTTACTGAAGTATCTCAAAATAAGCATGGATCTCTCGGTAGCATCAAGTTTACATGGCATACAAATATCAGCAGAACAGGGGCTGAAATCAGCAACATCATGAAGCCTAGTTTGCATGCTTGTGCTAGTCACCACAGAGATCAAAAAAATACATGGCATACACCACTGTAAAGATGGCATGGCATATTACAAAACACATGTAGGACTCAAGTTCATAGGATGCACACATCAATCATGGCAAAAATGACAAAAGTGCATGTTCTGATAAGAATCTGAAACTAACATCACATAGCCCTCTTCCAACAGCATTTCGGGCATCAAGATGAGCTCAAATGTAAATGATGCAATGATATGAAATGATGTACTCGTCGAGTCGAACAATTTGACATATTACACGCATGAAACGGAGCAATATGCAGAGAGTTATGGCATGATGAATATGGCATGATAATGTTGAAATAACTCGGGACTTAGAGGAAAAATCACCTCCCAGATCTGGATCTAGGGTTCTTCGTGGGCACGCGAACCGAGGCGGACGGAGTTCACCGGAGAACACGCCGGAGAGGGAGAGGATGGCGGCCGGAGGGAGGAGCGCGACGCCGGTCGTCGGAGGCGGGCGCGTCGGCACAAGGCGGCGGCGTCGCCGGTGCGGAGGTGGAGGCGCTTGGTCTCGGCGGAGCCAGCGGGCGGCGGGCGAAGTCCGGCTGGGCGGCGGGAGCGCTGACGCCGGGCGGCGGCGGGCGGGCGGCGACGCGGGCGGGTGGAGCTGCTGGCTGGCGGCAGCCGAGCGGCCGCGGCGCCTGGCGGCGGCGGCGGCCGGTCGGACTCTGCAAGGCCCTTGATGGGCTCAGGCGGGCCGCGGTGGCATGGGCGGGAACGGCGACGCAGGACACTGTGGCGGGCTGCGGTTGGCTGAGGGGGCGGCAGCGGACATGTCCGGCCCAGATCGGGCATGTCCGGCAGGCGAGAGGAGCGGGGCTAGGGTTTCGTCTGCGAATTCATCCGCAAATTTCGGGGAAGGGGCTAGTTTTATAGGTAGAGGGAGCTAGGAGAGTCCAAATGGAGCACGGTTTTCGCCCACACGATCGTGATCGAACGATCGAGAGCATGGAGGGGAGTTTGCTGGGTTTTGGAACACTTTGGAAGGGGTGTTGGGCTGCAACACAAAGAGGGCTTTCACGGTTACCCGGTTAACCGATGGGGTATCAAACGACCTCCAAATGACCCGAAACTTGACAGGCGGTCTACCGGTGCTATACCAAGGCCGCTTGACAAACCGCCAGGACACTTTAAACTTGTTGTATGCAGAAACAGGTTGAATAAAGTATGATTATAAATCACCGGTGTTCATTAACCCGGCCTGGCTTTTGACTATAAGTCGCCAGTATGATGATAAATTATCCAGTGTTTATTAAACTGGCCTGGCTTTAAGACAATAAGTCGCGAGTATATGATGAGAAATTATCCGGTGTTTATTAAACCGGACTGGCTTTAAGACAATAAGTTGCCAGTATATGATGAGAAATTATCCGGTGTTTGCTAAACCGGCCTGGCTTTTGACTATAAGTCGCTAGTATATATTTGGATTGCGCCATTGGAATCATGTGCTTATAAATCATTGGGTTATATTATTCAAATAGCCAAACTTGGCTGAATTTTCATTATGATATTGAATGAATAAGGTTTTCATACCGGATTATATTATCTTGAATAGCCAACATGGTTGGATTTTTATTATGGTTATTAATAACCGGTATTATGATTAAGGTTTTCAAAGTCTCTTTAGCGCAATGGCTATTATATTATCAATGGATATGATTTTTCCTACAATTGAAATAAATAGCCCCGAGTCGCTGCAGGCTTACGACCCGGCACTTGGGGGCTACATTATTTAAGTTGAGATTACATCAAATACACAAGTCTCATGTCGCTGCAGGCATGCACCATGACACTTGGGGGCTAATGCAAAGTCATTGTTTGCTCGCCTTATTGAAGACCCGACTCATCACATCGTAATGAGCCGGCCCTTGGGGGCTACCAATTGCTCCTATCAATAATTCAAGGTACAAAGCTTTTTATCCATTATATTGAAGGGTCCACTGCTCAGTTGGTAAAGCACAAAGCCCTTAACCTTGTGGACGTGGATTCAAGCCCCGTGATGGGGGTTAGATCATATGATGTTATTTTCATTGAAGTATATATCAAGTCCCAGCTCAATATTATTTTACTGAGCCGGCCCTTGGGGGCTACACCGTTGCTGTGCAAAGTTTACATGATTATATTTACAAAGTCCCTGCTCATTATTGCATAATGACCCGGCCCTTGGGGACTACACTGATTGAAGTTTTTATGAGCATTAGGCAATTACAAGTCCCAGGTTGCTGCAACCATAACAACCCGACACTTGGGGGCTACATATGTGGAATACTCAGTTCTGACTTGTGATTGAGATGAACAACCTGGATTTCTTCAAGCTTGTGACATTCGTATTGAAGCAAATCTTAAGCTGATACTATGTTACCTTCTTAAGATTTGAGGGCTACAAGTGATAGGCATATAAGAGGTATATTTTCAAAAGCTGATGTTAACAAACTGTTATGATCAGGTGCTAGCAATATTTGTAAACCACTAAAGTTCTACATTCTTAAACCGGCAAGTTCTACATCCTTAAACCGGCTGAAGATCAGATGAGTATTTCAAAGACCAATATTTTTGTTAAGCATTGGGAGCTTAGTCAAAGAAGTTATTCTTCACAATATTTCTCTGTGACAAACCAATGTCAGCAAATTGATTATGAAGCTGGCCTAATGACCCGGATTTTCTAGAAGGAAATGACAAGGATTTAAAGATGCTCAGGATCAGTTTAACATGGATAAATCCAAATTAAACTAGGGGCTAATGTCGGGGATATACCCCGCGGTATGAGCCGGGTGGAGTTGTAAACCGGCTGGGACTTGGTAAACCGGCGGATAGTTAAGGCGGACAGTTAAGACAGATAGCTAAGATAGACGGTAAACCGGCTGGTGGTAAACCGGCTGGAGTCAAGTCAGACGGTAAACCGGCTGGTGGTAAACCGACAGGAGTCAAGTCAGATGATAACCCGGCAGGTGTTAAGTCAGTTCTTAAACAGGAAGGAAGTCATAAACCGGCATACCATCTTAAACCGGCAGACCATCTTAAACCGTCAGACAGTGATAGCTGGGTTGCTAGGGGTTATGAAGCCCGAGACGTTATGAAGCCCAAGATGTTAAGAAGCCCATGAAGAGAAGTCAGAATAGTTAAAGTCTTAAGTCCGAGTTGGACTCTACATGTAACCCGCCCCTTCAACTTATATAAGGAGGGGCAGGGCTCCCCAAAGAGGGAGAAGCAAGCAAGAAACAATCTCGCTAGACACAACTAGAGGAGAGCCGGTTTACGACGACTCCCTCGTGATGATAATGAGACCTAGCCACAAACATCATGTAGGGCTATTACCGGATGATGTTTCCCGGAGCCCGAAGCTGTCGAAATCCTCGTCTTGTGTTGCATTTCTCGATTCCGCTCAACCCCTCTCAAGCTACCACATAGATGTGTTAGCCTCACGACTAAGTCCTCACACTAGGACATCTGACGTGTTAATTCCACGACAAGTTCCGAGGAGGCCAGGGGCGCGCCCCTGGCTTGTGGGCCCATCGAGGGTCCTCTAACCCTAGTTCCACCTCTATATATTCTCACATATTCCCCAAATATCAGAAGTGTCCACAAAAATACTTTTCCGTCGCTGCAAGCCTCTGTTCCCGTGAGATCCCATCTTGGGGCCTTTTCCAGCGATCTGCCAGAGGGGGATTCGATCACGGAGGGCCTCTACATCAACCTTGTTGCCCAATCGATGATGTGCGAGTAGTTTACCACAGACCTACGGGTCCATAGCTAGTAGCTAGATGGCTTCTTCTCTCTCTTTGATCTTCAATACAAAGTTCTCCTCGATGTTCTTGGAGTTCTATCTGATGTAATCTTCTTTTGCGGTGTGTTTGTTGAGATCCGATGAATTCTGGATTTATGATTAAATTATCTATGAATATTATTTGAGTCTTCTCTGAATTATTATATGCATGATTTGATAGCTTTGTATTTCTCTCCAATCTATCGATTTGGTTTGGCCAACTAGATTGGTTTTTCTTGCAATGGGAGAGGTGCTTTGTGATGGGTTCAATCTTGCGGTGTGCTCACCTAGTCGCATAGTAGGGTAGCGAGGCATGTATTGTATTGTTGCCATTAAGGGTAAAAAGATGGTGTTTATTTCATATTTCTTGAGTTTATCCCTCTACATCATGTCATCCTGCTTAATGCGTTACCCTCTTCTTCTAAATATAATACTCTAGATGCAGGCAGGAGTCGGTCAATGTGTGGAGTAATAGTAGTAGATGCAGAATCGTTTCGGTCTACTTGTCATGGATGTGATGCCTATATTCATAATCATTGCCTCAGATATCGTCATAACTATGCGCTTTTATATCAATTGCTCAACAGTAATTTGTTCACCCACAATATGCTTTATTCAAGAGAGAAGCCTCTAGTGAAACCAATGCCCCGGGTCTATTTTCCATCATATATTTTCAGATCTATAAAACCCAAAAACATACAAATACCTCGCTGATTTTATTTACTTTTATTTGTTTTAAATCTATCTCTATTATATCTCACTCTTGCAAGTGACCGTATAGGGATTGACAACCCCTTTTTCACATTGAGTGCAAGTGTTTGTTAGTTTGTGCAGGTGCATATATTGGATACATGCTTGTGCCTCCTATTGGATTGATACCTTGGTTCTTAACTGAGGGACATACTTATCTCTACTTTGCTGCATCACCATTTCCTCTTCAAGGGAAAAATCAACGCAAGCTCGAGAAGTAGAAAATGACAAGTGAATAAACACTCATCTTGAGAATGAAATACCTAGCATGGAAAATATTGGCCACCCCTTGCCGCTTCATGAGCAGTACGGGCACACAAAATGGAAATTCATTTTGAAAACTAGAGTTGGCACATGCAAATTGATGTCTACTACGCAACTTTATTCCTGTAGACTCGTGTTGGGCCTCCAAGCGCAGAGTTTTGTAGGATAGTAGCAATTTTCCCTCAAGTGTATGACTAAGGTTTGTCAATCCGTGGGAGGTGTAGGATGAAGACGGTCTCTCTCAAACAACCCTGCAACCAAATACAAGAAATCTCTTGTGTCCCCAACACACCTAATACAATGGCAAATTGTATAGGTGCACTAGTTCGGCAAAGAGATGGTGATAAAAGTGTAATATGGATGGTAGAAATATATTTTTATAACCTGAATAAATAAAAACAGAAAGGTAGCAAATAGTAAATGGCACAAAAAGGTATTGCAATGCTTAAAAATGAGGCCTAGGGTCCATACTTTCGCTAGTGCAATCTCTCAACAATGCTAATATAATTGGATCATATGACTATCCCTCAACGTGCAACGAGAATCACTCCAAAGTTCCTATCTATCAGAGAACATAAGAATAAATTGTTTGTAGGGTACGAAACCACCTCAAAGCTATTCTTTCCGTTTGATCTATTCAAGAGTTTGTACTAAAATAACACAAAGCTATTCTTTCTATTCGATCTATCCTAGAGTTCGTACTAATATAACACCAAAGCAAATTCATATTCATAATACTCAATCCTACACAAAGAACTTCAAAGAGTGCCCCAAGATTTCTACCGAAAGAACAAAGACAAGAACGTGCATCAACCCCTATCCATAGATTACCCAAATGTCACCTCGGGAATCCGCGAATTGAGTGCCAAAACATATATCAAGTGAATCAATACGATACCCCATTGTCAACACGAGTATTCAATTGCAAGACATATATCAAGTGTTCTCAAATCCATAAAAGTATTCAACCCGATAACAACGAAATCTCAAAGGGGAAAACTCAATTCATCACAACAAGATAGAGAGGGGAAAACACTGTATGATCCGATTATATTAACAAAGCCCGCGATACATCAAGATCGTGACATCTCAAGAACACGAGAGAGAGAGAGAGAGAGAGAGAGAGAGAGAGATTAAACACATAGCTACGGGTACAAACCTTCAGCCCCGAGGGTGGACTACTCCCTCCTCATCATGGTGGCCGCCGGGATGATGAAGGTGGCCACCGAAGATGATTCCCCCCTCCGGCAGGGTGTCAGAAAGGGTCTAGATTGGTTTTCGGTGGCTACAGAGGCCTGCAGCGGCAGGACTTCTAATCTAGATTCACTCAGAATGGTTTTGGAATATTTGGGTATTTATAGGGCAAAGAGGGGGTGCGGGAGACCACCGAGGTGGGAACAACCCACCTGGGCACGCCTGGGCCCCCAGGTGCGTCCTGGTGGGTTGTGCCCCCCTCGGGGCACCCCCCCCAGGTGCTACTCTGGACCATCCTGGGTGTTCTATTCCATAAACAATCTCCAAAAAGTTTCGCGGTGTTTGGATTCTGTTTGATATTGATTTCCTGCGATGTAAAAAACAAGCAAAAAACACCAACTGGCACTGGGTCAATAGGTTAGTCCCAAAAATTGATATAAAGTTTCTATAAAATGATTGTAAAACATCCAAGAATGATAAAATAATAGCATGAATACTTCATAAATTATAGATACGTTGGAGACGTATCACAAATTTACTTGGAACGGCATGGAAATACCGCATATAGGTAGGTATGGTGGACTCATATGGCACAACTTTGGGTTTTAGGAGTTGGATGCACAAGCAGCATTCCCGCTTAGTACAAATGAAGGCTAGCAAATAGATTGATAAGAAACCAACCAAAAAAGGAAAACGGTCATAAACACGCATTAAACATAACTAACACTAAATAATGCACCATAAGTAGGATATAACTTCGTTGCATAACTATTGACTTCTCGTGCTTGCATAAGGAATCACAAGCCTTAACACCAATATCCCTACTAAAGCACAATTACTCACCAACATGACACACATATTATTATCTCCATATCGCAAAACTATTGCAAGGAATCAAACATATCATATCCAATGATCTACATGAAAGTTTTTATTATACCCTTCTTGAATATCCATCACTTTGGGACCAATATCATAGCTTATGCAAATTTTCATCACTATTATCAACTCTCAAAATAATATAAGCGAAGCATGAGAGTGTTTGACAAACTACTCCAAAAAGATATAAATGAAGATCAAATGAGTAGTTAAGTAAATAGGTAGCTATGTGAGGAATCTATCTTATTTAAAAACTTACAGATCTAAGTATTTTATTAAAAATCAAGCAAAACAAAATAAAATGACATTCCAAGAATAGCAAAACTCATGTGAAGAAGCAAAAACTTAGGCTCAACCGTACTAACCGATAATTGTTGATGAAGAAAGGTGGGATGGCTACCCAGGCATCCCCAAGCTTAGATGCTTGAGACTTCTTGGAATATTATCTTGTGATGCCTTGGGCATCCCCAAGCTTGAACTTTTGTGTCTCCTTAATTCCTTTTATTTCACGGTTTCCCTAAATTTCGAAAACTTCATCCACACAAAACTCAACAAGAACTCGTGAGATAAGTTAGTATAAATAAATACATAACCTTATTATTATCTACTGTAACAAATCACTAATAATATAGTTTAACATTGCATACTAAATGCCTCTGCATATTTAATACTCCTGTCCTCATATAGAATCATTAAACAAGCAAACATATGCAAACAATGCAAACATAACAACAATCTGTCTAAACAGGATAGTCTGTAAAGGATGAAGAAGGATCCATACTTATTTAACTCAAAAAAGATCTGAAAATTTAGCACACAATATAAATTTTATCATAGCTTATTATGTCAAAATTTCAACATTTTATCACATTCTGAATTTTCTTGAGAATTCACGCAATAATGGAAAACTTTCTGTTTAGAAACAGCAACTCATATACTTGCAAACTAAGCATGGTGAAGGCTATCATTGACACATTTATTGAAATAAAAGACAAAACATTATTCTAAATAATAGCAAGCAAATCCAAATAAAATAAAATGACGCTCCAAGCAAAACACATATCATGTGATGAACAAAAATATAGCTCCAAGTGAGGTTACCGATAATGTTGAAGGCGAAAGAGGGGACGCCATCCGGGGCATCCCCAAGCTTAGTTGCTTGGATCTTCCTTGAATGTTACCTTGGGGTGCCTCAGGCATCCCCAATCTTAGGGTCTTGTCACTCCTATCCTCCTCATATCGTCATCTCGCCCAAAACTTGAAAACTTCAATCACACAAAACTTAATGGAACTTCGTGAGATAAGTTAGTATGATAAAGAGCAAACCATTCACTTGGGTATTGTCAAAGGCAAGATTAATAATTGTTTCCACATAATTCCTACTGTACCTTATCATTTCCACAATTTATATCACTAAATATAAGCTATGGAAACACTAAAACAAGCAAAGTATGCATTGAAAACAGAATCTGTAAAAAACAGAATAACATTTAATGATCTGAACAATGACCATAGTTTTGTAAATCCAAAAATTCAGAAAAATTAGAACAACATAGAAAAAATATATATATATATCATCTTTAAAAAAATTCATAGCAAAACCACATTTCTGTGAATTTACAGAATTCTAGAACTAGGCACAAAAGTTTCTGTTTTTGCACAGAATCAAATCAACTATCATCCACACTATCACGAAGGCTTTACTTGGCACTGTATTGAAACAAAAGATATAAAACATGATTAATACAGTAGATTAATCATTTGAACACACAAAAACAGTAGGTAGAAATATTGGGTTGTCCCCCAACAAGTGCTTTTCTTTAATGCCTTTTTAGCTAGGCATGATGATTTCAATGATGCTCGCATAAGAGATAAGAATTGAAACATGAAAAGGAGCATAATGAATCACATGGAAAGCACATTTAAGCCTAACCCACTTCCTATGCATAGGGGTTTTGTGAGCAAACAATTTATGGGAACAAGAATCAACTAGCATAGGAAAGGCAAAACAAGCATAACTTCAAAACTTTCAACACATAGAGAGCAAACATGATATGATTGAGATATGTAGAAGCATATATGTAGAAGAACATTTAAGACTAACATACTTCCTATGCATAGGGATTTTGTGAGCAAACAAATTATGGGAGCAATAATCAACTAGCATAGGAAGGTAAAACAAGCATGACATGAAAACTTTCAACATAAAGAGAGGAAACTTCATATTATTGAGATATGTAAAAGCATATGTCCCTCTCTCATAATAATTTTCAGTAACATCATGAATGAATTCAAAAATATAGCTGTCACATAAAGCATTCTTTTCATGATTCATAAGCATAGAAATTTTATTACTCTCCACATAAGCAAATTTCTTCTCATTCATGGTAGTAAACTCAAAAAAATAACTATCATGTGATACTTGATTGGCATAATCAAATTGAACATTAAAATCATGATGACAAGTTTCATGGTTATCATTATTATTTATGGCATACATGTCATCACAATAATCATCATAGATAGCAACTTTGTTATCATAGTTACTTGAAACCTCTTCCGAGATAGTGGAATACATCATTAAATAAAGTCATGACCTCTCCAAATCCACTTTCATAGTTATTATAATAAGATTCCACACCCTCCAAAATAGTGGGATCATTAGAACCTAGAGTTGACACTCTTCCAAACCCACTTTCATAAATATTGCAATCATCATAAATAGGAGGCATGCTTTCATCATAATAAATTTTCTCGCAAAACTTGGGGTGCTAAAAATATCATCTTCATCAAACATAGAATCCCCATGCTTTTGGATTTGCATATCACTAACTTCATGGATATTCAAAGAATTCATACTAGCAACATTGTAATCATGCTTGTCATTCATGGATTTTATGCCAAATATTTTATTGAATTCTTCTTCTATCAATTGAGCACAATTTTCGGATCCATCATTTTCAAGAAAGACATGGTAAAGACGAATAATATGAGGCCACCTCAATTCCATTTTTTTGTTGTTTTCTTTTATAAACCAAACTAGGGATAAAACAAGAAGCTAAAAGATTCAATTGCAAGATCTAAAGATATACCTGAAGGAAATATGCCCTAGAGGCAATAATAAAGTTGTTATTTTATATTTCCTTATTCATGATAAAGGTTTATGTAGCGACCTGACCCAATATCGGTCAAGTCTCTGTGTCTGTACCATCCCAAGATCATGCTGGCACTCACAGTACATTGATGAAATAATCAAAGTTCAATCACACCTGAATTTATTACACGATTCTCATATCGAGTCTTTATTACAATAGAATAAATTCGGCCGAAGGCCAACTCATGAGAAATAAACTAAGTAAAGCTGCGGAAGCGTAGAAGAATAGCGAGTCCATCCGACTCCAAAGGGCAATCGCCAAGCGCGGAGCGTAGCCTCACTCCTGATCGGAATACTCCTCTGCAACATAAGACGTTGCAGCCGTGTAGGTCAGCATTTTGAATATGCTGGCAAGTCATGAAGAGAATAACAATAATAAAATTACTAACACTATATGCAATTTGGCTGTGGGGCTCTAAGTTTCATTGTTTTGCGAAAAGCCAGTTTTTCCCTACTACAGTGGACTTGTTTGCAAATACTACAAAATTGTTGATAATTATTGAGATGGTTCCACCAACCAATGTCTCATTCCCAAATTATTAAGTCATAACCCCTCAATTAATTTATTAATTTTAGTGTTGAGATTTCCGAATACTTCCAAGTTCCAGAGGCTCAAATTGTCCGTAACCGGGGACACGGCTAATCGATTAGATTTTTTCTCTGCAGAGGTTTGCGCACTTTACCCGCAAGAATCGTTCCCTCCTTTTAAGTCTTCGCACTATATGGTGTTTGAAGACGGGACGTACGAAACAGGGTCTTTCGAAGAGTTCTTCTGGCCACTGCCGGTACCCATCCAATCCTACCGTTCTTCTACATCTCGTAGTACCGTCCGGCCAGAGTCACAACTAGGGTTGACCCAGCCAGAGCCCATAATGGCTTGCGGCTGCACAGGTAAGCTTCCGGTCAATGGGATATCCATCCGTCTCTTCGTGGCTGGGTGAAGCTTTCGGCAAGATGTCATGGCACTTCTCCATGCATCCCGCCAACCACCTTTGGGTTCTCCAGGTGCCCGTCAACCGTCCTCCACCCAAAGAGTGAATTCAAGTCCATCTTGAGCTTGAAGTTCATGGGGTTGTCATCATCTTGACTCTCACATCTCCCTTATGAATTCACTCAACCAACCCGTCTCTGAGCATAGCAAAATAAACTACTTCGTCCCGGGTCATGGTAACATGGGGAATTGGTTCATCCTACCTCATGATACTACTCAAGAACATAACTTCAAAATTTCACCTACTGCATGCATGGTGGGGAGGTATAATTCTAATGCAATAAAATCATAGGTATTGTAAAGAAACATGATCAATGACTTGCCTTCTTGACGATCTTCGTAAGCTAGGGACTCGTGGTAGCAAGCTTCAGCACTCGGAAATTCTACCGAGGCAAACAATAATCACAATAAGCATATAGCATAAGATCACTTAACATAATAGCAAGCTAACACAACACACAAAGCAATCGAATCAAAACCCAAAGGAAAACTCAAGAAATCCAACTCAAAGTTTTCCCATATGCAACAACAATCAAGAAATAGTTTTTGCACTACAAAATTTTCTTAACAGAACCTAAGTGTGGGTTTATGCTACCTAACAGAAAAGAATTCATCAAGCAACTAGGAGCAAAAGAATCACCTTAAAATCTATTATAAAACTCCTATTAGGCCTAAAGCAAATTCTAGTAGGAAAAATAAAATAGAAGTTTTATTTATTATAAATAAAAGTTCATGCTCTAAAGTTACAGAAACTAACCTAGAATAATCTATTACATAGGAAAAATAAATTATTTGCTAATTAAAACAATAGGAAAACAGTAGCTAGTTAAAGAATTAAGAATAACATGATTCTGATTAAAACTAATTTTTATTAATCCTAAAATGCCCAAATAAATTCCTACGGTTAGGCAAGGTCAAAACAAAGTTGTGACAAAAGAATCATTTAAAAATAATATTCCTAACTCATTTTATAGCAGAATTACTATTCTGTCTAAATCTAAAATAAAGCAATTCTAAATAAGTTTAACATGGCAAATTATATTTTCTACAGAAACTATAAGAAATTTTCAAACCAACAAAAAAAGAATCACTTAAAAATATTAAGTAGATTAAAAGATATGAATTTTTCAAATCTGAAACTATTCTGTTAAAACAGAAAACGAAAAATAAAGAAAAACGGGCTAATGGGCCTATATAACGCTTCGGCGTAATATAACTAAACTACGCCCTAGTATTTAAACCGAATCGGCCGGTTTAATAAAAAACCTAACTAACCGATCTAAACCGGAAATAAACCGGTTCACTAAAAACTAACCTAATAAAACCATACCCCTTCGGGGATCTAATCCTAAGCGCTCGTTCTAGATCGGACGGCGACGGGGACTCCGGCGACTCACCGAGGCGGCGACGGCGACGGCGGCTCGGGCGACGATGGTTCCGGCGACTCCGGTGGTCGGGGCGTCGGCGGGGACCTCTGGCGAGTGCGGCGTGGCGAGGGGAGTCCGGGGGTGGGGTCGATGGAGCTCGGGGTGGTGTGAGGGGTTCGGGACGGAGTTAATGGCGGCGGCGGCGCTCTCAGGCTCCGGCGGGGTTTTGCGGCGCGGGGAGGGCGTCGGGTGAGGGGGCGAGGGGGGGAACGGGGTCGAGGGGGGATTTATATAGAGGGGGCCCCGACTTAGAGAAGGGGCGATCGGGGCGAGGAGATCGCGGCGGATCCCGGATCCTGCGGGATCCGGCGAGCGGCGGCGCGGGCGGCTGGCGTGGGCGAGGGGAAGAAGGAGGGGTGGGGGCCGCCTGTCGGGGAGAGAGGGGAGCGGCGCGTCGGGTCGGTCGGCCGAGGCGAAACCGATTCGGGCGAGGGGCTGGGTCGGCCGTCGGTGGCGCACTGGCTGGGGCCGCTGGGTGTTGGCTGGGCAGTTGGCTGGCTGGCGGCGCCACCGGCTTTTCTTTTTCCATTTTTTTGAAATAAAAAGAGAAAATATATATATAATATAAATATTTTATATAGGACATATATGTATCAAAATGATCAGGGGAATATTCCCTATCATTTGAACATTTTTCCAGGGGCAAAATCCAAACTTTATAAAAAATCATTTTTCTAAAATTCAAATAAAATTCAAATTTGAATTCAAACTTTTTGGCAATGTTTTTCCTCTGATATTTTTCGAGTGTCATGTTTACTCCTCTCGTACTTTTTCTCAAGTATTTATCAGGCATAGTTTTTGCAATGATATCCACTTGCCAAAATTTGAATTCAAATGCCAACAACTCCAAAACTTCTGAAACTTCAAATGCCACTCAAATTCAAACAGAATGCATAGATGCTTAGCTATAATTGTAAAACATTCCAAATAGGAAATTTGGGATGTTACAAACCTACCCACCTTAAGATGAATCTCGCCCTCGAGATTCGGGTTGGCTAGCAAATAGGTGCGGGTGGTCTCGAAGAAGGTCTTCTTCTCGCTCCCAGGTGGCTTCCTCTTCGGAGTGGTGACTCCACAGCACCTTGCAAAACTTGATGATCTTGCTGCGGGTGACTCTGTTCGCAGTCTCGAGAATTCGGACGGGTTTCTCCTTATAAGTCAGATCACTGTCGAGCTGTATGGCCTCTAGGGGCACTGTGTCTCTCAACGGAATATCGGCCATGTCGGCATGACACTTCTTCAGCTGAGAAACATGGAAGACATCATGAACTCCGGACAATCCTTCCGCAATTTCAACTTGTAAGCAACTTCTCCACGACGTTCGAGGATTTTGTAGGGCCAATGAATCGGGTGCTAACTTTCCTTTGACACCAAACCTCTTGATTCCACGAAGCGGGGACACACGAAGATATGCTCGGTCTCCCGCTTCAGACGTTACTTCCTTGCGTTTACTGTCGGCATAACTCTTCTGCCTCGACTGAGCTATCTTGAGTCTATCTCGAATCAGCTTGACTTTCTCTTCGGAATCTCTGATAAGGTCGGAACCGAGAAGTGTTCGATCTCCAACACCATCCCACAAACAATGGTGTTCGCACCTCCTTCCGTATAGAGCTTGAAAGGGCCATCTTGAGATCGGTGCGATAACTGTTGTTGTATGAGAACTCTGCGTATGGCAAATTATCATCCCAGCTAGACCCATAGTCTAGCACACAAGCTCTCAACATGTCCTCCGAATCTGGTTGACTCTCTCGGTCTGTCCATCATGCTGCGGATGAAAGGCAGTCTTGAACTCCAGCCTCGTACCCAAAGTTTCATGCAACTGATTCCAAAACTTTGAGGTAAATTGTGTTCCTCTATCGACACGATACTCCTCGGAACTCCATGCGGACATACGATCCTGGTCATGTATATCTTGGCCAACTTAGCACTGGTATAGGTAGTCTTCACGGAATGAAGTGAGCTACCTTGGTCAAACGATCAACCACTACCCGGATGGAATCATAACTGAAGCGGGTCTGGGTAATCCTATGATAAAATCCATTCCAAGTTTTTCCCATTTCCAATCGGGAATCGGCAATGGTTGAAGTAACCTGCTGGCTTCGATGTTCGCCTTTACTCGTTGACAAACATCTCATCTTGCTACGTACTCGGCAATATCCTTCTTCATACGACCACGAAACTTTCCTTCAAATCCGGTACATCTTGGTGTTACCGGGTGAATCAAGTACGGTGAATCATGAGCCTCTGAAGAATTAGCTTCTGATTTCGGGATTATTGGGCACATAAATCGATCCTCGAACCATATAGCTCAGTATTCATCCACGAAACCCTTTAGCTTTTCCTTCATTCATCTTTTCTTTATCTCATCAATTTCCTTGTCCGACTTACGGCTTCACGAATCCTTTCGGCCAAAGTGGACTGAACTTCAGAGTTGCAACAAATCCTCTCGGAACTATCTCCGATCGGAGATCTCGAGGTCATCGACTAACTCCTGGGTAATCCTCCTGCTATAAGAGTATTCACATAACTCTTACGGCTCAAAGCATCTGCTACAACATTAGCTTTTCACGGGTGATAATGCAGTCTCATGTCATAGTCCTTGATTAACTCTAGCAATCTCCTCTGCACGAGGTTCAACTCTTCTGCGTGAAAATTTACTTCAAGCTCTTATGATCGTGTAAACATCACAGCGGTTTCCGATGAGGAAATGTCTCCAGTCTTAAGTGCATGCACTCTGACTGCTAACTCCAAATCATGTGTGGCATAATTCATCTCGTGAGGTCGTAGCTGTGCGGAGGTATAAGCTACAACTTTTCCTTCCTGCATGAGTACTCCTCCGAGTCCACGACGAGAAGCGTCACAATATACCGTAATCCTTTTGTATGTCCGCAAAATCAGCTTTGGGGCTGTGACCAAACGTTTCTTCAATTCCTGAAAACTGGCTTCACAATCCTCGGTCCAAATGTACTTGGCCTCCTTCTTCAACAGCTCAGTCATGGGCTTGGCAATCTTCGAAGTTCTCAATAAACCTCCGATAATATCCTGCGAGTCCGAGAAAACTGCGGATCTCCTTGGTGAGGTGGGTGATCGCCAATCGGTGGTGATTCAACCTTGGCGGGTTCAACTGCTATTCCTTCTCCTGAAATAACATGTCCGAGGAATCCGACTTCCTTCAGCCAAAATTCACATTCTTGAACTTGGCATACAACCGATGTTCTTGAAGTTTCTCGAACTAGGCGCAAATGTTCCTTATGCTCTTCCTCGCTCTTGGAGAATATCAAGTATATCATCGATGAACACCACGACAAACTTGTCCAGATATTCCATGAATACCTTGTTCATCAAATTCATGAAGTATCAGGAGCATTAGTCAATCAAATGACATGACGGTGTACTCATATAAACCATACCTGGTGGTGAATGCTGTTTTGGGTATATCCTTTTCACGGATCTTCAACTGATGATACCCTGATCGAAGATCGATCTTGGAGAATACCTTGGCTCCAACTAGCTGATCAAATAGATCATTAATCATTGGCAGAGGGTACTTGTTCTTGATGGTCACATCGTTTAGCGAACGATAATCCACAACCATTCTCAAGGTTCCATCCTTCTTCTCTACCAAAAGAACTGGGGCTCCCCAAGGTGATGAGCTTGGCCGAATATATCCCTTCTCCAATAACTCATTAATTTGATTCTTGATCTCTTTCAAATCGTTCGGTGGCATCCGATAGGGTCTCTTGGATATCGGGGCTGTGCCGGGCAATAACTCAATCAGAAATTCAATGTCTCTGTCCGGTGGCATTCCTGGTAATTCCTCTAGAAACACATCGGGAAAATCTTGCACTACTCGCACTTCCTCCTGAACAACTCCCGTGAGGGAATTCACCTGATTCTTCATCCGCTCGTCTGGATACATACTTGATCCTCTTCGCTCCGGGGTGGTGAGCAGAATCGACTTCGGGCACAATCTATGTTTCCTTCAAACTTCGTCAACCAATCCATGCCTAGGATTACATCCAAAGTCTGGGTTTCCAATACTATGAGGTCTGCGGAAATTTATGGTTTCCGATGTTGAGGTTGCATGACAGCCTAAACCTGCCATCATTTCTCCTCTGCGGCCGACGCGAAGGGGACTTCTAAGGGTTTTAGTGGGCAACCCGTACTTTTCCACAACTACCCTTGATATGAATGAATCGTTGCACGTAATCGAAGAGTACCAATCTGAACGTGAATTCAATAAAACTTACCAACCACGAGGTTCCGGCTGATCATAGACGTCCTCCACGTCAATGTGGATCACCTGAGCACGAGGAAAAGGATTGGGCTTCTTTGCTGAGCTTCCATTGTCGTTTCCATTCCTCTGCTTGGCCTCCGGGCAGTCGGTGGCATAGTGCCCTGTTTTCTGGCACTTGAAACAGGTGATGTGACTCAGATCCTTCGAAGCCGGGGCAGGACGATGCTGATTGCCATTGCCGTTTCCATTACCATTTCCATTGCCTGACTTGTTGTCCTGGTTGCGATTGTTCCCATTTCCTCCAAGGTTATGATGGGTATGCCCTCCTGAGTATGGGGCATAGCGAGGCTTCTGCTGAGCTCCTGAGTTGTACTTCCCCTGGCTGTACTTCCGCTTGCGGCTATCAATCTGCTGCTGCTTGCCTTCAAGTATGGTGGCCTTGTCTACCAGCTCCTGGTAGTTGGTGAAGGTAGCCACCATTAGCTGCATTCCCAGCTCGTCATTGAGTCCCTCGAGAAACTTCTCCTGTTTTGCGGCATCTGTGGCCACATCATCCGGGGCATAGCGAGCTAACTTGCTGAACTCGTCCACGTACTGCCCCACAGTACGGTTCCCCTGGCGTAAGTTGCGGAACTCACGCTTCTTCGACTCATGGCTCCGGCTGAAACATGGCGGTGCGGAAAGCTCTGCTGGAACTGATCCCACGTGATGGTGCCGATGGGATAAGTGGCGGTGTAGTTCTCCCACCAAGAAGCTGCAGGTCCATCAAGTTGATGTGCGCAAAGCGCACCTTCTCTCGCATCGGTGCATCCAACAAAGTGACTAACTCTCTTCCGACCTTGCGGAGCCAATCGTCGGCCACAATCGGCTCGGTCTGCTAGAGAACACCGCGGATTCAGCCTTAGGAATCGAGTCAAGTTGTCAACAGGGGTGGTGGCGGTGGATTGTTGTTGTTGTTGTTGTTACGATTCTAAATGAGCATCTGCATGAGGGCATTCTGCTGCTGGATCAATTGGGTGAGCTCCGGCGGAAGTTGAGACCGGGGTCACGTCTGGAGGCATCTGGTGTTTTGGAGTGGATGAGAAAATTAGAATAGAACAATGGTCTAATGAGAAATATCACTACCCATATGAATGCACAATCATAATCACACCAATCATTTATTCAATCCACTCAAACATGGTTCAAACTCGATTACAAAATATCTCACGACTAATCGAAAATAACGACCTAACTGATCGATGGAAAAAGTAAAATAACATGGTGGTCGGCTAAATGTCTTCATCTATTATCCTTGCGTCCTCTGGTGCGATGTCCTCCGGTGTGGCGTCCTCATTGCTGGCGCCTCCTCTTGCGGCTTTCTCGGTGGAACTCCTTCATAATCCTGATCATTGCTCACGAGAGGTCCGTCATCTCCACTCGGAAAAAGGTCTTCTCCCAAGTCCATCTTTTCCTCTAATGCGGCAACCTTCATATTCAGGTCGTCGACTCTCTCCATGAAGTCCGCGATTTCTTCCTCATGGTCAAGGAAGTCTGCGTGTGCCTTCTCCTCCAGTTCCAGTTCACGGAACAACAGCCTCTGTGTACCTTGAGTTCTGGCGAGTCTGGATCTCCCGTTTCCTGAGGAGACACTCCAAGTCTTGGACATACGAGAGAATGGAGTCGTCCTCTACGGTACGGATGATATCTCCATTCCTTGCTCTGCGAGAAACCATGGCGAGGTCTGATGGATCGAGCTCGGCCCTGTACTCTTCTCAGAGATGTCCGAGTGCACGATAAATCACCATGTCTCTTCCGAGGATCCAATTGAAGTCGGTAAACTCAAAGTCAATAGGCTCTGTATGTCCTCCGAAGGTCCTCCCTGGAATATGCACCTCAATCCTGTAGCGGGTATCCGTCGGAAGTGCATTGGTAGGCTTCCCGGTGATCGAGGGCAGAGCAATCTTCAGCTTCTTCACGATCTGGACCAGCTTCCTGCCAAAGGGCATCGTCTCATCTGGCTGGCAAAACTCCGGTAGCAAAACTGGGGTGAACTCGGCGGCCATCTAGAATGTTGAAAATCGGAGAGAAGTCAGAGATGAACAGGGGATAATTACGGAATGATAAGGATATAAAATAAATAGTCTCTTCCTATGGCTTTCCGATCCTAGGGGTTCGTCCCACGGTCACGCGTGTGCTCGATACCATCTCTGTAGCGACTGACCCAATATCGCCAAGTCTCGTATGTCTGCATACCATCCCAAGATCATCTTTGGCACTCACGGTACATTGATGAAATAATCAAAGTTCAATCACACCTGAATTTATTACGATTCTCATATCGAGTCTTTATTACAATAGAATAAATTGGCCAAGGCCAACTCATGAGAAATAAACTAAGTAAAGCTGCGGAGCGTAGAAGAATAGCGAGTCCATCCGACTCCAAAGGGCAATCGCTAAGCGCGGAGCGTAGCCTCACTCTGATCGAATACTCCTCGCAACATAAGGCGTTGCAGCCGTGTAGGTCAGCATTTTGAATATCTTTGGCAAGTCATGAAGAGAATAACAATAATAAAATTACTAACACTATATGCAATTTGGCTGTGGGGCTCTAAGTTTCATTGTTTTGCGAAAAGCCAGTTTTTCCCTACTACAGTGGACTTGTTTGCAAATACTACAAAATTGTTGACAATTATTGAGATGGTTCCACCAACCAATGTCTCATTCCCAAATTATTGAGTCATAACCCCTCAATTAATTTATTAATTTTAGTGTTGAGATTTCCGAATACTTCCAAGTTCCAGAGGCTCAAATTGTCCGTAACCGGGGACACGGCTAATCGATTAGATCTTTTCTCTGCAGAGGTTTGCACACTTTACCCGCAAGAATCGTTCCTCCTTTTAAGTCTTAGCACTTCATGGTGTTTGAAGGCGGGACGAGCAAACAGGTCTTCAGAAGAGTTCTTCGGCCCTTGCCGGTACCCATCCAATCCTACCGTTCTTCTACATCTCGTAGTACCGTCCGGCCGAGTCACAACTAGGGTTGACCCAGCGAGCCCATAATGGCTTGCGGCTGCAGGTAAGCTTCCGGTCAATGGGATATCCATCCGTCTCTTCGTGGCTGGGTGAAGCTTTCCGCAAGATGTCATGGCACTTCTCCATGCATCCCGGCCAACCACTTTGGGTTCTCGTGGTGCCCGTCAACAAATCCTCCACCCAGAGTGAATTCAAGTCCATCTTGAGCTTGAAGTTCATGGGGTTGTCATCATCTTGACTCTCACATCTCCTTATGAATTCACTCAACCAACCCGTCTCTGAGCATAGCAAAATAAATTACTTCGTCCCGGGTCATGGTAACATGGGGAATTGGTTCATCCTACCTCATGATACTACTCAAGAACATAACTTCAAAATTTCACCTACTGCATGCATGGTGGGGAGGTATAATTCTAATGCAATAAAATCATAGGTATTGTAAAGAAACATGATCAATGACTTGCCTTGCTGACGATCTTCGTAAGCTAGGGACTCGTGGTAGCAAGCTTCGCACTCCGGAAATTCTACCGAGGCAAACAATAATCACAATAAGCATATAGCATAAGATCACTTAACATAATAGCAAGCTAACACAACACACAAAGCAATCGAATCAAAACCCAAAGGAAAACTCGAAGAAATCCAACTCAAAGTTTTCCCATATCCAACAACAATCAAGAAATAGTTTTTGCACTACAAAATTTTTCTTAACAGAACCTAAGTGTGGGTTTATGCTACCTAACAGAAAAGAATTCATCAAGCAACTAGGAGCAAAAAGAATCACCTTAAAATCTATTATAAAACTCCTATTAGGCCTAAAGCAAATTCTAGTAGGAAAAATAAAATAGAAGTTTTATTTATTATAAATAAAAGTTCATGCTCTAAAGTTACAGAAACTAACCTAGAATAATCTATTACATAGGAAAAATAAATTATTTGCTAATTAAAACAATAGGAAAACAGTAGCTAGTTAAAGAATTAAGAATAACATGATTCTGATTAAAACTAATTTTTTATTAATCCTAAAATGCCCAAATAAATTCCTACAGTTAGGCAATGTCAAAACAAAGTTGTGACAAAAGAATCATTTAAAAATAATATTCCTAACTCATTTTATAGCATAATTACTATTCTGTCTAAATCTAAAATAAAGCAATTCTAAATAAGTTTAACATGGCAAATTATATTTTCTACAGAAACTATAAGAAATTTGCAAACCAACAAAAAAAGAATCACTTAAAAATATTAAGTAGATTAAAAGATATGAATTTTTCAAATCTGAAACTATTCTGTTAAAACAGAAAACGAAAAATAAAGAAAAACGGGCTAATGGGCCTATATAACGCTTCGGCGTAATATAGCTAAACTACGCCCTAGTATTTAAACCGAATCGGCCGGTTTAATAAAAAACCTAACTAACCGATCTAAACCGGAAATAAACCGGTTCACTAAAAACTAACCTAATAAAACCATACCCCTTCGGGGGATCTAATCCTAAGCGTTCGTTCTAGATCGGACGGCGACGGGGACTCCGGCGACTCACCGAGGCGGCGACGGCGACGGCGGCTCGGGCGACGATGGTTCCGGCGACTCTGGTGGTCGGGGGCGTCGGCGGAAACCTCCGGCGAGTGCGGCGTGGCGAGGGGAGTCCGGGGGTGGGGTCGATGGAGCTCGGGGTGGTGTGAGGAGTTCGAGACGGAGTTAATGGCGGCGGCGGCGCTCTCGGGCTCGGCGGGTTTTTCTTGTGTGAGGCGCGTCGGTGAGGCGAGGGGGCAGGGGTCGAGGGGGTTTATATAGGGGCCCGACTTGGAGAAGGGGCGATCGGGCGAGGAGATCATGGCGGATCCGGATCTGCGGGATCCGTGGCGGCGCTGTGGGGGTGGCGTGGGCGAGGAAGAAGGAGGTGGAGGCCGCTGTCGGGGAGAGAGGGAGCGTTGGGTCGGTCGGCCGAGGCGAAACCGATTCAGGCGAGGGCTCGGTCAGACCGTCGGTCGGTGGCAGCTAGGCTAGGCCGGTCGGTGGCACTGGCTGGGCCGCCTGGTGTTATGGGGGTTGGTTGGCTGGCCGGCGCGCCACCGGCTTTTCTTTTTCCATTTTTTTGAAATAAAAAGAGAAAATATATATAAAATATAAATATTTTATATAGGACATATATATATCAACATGATCAGGGGAATATTCCCTATCATTTGAACATTTCTCCAGGGGCAAAATCCAAACTTTATAAAAAATCATTTTTCTAAAATTCAAATAAAATTCAAATTTGAATTCAAACTTTTTGGCAATGTTTTTCCTCTGATATTTTTGGAGTGTCATGTTTACTCCTCTCATACTTTTTCTCAAGTATTTATCAGGCATAGTTTTTGAAATGATATCCACTTGCCAAAATTTGAATTCAAATGCCAACAACTCCAAAACTTCTGAAACTTCAAATGCCACTCAAATTCAAACAGAATGCATAGATGCTTAGCTATAATTGTAAAACATTCCAAATAGGAAATTTGGGATGTTACAGTTTATTATTCATGCTAGAATTGTATTGATCGGAAACCTTAATACATGTGTGAATACATAAACAAACACCATTTCCCTAGTGAGCCTCTACTATACTAGCTCGTTGATCAAACATGGTTAAGGTTTCCTAACCATTGACATGAGTTGTCATTTGATAACGGGATCACATCATTAGGAGAATGATGTGATGGACAAGACCCATCCATTAGCTTAGCATATTGATCGTTCAGTTTCTTGCTATTGCTTTCTTCATGTCAAATACTTATTCCTTCGACTATGAGAATGATACCGGAGGAATAACTTGTGTGCTATCAAACGTCACAACATAATTGGGTGATCATAAAGATCCTATAAAGGTATCTCTGAAGGTGTTTGTTGAGTTGGCATAGATCGAGATTAGGATTTGTCATCTTTAGCCCCTCTCGGTAATACACATCATAAGCTTGCAAGAAAATGACTAAGGAGTTAGTCACGAGGTGATGTATTACGGAACGAGTAAAGATACTTGCTGGTAACGAGATTGAACTAGGTATGAAGATACCGACGATCGAATCTCGGGCAAGTAACATATCGATGGACAAAGGGAATTATGTATGTTGTCATAACGGTTCGACCGATAAAGATCTTCGTAGAATATGTAGGAGCCAATATGGGCATACATGTTCCGCTATTGGTTATTGACCGGAGAGGTGTCTCGGTCATGTCTGCATAGTTCTCGAACCCATAGGGTCCGCACGCTTAACGCTCGTTGACGATATAGTATTATATGAGTTGTGTGATTTGGTGGCCGAATGTTGTTCGGAGTCCCGGATGAGATCACAGACATGACGAGGAGTCTCGAAATGGTCAAGGGGTAAATATTGATATATAGGACGATGGTAATCGGACACCCGAAGTGTTCCGGAGGATCCGGGTACATATCGGATCACCGGAAGGCGTTCCGGGCACCACCGACAAAAGATAAGGGCCTTATGGGCCTAGAGGGGAAACGCACCAGCCACAAGGGGCTGGTGCGCCCCCCATACGGGCCGGCCAAGGTGGAGAAGGAAAGGGGAAGGAGGAATGGAAAGAAAAGGAATAGGATTCCCCCTTCCTTCCCCTCCCCCTCTTTCCTTCCCCCTCCAACATATATGGCAGGGGGCGCGGTTTGGGAGGAGCCCAAGTAGGATTCGGTCCTACTTGGGGTGCCTCCTAGCCTCTCCCCTCCCCCTCTCACCTATATATATGTGGGGAGGGGCGCCCTAGAACAAAACAGACAATTTCCTAGCCGTGTGCGGCGCCCCCCTCCACTGTTTACGCCTCCGGTCATATTTAGTGCTTAGGCGATGCCCTGCAGAGATCACTTCACCATCACCGTCACCACACCGTCGTGCTAATGTAACTCATCTACTACCTCAATGTCTTGCTAGATCAAGAAGGCGAGGGACGTCACCGAGCTGAAGTGTGCAGAACTCGGAGGTGTCGTACATTCGATACTTGATCGGTCCGAGCTAGAAGAAGTTCGACTACATCAACCACGTTGTTAAACGCTTCCGCTTACGGTCTATGAGGGTACGTAGACACACTCTCCCCCTCGTTGCTATGAATCTCCATGGATAGATCATTTCGTGTGCGTAGAAATTTTTTTTTTCCCTGCAACGATTCCCAATAGTGGCATCATGAGCCAGGTCTATGCGTAGATGATATGCAAGAGTAGAACACAAAGAGTTGTGGGCGGTGATAGTCATACTGCTTACCACCAACGTCTTATTTTGATTCAGCGGTATTGTGGGATGAAGCGGCCCGGACCAACCTTACATGTCCACGTACATGAGACCGGTTCCACCGACAGACATGCAACTAGCTTTGCATAAAGGTGGTTGGCAGGTGTCTATTTCTCCTACTTTAATTGAATCGAATTCGACTGTGGCCGGTCCTTGAAGAAGGTTAAAACCGCAAACTTGACGAAACACCGTTGTGGTTTTGTGCGTATGTAAGAACAGTTCTTGCTAGAAGCCCGTATCGGCCACGTAAAACTTGCAACAACAAAGTAGAGGACGTCTAACTTGTTTTTGTAGGGCATGTTGTGATGTGATATGGTCAAGACATGATGTGATAAACATTATTGTATGAGATGATCATGTTTTGTAAGATATCTGAAAACCGGTAGGAGCCTTATGGTTGTCTCTTTATTGTATGAAATGCAAATGCCATGTAATTGCTTTACTTTATCACTATACGTTAGCGATAGTTGTAGAAGCAATAGTTGGCGAGACGACCACGATGCAACGATGGAGATCAAGGTGTCAAGCCGGTGATGATGGAGATCATGACGATGCTTTGGAGATGGAGATCAAAAGCACAAGATTATGATGGCCATATCATGTCACACATTTTGATTGCATGTGATGTTTATCTTTTATGCAACTTATTTTTCTTAGTACGGCGGTAGCATTATAAGATGATCCCTTAACTAAATTTCAAGGTAAAAGTGTTCTCCCTGAGTATGCACCCTTGCTACAGTTCATCGTGTTGAGACACCACGTGATGATCGGGTGTGATAGACTCTACGTTCACATACAACGGGTGCAAGGCAATTTTGCACATGCGGAATACTTGGGTTAAACTTGACGAGCCTAGCATGTACAGACTTGGCCTTGGAACACTGGAGACCGAAAGGTCGAACATGAATCATATAGTAGATATGATCAACATAGATATGTTCACCATTGATGACTACCCCATCTCACGTGATGATCAGACATGGGTTAGTTGATTTGTATCACGTATCACTTAGATGACTTGAGGGATGTCTATTTAAGTGGGAGTTCTTAAGTAATTTGATTAATTGAATTTAATTTATCATGAACTTAGTCCTAATAGTATTTGCAAATTAGGTTATAGATCAATAGCTCGTGATGTAGCTCCCCGTTTATTTTTGATATGTTCCTAGAGAAAACTAAGTTGAAAGATGATAGTAGCAATAATGCAGACTGGGTCCATGATCTGACGATTATCCTCATTGCTACACAGAAGAATTATGTCCTTGATGCACCGCTAGGTGACAGACCTATTGCAGGAGCAGATGCGGATGTTATGAATGTTTGGCAAGCTCGATATGATGACTACTTAATATTTTAGTGCACCATGCTTTACGGCTTAGAACCGGGACTTCAAAACATTTTGAACACCACGGAGCATATGAGATGTTCCAAGAGCTGAAATTGGTATTTCAGACTCATGCCCGTGTTGGGAGGTATGAGACCTTTGACAAGTACTTTGCCTATAGGATGGAGGAGAATAGCTCAGCCAGTGAGCATATGCTCAGGATGTCTGGGTACAATAATCGCTTGAATCAAGTGGGAGTTAATCTTCCAGATAAGATAGTTATTGACAAGAGTTCTCTAGTCACTATCACCAAGCTACTATAACTTCGTGATGAACTATAATGTGCAGGGAATGACGAAAAAAATTCCCAAGCTCTTCGCGATGTTGAAATCGACGAAGGTAGAAATAAAGAAAGAGCGTCAAGTGTTGATGGTTAACAAAACCACTAGTTTGAAGAAAAAGGGCAAGAGACAGAAAGGGAACTTCAAGAGGAACAACAAACAAGTTGCCGCTCCCATGAAGAAGCCCAAAGCTAGATCCAAACAAGAAACTGAGTGCTTCTACTACAAAGGAAATGGTCACTGGAAGCGGAACTGCCCCAAATACTTGGCGGATAAGAAGGATGGCAAAGTGAACAAAGATATATTTGATATACATGTTATTGATGTGTACCTTACTAGTATTCATAGTAGCCCCTGGGTATCTGATACTAGTTCAGTTGCTAAGATTAGTAACTCAAAACAGGAGTTGCAAAATGAACAGAGACTAGTTAAGGGCGAGGTGACAATGTGTGTTGGAAGTGATTCCAAGGTTGATAAGATCACCATCGCATACTCCCTCTACCTTCGGGGCTAATGTTGAACCTAAATAAATGTTATTTGGTGTTTGCATTGAGCATGAATATGATTGGATCATCTTTATTGCAATACGGTTATTCATTTAAGTCAGAGAATAATTGTTGTTCTGTTTACATGAATAAAACCTGTTATGGTCATACACCCAATGTGAATGGTTTATTGAATCTCGATCGTAGTGATACACATATTCATAATATTGATGCCAAAAGATGCAAAGTTGATAATGATAGTGCAACATACTTGTGACACTGTCGTTTAGGTCATATTGGTGTAAAAGCGCATGAAGAAACTCCATGCAGATGGACTTTTGGAATCACTTGATTATGAATCATTTGATACTTGCAAACCATGACTCATGGGCAAGATGACTAAAACTTCGTTCTCCGGAACAATGGAGTGAACTAAATGACTTATTGGAAATAATACATACCGATGTACGCGGTCCGATGAGTGTTGAGGCACGCGGCGAGTATCGTATTTTTTTTACCTTCACAGATAATTTGAGTAGATATGGGTATATCTACTTAATGAAACACAAGTCTGAAACATTTGAAAAGTTCAAAGAATTTCAGAGTGAAGTGGAGAACCACCATAACAAGAAAATAAAGTTTCTACGATCTGATAGCGGAGGTGAATATTTGAAGTTACGAGTTTGGCCTTCATTTAAAACAATGTGAAATTGTTTTACAACTCACGCCACCTGGAACACCACAGCGTAATGGTGTATCCGAACATCGTAATCATATTTTATTAGATATGGTGTGTTCTATGATGTCTCTTACCGATTTACCACTATCAATTTTGGGGTTATGCATTAGAGACATCTGCATTCACGTTAAATAGGGCACTGTCTAAATCCGTTGAGACGATACCGTATGAACTGTGGTTTGGAAAGAAACCTAAGTTGTCGTTTCTTAAAGTTTGGGGTTGCGACACTTATGTCAAAAGGCTTCAGCCTGATAAGCTCGAACCCAAATCGGAGAAGTATGTCTTCATAGGATACCCTAAGGAAACAATTGGTTACACCTTCTAGCATAGATCCTAAGGCAAGATCTTTGTTGCCAAGAATGGAACATTTCTAGAGAAGGGTTTTCTCTCGAAAGAAGTGAGTGGGAGGAAAGTAGAGATGAGGTAATTGTACCTTCTCTCGAATTGGAAAGTGGCACATCAGAGAAATCCGTTCCCGTGATGCATATACCAACTAGAGAGGAAGCTGATGATGATGGTCATGAAACTTCAGATCAAGTTACTACTGGACCACGTAGGTTGAACAGAGCACGTTCTGCACCATAGTGGTACAGTAATCCTATTACAGAAGTCATGTTACTGGACCATGGCGAACCTATGAGATATGAAGAAGCTATGATGAGCCCAGATTCTGACAGATGGCTTGAGGCCATGAAATCTGAGATCGGATCCATGTATGAGAACAAAGTATGTACTTTGATGGACTTGCTAGATGATCGGCAAGCCATTAAGAATAAATGGATCTTCAAGAAGAATACCGACGCTGATGGTAATGTCACCATCTACCAAGCTCGACTTGTCGCGAAAGGTTTTCGACAAGTTTAAGGAGTTGACTACGATGAGACTTTCTCACATGTAGCGATGCTTAAGTCCGTCTGAATCATGTTAGCAATTGCCACATTTTATGATTATGAAATTTGGCAAATGGATGTCAAAACTGTATTCCTTAAATGGATATCTCAAAGAAGAGTTGTATATGATGCAACCAGAAGGTTTTGTCGATCCTAAAGGTGCTAACAAAGTGTGCAAGCTCCAGCGATCCATCTATGGACTGGTGCAAGCCTCTCAGAGTTGGAATATACGCTTTGATGAGGTGATCAAAGTATATGGTTTTATACAGACTTACAATGAAGCCTGTATTTACAAGAAAGTGAGTGGGAGCTCAGTAGCATTTCTGATATTATATGTGGATGACATATTGCTGATTGGAAATGATATAGAATTTATGGATAGCATAAAAGGATACTTGATAAGAATTTTTCAATGAAAGACCTTGGTAAAGCTGCTTACATATTGGGCATCAAGATCTACAGAGATAGATCAAGACGCTTTACCTTGACAAGATTTTGAAGGAGTTCAGAATGGATCAGTCAAAGAAGGAGTTCTAGCTTCTATTGTAAGGTGTGAAGTTGAGTAAGACACAAAGCCCGACCACGGCAGAAGATAGAGAGAGAATGAAAGTCATTCCCTATGCCTTAGCCATAGGTTCTATGAAGTATGACATGCTGTGTACCAAACCTGTTGTGTACCTTGCCATGAGTTTGGCAAGGGGGTACAATAGTGATCCACGAGTAGATCAATAGACAGCGGCAAAATTATCCTTAGAGGACTAAGGAAATATTTCTTGTTATGGAGGTGATAAAGAGTTCGTCGTAAAGAGTTACGTCGATGCAAGCTTTTACACTGATCTAGATGACTCTGAGTCTCAATCTAGATACATATTGAAAGTGGGAGCAATTAGCTAGAATAGCTCCATGCAGAGCATTGTAGACGTAGAAATTTGTGAAATACATATGGATCTGAATGTGGTAGACCCGTTGACGAAACCTCTCTCACAAGCAAAACATGATCACACCTTAGTACTCTTTGGGTGTTAATCACATAGCGTGTGAACTAGATTATTTACCCTAGTAAACTCTTTGGGTATTGGTCACATGGCGATGCGAACTATGGGTGTTAATCACGTGACGATGTGAACTAGATTATTGACTCTAGTGCAAGTGGGAGACTGAAGGAAATATGCCCTAGAGGCAATAATAAAGTTGTTATTTTATATTTCCTTATTCATGATAAAGGTTTATTATTCATGCTAGAATTTTATTGATCGGAAACCTTAATACATGTGTGAATACATAAACAAACACCATGTCCCTAGTGAGCCCCTACTAGACTAGCTCGTTGCCCAATGATGCTTAAGGTTTCCTAACCATTGACATGAGTTATCATTTGATAACGGGATCACATCATTAGGAGAATGATGTGATGGACAAGACCCATCCGTAAGCTTAGCATTTTGATTGTTCAGTTTATTGCTATTGCTTTCTTCATGTCAAATACTTATTCCTTCGACTGTGAGATTATGCAACTCCCGGATACCGAAGGAATACCATGTGTGCCATCAAACGTCACAATATAACTGGGTGATCATAAAGATGCTCTACAGGTATCTCCGAAGGTGTTTGTTGAGTTGGCATAGATCGAGATTAGGATTTGTCATCTCTGGGCCCTCTCGGTAACACACATCATAAGCTTGCAAGCAAATGACTAAGGAGTTAGTCACGAGGTGATGTATTATGGAACGAGTAAAGAGACTTGCTGGTAAGGATATTGAACTAGGTATGAAGATACCAACAATCAAATCTCGGGCAAGTAACATACCGATGGACAAACGGAATTATGTATGTTTTCATAACGGTTCGACCAGTAAAGATCTTCATAGAATATGTAGGACCCAATATGGGCATCCAGGTTCCGCTATTGGTTATTGACCGGAGAGGTGTCTCGGCCATGTCTACATAGTTCTCGAACCCGTAGGGTCCGCAGCTTAACGCTCGTTGACAATATAGTATTATATGAGTTATGTGATTTGGTGACCGAATGTTGTTCGGAGTCCCGGAAGAGATCACGGACATGATGAGGTGTCTAGAAATGATCGAGAGGTAAAGACTGATATATGGGACGATGGTATTCAGACACCGGAAGTGTTCTGGAGGGTGCCGGGTACATATCGGATCACCAGAAGGTTTCCGGGCATCCCCGACAAAAGATATGGGCCTTATAGGCCTAGAGGGGAAATGCACCAGCCACAAGGGGCTGGTGTGCCCCCCATATGGGCCGGCCAAGGTGGATAAGGAAAGGTCAAGGAGGAAAGGAAAGAAAAGGAATAGGATTCCCCCTTCCTTGCCTCTTCCCCCTCTTTCCTTCCCCCTCCGATATATATGGCAGGGGGGCGCGGATACGTATCTATAATTTAGGAAGTATTCATGCTGTTATTCTACCATTCTTGGATGTTTTACAATCATCTTATAGCAACTTTATATCATTTTTTGGGACTAACCTATTGACCCGATGCCGGTGTCAATTGCAATTGCTGTTTTTTGCTTGTTTTTACATCACGAAAATCAATACCAAGCGGAGTCCAAACACCATGAAACCTTTTTGTGGATTTTTTATGGACCAGAAGGAACCCAATGGGCCAGAGCTGCACCTGGGGGGTGCCCCGAGGGGGGCACAAGCCACCAGGCCGCGCTAGGGCCCCCTAGCGTGCCCAGGTGGGTCGTGCCCACCTCGGTGGCCCCCCGCACCCCCTCTTTGCACTATAAATTCCCAAATATTCCGAAACCCATCAGGGTTACCCTAGATCAGAAGTTCCGCCGCTGCAAGGTCTCTGTGGCAACCGAAAACCAATCTAGACCCGTTCTGGCACCCTGCCAGAGGGGGGAATCATCACCGGTGGCCATCTTCATCATCCCGGCGGCCACCACGATGAGGAGGGATTAGTCCACCCTCGAGGTTGAGGGTTTGTACCAGTAGCTATGTGTTTATTCTCTCTCTCTCTCTCTCTCTCGTGATCTATATCATTGGCTTTGTTAATATAGTCGGACCATATGATGTTTCTACCCTCTATACTCTTGTTATGATGAATTGAATCGTTACCCTTCAAAGTTTTGTCTTGTCGGATTGAATACTCAGAGATGAGACCACATGATATATGTCTTGCAATATGAAAACTTGAGGTGACATTGGGGTATCTTATTGATTCACTTGATATATGTTATGGCATTCAACTCGCAGATTCCCGCGGTGACATTGGGGTAATCTATGCATAGGGGTTGATGCATGCTTTTATCCGATAGAAACTTTTGGGTCTGTTGGGGATATTACTACTAGGTGTAAACCGGCCAGGAGAGGCCGGGTTAACTTCATCAGTAGTTCATTATACTTGAAGCCCATGAAGATAGACGGAGACGCTATGTAAAGGCCCAGGGCCCAGAACCGGTTTAAGGCCTGTAGCTATAAACCGGCATTGATATGTAACTTGCATTGTAAGGTAAAAAGAGCGGAGACCGAGTCAGACACGTTTATGAGCCGGCCTCGGGACTCTGTGAACCGACGGGCGTCAACCCATGTATATAAGGGGACGACCCGGCGGCGGTTCAAGAGAACAACTCGAGACTCAGGCAAAGTGTATTCGCTCCCTGGACATCGAAACCCCATCAATTCCATCACAACTAGACGTAGGCTTTTACCTTCATCGCAAGGGGCCGAACTAGTATAAAACTCTCTTGCGTCCCTTGTCCGCTTTAACCCCTTTAAGTTAACCCGTAGTGATGGCTCCACGACTAAGTTCTTTCACGGGGACGTCTGCCGTGACAAAACCACGACAGTTGGCGCCCACCGTGGGGCTATCGCACGATGGTTTCAAGTTCTTGGAGGGCAGCTTCGAAGGAATCAAGGGTTAAGCTGTGGGCCAGATGACCAAGAGTCATCGCGGCAAGCTCTACATCGACGATGCAAGCTGAGGCCCCGAGGCCGGCTCAATCGAGTACGGGTACCGGGTCCCCTTTGGTGGCATACACGTCTTCATCGGCAAGATCGGCGAACCGGGCCCTGAGCCGGACATCTGCACCGACCTCGTCGAAACGGCTCAGCATGTGAGATCTTCCCGGGTCAAGCCCGTCATGAAGCGTGCCTTCGTGGGAGTTATCCATGGAGGGGAATACGAAGACAAATCGGAATCTGGTGGTGAGACAGTCGTTTATTCCGGCGACGAGTCGTTAACCGGAGAGGCCGAGTCGTTATACCAGCTACAAGATGGCCGGATTGGGGGCTGTTCCGATGGCGACAGTATTCCGGACCCCCTGATCCACCCAACCGGGTTGGAATCTTCATGGATGGTACGTAGCCGGCGCTCCACTCTTCGATCGCAGCAGCAATGATTTTCGGATCAGCAGCGGTGACGGCAGCCGGGGCAGGAGGCCCTGTGCGACCGTCGGCTCAGGTTTTATCTGATTTATTTGACGCGTTGGCAACGCTAATGGCGGAGGCTAACCCGGTGGATCAGGATGCACACAATGCGGAAATTGCGAAGGTAAAGGATCAGATTACTCAGGCCAAACCCGATCTGGGAGCTGAAGATACCAGGATGGCCACGGAGCGGGCCGCTTTGGATGCACAGGCTTATCGGCTTATGCTGGATCAGAATGCATCACACGAAGTCCTAAAAAGGAGACACCATTCTCGCCTGCCTCCGGTTTACGATGCTAGGAACCTCTTTAACACCCCAGGGGCAGGGACCAGCAATCCGCCGGCGGTGAACCGGGCAGAGGTAGCTGGGGCAGGGGCGCCAATTCAGCCACGTTTGATGGATCCGCCTTGACAGAACAACATTGTGACGCAGCCCGTCCCAACGCCACCGAGTCATTATTCTACTCCGATGGACAATCTTGTTGCTTCCACTTCACGACTGAAGGCTATCCCAATTGAAGGTGATTCTCCGGCGGCGGTTGAGACGCGTCGGGTTAAGGAGCTTCTTCGGACAGCCTTGGTTCAACAAGAGGCTTATTCATACAGTCATGATCGAATTCATTCCACCCCTCGTCCAAGCCAGAGTTACAGCAGGCGTATGGATGAACCGGCTGTATCAAGCAATGCGCAGAATCGTGAACCGCCCCGTGGCGACAATCCGGCAGGGGGCGCTGGTGATGTTCAGGAGGTAGTGGACCGAGCTCGAGCTCGCAGGAAGGCTGAGTTAACGGCGCAGCATGAAGCCCGTCAGCTTGCTTCGGTTCGTCCAACCACATCAGTAGAGCCAGGAGTCACCTCTAGTTCCTTGGGGGTGCCGTGTCTCGTACCAGCGTTGCGCAACGGGCGCCTGCCCAAGGATTTCAAAGGCCCGCGCAAGGTGCCAAATTACACTGCCGATTTATCCCCTGAGACATGGGTTGAAAGTTATGAGATGGCCATGGAGATGTTGGATGTGGATGATGCGGCATGTGCAAAGTATTTTACCATGACGTTGGAAGGGACGGCCCGTACTTGGCTAAAGAGTTTATCGGCGAAGTCTATCAAGTCATGGGTCGAGTTAAGAACCCGGTTTATCTAGAATTTCAAGGATACATGTAAGCAGCCTATGTCGATTGTGGACTTAGCTGCCTGTGTCCAGGAGGAAGGAGAGCCAACAACCCGATGGGTGCACCGGGTTTCGGAAATTTTGCATTCGTCAGACCGCATCAATGCGGATACTACAGTTCTGGCCTTGGAAGGCAATTGCCGGTTTGAACCTCTGAAGTTGAAGTTGGGACGGCTCAAACGCCATTGCAATGATATGGGAACCCTCATGGCTGCTTTAGTGAAGTATGCCGACTCTGATAGTACCAAGGATTCCGAGTCTGATGATGATAAAGCAGGGAAGGGAAAAAAGAGCGGCAACGCCAAGGGGCAGCACCACAACCCGGCGGGTCATGGAAACGGCGGAAAACGTAAAGCGGATCACAGCTTGGACTTTGTGGCTAATACCAGCACACAGGACAAGGGCCAACGGCGCAAGGGTAAACCGCCCCAGCGCGGTGGAGCACCTAGTCCTAACCCGGACCGCCTATCTTACCTATTGAACCAGCCCTGCCTGAAACATGGGATGACGGAGATGCCAGCCACACACCTCTGGAAGGACTGCTACATCATGCAAGAGTTCAAAAACTCTAATGCTTTCCGGTATGATCACGGACCAAGTGGCGGTTCAGGCCCTGGATCTCATGGGCCGGGTTATGGTGGAGGAAATTTCGATTCAGGCTTCCATGGTAATCAGGGCGGACATAACAATCAAGGTAATCAGGGAAACCAAGGTGGATACAATCATCAGGGCAATCAGCAGCAGCAGCAGCAATCAGGTTACCAAAGCAACCCGAAACAGTTGAATAGTGGGCAGTATCATGTTTTCACCACTAGCTTAGACAAGCATGACCAAAAGCTTCATAAGAGGGCAGTGAACTCCGTTGAACCGGTGGTGCCCCATTACCTATGCTGGTCTGAGCAGCCGATTGTGTGGAGCAGAGAAGATCACCCAGCCCGGGTTGAAAATCCGGGTTATCTGGAATTGGTGGTGGCACCTCAGGTGGGAGGTTATAAGTTCACCAAGGTAGTCATGGACGGAGGAAGCAGTATCAGTATCCTTTACTATGAAACTTTCCGTCGCATGGGGTTAACAGATAAAAATCTTAAACCGTCCAATACGGTGTTCCATGGTGTGGTGCCTGGTAAATCGGCATATCCTGTTGGTAAGATAGCTCTGGAGGTGGCTTTTGGGGACGAGCACGACTCGAGATCAGAAACTTTGACCTTTGAAGTGGTGAAAATCAGAAGTACGTATCACGCCCTGTTTGGACGGCCGGCTTATGCTAAATTTATGGCACGGCCTTGCTATGTCTATCTGCAGCTCAAGATGCCGGGTCATAAGGGAACTATAACCATACATGGGAGCCGCAAGATTGCTCTGGAGTGTGAAGAAGGTGATGCGGTGTATGCTGAGTCGGTTTGTGCCACAGAAGAATTGAAGTTTTACAAGGGCAATGTTGATCCGGCAGATATGACTTCGTTGAAGAAGCCAACTACCGAGCATGATCCGGCTTTGAAGTTTATATCGGCTGATGAGACTAAGCTTGTTGACTTCGTACCTAGCAATTCATCCAATCAGTTCGGCATCAGCGCTAACTTGGATCCAAAATAGGAAAGCACGCTCGTCGAGTTCATCCGTGAGAATCGGGACATCTTTGCGTGGAAGCCTTCTGACATGCCAGGTGTACCGAGAGAACTCGCTGAGCAGACACTTAATGTTGATCCTAAGTACAAACCGGTCAAGCAGTTTCTCCGTCGGTTCAATGAAGAAAGACGCAAAGCTATTGGAGAAGAAGTGGCCAGGCTCTTAGCGGCTGGATTTATCGTTGAAGTTTTCCATCCTGAGTGGTTGGCTAATTCGATGCCGGTCCTTAAGAAGAACGGCACTTGGCGTATGTGTGTGGACTACACAGATCTCAACAAAGCTTGTCCAGTAGATCCTTTTGCCCTCCCCCGTATTGATCAAATTATTGATGCTACGGCGGGTTGCGAGCGTTTGAGCTTTTTGGATGCATATTCTGGTTATCATCGAGATCAAGATGGCGATTAAGGATCAGGAGAAGGCGGCATTCATAACCCCTTTGGAGCCTTACATTATGTGTCCATGCCCTTTGGGCTCAAGAGTGCCCAGCGACTTATCAACGGTGTGTGCAGAATTGCCTCCACAAACAAATCGGACGCAATGTTCACGCCTATGTAGATGATATTGTGGTAAAATCAAGGAAGAAGGAAACATTGATTGATGACTTGAAGGAAACCTTTGATAACCTGCGGGTTTACAAGATGATGCTTAATCCGGCCAAGTGCGTTTTTGGTGTACCGGCAGGCAAGCTCTTGGGCTTTTTGGTGTCTATTAGGGGCATTGAAGCTAATCCGGACAAGATCAACGCTATCACCTCCTTGGCTAAACCGAAGTGTATCAATGACGTTCAACGTTTGGCAGGCCGGATTGCCGCGTTGAGCCGGTTTATCAGCCGCCTTGGCGAAGGACATTCCTTTATATCGATCTTTGAAGAAAGCGGATAACCGTGCGGGCTCGCCACAGATGAAGCGTTTGAGGATTTAAAGCGGCAGCTAGCTAACCCGCCGGTTCTTGCTGCTCCGGTTGACAAGGAGCCATTATTACTATATGTGGCAGCTAATGCTCGGGCTGTTAGTGTGGCTATTGTGGTGGAGCGCAAGGAGGCAGGAAAGGAATATCCGGTTCAGCGTCCGGTTTATTATATCAGTGAGGTACTTATTGAGTCCAAGCAAAGGTACCCGCACTGGCAGAAATTGGTGTATGGAGTTTTTATGGCAAGCCGGAAGCTCAAGCAATATTTCCAAGGACATCTCATCACGGTGGTCAGTTTTGCTCCTTTAGGAGATATAATCCAGAACAGGAAGCAACTGGCTGGATTGTTAAGTGGGCTATCGAGCTTGGGCCTCACGGGTTGAAATATATACCCCGAACGGCGATCAAATCTCAAGCACTAGTGGATATCATCAACGATTGGACATAACTACAAGCGCCTGAAGAGAAGCCGGATCACACTTATTGGACTATTCATTTTGATGGCTCCAGGCAATTGGAGGGCTCGGGGGCTGGAGTCGTATTAACTTCCCCACGAGGTGATAAGTTTTGTTATGGTTCTCCGTTTAATGTTCCCTTGCACTAACAATGCAGCTGAGTACGAGGCTTTACTCCATGGTCTTCCGTTGGCTAAGGAGATGAACCTAAGCCAAGTTAAGTGATTCGATGATTTGGACCTGGTAGCTCAACAGGTGTCTGGCACTTGGGATTCCAAGGATCCACTCATGGCAGCATATCGTCGTGAGGTGGATATTGTTGCAGGTCACTTTAAAGGTTATCAGGTGGATCATGTGGACCGGCGGAAGAACGAAGCGACGGACGCTTTAAGCCGCCTGGGTTCTCAACGTAAACGGTTCCACCTAATGTCTTCTTGGATATTACGCATAACCCGTCCGTCAAGCTCCACGGTGAAGAGGATTTGGCTTTTCCTAATCCGGAAGCTCGATTGGTGGCGGCTCTTCATATTATCCGGATTGGGCGGTTCCCTATCGCGTATATGAACGGGCGAGTTACGGAGGATGAGACATTGTCGAGCAGATAATCCGCGGTCCAAGTCCATTACTATCATCAATGGAGAGTTACATCATTGCAGCGTGACAGGGGCGTTTCAACGCTGTGTATCTCCTGAAGAAGGCTGTGAAATTTTGCGCGAGATCCACGAAGGAGATTGTGGTCACCACGCCGGTTCAAAATCTTTGGTGGCTAAGGCGTTTCGTCACAGTTTCTATTGGTTAACCGCTCATGCTGATGTTGAGGATCTGGTCAGAAGATGTGATGGCTGCCAGAAGTTCTCAAGACGCGCTCATGTGCCGGCTCAAGAATTGAGGATGATTCCAATCACTTGGTTGTTTGCGACTTGGGGGCTGGATATGGTTGGGCCTTTCAAGAGGTCCAAAGACAAGAAGACCCACCTTTTGGTGGCAGTTGACAAGTTCACAAAGTGGGTAGAGGAAGAGCCCGTTAGCAAGTGTGACGCAGCCACGGTAGTTCAATTTATCAAAAAAGTGATCTTCCGGTTTGGCTTTCCACATAGCATCATCACCGACAATGGTACCAATCTATCAAAGGGTGCCATGAAGGAGTTCTGTCAACGTGAGCACATCCGGCTTGATGTCTCATCAGTGGCTCACCCCCAGTCTAATGGTCAAGCAGAGAGGGCTAATCAAGAGATCTTGAGAGGCATCAAACCCCGGCTTATGGTTCCTTTGCAGCGGACGCCGGGTTGTTGGGTTGAGGAGCTACCTTCAGTGTTATGGAGCATCAACACCACGCCCAACAGGTCGACAGGATACACACCGTTCTTCATGGTTTATGGAGCGGAGGTAGTTCTTCCTAGTGACATCCGTCATGACTCACCTCGTGTAGCGGCATATGTTGAAGCTGACAACGAGAAGGCACAACAAGAAGCTCTTGACCTATTAGATCAGGAGCGTGACAAAGCGGCCGCCCGTTCAGCGATTTATCAGCAAGATCTGCGTCGCTATCATAGCCGCCGGGTTAGAACCAGAACCTTTCAAGAAGGAGATTTGGTGCTTTGGCTCATCCAGGATCAGACGGATATGCACAAGTTATCCCCCCGTTGGGAAGGACCTTTTGTGGTCAGCAAGAATCTACACAACGGGTCGTACTACCTAATCGATGTTCGAGAGCGCAAAGACTCACGTAAATCGGAGGAGGAGACCAACCGGCCGTGGAATATTTCTCATCTTCGGCCCTACTATACTTGAGCTATAGGCTCTGCTTATGTACATATTATGACAATGTATATATTATGATCAATCTAATAAACCAAAACCTCAGCTAAAGCGGGGTATTTGTTGTTTTCTTACATCATGTGTGGTTACATGGAGCTTCTGTTTTTAAAGCGGCGTCCGGTTTACCCCTTGATTTAGCTTCTCAAAGCTTTATGTTATATCACTCGGGGGCTTGGTCGTATCCGAACCATAGCTACACCTCTTGATAGGTGCAATGCCACAGCATCATTTGGGGGCTTGGTCGTATCCGAACCATAGCTACACCTCTTGATCGGCCCAATGCCACAGCATCACTTGGGGGCTTGGTCGAACCCGAACCATAGCTACACCTCTTGATCGGCGCAATGCCACAGCATCACTTGGGGGCTTGGTCGAACCCGAACCATAGCTACACCTCTTGATCGGTGCAATGCCACAGCATCACTTGGGGGCTTGGTCGAACCCGAACAATAGCTACACCTCTTGATCGGCGTAATGCCACAACGTCATTTGGGGGCTTGGTCATATCCGAACCATAGTCACACCTCTTGATCGGCTCAAAGCCTCGCCTACAACGGTTTTATTTGCCTTTGTTTGAGTTTTGTTCTCCTTTTGATAAAAACAATTTGGTTGCTTTTTAAACCGGCGTTAACAACCCGGCTCGACTATCAATTACAAGTTGACGGTACACGATCAGATCATCATCCGGAGACTATCAGCCCGGTCTGGTTTTCAATCAAAATCGAAGTATGGAGTAAACCGGCGTTTATCATAACCCGGAACGGTTTATACTATAAACCGGCCTTATGTCCACAGGAGTTGTTTCTCCTCCAAGAGTTGGGTCATGCCCCTCAATACAACGTTGGTTACACAACCTTATGCCTCAAAGTCACAGGTATTACATATATGTCTGTGTTTGGTTATCTTTTATCGCCTTGGTTATACACCTTGGTCGTATATATATGTATGAGTATCATGACCCGCCCGGCGATAAACCGCCAGGGCGCTTTGAGCTTTTTATATGCAGGAACAACTTAAATAAATGGCTATGGATTATGAATATCATAAACATGTTAGTTTGAGCAAGCAGATAAAAATGCGCAAAGGCATACCAGACCAAATGTTTTTAACTAGCCTATTACAAGGCGTTCTCTTGCCCAAAAGGATAATTGTTTTCTCAAATACATGCCGCAGCATGTCCAAGACTAAACCAGCCTCAGGTTCATGATTGGTCACCAGCTTGGCCTGACGGTTGCGGATCATCTCGCGCCGGTTCAGCTTCTTCTTCTCTACCCAGTGGCTGGAAATCAACAGTTGCCCAGTCGATCCCAGTTAGGGCTTGGAATACAGCTTCATCACTTATCAGCGTGGACGGTTCAATGTCAGGGGCATAAGTGTGCTTACGGATTGACGGGATAAGATTCTGAGCTTCGGGGATTGGTGCAGCCACCCGCTTGTTCTTGTCATCATAGTTTGCTTGATAGTATGACAGGTCCGCTTCTTCAACTAGTTGACAAGCCAATGGGCGTACCTCCTGGTTTATGATCCGGAGATCATCTTCCCCAAATTCTGTCCCGTCTTCCTTCAAACTGGGATAACCTTGGGCCGCTTCAATTGGATCAAAGTCGGTACCCATGCCTTTGCCGGTCGGTGCAGCCAAAGCGCCCGTCCTAGCAGCAGACTTTTTCAGTTAAATCAACCCGGCGGGAGGCATGGATAACCTTTCTAAGGTATCCTTAATCAAGGTGGGAGGAGGATTGTTGTGAGAAGCAGTATATATGATCCGTTCTTGTTTGGTATACAACTGCTCTATCGAGTATAGGCTGCTTTAACTTCTTAGAACATCGATCCCAAGTGGCTAATCTGAGTTCTGTATCATTGCAAGGATTAGTAAACGGCGAGATACATGAAAGGATATGGTCAAATCGGGAGTTAAGGATGCTTACCAAACACAGCTGGAGTCATGGCATGAACCTGCCGCTTTATGCTGGTCAGTTCATCAACCACCGGTTTAAGAGCGGCTTCTGCTTTCACAGCCCTTTTGATCAAATCGGATTTTTCACTTTCCCAATCCGTCTGTTCCTTGTTAAAGCCTTCTTTCAGTTTCTTCATAGCGCCTAGAGCGCTAGTCAACTCTTCCTTCGCCTTGGAGGTTTCAGCTTGTTGCAATTTAAGGTTCTCCTGGAGATCAGCGGTTTGGCTCTCTTTCTTGCTCAGCTCAGCCTATAAAGAGACAATCATATGGTGAGGTGACAGTACATACTTGAAGTACCAAGCCCATAATAAGTTATGCCCTTGGTACTTGGGGGCTAATGCATATTTTCTCTTCATCATACATTTTCTACAAGTCCCAAGCATAATACAAGTATTCAACTTGGCACTTGGGGGCTAATAGATATTTGCTCAACAAATACTGATATGGGAGTTTCTTATACAAAGTCCCGGTTCATCTTTATAAAGTTAAACCGACACTTGGGGGCTACTTCAGCGAAGTTCAGATGCAAAGCATAAAAGTTTTACTAAGTCCCGGTTTAGATTGATATCTTAAACCGTCACTTGGGGGCTACTGGAGTTTGATAAGCTGCAGTTAAAAAATAAGGGAGCAACACTTATGAAATTACCTCATATCATTCCTTCATCATATTCACCAAGCCAGCTTCATAGTCACGACTGGTATATAGACGGTTCAGATAGCCGGAATGAAGATCCTGAGCATTCAGATGAGCATAAGTGGACAGATCGGCATTCCATTTGCCTTTGCCAATTGCAGAAAATTCCTCTTTGGCACTGTGCCTTGACAAAGCGACATGATTTCTTGGGTCTGTATGGCCAATGCCAGTAATCAAAACGTCATCGTCTTTCTCCTCAGCAGCTCGTACTGGAGTTGCCGGTTTGTCAGCATTTTTTGCTGGACTGACCGGATTGTCAGTCCGGATGGGGCTTGTTGGCTAGTTGGCATGGCCGGTGGCATCAATTTCTTCCTGCTCAGCAACAAAGTCATGTTCTTGAGGCGGTGGATCATTCAACATATCATCAATATTGGCCTCTTCAGGATCTGTAATCTTCTCCGGTTCAGCAGTTGTGTCTTCCTCTGTCAGTTTATTCAGACGAGCCTATTTGCTGGGTCTGGGCTTGGCTCTGAGAAAAATAAAAAGAAGGATCAGTACAACGTATATTAAGTAAAATGTCAGGAACATAAGTAAGAGTATGCCTCACCCAAGCACTATTTTAAGATGTGGAAGTTTTGTGGCAGACAACTCGCCAGAGGATGAATGAGAAGTGCCCTGATAATTTGAGTCAGAAAAATTAAGAGGTTGACGAAAACAACCCGCTTTGGGGCGTGAAATGTCAAGTGAATAAGAGACCTCTGATCGGTGTTTCCGAACCAGACTGTTCGGTAAACCGGCAGAGGTAACTACCTGGCCGCTATGCCGGGTTGTGCGGCGAGCCTCGTGTTGTTGTGTCTTGACAAGAAAGTTTGGATCCAAATAAGCAAGAGGATGAGAAAATTTAACTTTGCAGTTTGCTCGACGGATTTTTAATGATGGCAAAGGGTTTGAATCGGAAGAAAGAACAATTACCTCTACAGCATCGGCATGACTGACTTAAGCGTCGTCCTGACAATAATCATCATTAATAAGGCGTATGGAAAATGAATCAAGTGAGTCAAGTTCTACCTCTAAATCCGGGTTACCCACATCATCGTCAGCAGGTGGATCGGAAGATGCAGTGGTCCTCTTCCTATTGGCAGGTTTCTTTACAACTTTGGTTTTTTTACGGGTTGGCTTCACCGGTTTGTCTTGCGGGGGTTTCTTGTTCCAGAACGGATCATCACCCTGTCAAGAAAATAATCACACTTTTAGAGAATGTTGGGACAGAAGCAATTTCAGATAAACAAGTTATATGATTCTTACAGCTGGCGGTCTATTGGTGGTGTAGAAAGGGAGTAGTCCGGTTTGGGCACAGACATCCTCCGGTTCATTCAGCATCTTTTTTACAGCTTCAGTGACTTCGTCATCTGTAAGCTGAATATCAATATGCCGCTGAGCATCCTTCAAGTTCCCCGTATACTCACACATCAAACCGGGGCGCCGGCTTAAGGGCAAAACGCTCCAGCTTATCCAGCAGCGGGAAAGATCAACTCTTGTCAAACCGTTTGCCATAAAGGCCCTGAGCTTTGTTAGTTGATAAGCATATTTGGCCCTTTCTTTGGTGGTCAGTCTTTGAGGAAGAGGATGTGTGTTGCTCAGACGTTCAGGACGGTAACCCGGCAAGGGATTTTCATCAGCTGGAGACGTGTCCTTGCAATAAAACTGTAACATCCCAAATTTCCTATTTGGAATGTTTTACAATTATAACTAAGCATCTATGCATTTGTTTGAATTTGAGTGGTATTTGAAGTTTCAGAAGTTTTGGAGTTTTGGAATTTGAATTCAAATTTTGGCAAGAGAAAATCATTTCAAAAACTATGCCTGATAAATACTTGAGAAAAAGTATGAGAGGAGTAAACATGACACTCCAAGAATATCAGAGGAAAAACATTGCCAAAAGTTTGAAATTCAAATTTGAGTTTTATTTGGATTTTGAAAAAAATGAATTTTTATAAAGTTTGGATTTTGCCCCTGGAAAAATGTTCAAATGATAGGGAATATTCCCCTGATCATTTTGATATATATATGTCCTATATAAAATATTTATATTTTATATATTATCTCTGTTTTTGTTTTTCAAAAAAAATTAGAAAAAAGAAAAGACCAGCGCCCGGCCCAGCCGATTGCCAGCCAAAGACTGGGCAGCCCACCGAACTGCCCAGCCAGCGCCACCGAGCCGCCCAATGAGCCACCGACCCACCTCGCCCGAACGGTCTCGCGTCGGCCGACAGACCGAGTCCCCGCTTCCCCCCTCTCACGGCGGTGGACCCCACCGTCACCTACCTCGCCCACGCCACCCTCCGCGCTGCCGCTCGCGGATCCGCGGATCTGGGATCGCCCGGATCTCTCCCGATTGCCCCTCGTCCAAGCCGATCGCCCCTATAAGTACCCCCTCGCCCCTCACGGACCTCTCTCTCCCTCCGCACGCGCTCGCCGGAGTAACCGAACGCCGCCGCCGCCATTAACCTCGTCGCCGACGCCCTAGCCCTCCCCGAGCTCACCCAACTCCACCAACCGGACCCCCTCGCCGCGCCGCACCCGCCGGAGCACTCCGCCGTCACCCCTGACCACCGGAGACGCCGGAACACTCGCCGCCCGAGCCGCCGCCGCCGTCGATCTCCGGTAAGTCACCGGAACCCCTCCCCGTCGTCCGATCTAGCTCAACGGCGTAGATTAGAACCCCGAAGGGTTAGGTTATTTATAATAGACCGGTCCGGTTTAGTTTAGTTAGGTTTTTTTTATTAGACCGGCCCGATTCGTTTTAACCCTAGGCCCGTTTAGTTAAGTTGCGCCCAGGGCGTTAGTTAGGCCCATTAGGCCAAATTTCTTTTATTTTCGTTTTCTGTTTTAACAGAATAGTTTCAGATTTGAAAAATTCATACCTTTTAATCTACTTAATATTTTTAAGTGATTCTTTTTTTGTTGGTTTGCAAATTTCTTATAGTTTCTGTAGAAAATATAATTTGCCATGTTAAAATTATTTAAAATTGCTTTATTTTAGATTTAGACAGAGTAGTAATTCTGCCATAAAATGAGTTAGGAAAATTATTTTTTTGTGATTCTTTTGTCACAACTTTGTTTTGACATTGCCTAACCGTAGGAATTTATTTGGACATTTTAGGATTAATAAAAAATAGTTTTAATCAGAATCATGTTATTCTTAATTAATTAACTAGCTACTGTTTTCCTATTGTTTTAATTAGCAAATAAGTTTATTTTTCCTGTGTGATAGATTATTCTAGGTTAGTTTCTGTAACTTTAGAGCATGGACTTTTATTTATAATAAATAAAACTTTTATTTTCTTAATAGAATTTGAATTAGGCCTAATAGGAGTTTTAAAATAGCTTTTAAGATGATTCTTTTGTTCCTAGTTGCATGATGGATTCTTTTCTGTTAGGTAGCATAAACCCTTGCTTAGGTTCTGTTAAGAAAATTTTTGTTATGAAAAACTAGTTTTAGTTGTTGCTTGAAGTAGGAAAACTTTGAGTTGGATTTCTTCGAGTTTTCCTTTGGGTTTTGATTCGTTTGTTTTGGTGTGTTATGTTACTATGCTATTGTGTTAAGTGATCATATGCTATGTGCTTATTATGGTTATTGTTTGCCTCGGTAGAATTTTCCGGAGTGCGAAGTTTGCTACCACGAGTCCCTAGTTTTCGAAGATCGTCAGCAAGGCAAGTTCACTTTGACCATGCTTTCATACCTATGTTTAATTGCACTTAGTGGCATCTTTGCAACAACCCTCCAGTAGTGATATTGAATCCTTGTAGTTGAGTAGTATGCATGAGGTAGGAACCCATCACCTGTTACCAAGCCCGGGCGCTATTTATTTTAATGCTACGCTATAGTAGGCGGGGTTGGTTTGAGTGCTCGGGAGTGGTGTGAGAATGGAGGATCTCGTCAATGGCGACAACTCCACGATGGAATCTGCACGACTGCATCTTCAAGGCCTCAAGACTTCAAGACTCGAGACAAGAATTCAATACACACTCTTTGGGTGAGGGGCGGTTGACGGGCACCTGGAGAATCCGGTGGTTGGGCGGGATGCATGGAGAAGTGCCATGACATCTTGAAAGCTTCACCCAGACTCAAAGAGACGGAAGAATACTTCATGCCGGAAGCTTACTGTGCAACCGCAAGTCACTATGGGCTCGGCTTGGTTGACCTTAGTTGTGACTCTGGCTAGGGCGGTGCTAGCAGATGTAGAACTATGGTAGGATTGGATGAGCACCGGACGGTGGTCGGAGGAACTCTTGAGGAAGACCATGTTTGGTCATCTTGTTCTCAAACACCACGAAGTGCGAGAGCGTAAAAGAGGATTGAATCTTGCGGGTAAAGTGTACAAACCTCTGCGCAGAGGTTTAAACCTAATCGATTAGCCGTGTCCCGATTACGGACAATTTGAGCATCTGGACTTGGATCTATCTCGGAACTCTCAACACGGATGATAACTTAATTGTGGGCAACTTATGATGATTTTGGGCTCTGAGACATCGGTTGGCGGAACCATGTCATGATAGAAAACTCCATAGTACAGACTTCATTTATTCCTTTGATGTAGGGAAAATAAAACCAGCTTTTACATAAACAAAACTCAGACCCGAGCCACAAAGCCAAATTGCATATAGTATAGCTTTACCATCTGTTTTCTCATGTTGTGATCTTGCGGTACATTCAATGTCTTGACCTACACGGCTGCAACGTATCATGTTGCAGGATTTTCTCTGACAGTAAGAGTTACGATACAGGTTACGGTCTACACTCAACCTGCCGATGGCGTTGATGGGACTCCACACCCGACTATTTGTTTCATTGTGACTTATGAGGTATCTATCAGTTTCCGTTAATTATACATGTGATTGCACTTTTATATATATACATTGACGTCTTGTGTGTGCCAAAGATATCTTGATCGAGGATGGCACAAACAACACGAAGGCTTGACCGTCGAGGTCGGGTCGCTCTGAAATGGTATCGAGCACATGTTGGTGTAGAACGTGACCTAGAAATCGGAAAGCCCCTAGGACAGGAAATTTCTAAAACTTATTTTCAAAGAGACTCTTACTCCTCATCTTTTCTGATTTTATCAAATAGACACTCTCACCTCAAATAGTTAGAATATACACCTTTCCCTTTTGACCACACGGAAGATCAACTGAAGTCTCTCCAAGAATTAAAGATATCGGACAACTGATGGCCATTTCAGAGTAAAGAGAATTTCACCATGCGTTGGAAGGATTGCAGCTGCAACAACTGAAGACTCTGAAGACCAGAAGAATTTGAAGTTCCTGAAGAAATATTTGACCTTTAGAAGACCAAAACCCTGTTACACACTTACGTTAGATGCGACGATTTGTGAGCTGTCATTTGTTTGATGTTTTTCGACAGCCCCAAAATAAAACTTGTTTCTTCAAAAACTATTGTTTGTATTGTGTGTATATCCCTCCCCACCTCTCTCATATCTCATCCCAAAACTTTTGAACCCCATAGATGATGAATGAAGTTGGACTGATATTCTCGGATCGAAGACTCAGCCGGAGGCGAGCTATGGATCTGAGAACATGGAAAATCACTTCAGGAGCAATTTGGTTTCAAGGAAGAATGAAGTATCTTACGCTCTTCAGTACTTTGAAGGAAGTGCTGCAACCTGGTGGAAAATGCATCAAGCCATACAAGGATTTAATGGAGCAAGAACTTGGGACGAATTCAAGAAGACTCTGACAAGATCTCGTCTTATCCGGAAGCACCATGATACACCAAGAAATAAACCTTGTGCCTGCAAGATTTGCGGAGAAATAGGACACACCGGGAGGAACACAAGGATGGATGCCCTCATTGTGAGGAGAAACACCCGGTGAGGAATGCCCAACTAGTCGGTGACTTGTTTCTTGTGTGAAGGAACCACCCACTACCCGACTCGGTGTCACATTTACCCCATGGTGCAACAAACTATTCAGGAGCAGGAAGAAGGAATGAAACAAGCCCTCCAGAAGTTATGAAAGAACACTGTGATGAAGGAATGTGTTGAAGACCACGATGGAGAAGGCCTCAACAGATTTTACTCCAACGCTTGCTATTCATGTGGAGAAGAAGGACATTTTCCCGATGATTGTACCAAGGAAAGAGAAGAATATTTCAGAAATTTCCGGCAGAAGTGAAGTTTGACCCTCGGAAATAGAAGCTCGATCATTCTGAGAAATCCGGGAAGAGAAAAGAAGGCAACCCCGAACAACACAATTTTCGCAGAGAAGGACTTGAGTCATATCACTTGTTACAGGTGCAAGGATTTAGGTCATTACGCTAGTAAATGTCCAGAAAAGAAGCCAAGAATCCAAGGAGCCTACATAATCACAAAGAAGCCCCGAGACATGTCGGAAGTCTTTTGTTTTCGCTGCAAGGAAGCAGGACATTATGCTACTAAATGTCCCAACAAGATGAAAGCTGGAGTTGAGTAGTTGGAATTTTGATATTGGAAACAGGAGTAATAGAAAGCAATTTCATGTTTATGAGTTCGATGAGTTGAATTATGTAATAGATTACTCAGAGATTGTAATAGTTCATGACTCAATAAAGTTGTAATGTCACATCTTTGAAAGGCTTTAAGGAGTTGTCATATTTTATCTTGGAAATTAATATTCGGATGAACATGGAAGAAAGTGCGTTGTGATGCATAAGCGGAAATTGGAAATTGAGTTTGAAGTTTTGTTTGGATGATATGAATGTGTGCCCCGGAGATATGTACCTTATTACGAGCACCATTTTGTTTTACAACTGCAGATGGCGACCCTTACGAAGTCTTTCCTTAAAGGTCGGAAACAATCATGACCACGACAAGTGATCATGATTACCGAAGATCTGAAGGACATGAGGAAGCATATTCACCTTGAAGGAGATGCAGTCTACAAAGGCTACCCCTTCATGCAAAAGGAGTGGAACTTTGGTATGTGGAGGTACACCTCCACCATTTGAAAAGAGTTTGCCCAAAGATGATGGGGCAGTACTTTTTCATTTCACGCGTACCACAAGCAACTTTCTTGATGCTGTTCGTGAAGCAGCCATGGAAGCCATCGCCGGATCGAGAAATACTTGAAGCAAGACTCCGTTATACTCGGGAATACCTAAGCGAAGTGCATGCAGAGATGATGGAGGTGAAGCTCAAGGCCACCACGATAAACAGAAGATTGAAGACTTCAAGGCGCATGTCGCACAATTCCAGCAGGACTAAAGAATCCTCGAGGAAGATAAATAAATAAAGTTGGAAGTAATGTCTGACCATACCGAACCATGTGGGTGGCGGCATTTGTAATAAACTTTTTGGAATGTGGATTCACGAAAAATGGTTAAGGATGTAATAAAAGATTGATATGAAAATAATGGGATTTATGGATAAACTGGTGCATCCTTTTTGGTGTCGTAGTACCCCGTAAAGCTATAGGATCAATGAAGAAAGAAATGTGTTATTCATGACGGTCCATAGAAGGAAGCTGGATAAAATAAGTTGGAGTTTTGTATGATCGTCACCACAAGGGTATGAAAGAAAGAAGTGCTATTGGATTTACAGGAGATGTAATGTTGGAATATGGAATCCTAGGAAGGATGAATTAAACTTGTACAAGAGTTGAAGTGGGCCATAACCCACAGGCCCAGGAGTTAATAAGAAGCAAGCACACTCTTACTGTAGGAACATATTTCGGAAGAAAACTCCGATTTTAAACATCCGACATTTTTTTAGGAGGATACGAAAACCCAAGGATTGTGAAGAACGATAGATGTCTTGTTCAGCTTGCAGAAACCATGGATTTATACGAACTCAGTTCATCGACAAGTGAAATTCTGCAGTGCTTGTGAGTATGCCCAAGTGTTAGAATACGTGATTTACTATTTACGTATGTGGTAATGATTCAAGTACGGGATGGATTGGCCCCCATACCGGAGACTTCTATCATGAACTATCATATGTTGATGGAAAATCAGAGAGCCTCGAAAACCATAGAAGAGTGTCGACGCGATAACCCATAAAACCATAGAATGGTAGGACGATGGAACCCCTTTACAGGCAACCGTTGCCAATCGTAGGTGAGGTTCAACCTAGACCCGTTTCTGCAGGAGAAACCATAAATTGTAGACCACCATGAGTATTTCGATAGTTGTCCAGAATGGACACAAACCTATCAACCAAGAAGATCCAGTCTCGGACGAACTTCAACTTTGACGAACCGACCCAAGATTTTGAGGAAAACTCTATGCTCCTGACAGAAGAGCGTTAATGAAGGAGCTATTGTAAGATATGTGAAAAGACAGATATTGTCAGCACTCCAGAGGAAGTATCTGAGTTTATTGGAACTGTAACCTTGCTTTTAAGTGTGGTAGCACCCCTGACCTTTCCGACCAAAATATTTACTAGAAGACCCCCAACCCCTAACCCTTTCTTGCTAGCCTCTTCGAATCTCGAGGACGAGATTCATTTTAAGTGTGGTAGATTTGTAACATCCCAAATTTCCTATTTGGAATGTTTTACAATTATAGCTAAGCATCTATGCATTTGTTTGAATTTGAGTGGTATTTGAAGTTTCAGAAGTTTTGGAGTTTTGGAATTTGAATTCAAATTTTGGCAAGAGAAAATCATTTCAAAAACTATGACTGATAAATACTTGAGAAAAAGTATGAGAGGAGTAAACATGACACTCCAAAAATATCAGAGGAAAAACATTGCCAAAAGTTTGAAATTCAAATTTGAGTTTTATTTGGATTTTGAAAAAAAATGAATTTTTATAAAGTTTGGATTTTGCCCCTGGAAAAATGTTCAAATGATAGGGAATATTCCCCTGATCATTTTGATATATATATGTCCTATATAAAATATTTATATTTTATATATTATCTCTATTTTGTTTTCAAAAAAATAGAAAAAAGAAAAGACCAGCGCCACCCCGAGCGATTGGCCCCCAAAGACTGGCAGCCCACCGAACTGCCCGGCCAGCCACCGAAAGCCGAGAGCCCAATGAGCCACCGACCCACCCCTCGCCCGAACCGGTCTCGCGTCGGCCGACCGACCGAGTCCCCTTCCCCTCTCACCGCGGTGGACCCCACCCATCACCTACCCTCGCCACGCCACCCTCGCGCCGCCGCTCGCCGGATCCCGCGGATCCGGATCGCCCGGATCTCTCCCGATTGCCCCTCGTCCAAGCCGAGGCTCCCCTATAAGTACCCCCTCACCTCATTCCCCCTCGCCCCTCACGGACATCTCTCTCCCTCCGCACGCGCTCGCCGGAGTAACCGGACGCCGCCGCCGCCATTAACCTCGTCGCCGACGCCCTAGCCCTCCCCGAGCTCACCCAACTCCACCAACCGGACCCCCTCGCCGCGCCGCACCCGCCGGAGCACTCCGCCGTCGCCCCCGACCACCGGAGACGCCGGAACACTCGCCGCCCGAGCCGCCGCGGCCGTCGATCTCCCGTAAGTCGCGGGAACCCCTCCCCGCCGTCTGATCTAGCTCAACGGCGTAGATTAGAACCCCGAAGGGTTAGGTTATTTATAATAGACCGGTCCGGTTTAGTTTAGTTAGGTTTTTTCTATTAGACCGGCCCGATTCGTTTTAACCCTAGGCCCGTTTAGTTAAGTTGCGCCCAGGGCGTTAGTTAGGCCCATTAGGCCAAATTTCTTTTATTTTCGTTTTCTGTTTTAACAGAATAGTTTCAGATTTGAAAAATTCATATCTTTTAATCTACTTAATATTTCTAAGTGATTCTTTTTTTGTTGGTTTGCAAATTTCTTATAGTTTCTGCAGAAATATAATTTGCCATGTTAAAATTATTTAAAATTGCTTTATTTTAGATTTAGACAGAATAGTAATTCTGCCATAAAATGAGTTAGGAAAATTATTTTTTGTGATTCTTTTGTCACAACTTTGTTTTGACATTGCCTAACCGTAGGAATTTATTTGGGCATTTTAGGATTAATAAAAAATAGTTTTAATCAGAATCATGTTATTCTTAATTAATTAACTAGCTACTGTTTTCCTATTGTTTTAATTAGCAAATAAGTTTATTTTTCCTGTGTGATAGATTATTCTAGGGTAGTTTCTGTAACTTTAGAGCATGAACTTTTATTTATAATAAATAAAACTTTTATTTTCTTAATAGAATTTGAATTGGGCCTAATAGGAGTTTTAAAATAGCTTTTAAGATGATTCTTTTTGTTCCTAGTTGCATGATGGATTCTTTTCTGTTAGGTAGCATAAACCCTTGCTTAGGTTCTGTTAAGAAAATTTTTGTTATGAAAAACTAGTTTTAGTTGTTGCTTGAAGTAGGAAAACTTTGAGTTGGATTTCTTCGAGTTTTCCTTTGGGTTTTGATTCGTTTGTTTTGGTGTGTTATGTTACTATGCTATTGTGTTAAGTGTTCATATGCTATGTGCTTATTATGGTTATTGTTTGCCTCGGTAGAATTTTCCGGAGTGCGAAGTTTGCTACCACGAGTCCCTAGTTTTCGAAGATCGTCAGCAAGGCAAGTTCACTTTGACCATGCTTTCATACCTATGTTTTATTGCACTTAGTGGCATCTTTGCAACAACCCTCCAGTAGTGATATTGAATCCTTGTAATTGAGTAGTATGCATGAGGTAGGAACCCATCACCCTGTTACCAAGCCCGGGACGCTATTTATTTTAATGCTACGCTATAGTAGGCGGGGTTGGTTTGAGTGCTTCGGGAGTGGTGTGAGAATGGAGGATCTCGTCAATGGCGACAACTCCATGATGGAATCTGCAAGGACTGCATCTTCAAGGCCTCAAGACTTCAAGACTCGAGACAAGAATTCAATACACACTCTTTGGGTGAGGGACGGTTGACGGCACCTGGAGAATCCGGTGGTTGGCGGGATGCATGGAGAAGCGCCATGACATCTTGGAAAGCTTCACCCAGACTCAAAGAGGCGGAAGAATACTTCATGCCGGAAGCTTACATGCAACCGCAAGTCACTATGGGCTCTGGCTTGGTTGACCTTAGTTGTGACTCTGGCTGGGGCGGTGCTAGCATATGTAGAACTACAGTAGGATTGGATGAGCACCGGACGGTGGTCGAGGAACTCTTCGAAGACCATGTTTGGTCATCTTGTTCTCAAACACCCGAAGTGCGAGAGCGTAAAAGAGGATCGAATCTTGCGGGTAAAGTGTACAAATCTCTGCAGAGGGTTTAAACCTAATCGATTAGCCGTGTCCCGATTACGGACAATTTGAGCATCTGGACTTGGATCTATCTCGGAACTCTCAACCGGGTGATAACTTAATTGTGGGCAACTTATGATGATTTTGGGCTACGAGACATCGGTTGGCGGAACCATGTCATGATAGAAAACTCCATAGTACAGACTTCATTTATTCCTTTGATGTAGGGAAAATAAAACCAGCTTTTACGCAAACAAAACTCAGACCCGAGCCACAAAGCCAAATTGCATATAGTATAGCTTTACCATCTGTTTTCTCATGTTGTGATCTTGCGGTACATTCAATGTACTGACCTACACGGCTGCAACGTATCATGTTGCAGGATTTTCTACAACGAGTAAGAGTTACGATACAGGGTTACGGTCTACACTCAACCTGCCGATGGCGTTGATGGGACTCCACACCCGACTATTTGTTTCCGCTGTGACTTATGAGGTATATATCAGTTTTCCGTTAATTATACATGTGATTGCACTTTGATATATACATTGACGTACTGTGTGTGCCAGCATACTGATCCAGGGATGGCATAGCAACATAGAGGCTTGACCGTCTGAGGTCGGGTCGCTACAAAAACCAGGTCTGGTTCCATTCTTCGGGGTGAATGTGGAGACTGGGATGAGGAAAGGTGACTTCTTTTCTCTTCTAAACTGCCATTCCACCCAATTCTGTGTTGGGTCTATCTTTGAATTCTGTGCAACGGTTTAGGTGAAAGAAATCCCTGAATAGTTCTACTATGGGTTCCTCTTGAAGATAAACCTCACAAAAAACTTGGAAGTGTCAGATATTGGTCACCGAGTTAGGACCGATGTCTTGTAGGCGCAGTTGAAAGCTGGCCAGTACGTCCCAGGAATTTTTTGAACCGGGAGGGTTGAAACCCCGGCTTAAATGATCAGAAAATACAACAACCTCTCCGTCCTTGGGTGTAGGAGGACATTCCGGGCCAGGGACCCTCCAGTGAATGATATCTTTCTGGGTCAAAGCGCCCGTTTTGACAAGGTTGTCTAACTGTTCCTCTGTTACTCGAGAAGGGACCCAGTTGCATTCATACACTTGCTTGGCCATGGCAATGAATGATCTACAACATGACAATTACCGGTTTAAGAATTATAGTGGACAACTATGCGGCGGTTCAAGGATATAAGCATGTTGCTAAACCGGAGTTGGTACTCCTAAACCGGAATTTAGTAAATAAGGGCTCTAAGTGGAAATACATTGGCGGTTCAACAAGGGGACTAATGGTATATACTGGGTCATCATTCTTTCAAAGTTAAACCGCCTAGTCTGACATTGAAGATGCAAATCTACAGATGTGTAAGTGAAGGACAAAGAGGTTTCACAAATTGGCAGTATACCTTTGGATCTACCGTATATCAGAAAAGGGAAATATTTTCAGACCTAAGAAGTAGTGCCGAAGTAGTGGATGAAGGTTCAGATGGGATCTTCTATTTTAACAAGGTGCATTAGATGGAAAAGGAGAGCTACGGCTATCAGTGAACAGGATGAACATCAAGGTTAGGATCAAAAGGTTACTACGCAAGCAATGAACACCGAAAAACACCGAAACCCTAGAACAGATCTATGGCAGAAGAGCAGAAAAGCTTACCAGTGCTGATGAAGGAGCGGGGAAGCACCGCAATTCTCTGGTCCGTTCAGGGTGATGCAGCGGCCAGAGTTGAAGCAGAAGCGACGGTCGATGGCGGCGGCAAAGCTCCAAAGGCTGAGCGGCGCGAGGAAGACGATGACGCGAAGAGGCATGAGGGGGAAAGGTGAAAATGACCCCTCGGCCCTATTTATAAAGGCAAGGGATAATTGTCAGGCGCAAAAATCGAGGAGCCAGAAATTTGGAAATAAGGCGGAGCTGTCGCCTCGATTGTCGGAGACCCATTGATGAAGATGTGTCATACACGGTTTTTAATAACAGATGACATCACGATGTGTTACCACGGCCTGGGAAGATGACGTCACGGCGGTTTACAAAATTTCATGAAGATGTTGAAGACGAAGTTTTCTTGAGGACTGACATGAACCAGTTCAAATCAGTCTGGGGCCTAATGTTGGGGATATTACTACTAGGCATAAACCGGCCAGGAGAGGACGGGTTAACTTCATCAGTAGTTCATTATACTTGAAGCCCATGAAGACAGACGGAGACGCTGTGTAAAGGCCCAGGGCCTAGAACCGGTTTAAGGCCTGTAGCTATAAACCGGCATTGATATGTAACTTGCATTCTAAGGTAGAAAGAGGGGAGACCGAGCCGGACACATTTATGAGCCGGCCTCAGGACTCTATAAATCGACGGGCGTCAACCCATGTATATAAGGGGACGACCCGACGGCGGTTCAAGAAAACAACTCGAGACGCAAGCAAAGCGTATTCGCTCCCTGGTCATCGAAACCCCATCAATTCCATCACAACTAGACGTAGGCTTTTACCTTCATCGCAAGGGGCCGAACTAGTATAAAACTCTCTTGCGTACCTTGTCCGCTTTAACCCCTTTAAGTTAACCCGTAGTGATGGCTCCACTACTAAGTCCTTTCACGAGGACATCTGCCGTGACAAAACCACGACAGTCGGATCATATGATGTTTCTACCCTCTATACTCTTGTTATGATGAATTTAATCTTTACCATTCAAAGTTTTGTCTTATCGGATTGAATACTCAGAGATGAGACCACATGATATATGTCTTGCAATATGAATACTTGAGGTGACATTGGGGTATCTTATTGATTCACTTGATATATGTTATGGCATTCAACTCGCGGATTCCCGCGGTGACATTGGGGTTATCTATGCATAGGGGTTGATGCACGCTTTTCTCCGATAGAAACTTTGGGGTCTCTTTGTAATTCTTTGTGTGGATTGAGTATTATGAATATGAATATGCGTTGGTGTTATCTTAGTACGAATTCTTGATTAGATTGAACAGAAAGAATACCTTGCGTTATTCTAGTACGAGCTCTAGGATAGATTGATCAGAAACAATAGCTTTGAGGTGGCTTCGTACCCTACAAACAATTCCTATCTTTTGTTCTCCGCTAATAGGAACTTGGGAGTGATTCTTTGCTGCACTTTGAGTGGTAATCACATGATCCAACTATGTTAGCATTGTTGTGAGATTGCACTAGCGAAAGTACGGACCCTTGGCCTCATTTTAAGCATTGCAATACCGTTTTTTTGCCCGTTTAATATTTGTTAACTTGCTGTTTTTATTTATTCAGATTATAAAAATATATTTCTACCATAAATATTACACTTTTATCACCATCTCTTCGCCGAACTAGTGCACCTATACAATTTGCCATTGTATTGGGTGTGTTGGGGACACAAGAGATTTCTTGTATTTGGTTGCAGGGTCGTTTGAGAGAGACCTTCTTCATCCTACACCTCCCACGTTTTGATAAACCTTAGGTCACCCACTTGAGGGAAAATTGCTATTGTCCTACAAAACTCTGTGCTTGGAGGCCCAACACGAGTCTACAAGAATAAAGTTGTGTAGTAGACATCAAGCTCTTTTCTGGCGCCGTTACCGGGGAGGCTAGGTAAATGGCACTCCCCGTCAACGAAGCTCTTTTCTGGCGCCATTGCCGAGGAGGTGAGTGCATGAAGGTATATATTTAGATCTTGCAATTGAGTCTTTTAGTTTCTTGTTTTATCACTAGTTTGGTTTATAAAAGAAAACTACAAAAAAATGGAATTGAGGTTGCATCATATTATTGATCATCTTTATAATGTCTTTCTTGAAAATGATGGTTCGGAAAATTGTGCTCAATTGTTAGTAGAAGAAGTCAATAAAATGTTTGGCACAAAATATTTGAATGATGAGCATGATTGGAATGTTGTTAGTATGAATTCTTTGAATATCCATGATGCTAATGATATGCAAAGCCATAAGCTTGGGGATGCTATATTTGATGAATGTGATATTTTTAGTCCCTCAAGTTTTGATGAGAAAATTTATTATGATGATTGTTCTATTTATGATGATTATATTGATGAAACTGTATTTGGAGAGGTCGTGACTTTATTAACCCACTATTTTGGAAGAGGTTGCGATTGACTATGATAACAAAATCCCTATCTATGATGATTATGGTGATGACATGTATGCTATATTGAATAATGATACCCATGAAACTTGTCATCATGATTTTAATTTTCAATCATGTGATAGTTATTTTTTTGAATTCATTCATGATGCTACTTAAAATTATTATGAGAGAGGAACTTATGCTTTTACATATCTCAATAATTTCAAGTTTCCTCTCTTTATGTTGAAAGTTTTGAAGTTGTGCTTGTTTTACGTTCCTATGCTAGTTGATTCTTGCTCCCATAATTTGTTTGCTCACAAAATCCCTATGCATAAGAAGTATGTTAGGCTTAAATGTGTTTGCCATGTGATTCAAGATGCTCTCTTTATGTTTCAATTCTTATTTTTTATGCGAGCATCATTGAACTCATCATGCCTAGCTAAAAGTCATAAAAGAAAAGCGCTTGTTGGGAGACAACCCAACATTTACCTATCGGCGTTCTGGGAACGGGGGTACCCAGACTTGCCTGCCTGCGGCCTGCGGCGTGGCTCAAGGGGTGGCCCAGTACGGCCCATCTTCATCAACACAAGCTCAAGACCCTCGTGAGGGGCCAAGCCTCGCGGGGCGGACGACAGGAAGCTTCTTCAGGCACGGCCTCGTCAGGCTGGCTCGCGAGGAGGCGGAGAGATCAAGGCGGGGTACCTCACGAGGTGCCCATGACACAAGCCATGACGACCGAGGGTGCCAGGAGGGCGCCAGCCCGCGCAGTGTCCTCATTTCCCCTTTGGTGCAAAGGAGGCAAGCGCAGGTCAAGGCATCAGGCAAAGGCAACCATTTCGGTGCAACAAGACCAAGACCAGCAGAACGGCAGGAAGGAGGTCATCGTGGAGCCCAAGCCGGCGTCACCGTCAGAGTCTTTGGCAGGCGAGGACCGACTTTAGTCAGGATGAGTGTACTAGATGTTCCCCTTCAAAATGGCCAATTGTTGGTGCCCTTCCCGCTCAATATTTGGGGATAGGCCCAGGGCCTCTGCCTATAAATAGGACTAGCCACCCACCAGATAGGGGGGACACCGGATAGGGAGATCGATCTGAATCGGCACCTAGAGAGAGAGAAAGAGAGGCGACTGAACTCCCCTAGCAGTTCATCGCACCAGCTCAAGAACAGACCCTCGCGAGGCTGTTCTTCCCTTGTACTGTTCATCATCAGCCCCTGAGGCAATCCACCACACCACACACTGGATTAGGGTATTACACCACAATGGTGGCCTGAACCAGTATAAACCTCGTGTCCCTTGTGTTGTTCTTTGTGTAGTTTAGATCCTTGCAAGGCGACGAGGCGTAGGTAGGTTGGAGGTGCGACCTCCGCGTGCACCCCAGAGTTCGAACCTAGAGGGTCTGCCGGAACCCGAAATCCAACATTACCTCTACTGTTTTTGTGCGTTAACATGATTAAGCTACTATAGTAATCATGTTTTATTGCTTTTGTTTCAATAAAGTGCCAAGTAAAGCCTTTGGGATCATGTTGGTGATAGTTGATTTGACCTGCTGAAAAACAGAAACTTTGCGCTCACGAAAATGGGTCCCATTTTTAATAGAAGAGTAATTTTGAGTTGATTCTTTTTGCAGAAGTTTAATATACAAATTTCTCACGTGTTCCAATTTGTTTCCTAATTTCTCGAGTAGCAGAAGTATGGTAGTTGTCCAGATCATTTCAGACTGTTCTGTTTTTGACAGATTCTGTTTTCAATGCATAGTTTGCTTGCTTTCTAGGTTCTATGGCTTATATTCCTCAATATATGTTGTGGAAATGATATGCTACAGTAGGAATTGTGTGGAAACAATTATGAATATTGTCTTTGACAGTACCAAGAGTGAAATGGTTTGCTCTTTATCATACTAACCTATCTCACAAAGTTCCGTTAAGTTTTGTGTGATTGAAGTTTTCAAGTTTTAGGTGAGATATCGATATGAGGAGAATAAGGAGTGACAATACCCTCATATTGGGGATGCCTGAGGCACCCCAAGGTAATATCCAAGGAAGATCCAAGCAACTAAGCTTGGGGATGCCCCGTAAGGCATCCACTCTTTCATGCTCAACATTATCGGTAACCTCACTTGGAGCTATGTTTTCATTCGTCACATGATATGTGTTTTGCTTGGAGCGTCAATTTATTTTGTTAGGATTTTCTTTCTGTTATTTAGAATAATGTTTTGCATCTTTTATTCCAACAAAAGTGGCATTGATAGCCTTTGCCATGCTTATCTTGCAAGTATACATGTTGCTGTTTGAAAACAGAAAGTTTACCTCTGTTGCAAAAATTCCCTAGAAAAGTGAGAGTGTGATAAAATGTTAAAACTTTTTGCAAAATAAGCTCTGATAAATTCTCTATGTTTTGTAGAATTTCATAATGTTTGGAGAAGTATTGATACTTTGCATTCTTTACAGACTGTACTGTTTAGGCAGATTGTTGTTATGTTTGCATATGTTTGCTTGTTTAATGATTCTATTTGAGGATAGGAGTATTAAATATGCAGAGGCATTTAGTATGCAATGTTGAATAATAATTTTAGTGATTTTCTACAGTAGAGAATGATAAGGTTGTTGCAATGGTTTATACTAACTTATCTCACGAGTTCTTGTTGAGTTTTGTGTGGATGAAGCTTTTGAGATTTAGGAAAACTGTGATATGAGAAGAATTAAGGAGACACAAAAGCTCAATATTGGGGATGCTCAAGGCACCCAAAGATAATATTTCAAGAAGTCTCAACCATCTAAGCTTGGGGATGCTCCGGTAGGCATCCCACCTTTCTTCTTCAACAATTATCGGTTAGTATCGGTTGAGCCTAAGTTTTTGCTTCTTCACATGATGTGTGTTATCCTTGAAATGTCATTTTGTTTTGTTTTGCTTGCTGTTTTAATAAATTACTTAGATCTGAAAGTTTTTAAATAAAAATAGAGTCCTCAAATAATTTCCAGGGAGGCTAAGTAAGCCGCATTCACATCCCGTCAACGAAGCTCTTTTCTATGTCATTCATTCTTGTGCTTCACTTTTATCCTAGGAGTAAATTGTTGAATAAATTGAATGTCATGAAGTTGAAATCATATCATGCCTAGTGGCAGCTTCACATTGGGTTTAGAAAGTGAAATCTTTTGAGGCTGGACAATCGCAATATTGGTCATACAAGCAATTCACGAATAATTGGTATAAGGAAGAGAACTTTCACATGCAAATACACTATCTTGGAAATCTTTTGTGATTGTGAGCCCCCATCAAAATAATATATGCCAAAATTGTTGACGTTGGACAAGGAAGACAACGTAATGGTTTATGTTTGTTCATATTCACATAGAAGTCATATTGTCATAGATCCTTCAACATGTGGTGCTTGCCCCCCATCTTTGCTAGCCAAAAATACCTCACCAAGTAGAGATACTACTTGTGCATCCAAAAACCCTTAAACCCAAATCTTATTTTCAAGAGTCCACCATACCTACCTAAGGATTGAGCAAGATCCTTCAAGTAAGTTGTCATCGGTGCAATAAGGCAATAAAAATTGCTTCTAAAAGTGTGAGATCATTTAGTGTAAGAGAAAATTGAGCATTGTACGAACTTATGATGGCAAAGCAATAAAAGCGACGGACTTCATAATAAAGGTTGATATCATAAGGGGCAATATAACGTGACGTTCTTTTGCACTATGGGATTGAGCATACAAACAAAAAAGCGCATGGCAACCTCTGCTTCCCTCTATGAAGGGCCTATCTTTTACTTTTTCAGTATTTACTTTTATGCAAAGAGTCAAAGTTATTCCCTCTATTCCTTTTTTATTTTTCTCTTTTGGCAAGCATCATGTGGTGAGGAAAGATCTAGGCACATATGTCCAGTTGAATATGGGTAGCATGAGTTATTATTGTTGACATCACCCTTGGGGTGAATACGTTGGGAGGCAAAACAATAAGCCCCTATCTTTCTATGTGTCCTGTTGAAACGTTTTTCTCATGTGTATGCGGTGAGTGTTAGCAATCATAGGAGACTATATGATAGTTGAGTATGTGGAGCTCTTACTTAAACTCTGTTGAATAAGTTGAATTGCAATTGCTTGATGACTAAGAACATAGGTTGTTGAGTTTCAAGAGAGTTCAGTGTTTGAACCTTAACATGTGAATTGGTTGCCACCATAACATGAGAAGTTTCATAAGAAAGAATTTTTGTTATGATGCTAAGGAAAGTGATTGAAATCGTCATCGATCAAAATTATGCACTGTAGCGACCAGAACTCAAATAGATCGATCTACGTGCTCAGTGTCATCCCCTGGATCGAATCTTGACACCACACATTACTCGGAGGATTTATAGCAGAGTAGCAATCACACACTTATTACAATCGAATGTCTCAAGAGATAACTTAATAAAATAAAAATGGCTTAAGGCCATCTAATAACGATAACAGCGGAAGGCTTGGAAGAATAAAGCGAGTCCATCAACTCCAACGGCATCACTGAGTATAGAACCACGACCTAAGGACCTTACTAAATAAATCGAAAATCGCAACATGAAGCGTTGCAACCCAAAACGGGTCAGCACATGGAATATGCTGGCAATGTAACACATAGAGAATAATGGAATGATAAGCCTATACTACATGCATATATGGCTGGTGGAAAAGCTCTATGGTTACAGTTTTGCATAAAGCCAATTTTTCCCTACTGCAAAGGAATAAATTTATTTAACTAACATGGTGGTTGTGAAACATTGAGAATGGTTGACAACATTCTCAATCCCAATTAAAAGTACTCATTAACAAACCCAACAATATTAATTAGAAGTAACATGATGAGATTCACATGATATCCAGGTACTAGATACTCAAGATGTCCATAACCGGGGACACGGCTAACCATGATTAGTTTATACACTCTGCAGAGGTTTGTGCACTTTTCCCCACAAGACTCGATCGCCTCCGTTTGGTTTCTCGCACTACATGGTGTTTGAGAGACGGATGACCGAGACATAGTCTTTCAGAAGCGCTAGCACCTTACATGTGGGTAGACCGTACCAACCTACATCCCCTACATCTGCTAGTCTACCCGTAAGAGTTCGCACAACTTAGTAAACTACACCAGAGCCCATAATGGCTTGTGGCTGCACACGGAAGTATCTAGTTTGAATAATCTCATGATCCCTTTGAGCACAGGTGGCGGTTCGAAGAAATGAGCAAGTCTGATAGAAACCAGGTGCCTCAATCCACCCAGATGTGTGTTTAAGTTGCCACCTTAAATAAACCATTAAATAACAATCTCACATCTGTCATGGATACACTCACCCAATCCACGTCTACTAGCATAGCATGGCATGATAAGCAAACGTAGAAGTAACTCCCAAAGGTTTGATAATAAAACAGGTAATAGGTACTACCTCAATTACTTCCCAAAACCCACAATTTAATTAGATCCTAATCATGCAAGTGTTTGAGGATAGATCTAATGCATAAAAACTGGGTTTGAGAAGGGGTATGATCAAAGAGTTACTTGCCTTGCTGATGATCCGCGAAACCTAGAGACTCGAAGTAACAGGCGACGCACTCCGGGTATTCCATCGCAGACAAACAAACAAGCATACAATAAGTACTCATCTAATGCACAGGTAAAACTCAAATAGATCTAACCAGATAGTTCAACTTAGGAACACCGGTTGGCAAAAATAATCAAATCAAACGAAGCAACGAAAGTCAAACGGCGGAAGAAAACAGCTTCATTTTACTAATCTGGATCTAGGTCAAATTTTACAGAAGCAAAAACTTGTTTAAGTATATTATTCGGAAAGAGGGTTTCGAGACGAAACTCCAGGCGCTTGAATCGCCTGATTCCGATAAACGAGCGAAAAGTTATAATAAAACAAAAATCGGATCTGGAATAGCGATCAGAAAAATCGCGGATTAAATCCGAGAAAAAAAGAAAAACGACGAACGGATTCGAACGAGAAAAAAAATAAAAAAAATATATTAAAAAAAACGAAAAACCGAAAAAAACCACTCGGTTTTTATAAAAAAAACGGCGCGGAAATCGAGGCGTGGCGAACCTCGGTGGCGGCGTCTTGACTCGGCGGCAATGGCCAATTTGGGCGGCTAGGGTTTGGGGCGTAGGCGGGGCCGGCTCGGGTGGGCTGAGGCCGTGGTGGGCAGCTTATATAAGCGCCCGAGCGAGTCCCGCTCGAGTGCTGCCCGATAGGCGGTCGCATTTTTAAATAAATAACTCACAGAAAAAAATAAAAAGAAGTACCAAACGGACTCCAAAAATCCCAAAATAAATTTTCCCCGGCTTCTAAAATCAAGCCGGATTTAATGAACATTTATTTGGGGCCTAGATGCAATTTTGAAAAGCGCATTTTCCTAAATTCAAATAAAAGGCAAAAACTCCAAAATAAAATCTTATTGATTTTATTATTAAATCTTCATTATTTCTTTATTTTGGGAAAGTCATTTTATTCCCTCTCTCATATTTTTGTAATAGAAATAATTGAAGATAAAATAATTAAAATCGAATGATCCTATTTTCAAAATTTGAGAAAACTCAAATATGAAAATAACGAAAATCCCCAACTCTCCCCGTGGGTCCTTGAGTTGTGTAGAATTTCTAGGATCGAGCAAAATGCAAATGAAAAAATATGATATGCAATGATGCTCTATGTATAACATTCCAAATTGAAAATTTGGGATGTTACAAACCTACCCCCTTAAGATGAATCTCGCCCTCGAGATTCGGGTTGGCTAGAAAATAGGTGAGGGTGGTCTTTAAGCAAATCTTCCTCTCGCTCCCAGGTGGCTTCTTCCTCTGTGTGGTGGCTCCACTGAACTTTGCAAAACTTAATAACCTTGCTGCGGGTAACTCGACTGGCAAACTCGAGAATCTTGACTGGTCTCTCCTCATAGGTCAAATCATCATTCAACTGGATCGCTTCCAGTGGCACGGTATCTCTCAGTGGTATATCAGCCATCTCTGCGTGACACTTCTTCAACTGAGAAACATGAAACACATCATGTACTCCTGACAATCCTTCGGGTAGTTCCAACTTGTACGCAACTTCTCCCATACGTTCCAAAACACGATAAGGTCCTACAAATCGAGGCGCTAACTTTCCTTTAACTCCAAAATGCTTAACTCCTCGAAGGGGCGATACTCGAAGATAAACTCTGTCTCCGACTTCGTATTCTGTCTCCTTGCGTTTTGAATCCGCATAACTTTTCTGTCTTGACTGGGCTACCTTGAGCCTATCGTGAATCAACTTTGCTTTCTGTTCAGACTCCTTAATCAAATCCGGTCCAAAAAACTGGCGGTCTCCAACTTCATCCCACAACAACGGGGTCCTGCACCTCCTTCCGTACAAGGCTTCGAAAGGGGCCATCTTCAGACTGGTTTGGTAACTGTTGTTGTAAGAAAACTCCGCATATGGCAAGTTGTCATCCCAACTTGATCCATAATCCAAAGCACAAGCTCTAAGCATATCCTCCAAAATCTGGTTGACTCTCTCGGTTTGTCCATCTGTCTGTGGATGAAAAGCGGTGCTAAACTCCAGCCTGGTTCCCAAAGTTTCGTGCAACTGCTTCCAGAACTTTGAGGTGAATTGGGTTCCTCTGTCTAATACAATACTCCTCGGAACTCCATGCAAGCATACAATCCTGGTCATGTATATCTTATCCAATTTGGCACTGCTGTAAGTAGTCTTTACTGGAATGAAATGAGCTACCTTCGTCAAGCGATCGACTACAACCCAAATCGAGTCATAGCCTGAACGGGTCCTGGGCAATCCCGTGATGAAATCCATACCTAGTTTATCCCACTTCCATTCGGGTATAGGCAATGGCTGTAACAATCCTGCTGGCTTTTGATGTTCTGCCTTCACCCTCTGACATACATCACAAACTGTGACGTACTCTGCAATATCCTTCTTCATTCCGGTCCACCAGAAAGTATTCTTCAAATCCAAATACATCTTGGTATTTCCTGGGTGAATCGAATATGGTGAATCATGTGCCTCTTGTAGAATCAACTTCCTGATATCCGGGTCATTGGGCACATAAACACGGTTCTCAAACCATAGGGTATCGTGCTCATCCTCATGAAATCCCTTTGCTTTTCCTTCACTCATTTTCTCTTTTATAGAGGCAATCTCTTTGTCAGTCTTCTGAGCTTCCCTGATCTTGTCCATCAAAGTTGACTGAATCTCCAATGCTACTACATAGCCTCTCGGAACTATTTCCAAAGATAGCTCTCGAAGATCCTCGGCTAACTCCTTTGGTATTTCTCCCGTCATTAGTGTGTTGACGTGACTCTTACGGCTCAACACGTCGGCTACAACGTTAGCCTTTCTGGGGTGATAATGCAATCTCATATCGTAATCTTTGATGAGCTCCAACCATCTCCTCTGCCTGAGATTTAGCTCCTTCTGCGTGAAGATGTACTTCAAACTCTTGTGATCTGTATACACCTCGCAATGATTTCCAATGAGGAAATGTCTCCATGTTTTCAACGCATGCACTACGGCTGCTAACTCCAAATCATGCGTAGCATAATTTAGCTCATGAGGCTTAAGCTGTCGTGAAGCATCTGAAACAACTCTTCCCTCCTGCATAAGCAATGCTCCAAGTCCTCGGCGTGAGCGTGCAATACACCTCATAATCCTTGGTCCGATCTGGCAGAATTAATACGGTGAGGTAACCAAGCGTTTCTTCAACTCTTGGAAACTAGCTTCACACTCCTCGGTCCAAATGAACTTGGTATCCTTCTTCAACAATTCTGTCATAGGCCGCAATCCTTGAGAAATTCTCAATGAATCTCGGTAGTATCCTGCTAGTCAATGAAACTCCGGATCTCTCCAACCGTCGTTGGCGCTTCCCGATTTATTCAAATGACAACTTTAGTGGGGTCTAATGCTATACCTTCTCCGGATATAACATGTCCAATAAATCCAACTTCCTTCAACCAAAACTCACACTTGCTGAACTTGGCATACAAGCGGTGTTCTCTCGAGCTTTTCGAGTACCAAGCGCAAATGCTCCTTATGTTCCTCTTCATTCTTCGAGTAAACCAAAATATCATCAATGAACACCATGACGAACTTATCCAAAAATTCCATAAACACTTTGTTCATCATGTTCATAAAATAGGCAGGTGCGTTAGTCAGACCAAATGACATAACGGTGTACTCATACAGCCCGTACCTGGTGGTAAAAGCCGTCTTAGGTATATCCTGCTCTCGAATCTTTAACTGATGGTACCCTGATTGCAAATCGATCTTGGAAAACACCTTAGCTCCTTGCAATTGGTCAAACAAGTCATTGATCATCGGCAATGGGTATTTGTTCTTAATGGTCACTTCATTCAATCCACGATAATCAACAACCATTCTTAATGATCCATCCTTCTTCTCCACTAGAAGTACTGGTGATCCCCAAGGCGAAGAACTTGGGCGAATAAAACCTTTATCCAGTAACTCCTTAATTTGCTTCTTAATTTCCTACAAATCTTGGGTTGGCATCCTATACGGTCTCTTAGATATCGGCCCAGTGCCTGGCAGTAGTTCAATCAGAAACTCAATGTCTCTATCCGGTGGCATGCCTGGCAACTCTTCCGGAAACACGTCTGGGTAATCCCTTACCACTGGTACTTCCTCCTGCACAACTCCTGATAAGGAATTTACATGTGCTCCTCGGCTCATGCCGTGATACATACTTGATTCTCCTTCCTTCTGGGGTGGTAAGCAAAATTGTCTTACTTGCGCAATCGATGTTTCCTCCATACATCGACAACCAATCCATACCAAGAATTACATCCAATCCTTGGGATTCCAATATGATTAAATCCGTTGGGAAAACATGCCTCCCTATACTTAATGACACTTGAAAACATCCTTGACTGGCCATATACTCCGCTCCCGGTGAGCTTACTAACATGGGTGTCTTAAGAGTTTTAGTGGGTAGGCTAAACTTATCCGCAAATCCCCTTGATATGAATGAATGCGATGCACCAGTATCAAAAAGAACAACTGCAGTAAATGACTTAACCAAAAACTTACCTATTATCGATCGGCTGAGCTTCAACCTCCTCCACGGTAACGTGGTTCACTTGTCCTTTGTTGAAAGGTTTCGCTTCTTTCCGAGCTTCCATTTCCATTTCCATTCGGCCTTACGGACAATCGTTTGCATAATGCCCAGTCTTGCGGCACTTAAAGCAAGTGATGTGGCTCAGGTCTACCTTGGATGGTGTTGACGGGTTGGTGCGGTTTTGTCCATTGCTTCCTCCATTCCCGTTCCCATTCTTGGTGCCATTATGGTTGTGTGAGCTACCTCCTCCATGGGTATGCTGAAATTGTCCTCCGGCCGGGGTAAGCGAAGTTTCTGCTGAGCTCGAGTTATTCTTCCCTGTCCATACTTCCTCTTGCGATTGTCAATCTGTTGTTGCTTCCTTCAATCATGAGAGCACGATCTACTAACTCTGGTAGTTATTGAAGGTGGCTACCATGAACTGCATGCTCAGCTCATCATTCAGTCCTTCTAGAAACTTCTCACCTTAGCTGCGTCAGTAGTAACGTCATCCGGGGCATAACATGCTAGCTTATGAAATCATCTACATCTTCGCCAATGTCATCCTCCTTGGCGCAAGTTGCGAAACTCACGCTTCTTCATGGCCATAGCTCCTGCTGAAACATGGGCGTCTGGAAAGCTTTCAAACCGATCCCATGTGATAGTGTCTCTACAGGTAAGTGGCTGTAAAATTCTCCCACCATGCTGCTGCGGGTCCTTCAAGCTGGTGTGCGGCAAATTTCACCCTTTCTCCATCTGTACATCCTGTAGTGGTCAACTCCTCCCTATCTTACGGAGCCAATCATACGCAACAATCGGCTCGGTGCTCTTTGGAAAACACCGGCGGATTCAGCCTTAAGAAACGGGTCAAATGGTCAACAGGTGGTGGTGGCGGTGGGTTGTTGTTGTTGTTGTTGTTGTTGTTGTTGTTGTTGTTGTTGTTGTTGTTGTTGTTGTAGTTGTTGTTGTTGTTGTTGTTGTTGTTGTTGTTGTTGTTGTTGTTGTTGCCTTGGTTCTGTACCAATGTATGAATCAAGGCATTCTGCTGCTGAATCAACTGAGTGATCTCTGGCGGGAAGACAAATCCGGGGTCGCGTCTCAGAGGCATCTGAGGGGTTTTAAAGAAAAGACGAGAATTTAGAATAGAATGAGGTCTAGAGAGAAACACTACCCATATGCACATGAGACAAATCACACAATATCACTCCAATCAATTCAAACAAGGGCATACAACGGTTTATCTATCGTTACAAAGTGCTGAAACTAAAACTAATATAAACTGGGGGGTAATCTACTACTGTTATGGTGGTCAACTAGAAAAACTGCTCCGAAGAAGACTCCATGATATCTGCTCCAGCTTCATCTTTGTAATCATCATCACTAGGATCGGAATCGGTGTCGTCGATGATGATGTAGTTCTATGGACAGGTGCTATCTTCATCTTCTCCTCCGGGTGCTGAATTTCCCATGAGTTCTTCAATCTTCTCCTTAAGATAGCCGTTTTGTCCCACTAGAGCTACAATCTCCTCCATGTAGTCCTTGCGAGTGGCATTTAGTTCTCCTTCTAGTTCGATAATCTTGGCTTTTGCTGTCTTCAACTCCATCAGGTCTGCGCACATCTGGTTCTCCTGACGTCGAATGTGCTGGTTTAACTCCTGGATGAAAGCTGCAATGGATCGATCCTTCTTAGTGTCAACTATCTCCCATTGTTCATCTCGGCGTCCGCAAATCTGGTACATAGTATCCTTGAGGTCTTCTTTGTAAACTTCTCCAATGCGTCCCATGGTTATGTGGGCTGCCATGCTCTTTCCCAAACTCCAGGTTGGAGCATTGAAAACACACTCTATAGGCTCCGTGATTGGCGCAAACGTCCTTCCGGGAACTTGAGCTTCAATCTTCCAGCACTCCTCTTCGGGTAAAGTGGAATTGTAGGTCCCGGTGAAGCTTGGTAATCCGATGTTAAGGTACTTAGTGACTTCCTTCAGGTGTCATCCAAAGGGTGCATCCTCATCCGGCTCGGTGAACTTGATCCTCGCTTCCGTCATCCTAAAAGAGTAGAAAATATGAGGAGTCAGAAATGAGAAGAGAGAGTAGTGATCTAGGGCTTTAGCTTAATGGTCGTGTCTCTACGATCGGCGTGTGCTCGATACCATCTTTGTAGCGACCAGACCTCAAATAGTCTCATCTCGTGCTCGGTGTCATCCTGGATCGAAGAATCTTGACACCACACAAGACTCGGAGGATTTATAACAGAGTAGCAATCACACACTTATTACAATCGAATGTCTCAAGAGAGAACTTAATAAAATAAAAATGGCTTAAGGCCATCTAATAACGATAACAGCGGAAGGCTTGGAAGAATAAAGCGAGTCCATCAACTTCAACGGCATCACTGAGTATAGAACCACGACCTAAGCACCTTACTCGTCGTCTGAAAAGTCTGCAACATGAAACGTTGCAGCCCGAAAACGGGTCAACACATGGAATATGCTGGCATTGTAACACATAGAGAATAATTGAATGATAAGCCTATACTACATGCATATATGGGTGGTGGAAAAGCTCTATGGTTACAGTTTTGCATAAAGCCAATTTTTCCCTACTGCAAAGGAATAAATTTATTTAACTAACATGGTGGTTGTGAAACATTGAGAATGGTTGACAGCATTCTCAATCCCAATTAAAAGTACTCATTAACAAACCCAACAATATTAATTAGAAGTAACATGATGAGATTCACATGATATCCGGTACTAGATACTCAAGATGTCCATAACCGGGACATGGCTAACCATGATTAGTTTATACACTCTGCAGAGGTTTGCGCACTTTTCCCCACAAGACTCGATCGCCTCCGTTTGGTTTCTCGCACTACATGGTGTTTGAGAGACGGATGACCGAGACATAGTCTTTCAGAAGCGCTAGCACCTTACATGTGGGTAGACCGTACCAACCTACATCCCCTACATCTGCTAGTCTACCCGTAAGAGTTCACACAACTTAGTCAACTACGCCAGAGCCCATAATGGCTTGTGGCTGCACACGGAAGTTTCTAGTTTGAATAATCTCATGATCCCTTTGAGCTTGGGTGGCGGTCCGAAGAAATACAGGCAAGTCCTGATAGAAACCAGGTGCCTCAATCCACCTAGATGTGTGTTTAAGTTGCCACCTTAAATAAACCATTAAATAACAATCTCACACCTGTCATGGATACACTCACCCAATCCACGTCTACTAGCATAGCATGGCATGATAAGCAAACGTAGAAGTAACTCCCAAAGGTTTGATAATAAAACAGGTATCAGGTACTACCTCAACTACTTCCCAAAACCCACAATTTAATTAGATCATAATCATGCAAGTGTTTGAGGATAGATCTAATGCATAAAAACTGGGTTTGAGAAGGGGTATGATCAAAGTGTTACTTGCCTTGTTGATGATCCACGAAACCTAGAGACTCGAAGTAACAGGCGGCGCACTCCGGGTATTCTATCGCAGACAAACAAACAAGCATACAATAAGTACTCATCTAATGCACAGGTAAAACTCAAATAGATCTAACCAGATAGTTCAACTTAAGAACTCCGGTTGGCAAAAAGAATCAAATCAAACGAAGCAACGAAACACAAACGGCGGAAGAAAACAGCTTCGTTTTACTAATCTGGATCTAGGTCAAATTTTACAGATGCAAAAACTTGTTTAAGTAGATTATTCGGAAAGAGAGTTTCGAGACAAAACTCCAGGCGCTTGAATCGCCTGATTTCGATAAACGAGCGAAAAGTTATACTAAAACGAAAATCGGATCTGGAATCGCGATCAGAAAAATCGCGTATTAAATCCGAGAAAAAAAGAAAAACGACGATCGGATTCGAACGAGAAAAAAAATAAAAAAATAATAGAAAAATAATAAAAAAAATAATAAAACCGAAAAAACCGAGAAAAAACCGCTTGGTTTTTATAAAAAAACGACGCGGAAATCGAGTGGCGAACCTCAAGCGGCGTCGGCTCGGCATGGCGGCGGGCTGGGCGGCTAGGGTTTAGGGTTTGAGGCGGCCCGGCTCGGGTGGGCTGAGGCGCCGGGTGGGGCATATATAAGGCGCCCGAGCGAGTCCCGCTCGGCACGCCCGATAAGGCGGTGCGTTTTTTTAATAAATAACTCATGAGAAAAAATAAAAGAAGTACCAAACGGACTCAAAAATCCCGAAATAAATTTTGCCCGGCTTCTAAAATCAAGCCGGATTTAATGAACATTTATTTGGGGCCTAGATGCAATTTTGAAAAACGCGCATTTTTCCTAAATTCAAATAAAAAGGCGAAAAACTCCAAAATAAAATCTTATTTGATTTTATTATTAAATCTTCATTATTTCTTTATTTTGGGAAAGTCATTTTATTCCCTCTCTCATATTTTTGTGATAGAAATAATTGAAGATTAAATAATTAAAATCAAATGATCCTATTTTCAAAATTTGAGAAAACTCAAATATGAAAATAACGAAAATCCCCAACTCTCCCCGTGGGTCCTTGAGTTGTGTAGAATTTCTAGGATCGAGCAAAAATGCAAATGAAAAAATATGATATGCAATGATGCTCTATGTATAATATTCCAAATTGAAAATTTGGGATGTTACATGCACTTATTTCTTTTATCATTTACCTACTCGAGGACGAGCGGGAATTAAGCTTGGGGATGCAGATACGTCTCCAACGTATCTATAATTTATGAAGTATTCATGCTGTTATTTTATCATTCTTGGATGTTTTACAATCATTTTATAGCAACTTTATATCATTTTTTGGGACTAACCTATTGACCCAGTTCCCAGTGCCAGTTGCTATTTTTTGCTTGTTTTTTACATCACAGGAAATCAATACCAAACGGAGTCCAAACACCGCGAAACCTTTTTGTGGATTTTTTATGGACCAGAAGGAACCCAATGGGCCAGAGCTGCACCTGGGGGGTGCTCCGAGGGGGGCACAACCCACTAGGGCGCGCCAGGGCCTCCTGGCGCGCCGAGGTGGGTTGTGCCCACCTCGGTGGCCTCCTGCACCCCTTCGTTGCACTATAAATTCCCAAATATTCTGAAACCCATCGGGGTTACCCTAGATCAAAAGTTCCACCGCCGCAAGGTCTCTGTAGCCACCGAAAACCAATCTAGACCCGTTACGGCACCCTGCCGGAGGGGGAATCATCACTGTTGGCCATCTTCATCATCCCGGGGGCCACCACGATGAGGATGGAGTAGTCCACCCTCGAGGTTGAAGGTTTGTACTAGTAGCTATGTGTTTAATCTCTCTCTCTCTCTCTCTCTCTCTCTCTCTCTCTCTCTCTCTCTCTCGTGATCTATATCATGGGCTTTGTTAATATAGTCGGATCATATGATGTTTCTACCCTCTATACTCTTGTTATGATGAATTGAATCTTTACCCTTCAAAGTTTTCTCTTGCTGGATTGAATATTCAGAGATGAGAACACCTGATATATGTCTTGCAATATGAATACTTGAGGTGACATTGGGGTATCTTATTGATTCACTTGATATATGTTATGGCATTCAACTCGCGGGTTCCCGCGGTGACATTGGGGTAATCAATGCATAGGGTTGATGCATGTTTTTCTTCGGTAGAAACTTTGGTTTCTTGTAACATCCCAAATTTCCTATTTGGAATGTTTTACAATTATAGCTAAGCATCTATGCATCCTATTTGAATTTGAGTGCCATTTGAAGTTTCAGAAAATTTTTTAGTTTTGAAATTTGAATTCAAACTTTGGCAAGTGGGAATCATTTCAAAAACTATGCCTGATAAATACTTGAGCAAAAGTATGAGAGGAGTAAACATGACACTCCAAAAATATCAGAGGAAAACAATGCCAAAAGTTTTGAATTCAAATTTGAGTTTTATTTGAATTTTGGGAAAAATAATTTTTATAAACTTTGGTTTTGCCCTGAAAAATGTTCAAATGATAGGAATATTCCTGATCATTTTGATATATATATGTCCTATATAAAATATTTATATTTTATATTTTATAACTCCGTTTTATTTTCAAAAAAAAAAAAAAATTTGAAATTAGAAAAAAAAAAAGACCTCAAAGCGCCAGCCAAAGCATCGCCCACCAGCCGAGCAGCCAGCAACATGGCCAGAGGCCCATTGCCCACCACAGTGACCGACCGAGCCAGCCAGCCAGCCGGCCCGGCCACTCCAGCGCCGAACCCCTTGGCTCGGCCAACCGACCACGCCGCACCCCTCTCCCCACCGCCAGGCGGGCCCCACCTCCTTCAACCCCCGCCCACGCCACCTCGCCGCGCCGCCGCCGGATTCGAAGGATCCGGATCTCACCGGATCTCTCGATTCGCCCCAAGCAAGCCGCCCGCCCTATATATACCCTCCCCGCACCCCATTCCCCCTCGCCCCTCTTGGAACCCTCCTCTCTCCTCACGCTCGCCGGACTTGCGAACGCCACTGCTGCCATTCGCCTGCCGCCGTCGCCCTAGACCTCCCGAGCCTCGTCGACTCCACAGAACCCCCCCCTCAAGCGCCCCGCTTTGCGGACCACTCCGCCGACCTCCCCGACGACCGGAGAGGCCAACACACTCGCCGCCGCCGCCGCCGCCGCCGTCGAGCTCCGGTAAGCCACCGGACTCCACCCCCGCCGTCCGATCTCATATCCACGGCTAGGATTAGAACACCCCCGAAGGGGTATGTTCTTTTATAAAAAAAAACCGGTTCGGCCTGGTTCGTTGCGGTTTATTTTAAGTAGGGTTTTTTTATTTAGCCCGGCCCGACTCGTTTAACCCTAGGGCCCATTTAGTTATATTACGTGCAGCGCGCTAGTTAGGCCCATTTAGTCGTTTTTCTATATTTTCGTTTTTCTGTTTTAACAGAATAGTTTGAGATTTGAAAAATTCATATCTTTTATTCTACTTAATATTTTTGAGTGATTCTTTTTTTGTTGGTTTGAAAACTTTCTATAGTTTCTGTAGAAAATATTATTAGCTATGTTAAAATTAATTAAAATTGTTTTATTTTAGATTTAGTCAGAATAGTAAATCTGCCATAAAATGAGTTAGGAAAATTATTTTTATATGATTCTTTTGTCCCAAATTTGTTTTGACATTACCTAACCATAGGAATTAATTTGGGTATTTTAGGATTAATAAAAAATAGTTTTAAGCAGAATCTTGTTAATCCTAATTAATTAACTAGCTACTGTTTTTCTATTATTTTAATTAGTAAATCAATTTATTTTTCACATGTGATTGATTATTCTAGGATAGTTTATGTCACTTTATAGGATGAACTTTTATTTATAATAAATAAAACTTTTAATTTTATTTTCTTAATAGAAATTGAATTAGGCCTAATAGGAGTTCATAATAGATTTTAAGTTAATTCTTTTTGCTCCTAGTTGCTTAATGCATTCTTTTCTGTTAAGTTAACAAAACTCATGCTTAGGTCATGTTGAGAAAATTTTGTTATGTAAAACTATTTTTTTAGTTGTTGCTTGAAGTAGGAAAACTTTGAGTTTGTTTTCTTTGAGTTTTCCTTTGGGTTTTGATTTGTTTGTTGGTGTGTTATGTTACTATGTTGTTATGTTAAGTGATCTTATGCTATATGCTTATTGTGATTATTGTTTGTCTCGGTAGAGTTTCCGGAGTGTGAAGCTTGCTACTACGAGTCCTTAGCTTACGAGGATCATCAGCAAGGCAAGTCTTTGATCATGTTATTTTCTATACCTATGATTTTGTACATTAGAAGTTATACCACCCCACCATGCATGCAGTAGTTGAAATTTTGGAGTTATGTTCTTGAGTAGTATCATGTGGTAGGATGAACCAATCCCCTTGTTACCATGACCCCGGGACGAAGTAGTTTATTTTTCTATGCTCGTAGACGGGTTTTGGTCGAGTGAAATTCATAAGAAAGATGTGAGAGTCAATGATGATGACAACCCCATGAACTACAAGATCAAGACGGACTTCAGAATTCACTACTGGGTGGAGGACGGTTGACGGGCACCCTGGAGAACCCAGTGGTTGGCCGGGATGCATGGAGAAGTGCCATGACATCTTGCGGAAAGCTTCACCCAGCCACGAAGAGGCGGATGGATGCCCCATTATTGGAAGCTTACTGTGCAGCCGCAAGCCATTATGGGCTCTGGCTGGGTCAACCCTAGTAGTGACGCTGGTGGGCGGTACTACGAGATGTAGAAGAACGGTAGGATTGGATGGGTACCGCAGTAGCGGAAGAACTCTTTGGAAGACCTGTTTCATTCATCCGTCTTCAAACACCATGAAGTGCGAAGACTTAAAAGGAGGGAATGACTCTTGCGGGTAAAGTGTGCAAACCTCTGCAGAGTTTAAAGATCTAATTGATTAGCCGTGTCCCCGGTTACGAACAATTTGAGCCTCTGGGACTTGGAAGTATTCGGAAATCTCAACACTAAAACTAATGAATTAATTTGAGGGGTTTATGACTTAATAATTTGGGAATGAGATATTGGTTGGCGGAACCATCTCAATAACTACCAACAATTTTTGTAGTAATTTGCAAGCGAGTCCACTGTAGTAGGGAAAAACTGGCTTTTCGCAAAATGATGAAACTTAGAGCCCCACAGCCAAAATGCATATAGTGTTAGTAACTTTGTTATTGTTATTCTCTTCATGACTTGCCACTTATTCAAAAGCTGACCTACACGGCTGCAACGTCTTATGTTGCGTAGATTTATTCGATCGGGAGTGAGGCTACGCTCCGCACTTGGCGATTGCCCTTTGGAGTCGGATGGACTCGCTATTTAAATCACGCTTCCGCAGCTTTAGTAGTTTATTTCTCATGAGTTGGCCTTTGGCGAATTTATTCTATTGTAATAAAGACTCTATATGAGAATCGTGTAATAAATTCAGGTGTGATTGAACTTTGATTATTTCATCGATGTCTTGTGAGTACCGGCATGATCTTGGGATGGTATGGATACGTAGATTTGACCAATTTTGGGTCAGGTCGCTACAGAGATGGTATCAGAGCACACGCTGACCGTAGGATCATAACCCCTAGGATCGGAAAGCCATAGGAAGAGACTATTTACTTTATATCCTTATCATTCCGTAATTCTCCCTGTTCATTTCGACTCCTCTCCGATTTTCAACATTCTAGATGGCGTCGAGTTCACCCCAGTTTGCTACGGAGTTTTGCCAGCCCGACGAGGCGATGCCCTTGGAAGGAAGCTGGTCCAGATGATGAAGAAGCTGAAGATTGCTCTGCCCTCGATCACGGGAAGCCAACCAATGCACTTCCGACGGATACCGCTTCTGAGGATCGAGGTGCACATTCCAGGAGAACCTTCGGAGGACATCTGAGCCTATTGACTTTGAGTTCACCGACTTCAACTGGATCATCGGAAGGACATGGCGATCTATTGTGCCCTTGGACATCTCCGAGAAGAGTCTGGCCGAGCTCGATCCATCGACCTCGCCATGGTTTCATGCGAGCAAGGAATGGAGATATCATCCGCACCGTGAGAGGACGACTCCATTCTCTCGTATGTCCAGGACTTGGAGTGTCTCCTCAGAAGCGGAGATCCGGACTCGCCCGTAACTCGAAGGCACACAGAGGCTATTGTTCCGTGAAGCTGGGCTGGAGGAGAAGGCACACGCAGACTTCCTTAACCATGAGGAAGAAATCGCGGACTTCATGGAGACGATCGACGACACGAAGATGAAGCTTGCCGCAATAGAGGAAAAGATGGACTTGGGAGAGGACCTTTTTCCGAGTGGAGATGATGGACCTCGTGAGTAATGATCAGGATTATGAAGGGAGTTCCACTGGAGGAAGCCGCAAGAGGAGGCGCCACAACAGAGGACACCACACCGGAGGACATCGCACTGAGGACGCAAGGATTATTGATGAAGACTTTTAGTCGACCACCATGTTATTTTTACTTTTAAATCGATCAGTTAGGCCGATATTTTCGATTAGTCATGAGCTTTTGTAATCGAGATTGAACCATGTTTGAGTGGAATGAATAAATGATTGGTGTGTTAATGATTGTGCATTCATATGGGTAGTGTTATTTCTCATTAGACCATTGTTCTATTCTAATTTTCTCATCCACTCCAAAACACGGATGCCTCCGAGGCGTGACACGGTTTTCCGCGGAGCTCACCCAGCTACTCCGGCAGAGAGAATGCCCTCATGCAGATACTCATCCGAATCGAACAACAACAACAACAACAACAACAATCCACCGCCACCACCCCTGTTGACAACTTGACTCGATTCACGAGGCTGAATCCGATGTTCTCTAGTAGCACCGAGGCGATTGTGGCCGATGATTGGCTCCACAAGGTCGGAAGAGAGCTAATCACTGTTGGATGCACCGATGCAGAGAAGGTGCGCTTTGGACGACATCAACTTGATGGACCTGCAGCTTCTTGGTGGGAGAACTACACCGCCACTTATCCCATCGGTGCCATCGTGGGATCAGTTCCAGAGCCTTCCGCACCGCTCATGTTTCAGCTGGAGCCATGAGTGCGAAGAAGCGTGAGTTCCGCAACTTACGCTGGGGAACCGTCTTGTGGCACGAAGCGTGGATGAGTTCAGCAAGCTAGCTCGCTATGCCCCGGATGATGTGGCCACAGATGCCGCAAAGCAGGAGAAGTTTCTCGAGGGACTCAACGACGAGCTGAGTATGCAGCTTATAGTGGCTACCTTCACCAACTACCAGGAGCTGGTAGACAAGGCCGTCATCCTTGAAGGCAATCAGCAGCAGATTGAAAGCCGCAAGCGGAAGTACAGCCAGGGGAAGCACAACTCAGGAGCTCAGCAGAAGCCCCGATATGCCCCATACTCAGGAGGGCACACCCATCACAACCATGGAGGTCATAACCATGGAGGAAATGGGAACAACCGCCACCAGGACAACAAGTCAGGCAGTGGCAACGGCAATGGAAATGGCAATGGCAATCAGCATCGTCCTGCCCCGGCTCCGAAGGATCTGAGCCACATCACCTGTTTCAGGTGCCAGAAGACAGGGCACTATGCCACCGACTGCCCGGAGGCCAAGCAGAGGAATGGAAACGGCAATGGAAGCTCAGCGAAGAAGCCCAACCCGTTCCCTCGTGCTCGGGTGAACCACATTGGCGTGGAGGGCGTCTATGATCAGCCGGATAATCGTGGTTGGTAAGTTTTATTGAATTCACGTTCGATATTGGTACTCTTTGATTACGGTGCAGCGCATTCATTCATATCAAGGGTAGTTGTGGAAAAGTACGGGTTGCCCACTAAAACCCTTAGAAGCCCCTTCGCGTCGGTTCGCAGGAGGAGAAATGATGGCGAGCTTAGGCTGTCATGCAACCCTCAACATCGGGAACCATAAATTTCCCGAGACCTCATAGTGTTGGAAACCCGGACCTTGGATGTAATCCAGGCATGGATTGGTTGACGAAGTTTGAAGGAACATAGATCTGTGCTCAGAAGTCTATTCTGCTCACCACCCCGGAGCGAAGAGGATCAAGTATGTAGCCAGCATAGCGGATGAAGAATCGGTGCATTCCCTCACGGGAGTTGTTCAGGAGGAAGTGCCGATGGTGCAAGATTTTCCGATGTGTTTCGGAGGAATTACCAGAATGCCACCGGACAGGACATTGAATTTCTGATCGAGTTATTGCCGGCACAGCCCCAATATCCAAGAGACCTTATCGGATGCCCCGAATGAGTTGAAAGAGATCAAGGATCAAATTAATGAGTTATTGGAGAAAGGATATATCCGGCCAAGCTCATCACCTTGGGGAGCCCCAGTTCTTTTGGTAGAGAAGAAGGATGGAACCTTGAGGATGGTTGTGGATTATCGTGCGTTGAACGAAGTGACCATCAAGAACAAGTACCCTCCGCCGATGATTAATGACTTGTTTGATCAGCTAGTAGGAGCCAAGGTATTCTCTAAGATCGATCTTCAATCAGGGTATCATCAGTTGAAGATCCGTGAAAAGGATATACCCAAAACAGCATTCACTACCAGGTATGGTTTATATGAGTATACCGTCATGTCATTTGGATTGACTAATGCTCCTGCATACTTCATGAATTTGATGAACAAGGTGTTTATGGAATATCTGGACAAGTTTGTCGTGGTGTTCATCGATGATATACTGATTTTCTCCAAGAGCGAGGAAGAGCATAAGGAACATTCGCGTCTAGTTCTGGAGAAACTTCGAGAACATCAGTTGTATGCCAAGTTCAGCAAATGTGAATTTTGGCTGAAGGAAGTTGGATTCCTCGGACATGTTATTTCAGGGAAGGAATAGCAGTTGACCCGCCAAGGTTGAATCGATCACCGATTGGCGATCGCCCACCTCGATCAAGGAGATCCGCATTTTCTCGGACTCGCGAGGATATTATCGGAGGTTTATTGAGAACTTTCGAAGATTGCCAAGCCCATGACTGAGCTGTTGAAGAAGGAAGCCAAGTACATTTGGACCGAGGATTGTGAAGCCAGTTTTCAGGAATTGAAGAAAGCGTTTGGTCACAGCCCGGTGCTGATTTTGCGGACATACACAAGGAATACCAGGTTTATTGTGGCGCTTCTCGTCAAGGACTCGGAGGAGTACTCATGCAGGAAGGAAAAGTTGTAGCTTATGCCTCCGGACAGCTCGACCCCACGAGATGAATTATGCCACACATGATTTGGAGTTAGCAGCCGTAGTGCATGCACTCAAGACTGGAGACATTTCCTTATCGGAAACCGTTGTGATGTTTACACAGATCACAAGAGCTTGAAGTATATTTTCACGCAGAAGAGTTGAACCTCGAGCAGAGGAGATGGCTAGAGTTGATAAAGGACTATGACATGAGATTGCATTACCACCCAGGTAAGGCTAATGTTGTAGCAGATGCTTTGAGCCGTAAGAGTTATGTGAATACTCTTACAGCAGGAGGATTACCCCAGGAGTTAGTCGATGACCTCAGAGATCTCCGACTGGAGATAGTTCCGAGAGGATTTGTTGCAACTCTGGAAGTACAGTCCACTTTGTCCGAAAGGATTCGTGAAGCCCAGAAGTCGGGCAAGGAAATTGATGAAATAAAGCAAAAGATGAATGAAGGAAAAGCTAAAGGATTCCGTAAGGATGAACACGGAGCTATATGGTTCGAGGATCGTATTTATGTGCCCAATGATCCCAAACTCAGGAAGCTAATTCTTCAGGAGGCTCATGATTCACCGTACTCGATTCATCCCGGCAACACCAAGATGTACCTGGATTTGAAGGAAAGTTTCTGGTGGACAGGTATGAAGAAGGATATTGCCGAGTACGTAGAAGTATGCGATGTTTGTCAACGGGTAAAGGCAGAACATCAGAAGCCAGCAGGATTACTTCAACCTTTGCCGATTCCCGATTGGAAATGGGAAAAGCTTGGAATGGATTTCATCACAGGATTACCCAGGACCCGTTCAGGTTATGACTCTATCTGGGTAGTGGTTGATCGTTTGACCAAGGTAGCTCACTTCATTCCCGTGAAGACTACATATACCAGTGCTAAGTTGGCCAAGATATACATGACCAGGATCGTATGTCTGCATGGAGTTCCGAGGTAAATCGTGTCAGATAGAGGAACACAGTTTACCTCAAAGTTTTGGAAGCAGTTGCATGAAACTTTGGGTACGAGGCTGGAGTTCAAGACAGCTTGTCATCCCGCAGATGGATGGACGGACCGAGAGAGTCAACCAGATTCGGAGGACATGTTGAGAGCTTGTGTGCTAGACTATGGGTCTAGCTGGGATGATAATTTGCCATACGCAGAGTTCTCATACAACAACAGTTATCAATCCAGTCTGAAGATGGCCCCTTTCGAAGCTCTATACGGAAGGAGGTGCGAACACCTTTCTTTGTGGGATGGTGTTGGAGATCGATCACTTTTCGGTTCCGATCTTATCAGAGATTCCGAAGAGAAAGTCAAGCTGATTCGGGACAGACTCATGATAGCACAGTCGAGACAGAAGAGTTATGCCGACAGTAAATGCAAGGAAGTAACTTACGAAGCAGGAGACCAAGCATATCTTCGTGTGTCTCCACTTCGTGGAATCAAGAGGTTTGGTGTCAAAGGAAAGTTAGCACCCCGATTCATTGGCCCGTACAAAATCCTCGAACGACGTGGAGAAGTTGCTTACAAGTTGGAATTGCCGGAAGGATTGTCCGGAGTTCATGATGTCTTCCATGTTTCTCAGTTGAAGAAGTGTCATGCCGACATGGCCGATATTCCGTTGAGAGACACAGTGCCCCTAGAGGCCATACAGCTCGACAGTGATCTGACTTATAAGGAGAAACCCGTCCGAATTCTCGAGATCATGAGCGAGTCACCCGCAGCAAGGTCATCAAGTTTTGCAAGGTGCTGTGGAGTCATCACTCCGAGGAAGAAGCCACTGGGAGCTGCGCCAAGAAGACCTTCTTGAGACCACCCGCACCTATTTGCTAACCAACCCGAATCTCGAGGGAGAGATTCATCTTAAGGTGGGTAGGTTTGTAACATCCCAAATTTCCTATTTGGAATGTTTTACAATTATAGCTAAGCATCTATGCATCCTATTTGAATTTGAGTGCCATTTGAAGTTTCAGAAAATTTTTGAGTTTTGAAATTTGAATTCAAACTTTGGCAAGTGGGAATCATTTCAAAAACTATGCCTGATAAATACTTGAGCAAAAGTATGAGAGGAGTAAACATGACACTCCAAAAATATCAGAGGAAAACAATGCCAAAAGTTTTGAATTCAAATTTGAGTTTTATTTGAATTTTGGGAAAAATAATTTTTTATAAACTTTGGTTTTTGCCCCTGGAAAAATGTTCAAATGATAGGGAATATTCCCCTGATCATTTTGATATATATATGTCCTATAAAATATTTATATTTTATATTTTATAACTCCGTTTTTATTTTCAAAAAAAAAATTTGAAATTAGAAAAAAAAAGACCTCAGCGCCCACAGCCATCGGCCAGCCAGTATTGAGGCAACCCAGCCTTGCCAAAGTGGCCCACCTGCCCACCCAGCGAGCCGAGGCCGACCAGCCCAGCCAGCCAGCCACTCCCAGCGCCCGAACCTCCTTGGCTCGGCCAACCGACCGCTGCACCCCCTCTCCCCCACTGCCAGGCGGGCCCCACCTCCTTCAACCCCCCCACGCCACCTCGCATGGCCGCCGCCGCCGGATCCGAAGGATCCGGATCTCACGGATCTCTCCGATTCGCCCCCAAGAAGCCGCCCCGCCCTATATATACCCCCCCCACCCCATTCCCCCTCGCCCCTCATGGAACCCTCCTCTCTCCTCACGCGCTCGCCGGACTTGCCGAACGCCACCGCCGCCATTCGCCTCGCCGCCGTCGCCCTAGACCTCCCCGAGCCTCGTCGACTCCACAGAACCCCCCCCTCGTCGCCTGCACCCGCCGGACCACTCCGCCGACCTCCCCGACGACCGGAGAGGCCAACACACTCGCCGCCGCCGCCGCCGCCGCCGTCGAGCTCCGGTAAGCCACCGGACTCCACCCCCGCCGTCCGATCTCACATCCACGGCTAGGATTAGAACACCTCCGAAGGGGTATGTTCTTTTATAAAAAAAAACGGTTCGGCCCGGTTCGTTGCGGTTTATTTTAAGTAGGGTTTTTTTTTATTTAGCCCGGCCCGACTCGTTTAACCCTAGGGCCCATTTAGTTATATTACGCGCAGCGCGCTAGTTAGGCCCATTTAGTCGTTTTTCTATATTTTCGTTTTTCTGTTTTAACAGAATAGTTTCAGATTTGAAAAATTCATATCTTTTATTCTAATTAATATTTTTGAGTGATTCTTTTTTTGTTGGTTTGCAAACTTTCTATAGTTTCTGTAGAAAATATTATTAGCTATGTTAAAATTAATTAAAATTGTTTTATTTTAGATTTAGTCAGAATAGTAAATCTGCATAAAATGAGTTAGGAAAATTATTTTATATGATTCTTTTGTCCCAAATTTGTTTTGACATTACCTAACCATAGGAATTAATTTGGGTATTTTAGGATTAATAAAAAATAGTTTTAAGCAGAATCTTGTTAATCCTAATTAATTAACTAGCTACTGTTTTCCTATTATTTTAATTAGTAAATCAATTTATTTTTCACATGTGATTGATTATTCTAGGATAGTTTCTGTCACTTTATAGGATGAACTTTTATTTATAATAAATAAAACTTTTAATTTTATTTTCTTAATAGAAATTGAATTAGGCCTAATAGGAGTTTCATAATAGATTTTAAGTTAATTCTTTTTGCTCCTAGTTGCTTAATGCATTCTTTTCTGTTAAGTTAACAAAAAATCATGCTTAGGTCATGTTGAGAATTTTTTTTATGTAAAACTATTTTTTTAGTTGTTGCTTGAAGTAGGAAAACTTTGAGTTTGTTTTCTTTGAGTTTTCCTTTGGGTTTTGATTTGTTTGTTGGTGTGTTATGTTACTACGTTGTTATGTTAAGTGATCTTATGCTATATGCTTATTGTGATTATTGTTTGTCTCGGTAGAGTTTCCGGAGTGCGAAGCTTGCTACTACGAGTCCTTAGCTTACGAGGATCATCAGCAAGGCAAGTCTTTGATCATGTTATTTTCTATACCTATGATTTTGTGCATTAGAAGTTATACCACCCCACCATGCATGCAATAGTTGAAATTTTGGAGTTATGTTCTTGAGTAGTATCATGTGGTAGGATGAACCAATCCCCTTGTTACCATGACCCCGGGACGAAGTAGTTTATTTTTCTATGCTCGTAGACGGGTTTTGGTCGAGTGAAATTCATAAGAAAGATGTGAGAGTCAATGATGATGACAACCCCATGAACTACAAGATCAAGACGGACTTGAGAATTCACTCTTGGGTGGAGGGGCGGTTGTGGGCACCTGGAGAACCAGTGGTTGGCGGGATGCATGGCGAAGTGCCATGACATCTTGCGGAAAGCTTCACCCAGCCACGAAGAGACGGATGGATGCCCCATTGATTGGAAGCTTACCTGCAGCCGCAAGCCATTATGGGCTCTGGCTGGGTCAACCCTAGTAGTGACGCTGGCTGGGCGGTACTACGAGATGTAGAAGAACGGTAGGATTGGATGGGTACGGCAGTAGCTGAAGAACTCTTTGGAAGACCTGTTTCATTCATCCGTCTTCAAACACCATGAAGTGCGAAGACTTAAAAGGAGGAATGACTCTTGCGGGTAAAGTCATAAACCTCTGCAGAGTTTAAAGATCTAATCGATTAGCCGTGTCCCGATTACGGACAATTTGAGCCTCTGGGACTTGGAAGTATTCGAAATCTCAACACTAAAACTAATGAATTAATTTGAGGGTTTATGACTTAATAATTTGGGAATGAGATATTGGTTGGTGGAACCATCTCAATAACTACCAACAATTTTTGTAGTAATTTGCAAGCAAGTCCACTGTAGTAGGGAAAAACTGGCTTTTCGCAAAATGATGAAACTTAGAGCCCCACAACCAAAATGCATATAGTGTTAGTAACTTTGTTATTGTTATTCTCTTCATGACTTGCCAGCTTATTCAAAAGCTGACCTACACGGCTGCAACGTCTTATGTTGCGTAGATTTATTCGATCGGGAGTGAGGCCACGCTCGCGCTTGGCGATTGCCCTTTGGAGTCGGATGGACTCGCTATTTTAAATCTCACGCTTCCGCAGCTTTAGTAGTTTATTTCTCATGAGTTGGCCTTTGGCGAATTTATTCTATTGTAATAAAGACTCTATATGAGAATCGTGTAATAAATTCAGGTGTGATTGAACTTTGATTATTTCATCGATGTCTTGTGAGTACCGGCATGATCTTGGGATGGAATATGCACACGTAGATTTGACAGATTTTGGGTCAGGTCGCTACATTTCTCTTTGTAATTCTTTGTGTGGATTGAGTATTATGAATATGAATATGCTTTGGTGTTATCTTAGTACGAACTCTTGATTAGATCGAACGGAAAGAATAGCTTGCATCATTCTAGTATGAACTCTAGGATAGATTGATCGGATAGAATAGCTTTGAGGTGGCCTCGTACCATAAAAACAATTCCTATCTTTTGTTCTCCGCTAATAGGAACTAGGAAGTGATTCTTTGCTGCACTTTGAGGGATAATCATATGATCCAACTATATTAGCACTGTTGTGAGATTGCACTAGCGAAAGTACGGACCTTAGGCCTCATTTTTAAGCATTGCAATACCGTTTTTGTGCCCGTTTAATATTTGTTACCTTGCTGTTTTTATTTATTCAGATTATAAAAATATATGTCTACGATCAATATTACACTTTTATCACCATCTCTTCGCCGAACTAGTGCACCTATACAATTTACCATTGTATTGTGTGTGTTGGGGACACAAGAGATTTCTTGTATTTGGTTGCAGGGTCGTTTGAGAGAGACCATCTTCATCCTACATCTCCCATGGATTGATAAACCTTAGGTCATCCACTTGAGGGAAAATTGCTACTGTCCAACAAAACTCTGCGCTTGGAGGCCCAACATGTGTCTACAAGAATAAAGTTGCGTAGTAGACATCAGGCGCGGCTTGGGAGGAGCCCAAGTAGGATTCGGTCCTACTTGGGGCACCTCCTGGCCTCTCCCCTCCCCCTCCCACCTATATATATGTGGGGAGGGGCGCCCTAGCACAAACCAGACAGCCTAGCCGTGTGTGGCGCCCCCCTCCACCGTTTACACCTCCGGTCATATTTTCGTAGTGCTTAAGCGAAGCCCTGCATAGATCACTTCTACATCACCGTTGTCATGTCGTCACGCTGACGGAAATCATCTACTACCTTGATGGCTTGCTGGATCAAGAAAGCGAGGGGCGTCACCGAGCTGAACGTGTGCAAAACTCGGAGGTTTCATACGTTCGGTACTTGATCGGTCGGAGCTAGAAGAAGTTCGACTACATCAACCGTGTTGTTAAACGCTTCCGCTTACGGTCTACGAGGGTACGTAGACACACTCTCCCCCTTGTTGCTATGCATCTCCATGGATAGATCATTGCGTGTGCGTAGAATTGTTTTTGTTTTCCATGCAACGATTCCCAACAATACCTTCAAGCACTCACCTCCCCCGCAACGGCACCAGAAAAGAGCTTTATGTCTACTATGCAAATTTGTTCTTGTAGACTTCTTTTGGGCCTCCAAGCACAAAGTTTTGTAGGACAGTAGCAATTTTCCTTCAAGTGGATGACCTAAGGTTTATCAATCCGTGGGAGGCGCAGGATGAAGATGGTCTCTCTCAAACAACCCTGCAACCAAATGACAAAGAGTCTCTTGTGTCCCCAACACACCAAATACAATGGTAAATTGTATAGGTGCACTAGTTCGGCGAAGAGATGGTGATACAAGTGTAGTAATGATAGCATATATTGATTTTTGTAATATGAACAATAAAAAGATAGCAAGGTAGCAAGTAACGAAAGTGAGCACAAACGGTGTTGCAATGCTTGAAAATGAGGCCTAGGGTTCATACTTTCACTGGTGCAATCTCTCAACAATGCTAATATAATTGGATCATATAACCATCCCTCAACGTGCGATGAAGAATCACTCCAAAGTTCTTATCTAGCGGAGAACATAAGAAGAAATTGTTTGTAGGGTACGAAACCACCTCAAAGTTATCCTTTCCGATCGATCTATAGAGCTATTCCTATAAGTGTCACAAATAGCCCAAGAGTTCATACTAAAATAACACCATATGATACACATCAACCAACTCTAATGTCACCTAGATACTCCAATGTCACCACGAGTATCCGTGAGTTGATTATACGATATGCATCAAACAATTTCAGATTCATAATACTCAATCCAACACAAAGAACTTCAAAGAGTGCCCCAAGATTTCTACCGGAGAAATAAGGACGAAAACGTGAATCAACCCCTATGCATAGATTACCCCAATGTCACCTCAAGAATCCCTGAGTTGAGTGCCAAGACATACATCAAGTGCTCTCAAATCCATAGAAGTATTCAATCCGATAATAACGAAATCTCAAAGGGAAAACTCAATTCATCACAACAAGATAGAGAGGGAGAAACACCATATGATCCAACTATATTAACAAAGCTCGCGATACATCAAGATCGTGCCAAATCAAGAACACGAGCAAGAGAGATAAAACACATAGCTACTAGTACAAACCCTCAGGCCGAGGGTGGACTACTCCCTCCTCATCATGGTGCCCGCCGGGATGATGAAGATGGCCTCCGGTGATGATTTCCCACTCCAGCAGGGTGCCGGAACAGGGTCTAGATTGATTTTTCATGGCTATAGAGGCTTACGTGGCGGAACTTGTGATCTAGGGTTTTTTCTGGGGGTTTCTGTGTTTATAGGATATTTTGGCATCAGTCTCACGCGAAGACGAGCCTCGAGGGGCCCACTAGGTACCAGAGTGAGCCAGACCCACCTGGCATGCCCTGGTGCCTAGTGGGGCCCTCGTGGCTTTTCCGGCCCTCTGACGAAGCTTCCAGTGCCTCTTTTCTTCCAAAAAAATTGTCAAAAAGTTTCGCTGCATTTGGAGAACTTTGATTTCTGCACAAAAAACAACACCACGGTAGTTCTGCTAAAAACAGCGTCAGTCCAGGTTAGTTCCATTTAAATCATATAAAATTGCACCCCAACCATATAAAATTGTTGTAAACATGGCATGAATACTTCAGAAATTATAGATACGTTGGAGATGTATCAACTATTGATGTCTTCATGTAAAATTATATACTATTGCTTTGGATCATTCAAGTCGAAATATCCATGCTAGAAAAGAAAAAAAATATGATGAATATGTTAGGTGGCATTCCACATCAAAAATTCTGTTTTTATCATTTACCTACTCGACAACGAGCTGGAATTAAGCTTCAGGATGCTTGATACGTATCCAACGTATCTATAATTTTTTATTGGTCCATGCTATTGTATTATCAATCTTGGATGTTTTATATACACTTTCAAGCAATTATATATCTTTGTTTGGGACTAACCTATTAACTTAGTGCCCAGTGCCAGTTGATGTTTTTTGCTTGTTTTTGGTTTTGTAGAATATCAGTACCAAATGAAGTCCAAGTGCCACGAAACTTTTTGGAGATTATTTTGGCAATAAGAAACCCTCGAAGCTTCGGGAGGGGACGAGAAGATGGAGAAGTGGCCCACGAGGCACCAGGGCACGCCCAGGGGGGTGGGGCGTGCCATGGTTACTTGTGGGGCCCATGTGGCTTTGTTTGGCCTAACTCCACCTCTGTAAATTCTCTAAAATCGTGAAACCAATAGGGGAGTCCACAGAATACTTTTTCTGTAGCCGCAAGTTCCAGAACCACGAGATCCCATCTGGAGGCCTTTTCCGGCACTCTACCATAGGGGGATTCGATCACGGAGGGTCTCTACATCATCCTTGCTGCCCTTCCATGATGCATGAGTAGTTTACCATGGACCTATGGGTCCATAGTTAGTAGCTTGATGGCTTCTTCTTCTCTATTTAATCTTTAATACAATGTTCACCTCGATATTCTTGGAGATCTATTCGATGTAATGGCTTTTTGCGGTGTGTTTATTGGGATCCGATGAATTGTGAGTTCATGATCGGATCTATCCATGAATATTATTTGAGTTTTCTGTGAACTCTTTTATGCATGATAGCTTCATATTTCTCTCCGGTCTATTGATTTGGTTTGGCCAACTAGATTGATTTTTCTTGCAATGGGAGAGGTGCTTTGTAATGGGTTCAATCTTATGGTGCTCAATCCCAGTGACAGAAAGGGACATGGCATGTATGTATAATTGCTATTAAGGTTAAAAAGATGGGTTTTATTCATACACGAGTTTATCTTCTCTACATCATGTCATCTTGCTTAAGGCGTTACTCTGTTTTCTCATGAACTTAAAACACTAGATGCATGCTGGATAGTGGTCGGTGCGTGGAGTAATAGTAGTAGATGCAGAATCGTTTTGGTCTACTTGTCTCGGACGTGATGCCTATACATGATCATTGCCTTGGATATCATCATAATTATTTGCATTTCTATCAATTGCCCAACAATAATTTGTTTACCCATCGTATGCTATTTTCAAGAGAGAAGCCTGTAGTGAACAATATGCCCCCGGGTCTATCTTTTATCATATATTAAAACAAAAAATACCTTGCTGTGTTTTTTATTTATTTTGTATTTTTGTCCGATCTATCTATCAAATACCATACAATTTAATCTTGCACGTAACTGTCGAGGGATTGACAACCCTTTGTTCACGTTGGGTTGCAAGGATTTTTTTTGTTTGTGTGCAGGTGCCACTAACGAGTTGTTGCTTGGTTCTCCTACTGGATTGATAACCTTGGTTCTTAACTAAGGGAAATACTTATCTCTACTATAATGCATCTTATCTCTACTATACGGCATCATCCTCTCCTCTTCGGGGAAATCCCAATGCGGTTCACAAGTAGCACAAGCACATCAAGATTCATAAATCCATGAGGTCCTATGATAACCCACAAGTATAGGGGATCGCAACAGTTTTTAAGGGTAGAGTATTCAACCCAAATTTATTGGCACGACACAAGGGGAGCCAAAGAATATTTGCAATTATTAGCAGTTGAGTTGTCAATTCAACCACACCTGGAGACTAAATATCTACATCAGAGTGATCGGTAGCACAGTAATATGGTAGTTTGATAGTAGTGATAATAGTAGCAACAGTAATGGTAACAGTAGTAGCAGTAGTAACTTAGCAAAGATCAATATGTTCAAAGCTTGTAGGCACTAGATTAGTGATGGATAATTATGTTGGATAATATTAATCATGTAACAGTTACAACCTAGGGTGACACAGAACTAGCTCCAGTTCATCAATGTAATATAGACATGTATTCCGTATATAGTCATACATGCTTGCTATAAGAACTTGCATGACATCTTATGTCCTACCCTCCCGTGGCAGTGGGGTCCATAAGGAAACTAAGGGATATTAAGGCCTCCTTTTAATAGAGAACTAGAACAAAGCATTAACACATAGTGAATACTGATTTCTCTCTGACTATAGCGCCAGAAAAGCTCCTGTCTGCTAGGACTACATCGGTATATCCCCAATGAGGAAGGGATGATGCAGCACAACGACGGTAGGTATTTCCCTCAGTGAAGAAACCAAGGTTATCAAACCAGTAGGAGAACCAAGCAACACAACGTAAACAACACCTGCACACAAATAACAACACCTCGCAACCCGACGTGTTAAAGGGGTTATCAACCCCTTTCGGGTAACGATGCCAGAAATTGGTAATAGACTGAAATAATAGATCACAAATAAAATAAAGTGCAGCAAAGTATTTTTGTATTTTTGGTTTAATACATCTGAATAAAAAATGCAAAGGAAAAGTAAATCGCAATAAAATATATGGGAAAGAAGACCCGGGGGCCGTAGGTTTTATTAGTGGCTTCTCTCGAGAAAGATAGCAAACGGTGGGTAAAAAAATTATTGTTGGGCAATTGATAGAACCTCAAATAATTATGATGATATCCAGGCAATGATCATTACATAGGCATCACGTCCAAGATTAGTAGACCGACTCCAGCCTGCATCTACTACTATTACTCCACACATCGACCGCTATCCATCATGCATCTAGTGTATTAAGTTCATGGAAAAACAGAGTAATGCAATAAGAACAATGACATGATGTAGACAAGATCCGTTTATCTATTGCGTAGATATAGATCTCATCTTTTTATCCTTAGTAGCAACGATACATAAGTGTCGTTTCCGTTTCTGTCACTAGGATCAAGCACCGTAAGATCGAACCCACTACCAGGCACCTCTTCCCATTGCAAGATAAATAGATCAAGTTGGCCAAAGAAAACCCAAATATCGGAGAAGAAATATGAGGCTATAAGAGATCATGCATATAAGAGATCAAAGAAACTCAAATAACTTTCATGGATATAAAAAGATATAACTGATCATAAATTCGAAGTTCATCAGATCCCAACAAACACAACGCAAAAAGAGTTACATCATATGGATCTCCAAGAGACCATTGTATTGAGAATTCAGCGAGAGAGAGGAAGCCATCTAGCTACTAACTACGGACCCGAAGGTCTACAAAGAACTACTCACGCATCATCGGAGAGGCACCAATGGAGGTGGTGAACCCCATCCGAGATGGTGTCTAGATTGGATCTGGTGGTTCTGGACTCTGCGACAGCTGGATGAATATTTCGTCGACTACCCTAGGGTTCTGGGATTTTTGGGTATTTATAGAGCAAAGAGGCGGTCCGGGGGGCACCCGAGGTGGGCACAACCCACCAGGGCGCGCCTGGGCCTCCTGGCGCGCCCTGCTGGGTTGTCCCCTCCTCGGGACTCCCCCCAGGTGCAACCAGGGCCCAATGTGTTCCTTCTGGCCCATAAAAAATCATCGTGGAGTTTCGTGGCATTTGGACTCCATCTGGTATTGATTTCCTGCGATGTAAAAAACAACAACTGGCACTTGGCACTATGTCAATAAGTTAGTACCAAAAATGATATAAAATGACTATAAAATGATTATAAAACATCCAAGATTTATAATAAAATAGCATGGAACAATAAAAAATTATAGATACGTTGGAGACGTATCAGCATCCCAAGCTTAACTCCTGCTCGTCCTCGAGTAGGTAAGTGATAAAAACAGAATTTTTGATGTGGAGTGTTGTTTATCATGTCATATCATATTCTTTTCTTTATAGCATGGACATTTGGACTTTTATGTGATTCAAAGCAATAGTCTAGTTTTGACATACTAATTTAGATACTCAAGCATATCAACAGGCAACCATGTCTTTCAAAATATCAATGCTAAAACAATTTATCCCTAGCCCATCATGCTCAAACACTGATCCATTCATGAAACACAATCGAATATTAGCTACACCCAATACTTAAGTACGATCATATTGCCTCCTAGTTGGTGCTTTTTATGAGATAAGATGGAGACTAAAATTCAAAAATAAAAATTGCACAAAGTAAAAGAAAGGCCCTTCGTAGAGGGAAGTAGGTATTTGTAGAGGTGCTAGAGCTCAAACTGAAAATAATTAGAGATAAAAACATTTTGGGAGGTGTATCCATCCCACCAACGAAAACGACTTAGAGTTCCGAACACTTTCCATGCTAGATATGCCATAGGCAGTCCCCAAAAAGAAAATAACGTTTATTCCTTTTTCCACCATACTTTCACTTTCCATGGCTAACCGTATCCACGGGTGCCCTCCATACCAACACTTTCCTAGGAATTTAATATTTGACAACATAAAGTAAATTCATTTTTGCATTTCGGGACTGGGCATCCCTAAAAACTTTTCCTTACTCTCCTGCAATGACAAGTGAATAAACACTCATCGTGAGAATAACACATCCAGATGGAAAATATTAGCACACCGTTTTGTTCATGAGCGAAACAAACACACAAAAGAGAAGTTTATTTTGAAAATTAGAGACGGCACATGCAAATTTGCTTAGAACGGCAATATAATACCGCATATAGGTAGATATAGTGGACTCATGTGGCAAAACTGGTTTAAAGGATTTTTGGGTGCACAAGTAGAGGTCATACTTAGTGCAAAATGAAGGTAGCAAAAAGATTGAGAAGCGACCAACCAAGAAACAAATAATCTCATAACCAAGCATTAAGCATAATTAACATCGAATAATGCACCACAAGTAGGATATAATTTTCATTGCATGATTATTGACTTCCGTGCATGCATAGGGAATCACAAGCCTTAACACTAATATTCTTACTAGACCATAATTACTCATCAACATAACTCACATATCACATCATCATATCGCAAAACTATTACTAAGAATCAAGTTTATTTTGTCCAATGATCTTCATGACATTTTTTTTCTTTTTCTTTATCCTTCTTGGATATCTATCACTTTGGGACTAATTTTCATCTGTTGCTTTTCATAAGCTCAAACAAATATAAGTGAAGATCATGATCATAAAATTTTTCTTTCTCTCAAAATAATTTAAGTGAAGCAAGAGAGAATTTGTTCAAAATTTAACTAACTCTCAAGCAAATCTAATTGAAGCAAGAGATCATTTCTTCAAACATACTAAGCACACCATGCTCAAAAAGATATAAGTGAAGCACTAGAGCAAGTCCTAGCTCATAAAAGATTTAAGTGAAGCACAGAGAGCAATTCTAACAAGTCATGATATAATTTTGGATCTCTCAAATAGGTGTGTCCAACAAGTATTTATGACTTAAAACACAAAATAAAACAAGCAAAGACTCATATCATACAAGACGCTCCAAGCAAAACACATATCATGTGACGAATAAAAATATAGCCTCGAGTAAAATACCGATAGTTGTTAGCAGAAAGAGGGGATGCCACTCGGGGGCATCCCCAAGCTTAGTTGGTTGCTCATTCTTGGATAATAGCTTGGGATGCTGGCGCATCCCCAAGCTTAGGCTCTTCCATCCTTCTTTCATCCATCGTAAGATAACCCAAAACTTGAAAACTTCGATCACACAAAACTCAACAAAACCTTCGTGAGTTCCATTAGTGTAAGAAAAATAAATCACTACTATAAGTCTTGTATTAAACCGATTATTATTTTGTTTCTGTATTATATCTATTGTATTCCAGCTTTTCTATGGAAAAAACTCATCAAAGAAAACCATAAATCCATCAAAATAAGCACACAACACAAAGAAAACATAATCTATCAAAACAGAATAGTCTGTAGCAATTTGACTTTTGCGAATACTTATGTAACTCCATAAATTCTACCAAATTAGGACGACAAGGGTAATTTGTATATTAATCTTCTTCAAAATGAATCCGGGCAAAATCTCTTTTCTATGATTTATGAAAATTATTTTCGTGAGAACAAAGTTTCTGTCCTTTTCAGCAAGATCAAACAACTATCACCCAAGAAGATCCTAAAGGCTTTACTTGGCACAAACAATAATTCAAACACAAAAAACACAATCATAACAGTAGCATAATTGTGCTAACATTCAAAAATAGAAATCAAAAAGCAAAAATAAATTTTATTCATTGGGTTGCCTCCCAACAAGCGCTATAGTTTTACGCCCTTAGCTAGGCATAAGGCAAGGATCTAAGTTTTGTCATCTTTGGTTCAAGAACCATAAGATTCCCTCATGATTAATTCATAAGTGGCCTGATTTTCGTTCTAGGAAAGTGTTCCACCTTTCCTCAAAGGAAATTGGAACTTAATATTGCCTTCTTTCATATCAATGATGGCACCGATGGTGCGTAAAAACGGTCTACCAAGAATAATTGGACAAGACGGATTGCAATCAATATCAAGAACAATAAAATCTATGGGCACATAATTCCTATTTGCAAGAATAAGAACATCACTAATTCTTCCCATAGGCTTTTTAATAGTAGAATCCGCCAAGTGCAAATTCAAAGAACATTCTTCCAGATTGGTAAGACCAAGCACATCATATAAAGATTTCTGAATTGTAGAAACACTGGCACCCAAGTCACACAAAGCAAAACACTCATAATTTTTAATCTTGACTTTGATAGTAGGTTCCCATTCATCATGCAATTTTCTAGGAATTGAAACTTCCAATTCCAATTTTTCTTCCAAAGCTTTCATCATAGCATCAACAATATGTTTAGTAAAAGCTTTATTTTGTTCATAAGCATGGGGTGAATTTAGCATGGATTGCAATAAATAAATACAATCAATCAAAGAGCAACTATCATAATTAAAGCCTTTGTAATCCAAAAGAGTGGGCATATCACTAGCTAAAGTTTTGACCTCTCCAAACCCACTTTTATCAATTTTCACAACAAGATTTTCACCCTCCGAAATATTGGGACGCCTTCTACCTAAAGTTGACTCTTCTACAGTCCATTTTTCATCAATCTTATCTTTACTAAACAAGGAATCAATAGAAGAAACACCAATCATTTTAAGATCTTCATCATTTTTGCAAGAATAATCACTAGAAGAAGCTTTCTCTAAAAGTTCTCATTTAGCTCTAAGCATAGTAGTTCTTTTCTTACTTTCATCCATAGAAACATAAAGAGATTTAATTGATTCATCAACTTTAGTCACAAAAATTTTCAACTTGAGATTTTCCACATCATGAGCAATTCTATCAACACTTGTAGACAAATCGTCAATCTTATTCAACTTTTCCTCTATGGAAGTGTTGAAAACTTTTTGCGTGCTGAGAAATTCTTCAATATTATTCTCAAGATCAGAGGTATTCCTATTATTATTTTAAGATTGATTTCCATAGGAATTACCATAATTATTAGAGGAATTACTAGGAAAAGGCCTAGGATTAAAATTTCCTCTATAAGCATTGTTGTTGAAATTATTGCGAGAAATAACATTCACATCAATGGCATCACTATTTTGCTCAATCAAAGTAGAAAAAGGCATATCATTAAAATCAATAGGAGCACCTTTACTAGCAACCAATTTCATAAGAGCATCAACTTTATCACTCAAACAAGAAATTTCTTCAACCGAATGAACTTTTTTATTAGTAGGAACTCTTTCGGTATGCCATTGTGAATAATTTGACATGATATTATCAACCAATTTGGTGGCTTCACCCAAAGTAATTTCCATAAAAGTACCACCCGCGGCGGAATCTAAAAGATTACGAGAAACAAAATTCAACCCCGCATAAATTTTTTGTATGATCATCCAAAGATTTAACCCATGAGTTGGGCAATTCCTTAGCATCATTTTCATCCTTTCCCAAGACTGTGCAACATGCTCATGTTCAAGTTGCTTGAAATTCATGATCTGGGTTCTAAGGGAAATTATTTTTGCGGGAGGAAAATACTTAGTGATAAAAGCATCTTTGCACTTACTACAAGAATTGATACTATTGCAAGGCAGAGAAGAGAACCAAAATTTTCCTGAATCACACAAAGAAAACGGAAATAGTTTCATCTTGACCACATTATTGTCCACATCTTTTTTCTTTTGCATATCGCTTAATTCCACGAAGGTATTAAGATGGGATACGACATCCTCATTAGGAGTACCGGAAAATTGGTCTTTCATAACAAGATTCAGCAAAGCAGTATTAATATCACAAGTCTCCGCACTAGTGGTGGGAGGAGCAAGCGGAGTGCCAATAAAATCATAGTTGTTGGTATTTGAGAAATTACATAACTTGGTGTTCTCTTGAGTCATGATGACTACACAACAAGATTGCACTCAAAAACAGATCCGGCAAGAAAACGGCGAACGGAAAAAGAGAGGCGAATAAAACAACAAATTTTTGTGAAGTGGGGGAGAGGAAAACGAGAGGCAAATGGAAAATAATGTAAATTGTGAGGAGATGAGATTTGTGATTAGGAACCTGGTTATGTTGAAGATCCTCCCCGGCAACAGCGCCAGAAATTCCTTTTGATTGCTCTCTGACTATAGCGCCAGAAAAGCTCCTGTCTGCTAGAACTACGTCGGTATTTCCCCAAAGAGGAAGGGATGATGCAGCACAGCAACGGTAGGTATTTCCCTCAGTAAAGAAACCGAGGTTATCGAACCAGTAGGAGAACCAAGCAACACAACATAAACAACACCTGCACACAAATAACCACACCTCACAACCTGACGTGTTAAAGGGGTTGTCAATCCCTTTCGGGTCACGATGACATAAATTGGTAATCGATTGAAATAATAGATTGCAAATAAAATAAAGTGCAGCAAAGTATTTTTGTATTTTTGGTTTAATAGATCTGAATAAAAAATGCAAAGGAAAAGTAGATCACAAGCAAATATATGGGAAAGAAGACCCGGGGACCGTAAGTTTCACTAGTGGCTTCTCTCGAGAAAGATAGCAAACGGTGGGTGAACAAATTACTGTTGGGAATTGATAGAACCTCAAATAACTATGACGATATCCAGGCAATGATCATTACATAGGAATCACGTCTAAGATTAGTAGACCGACTCCTGCCTGCATCTACTACTATTACTCCACACATCAACCGCTATCTAGCATGCATCTAGTGTATTAAGTTCATGGAAAAACGGAGTAATGCAATAAGAAAGATGACATGATGTAGACAAGATCTGTTTATCTATTGCGTAGGTATAGATCTCATCTTTTATCCTTAGTAGCAACGATACATACGTGTCGTTTCCCTTTCTGTCACTGGGATCAAGCACCGCAAGATCGAACCCACTACCGGGCACCTCTTCCCATTGCAAGATAAATAGATCAATTTGGCCTAACAAAACCCAAATATCAGAGAGGAAATACGAGGCTATAAGAGATCATGCATATAAGAGATCAAAGAAACTCAAATAACTTTCATGGATATAAAAAGATATAACTGATCATAAACTCGAAGTTCATCAGATCCCAACAAACACACCGCAAAAAGAGTTACATCATATGGATCTCCAAGAGACCATTGTATTGAGAATTCAGCTAGAGAGAGGAAGCCATCTAGCTACTAACAACGGACCCGAAGGTCTACAAAGAACTACTCACACATCATCGGAGAGGCACCAATGGAGGTGGTGAACCCCATCTGAGATGGTGTCTAGATTGGATCTGGTGGTTCTGGACTCTGCGGCAGCTGGATGAATATTTCGTCGACTCCCCTAGGGTTCTGGGATTTTTGGGGTATTTATAGAGCAAAGAGGCAGTCCGGGGGGCACCGAGGTGGGTACAACCCACGAGGCACGCCTGGTGGGTTGTCCCTCCTGACTCCCAGTGCAACCAGGGCCCAATGTGTTCCTTCTGGCCCATAAAAAATCATCGTGGAGTTTCGTGGCATTTGGAATCCGTCTGGTATTGATTTCCTGTGATGTAAAAAACATGGAAAAAACAACAACTGGCACTTGGCACTATGTCAATAGATTAGTACCAAAAAATGATATAAAATGATTATAAAACAACGTGGAGTTCCATTGTTTATGAGTATATGTATGTTTAACGGAATTTATTATGCCTAAAAAATAACACATCATGCCCATATATCAACCATGGAATGAATTCATTACTCCATCATGGAGTATGTGTAAATATAACATTATCATGGAATGCATGAACATAAATCAATAGGAAACATACCACGAATAAAGTTGAATTTTCACGAGTTTTATGAATATTATATCTGATTCACATGAATCTATATTACATAACTGATCAAGCATGAAAAAGATCCCTACGAGTATTCGTAAGAATATAACAAATCCAATTTTTAAGAAACAAATTTTACAATTGGACATTTCATATAACAAGCTATGATAGACATAGTTTTGCCTATATATAATAAATATACAGGAAAAATATGTATAAGCCACCTAATGTACTAGGTGTCGCCTAAATTTGGCATATCTTAGTGGGCGCATGTAGGTGTGAACTAGGCGAGGCAACGCTTGTAGCACAACGAGATGGGCTGGCCCTATTCGCGTGCAATTGCCTTTGTATTTTCTGGCGTTGGGTGTTGCGGTTATTCTTTTTCATATTTTTCTTGAGTGGTTTTTTGTTTGGGATTTATCTTTTCTTTTTTTCTTTTTTTCTTGTTTCTTTTCACTTTTTGGTTTTTTATTTTCTCTTCTAGATTTGTTTTTCCTCCAGTTTTCTTTATTTTTCACAATTTTTTTAGTTTTACGTAGTGTAAACATTTTTATAATAGAAGGTGAAGATTTTTTTTAAATACACACTTGAATTTTTAAATATACAGTGAATTTTTTCCAAATACACACGCAAAGAATACAAGATGAACATTTTTAATATACAAATAACTTTTTCAATGTATGGTGACTTTTTTGTAATACACACTGAACCATTACAAAATACACACTCGGCATTTTTTGAAGATTGCTTGTATTTTTAAAATAGTTTTTTATATCTAGATCCCTTCAAACATTAGAAAATTGAAGAGAGAAAAAAGCTAAACAAAATTAGGTAACTGAACATGGGCCAGCCCATTAGCCTTGGAAAATTTTCATGATTTCGAAGCAACTTATTAGACTTGAAGAATTTTCATGAATTTGAAAATAATCATGGATTAGAAAACATTTCATGGATCAGGAAAAAGGTCTAACTTTAAAATAAGTTCTCAAATTTGGAAAAAAAATCATGGATTTCAAAAAAATAACAGGGCAGAAAAAGTTCATGAATTTGAAAAGGTTGTAACATCCCAAAATTCTAAATTTTGGAATGTTATAATAAATAGATAGATTTGATTGTTGTGTGATTGATTGAGTGAAATTCAAAACTTTTTGAAAGTTAAATGAGAGGTAATAAAAGGACTTTCCCAAACTTTCATCTTGCATTTTTTATATCCATGAATTCAAATACTTTTTCATCAGAAAACCCTGGAGAGAAGATGACATGCCTTCTTCCATTTAATTAAATGAAAAAGAGTTTTGAAAAAGATTTGAATTTCATTTGAAAATATTTCAAATTCATAAACTTTACGCAACTCAATGATTTTCATGAGAGAAGATAAAATGACTTCTTCAAAACATATGAAATATGAGTTGGGAGTTTCAATGATTTTTCAATTTGGAGTTATTTGGATTTTATTCAAGTTATTTTCTCCAAAAATAAAATATATGGAAATTAGGGTAAAATGATTCCCTACATCAGAAAATTGAGAGAAGTAATTTGAATTTTTTGGCATTTTAAAATGATTGTATTGGATTTTAGAAGGGCTGTAGCACTCTTTAAATTATTTGAATTTTTTTCTTGATTTTATTTGACTTGACAAAAATGTCCACAGTGTAGAAAATCTTTTTTTGAAGATTTCGATATATAATATGCCTATATAATATTTTATTTATTTTGTTTCTTTTTTTCGTTTGTGTGGAAAAATGTTTTTTTAACTTCTTTCTCCGGACAGGGCCAACTGGGCAGAAGCCCAGCCAGCCGGGCCAAGTCGCGCCGCCTTCCTCCTCCCGTGCTCAACCCGGACTCGCCGGAGTCCGAGTGAGCCACGCCGTCGGCCGACCCTTCCACACGCCACCGCGGCTCCCCTCCTCCTTAAATACCTCGCCCCGGACCCTCCTCTCTCTTCTCGCCGCCGCCCCTCGTCAGATCTGCCGCCGCCGCCGTCGGTTGCCACCACCGCCGCCTCGCTAGCCGCGCCGCGCACCGAGCGAACTCCATGATCGCCGCCCTCGTCGCCGTCGACCACCGCCGACGCCACCACCGCACCCGCAGCCCAGCGCCGCCCTCCCGACCTCTTCGCCGGCCTCGACGACCGCCGGAGCCACCGCCCCGAGTCGCCGGAGAACCGCCGGAACCGCCGCCGCCATGGTAAACCCTAACCCGATCCATCGCCGATTTTTAACAAAAAAACCGCCTCCGACCGGTTCGATCTAGATCGGTTTTTTTTAATAAACCGTTTTTTAGTGAACGTTTTCTATTTTGGTAATTTCAGCGAACGTTTTCGTTCGTTAGGTTTTCGTAATGAACGTTCACTTTTTAGTTTTTTTTCTTTTTCTGTTATTTTCTATCGAGGGACCTATTAGTAGAATTTCTTTTACAGTTTAGCCCCTGGATTTCAAACGATCATTATTTTTCAACCGTTTATCCAAATCCAACGAAACCAACGCCTACTTCTTCGTTATGATCTCCTCTTTCCAGTAAAACAACTTAAACATGTTTTTGAAAGTTTAAAATTTGAATTAGACCAGATTCGAATTCAAACTTCGTTTGATCGTAACTTGAGTTTAGCAGCTCCGTTTGAGATGATTCTTTTTGCAAATCAAAGCTCTTGACCTAAACTTTCTGATAAGGCCAAATTCACATAATTTTGGTACTGTTAGAAATTGTTTTATGTTGCAGGAGTTATTTGATTTGCTTTTGATGTTCTCCGAATTGTTTTCTTCGTTCTCTCCGATCTTTCGAGTGATTGCTTATGTGTGGATTGCTTTCTCACGATAGATTGACCGGAGTGTGACGAGTAGAACTATCAAGAGTTTTGAGTGCGAACCATCTTCATCAACATTGCAGGCAAGTTCACACTTTGATCATATCTCTTTTCATACCCAGTTTTTATGCATTAGATCAATCCTCAAACATTGCATGATTAGGATCTGATTAAATTGCGGGTTTTGGGAAGTAGATGAGGTAGTACCTATTACCTGTTTTATTATCAAACCCTTGGGAGTTACTTCTATGTTTGCTTATTATGCCATGCTATGCTAGTAGACGTGGATTGGGTGAGAGTATCCATGACAGATGTGAGATTGTTATTTAAAGGTTTATTTAAGGTGGCAACTTAAACACACATCTGGGTGGATTGAGGTACCTGGGTATTCCAGGATTGCCTGTTTCTTTTTGGACCGCCACCCAGGCTCAAAGGGATCATGAGATTATTCTGCTAGAAACTTCCGTGTGCAGCCACAAGCTACTATGGGCTCTAGCATAGTTTACTAAGTCGTGCGAACTCTTACAGTGGTAAACTAGCAGATGTAGGGGATGTAGGTTGGTACTGTCTACCCGTTTGTAAGGTGCTAGCACTTCTGAAAGACTATGTCTCGGTCGTCCGTTTCTCAAACACCTTGTAGTGCGAGAATCCCAACGGAGGAGATCGAGTCTTGTGGGGAAAAGTGCGCAAACCTCTGCAGAGTGGATCAAACTAATCATGGTTAGCCGTGTCCCCGGTTATGGACATCTTGAGTATCTAGTACTTGGATTTTCCTGTGAATCTCATCATGTTACTTTAATTAATATTGTTGGGTTTTATTGATGTTACTTAATTGGGATTGAGAATGCTGTCAACCATTCTCAATGTTTAACAACCACCATGATAGTTAAATAAAATTTATTCCTTTGCAGTAGGGAAAAAATGGCTTTTCGCAAAAACATTATAACCATAGAGCTTTTCCACCAGCCAAATATGCATGTAGTGATAGCCTTTATTCATCATTATCCTATGGTGTGAATTTTGCCAGTACATTCAATGTACTGATCCTTTGTGGCTGCAACGTCTCATGTTGCAGGATCTTACGACGAGTAAGTGATACATTAGGGTAACGATTTCTACACTCAACATTGCCGTTGGTGTTGATGGGAATCCACAACCTTGTTGTTACTTCCGCTATTTGTATTGAGGTAATAGTATTTACGTTATTTATACATGTGATTTACCTCTGTTATAAATCCTCGAGTACTGTGTGTGTCAGCATACCGATCCAGGGATGACACTTAAGCACGGAGACTTGATCCATTCGGGTCGGGTTGCTACAAGATGGTATCACAGCACATGTCGACTGTAGGACGTGACCCTAGAAACTGACAAGCCCATAGGAAAGATTTTTTTCTACAACTTTCTTTTCAAAAGAATCTTTTACCTCTTTTCTCTTTTGAGCTTATTCAAATATTCCCTTTTAGTGAGACCATACCCCTTTCCCCTTTTGACACCTCTGAGATTCGACTGATGAGACCACTCCAAGAAGGACCAGATATCGGACAACTAAGACCAGTTCGGGATGAAGAGGATTTTACCGAGCATTATAATGATGGAAACTACGACGGATATAGACTTCGAAGACTAGGAGAATATGAAGAATTTCCAGTTTTGGTATGACCAAGGAAGGCTACACTTATGGAACTTGACAGACTATGGAAGCTTTCAATACCCGAGATCAAGGTGTATCGGAGAAAGACCGGAACATGGAGCATTAGAACTCAAAGTTTTTGTCAAGAAAACCCTAAGACATGAGATATCAATTATGGAATGATAGCTCATGATAATGACAGGAGCAGAAACACGACTATCCATGATGTTATCGCCCGTTTATGCTATTGTCACTGTGCTGAGACAAGCATGCAGATGCATGGAAGGATTGAATGGTAGAAGGCTGATGGAGCATCTATCAAGCAAATGATGCAGTTTTAACCTTAGCTGGTGTATCGCCAGGATCTCGAGTATTACATCAAGGATTATAAGATGGACCGCAGGAAGCTGTATTTGATAAGGGAGCATTTTGTGAAGAACTCAGGACTTAGAAGCTAAAAGTAGGCAAGCTGGAGAAGCAAAACCTCTAGATACCAGAGATTCATCAGGAACTAAAGGACAGTAGAACCATGGTTCATGCCAAGGATGTTGAAACCAGAAGTTTGGAATGCAACTGCAGAATATTAAAAGACGTCACGAGAGACTTCGCGTCAACAGAGAACTGGCAGAGGAACCTAAGAAGGACAAGCATGATCAGAAGAAGCTCATCGGAGACATGAACAAGACTGGAAGAATTTGGCGACCTGGAAGATTTATTGACCTTAGAAGACCAAACCCCTATTTTATACCCATGTTAGATCCGACGTTTGTGAGCTGTCATTTGTTTGATGTTTTTCCGACAGCCACAAATAAAATGCCCTTTTCGTAACTGTTGTTTGTATTGTGTGTACCCCCTCTCTATATCTCTTATCCCACCCCAAAACCCATGAACCCAATAGAGGATGAATGGAGATGAGCTCATATTATCTGGACCGATGAGTCAATTGGAGACAGACCAATGGATTCAGATCATGGAGGATCACATGAAGAATAACTCCATAGCCGGAAAGGATATGAAGAAACCTTGTGCATACAAGCTTTGTGGAGAAATAGGACACAACCATAAATAAAACAAGGACGAATACCCTCATAAGCGGGGGATTACCAAAGGACTTTGCCGAGGATCTCAGGGAACTTCGGTTGGAGATTGTTCCCAAAGGTTTTGTTGCAGCAATGGAAGTTCAGTCTACATTGTTGGGAAAGATTCGTGAAGCTCAGAAGGATGACAAAGAGATTGCTAAGGTAAAAGAGAGGATGAGCAAAGGAAAGGCCAAAGGTTTTCGTAAGGATGAGCACGACACCTTATGGTTCGAGGACCGTGTATATAATCCCAATAATGCAAAGATCAGGAAGTAAATACTTCAAGAGGCTCATGACTCACCATACTCGATTCGCCCTGGAAACACCAAGATGTATTTGGATTTGAAGGAGTTTTTCTGGTGGACTGGTATGAAGAAGGATATTGCGGAGATGTAGTCATAGGTGATCTATGCCAGAGAGAGTAAAGGCAGAGCATCAGAAGCCAGCAGGAGTACTACAGCCTATGCCGATACCCGAATGGAAGTGGGATAAGCTTGGCATGGATTTCATTACCGGATTTCCCAAAACCCGAACGGGACATGATTCTATCTGGGTAGTAGTTGATTCGCTTGACCAAAGTGGCTCATTTTATCCCAGTGAAAACCACCTATACAAGTGAGAAGTTGGCCAAGATATATTTGACCAGGATCGTATGTCTGCATGGAGTTCCGAGGACCATCATATCAGATAGAGGAACACAGTTTACCTCAAAGTTTTGGAATCAGCTACACCAGACTTTGGGTACTAGGCTAGAGTTCAGTACAGCCTTTCATCCGCAGACAGATGGATAAATCGAGAGAGTCAATCAGATTCTGGAGAACATGTTGAGAGCGTGTGCGCTAGATTATGGATCTAGTAGGGATGATAATCTACCTTACGCGGAGTTCTCATACAACAACAGTTACCAAGCCAGTTTGAAGATGGCCCCTTTTGAAGCTTTGTATGGGAGAAGGAGCCAGACACCCTTGATGTGGGATGAAGTTGGAGACCGTCAGTTGTTTGGACCAAATGTGATCAAGGATTCAGAAGAGAATGTTAAGTTGCTTCAAGATAGACTGAAGGTAGCTCAGTCCAGGCAGAAGAGTTATGCAGACTCAAAAACGCAAGGAGGTAGTCTATGAAATTGGAGAAAGAGCATGTCTTCGTGTGTCCTCTCTGCGAGGAGTTAAACGATTTGAAGTTACGGGAAAGTTAGCCCCAAGATTTGTAGGACCATACCGAGTTTGGAGTGTATGGGAGAAGTGGCCAACAAGTTGGAGTCACCTGAAGGACTGTCGGGAGTTCATGATGTGTTTCACGTTTCCCAGTTGAAGAAGTGCCATGCAGAGATGTCCAATATTCCCCTGTAAGGACGCTTGACCCTGGAAAGGATAATGATATTCCACGAAGTGGAGTATGGACTTCATAAGTATAAGTTTTTATCTCAGTATGTGGGATATCCCACGAGGATGAAGAGATGAATTACTATTGGATATAAAGGAGGTATGATGTTGGAAATATGGATCAATGGAAATTCCATGATGAGTCTGAGTAATCATGTCCTAGTTTGGTGCCAATAGAAGGAAGGAAGACAGTACAATTGGATGGATTTAAGAATACTAGAAAGTTGGAAGTTGGAATAATGATCAGATGGCCGAGGATAAGTTCAAGGACTACAAGTGATGAGATGGGCCAAAACCCACAGGCCCCAGGACCTGCCAAGAAGCAAGCACATTCTTGCTGAAGGAAAAACCCTGGAAGAAGTTACAATTTTATCAATAGATGATTTTATAGTAGTTACGCAAAACCTGAGAGTGGTGAAGGGCCGATAGTTGTTTGTCTGGCTTGCAGAATCCATGGATTATCCGAACATGGTTCGTTGACAAGAGAAATTCTGCAATGCTTGTGAGGATGACCGAGTGTTAGAATGCGAGATTTGCTAAACCATATACAAGGTCATGATTTGGATGCGGGATGGATTGATCACCATACCGACTTACTCTTATTATTCGCCGTGCTATATGGGATGGAAAATCTGAGTGACTTGCCTATAGTAGAGAGACGACGATATTAAAACCTTGTTTGAACCTTAGAATGGTATCGCAATTTTTCCCCTTGTACACGACAGTCTTTGCCAATCGTAGGATATACGGTGACGTTCAACCCAGACCCATTTCTTGCAGGAGAAACCATAAATGGTTGACCACCATGAGATATCGATAGTTGTTTAGTATTGGCGCCAGACCCGTCAGCTAAGAAGACCCAGTCATGGAATAACCGTACCAAGATGAAAGGACAGAAGAATTGCGGTAAAGGTTATGCCACTATCAGAAGAGCCAAGAGAAGGAAATTTTCCAGAGGATCTGACTGACACCGCCAACACTAAGGATGTACGACCTGAGTTTTGATGGAACCATAACAATGCTTCTAAGGGTGGTAGCAACCGAGACCCCCGAAGATGATTGATGGTTTTTTGAGGAGACCCCAAACCCTAACCTATTTCTTTCTAGCCTCTCCGAATCTCGAGGATGAGATTCACTTTAAGGGTGGTAGGTTTGTAACATCCCAAAATTCTAAATTTTGGAATGTTATAATAAATAGATAGATTTGATTGTTTGTTTGATTGTTGTGTGATTGATTGAGTGAAATTCGAAACTTTTTAAAAGTTAAATGAGAGGGAATAAAAGGACTTTCCCAAACAATCATCTTGCATTTTTGATCTCCGTGAATTCAAATACTTTTTCATCACAAAACCCTGGAGAGAAGATGACATGACTTCTTCCATTTAATTAAATGAAAAAGGGTTTTGAAAAATATTTGAATTTCATTCGAAAATATTTCAAATTCAGAAACTTTAAGCAACTCAATGATTTTCATGAGAGAAGATAAAATGACTTCTTCAAAACATATGAAATATGAGTTGGGAGTTTCAAAGAATTAAATTCAAAGTTCTTTTGGAAATTATTTTTCAATTTGGAGTTATTTGGATTTTATTCAAATTATTTTCTCCAAAAATAAAATATATGGAAATTAGGGTAAAATGATTCCCTACATCAGAAAATTGGAGAGAAATAAATTTGAAGAAATTTTGGCACTTTTTAAAAATGATTGTATTGGATTTTAGAAGGGTTGTAGCACTCTTTAAATTTTTTGAATTTTTCTCGATTTTATTTGACTTGACAAAAATGTCCACAATGTCGAAAATCTTTTTCTCAAGATTTCGATATATAATATGCCTATATAATATTTTATTTATTTTGTTTCTTTTTTTTCATTTGTGTGGAAAAATGTTTTTTTAACTTCTTTCTTCGGACCGGGCCAACTGGGCCGAAGCCCAGCCAGCCGACCCAAGTCGCACCGCCTTCCTCCTCCCGTGCTCAACCCGGACTCGCTGAAGTCCGAGCGAACCACGCCGTCGGCCGCCCCTTCCCCACGCCACCGCAGCTCCCCTCCTCCTTAAATACCTCGCCCCGGACCCCCCCTCTCTCTTCTCGGCGCCGCCCCTCGCCAGACCTGCAACCGCCGCTTTCAGTTGCCACCACCGCCGCCTCGCTAGCCGCCGCCGTCGACGACGAACTTCGCAGCCGCCGCCCTCGTTGTCGTCGACCGCCGCCGACGCCGCCACGACACCCGCAGCCCAGCGCCGCCCCTCCCCGACCTCTTTGTCGACCTCGACGACCGCCGAAGCCACCGCCCCAAGTCGCCGGAGAACCGCCGGAACCGCCGCCGCCGTGGTAAACCCTAACCGATCCACCGCCAGTTTAAAAAAAAAACCGCCTCCGAGCGGTTCGATCTAGATCGGGTTTTTTTAAATAAACCGTTCTTTTAGTGAACGTTCTCTGTTTCGGTAATTTCAGTGAACGTTTTCGTTTGTTAGGTTTTTGTAACGAACGTTCACTTTTTAGTTTTTTCTTTTTCTGTTATTTTTTGTTCAGGGACCTATTAGTAGAATTTCTTTTACAGTTTAGCCCCTGGATTTCGAACGATCACTATTTTTCAACCGTTTATCCAAATCCAACGAAACCAACACCTACTTCTTTGTTATGATCCCGTCTTTCCAGTAAAACAACTTAAACATGTTTTTGAAAGTTGAAAATTTGAATTAGACCAGATTTGAATTCAAACTTCGTTTGATCGTAACTTGAGTTTAGCAGCTCCGTTTGAGTTGATTTTTTTTGCAAATCAAAGCTCTTGACCTAAACTTTCTGATAATGCCAAATTCACATAATTTTGGTACTGTTAGTAATTGTTTTATGTTGCAAGAGTTATTTGATTTGGTTTTGATGTTTTCCGAATTGTTTTCTTCGTTCTCTCCGATCTTTTGAGTGATTGCTTATGTGTGGTTACTATTGCTTGCTCACGATAGATTGACCGGAGTGTGACGAGTAGAACTATCAAGAGTTTTGAGTGCGAATCATCTTCATCAACATTGCAGGCAAGTTCACACTTTGATCATATCTCTTTTCATACCCAGTTTTTATGCATTAGATCAATCCTCAAACATTGCATGATTAGGATCTGATTAAATTGTGGGTTTTGGGAAGTAGATGAGGTAGTACCTATTACCTGTTTTATTATCAAACCCTTGGGAGTTACTTCTACGTTTGCTTATTATGCCATGCTATGCTAGTAGACGTGGATTGGGTGACAGTATCCATGACAGATGTGAGATTGTTATTTAAAGGTTTATTTAAGGTGGCAACTTAAACACACATCTGGGTGGATTGAGGTACCTGGGTATTCCAGGATTGCCTGTTTCTTTTTGGACCGCCACCCAGGCTCAAAGGGATCATGAGATTATTCATGCTAGAAACTTCCGTGTGCAGCCACAAGCTACTATGGGCTCTAGCATAGTTGACTAAGTCGTGCGAACTCTTACAGTAGTAGACTAGCAGATGTAGGGGATGTTGGTTGGTACTGTCTACCCGTTCGTAAGGTGCTAGCACTTCTGAAAGACTATATCTCGGTCATCTGTTTCTCAAACACCTTGTAGTGCGAGAATCCCAACGGAGGAGATCGAGTCTTGTGGGAAAGTGCGCAAACCTCTGCAGAGTGTATCAAACTAATCATGGTTAGCCGTGTCCCCGGTTATGGACATCTTGAGTATCTAGTACTTGGATTTTCCTGTGAATCTCATCATGTTACTTTAATTAATATTGTTGGGTTTTATTGATGTTACTTAATTGGGATTGAGAATGCTGTCAACCATTCTCAATGTTTAACAACCACCATGATAGTTAAATAAAATTTATTCCTTTGCAGTAGGGAAAAATTGGCTTTTCGCAAAAACATTATAACCATAGAGCTTTTCCACCAGCCAAATATGCATGTAATGATAGCCTTTATTCATCATTATCCTATGGTGTGAATTTGCCAGTACATTCAATGTACCGACCCTTTGTGGCTGCAACGTCTCATGTTGCAGGATCTTACGACGAGTAAGTGATACGTTAGGGCAACGATTTCTACTCTCAACTTTGCCGTTGGTGTTGATGGGAATCCACAACCTTGTTGTTACTTCCGCTATTTGGATTGAGGTAATAGTATTTACGTTATTTATACATGTGATTTACCTCTGTTATAAATCCTCAAGTACTGTGTGCGTCAGCATACCGATCCAGAGATGACACTTAAGCACAGAGACTTGATCCATTCGGGTCGGGTCGCTACAAAGGTTCATACAGCTGGGAAAAAGTATTGCAAATTTGAAAAAAATGACGTATTTTAATAACATGAATCTTAGAAAATTCATGAATATAAAAAATACAATATTAAATTTGAAATAAATCATGATTTAAAAATTTTCATGGATTCAAAAAATATGGTGAATTTGAATAAAGTTCGCAATGAAAAGGTTAAAAAGCAAAGAAAAAACATAATGGGAAAAGGATAAAACCAGGCAAAATCCATGCTGGAAAACCCATAATACAAGAAACCCAAAAAAATGACAAAATACTCTCCGTAGATCGTCCCATATATGAACTAGTGTAGTGGGGTATGGGCGCGCTCTGTACACATGTTAACCGACACTAGAAGCGTTGTATAGGAAATCAAGAATCTGTTTCTGGGAATGATGAACCTGGCTAAGGATAAGCCACACCCAATGCTTATTGGGGGGATTTCAACATCCTTAAGTATGAGGAAGATAAAAATAATGATCGTTCTGACAATCACTGCAATTCAATGTTGTGATCGTCAATTTGAATCCTCCCGAAGCCACTATCTTGGGGCGGCAATTCACTTGGTCCAGTAATCGTCATGTGCTGACATACGAGAAAGTTGATAAGGTACTCATGGATAGCGACTGGAAGCTAAAGTTCCCTCTGGTGACCATGAGGGCCCTAGAGCGTATTGAGGTACTATTGGACCGCGCGCCTTTCATTCTTGATTCTAATTTTATGGGCTCATCTACTCGACCTCCTTTATTACTTGAATTTGGATAGTTGCACTGTGATGGGTTTTCTTAACTAAACTAAGAATGTATGGAAGAGGTATGTAGTTGGTTGTACATCAATCCAGAGATGAAACTTTAAAATAAGGACCACAAGGCAATTCCTTTCTTGATGGGCAAAGCATACCAGTCGTATCTACAAAAAAGAGAAGCAATACGTCTTTACCATTATTGATGACCTTGACAAAATTACAGAAACTCGCATCTTGTCTCAACAGGAGACTGATTTGAAAAATCAATCCATTTAAAAGATTGCATGTCTCTTGCGAGAAAGAGGAAAACAAATGGTACCAAATATCCAAATCAGACTTCATCTTGGAAGGAGACAACCATGCACGATACTTCCAATTGATCGTCAATGGGCGACAAAGAAAGAAGTGTATGTTTAGTCTCCAAAAAGGTAATGGCCGGACTGAAGGACAGACAAACCTCAAACGCTATATTATGAAGTACTAACAATCTTTGTTTGGGGCGCCGGATAAAAGGAATTTCACCCTAGAGGAGGCCCGAACAGATGATATCCCACAAGTCACGATAAATGAGAATAATATCCTTACAGAGCCTTTCTCTGAAGACGAGGTGTGAGCTGCGGAGTTACATATGGAACATAGCAGAGCTCCAGCCCCTGATGGCTTCCTCGCACAATTCTATTAGAACTTCTGGGATGTCATCATTTGTGACCTAATGGAATTGTTTAGTGCTCTTCATGCTAGCCAACTAGACCTATTGAGGCTCAACATTGGCGAGATTCTTTTTTTTGTCAAAGATTAAGGAGGCTGAGGGAATCCAACAATATAGACCCATATGCCTCCTTAATGTCATATTCAAGATATTCTACAAGGTGGCTACTAATAGGCTCAATTCGGTCGCTGGCCATGTTGTTCGGCCATCTCAAACTTATTTCATGCAAGGAAGAAATATATTCAACACAGTAGTAATCCTACATCAGATTGTTCACAAGATGCATCAGAAGAACATGAGTGAAGTGTTGGGGAACGTAGCAGAAATTCAAAATTTTCTACGCATCACCAAGATCAATCTATGGAGATTCTAGCAACAGGAGAGGGAGAGGATGAGCATCTTCATACCCTTGAAGATCGCTAAGCGAAAGCGTTACAAGAACACGGATGAAGGAGTCGTACTCACAGCGATTCAGATCGCGGTTGATTCCGATCTAAGCACCGAACAACGGTCCCTCCGCGTTCAACACACGTACAGCCCGGGGATGTCTCCTCCTTCTTGATCCAGCAAGGGGAGAGGAGAAGTTGAGGGAGAACTCCAACAGCACGACGGCATGGTGGTGATGGAGCTCGTCGTTCTCCGGCAGGGCTTCGCCAAGCACTACGGAGGAGGAGGAGGTGTTGGAGGAGGGAGAGGGCTGCGCCAGGGGAAGGGTGCGGCTGCCCTCTCTCTCTCTCACTATATATAGGGGGAAGGGAGGAGGGGGAGGCGCCCTAGGGTTCCCTAGGGGAGGGGCGGCGGCCATAGGGGAAACCCTAGATAGGTTTGGGCGCCCCCACCCCCTAGGAAACTTGCCTCCCAAGCCGGGAGGGGCGGCTGCCCTAGGGGTGGCGCCCCCACCTCTCCAGGTTACGTGAGATGGGGTGGGAGGGGCGCTCAGCCCCTTAGTGGGCTGATGTGCCCTCTCCCCTTGGCCCATAAGGTCCCCAAAGCTTGTCGGGGCCTCCTAAACCCCTTTCGGACACGCTGCTCATCACCTGGTACCCCCGGAACAATTCCGGACTCCAATACCCTTCGTCCAATATACCGATCTTCACCTCCGGACCATTCCGGAGCTCCTCGTCATGTCCGGGATCTCATCCGGAACTCCGAACAACCTTCGGTAACCACATACTATTTCCCATAACAACTCTAGCGTCACCGAACCTTAAGTGTGTAGACCCTACGGGTTCGGGAACCATGCAGACATGACCGAGACGTTCTCCGGTCAGTAACCAACAGCGGGATCTGGATACCCATGTTGGCTCCCACATGTTCCACGATGATCTCATCGGACGAACCAAGATGTCAAGGATTCAAGCAATCCCGTATGCAATTCTCTTTGTCTAGCGGTATTGTACTTGCCGAGATTTGATCGTCGGTATGCCGATACCTTGTTCAATCTCGTTATCGGCAAGTCTCTTTACTTGTTCCGTAGCACATCATCTCGTGATCAACCCCTTGGTCACATTGTGCACATTATGATGATGTCCTACCGAGTGGGCCCAGAGATACCTCTCCGTCACACGGAGTGACAAATCCCAGTCTCGATTCGTGCCAACCCAATAGACACTTTCGGAGATACCATAGTGCACCTTTATAGCCACCCAGTTACGCTGTGACGTTTGGTACACCCAAAGCATTCCTACGGTATCCGGGAGTTGCACAATCTCATGGTCTAAGGAAATGATGCTTGACATTAGAAAAGCTTTAGTATACGAACTACACGATCTTTGTGCTAGGCTTAGGATTGGGTCTTGTCCATCACATCATTCTCCTAACGATGTGATCCCGTTATCAACGACATCCAATGTCCATGGTCAGGAAACCGTAACCATCTATTGATCAACGAGCTAGTCAACTAGAGGCTTACTAGGGACATGGTGTTGTCTATGTATCCACACATGTATCCGAGTTTCCTATCAATACAATTATAGCATGGATAATAAACGATTATCATGAACAAGGAAATATAATAATAATAACTAATTTATTATTGCCTCTAGGGCATATTTCCAACAGTCTCCCACTTGCACTAGAGTCAATAATCTAGTTCACATCGCCATGTGATTAACACTCACATGTCACATCGCCATGTGACCAACATCCAAAGAGTTTACTAGTGTCAATAAACTAGTTCACATCATCATGTGATTAAGACTCAATGAGTTCTGGGATTTGATCATGTTTTGCTTGTGAGAGAGGTGTTAGTCAACGGGTCTGCAACATTCAGATCCGTATGTACTTCGCAAATCTCTAGGTCATATTGTAAATGGTGCTTCCACGCTCCACTTGGAGCTATTCCAAATGGTTGCTCCACTATACGTATCCGGCTTGCTACTCAGAGTCATTCGGATAGGTGTAAAAGCTTACATCGACGTAACCCTTTACGCCGAACTCTTTATCACCTCCATAATCAAGAAACATGTCCTTATTACTCCAAGGAAAATTTTGACCGCTGTCTGGTGATCCACTTCTTGATCACCTTTGTACCCTCTTGCCAGACATGTGGCAAGGCACACATCAGGTGCGGTACTTAGCATAGCATACTGTAGAGCCTACATCTAAAGCATAGGGGACGGCCTTCGTCCTTTCTCTCTCTTCTGCCGTGGTTGAGCTTTAAGTCTTAACTTCATACCTTACAACTCAGGCAAGAGCTCCTTCTTTGACTGATCCATCTTGAATACCTTCAAGATCATGTCAAGGTATGTGCTCATTTGAAAGTACCATTAAGCGTTTTTTATCTATCCTTATAGATCTTGATGCTCAATGTTCAAGCAACTTAATCCATGTTTCCTACTGAAAAACACTTTTCAAATAACCCGATATGCTTTCCAGAAACTCTACATCATTTCTGATCAACAATAGTCAACAACATATACTCATCAGAAATTCTATAGTGCTCCCACTCACTTCTTTGGAAATACAAGTTTCTCATAAACTTTGTACAAACCCAAAATCTTTGATCATTCCATCAAAGCGCATATTCGACTCGAGATGCTTGCTCTAGTCCATGGAAGGATCGCTGGAGCTAGCATACCTTTTAGCATCCTTAGGATCGACAAAACCTTTCTGGTTGTATCACATACAACCTTTCCTCACGAAAACTGGTAAGGAAACTCATTTTGACATCCATCTGCCAGATTTCATAAATGCAGCTAATGCTAACATGATTACGACAGACTTAAGCGTCGCTACGGATGGGAAAATCTCATCGTAGTCAACTCCTTGAACTTGTGAAAAACTCTTCGCCACAAGTCGAGCTTCATAGACGGTGACATTACCGTCCACCTCCGTCTTCTTCTTAAAGATCCATTTATCTCAATGGCTTGCCGATCATCGGGCAAGTCCACCAAAGTCCATGCTTTGTTCTGATACATGGATCATATCTCGGATTTCATGGCTTCTGACCATTTGTCGGAATATGGGCCCACCATCGCTTCTCATAGCTCGTAGGTTCATTGTTGTCTAGTAACATGACCTTTAAGACAGGATTACTGTACCACTCTAAAGTAGTATGCATCCTTGTCACCCTACGAGGTACGGTAGTGACTTGATCCGAAACTTCATGATCACTATCATAAGCTTCTACTTCAATTGGTGTAGGCGCCACAGGAACAACTTCCTGTGCCCTGCTACACACTAGTTGAAGTGATGGTTCAATAACCTCATCAAGTCTCCACCATCATCACACTCAAATTTCCGAGACAAACTTTTCCTCGAGAAAGGACCCGATTCAAGAAACAATCCCTATTGCTTTCGGATCTGAATTAGGAGGTATACCCAACTGTTTTGGGTGTCCTATGAAGATACATTTTATCCGCTTTGGGTTCGAGCTTATCAACCTGAAACTTTTTCACATAAGCGTCGCAGCCCCAAACTTTTAAGAAACGACAACTTAGGTTTCTCCAAACCATAGTTCAGACGGTGTCGTCTCAATGGAATTACGTGGTGCCCTATTAAAGTGAGTGCGGTTGTCTCTAATGCCTAACCCATGAACGATAGTGGTAATTCGATAAGAGACATCATGGTACGCACCATATCCAATAGGGTGCAACTATGATGTTCGGACACACCATCACACTATGGTGTTCCAAGCGGTATTAATTGTGAAACAATTTCCACAATGTCTTAATTGTGTGCCAAAGCTCGTAACTCAGATATTCATCTCTATGATCATATCATAGACATTTTATCCTCTTGTCACGAAGATCTTCAACTTCACTCTGAAATTACTTGAACCATTCAATAATTCAGACTTGTGTTTCATCAAGTAAATATACTCAGTATCTACTCAAATCATTTGTGAAGTAAGAACGTAACGATATCCACTGCGTGCCTCAGCACTCATTGGACTGCACACATCAAAATGTATTACTTCCAACAAGTTGCTTTCTTGTTCCATTTCACTGAAAACGAGGCTTTCAATCATCTTGCCCATATGGTATGATTTGCATGTCTCAAGTGATTCAAAATCAAGTGAGTCCAAACGGTCCATCTGCATGGAGTTTCTTCATGCATATACACCAATAGACATGGTTCGCATGTCTCAAACTTTTCAAAAACGAGTGAGTCCAAAGATCCATCAACATGGAGCTTCTTCATACGTTTTATACCAATATTACTTACATGGCAGTGCCACAAGTATGTGGTATTATCATCACTATTTTATATCTTTTGGCATGGACATGTGTATCACTACGATCGAGATTCAATAAACCATTCACTTTATGTGCAAGACCATTGAAGGTATTATTCAAATAAACAGAGTAACCATTATCTCCTTAAATGAATAACCGTGTTGCGATAAACATAATACAATCATGTATATGCTCAACGCAAACACCAAATAACAATTATTTAGGTTTAACATGTCGGGACCCCGATCCTAAGTCACACCGATCTAGCATGTAACACATCATATCCCTTTGCGGCCTCACGCACGGTATCCCCACGGGTGTCGCCTTACCATGGCCCGGGACCGTTTGCGTCTTTTGGCTCACGTATATGATAGTGTCGCTAGCATCCATATGACAAAGAACCCGGGCCGACATGGCTAGTCGTGAACCCAAAGCGGCGCTAACCTATGGGGACAGCATACATGAATCACATCGAGCATGTCGGTCATCAACGTATATATTCGGGCTGTAGCACTGGGCTATGAGGACTCCGGTATCCCGGGCTGTAGCGAGCTAGGCAGGACTCGAATAACACGCGTGACATTTCCCGAAGGGACAGACATAGGAACGAAGTGAAACACATGCCGGCCGATCAAGTGTCCAAGCAGTAGTCTTTGGGCTAGCAGGACTCGGTGAACCGGGCTGTAGCGGACTACTATCGCTCAGAAGCACGAGACTACATTTCCCCATAAGAGAGGCTACCAAGGATAAACAACTAGGTTGTCGGATCCCACACATAGCAATACAAGTTACACGTACGCATAACATGCAAGTATGTGCTGTACAACATGGCATCACAACATAACGCAAACTCATATAGATAAAGGCTCAGAAGAGCCACATAGCAACAAGTACAAACAGGGGTCACATGACCCATCATTCAGAGCATACAAGCAACAAGCGGAAGCATTACATGTCCGAGTCTGAGACATCTACAAAAGAAAAAGGCTGAGAAGCCTGACTATTACAAGACCCTCCCAAGGGTACAAGATCGTAGCTGAGGTAACAAGCTACTCGTCGAAGTCCAAGCGGAACTACTAGTAAGACCAAAGTCTCCGCTGCAAAAACATAAATAAAGCAACGTGAGTACAAAGGTACTCAACAAGACTTACATCAGATCCTATCATACATGCATTAGTGTCAAAAGGTAATGTGGGGTTTAGTTGCAGCAAGCCAGCTTTGACTCTGTGGCTATCTGTTCTCGACTACAAGAAACTCTTGAGGTGAGACAATGTACACGAGTCCACTAATCACCACATCAATACACTACTACGGATTCATTCCCGTCTCCATACGGAAGGCCATCCATAGCACTCACACTTGTCTTGAGCATTTTAGAGTATCCTTGCAAGTTGTCTATGTACCACGTAAGCATCCAAGAAGTCCATAACCGAGGACACGGCTATTGAATAGATCATGATAACCTGCAGGGTGTACTTCTTCACACGCGCTCTCGCCACTTACCGCCATATACCGTCATGTATCTCGGCAACCTTCAAGCGGAAGCTTTGGCGAGGTGTCGGCCACGACGACTAACCACACAAGACTCTAGTCCGGGCTTATCGCCTATTCGGGTTCCATCCGCAAGGAGATCCGGCCGGGTGTCGCTCACGGCCCCAAGCGATGTGAGCAGGGTTCCCAAGCCCACCATCCGGTGCCACTTGGTACACCGTGCCACCTGTGCCTAGTCTGTCCCAAGCCCACCTGCGGGTGCCACTTAGTAGAAAAATAGCACTACCTACAAACACGAAACTAGTTGCGACTCGGACAGAGATCAAGTTGATTAATAAGTCGAGAGGGTCGAGTTACGGAACAATGTGTGGTAGTATCGAGTCATTGGACAACATACATAGAACTTAGTGCTTAAGGGCGGTTCGGTGAGACAACCCACCATGTACTCCTACATGGCCTCTCACCGCTACCTTTACCAAATCGTGTTCACACACTTCACTCTCGACATCGGAACATAGAACTGTACTCCAATTCATTCCCAATGAATCAGACGACACAACTCTAAGCAATAGCAGGCATAGCATGGTAGGAACACAACATGGCTCAATCAACTCCTACACATGCTAGTGGGTTTTAACTATTCTTGTGGCAATGATAGGTCATGCAGAGGAAAGGGTTCAACTACCGCAGCACAAAGTAGCGAGGTGAATCGCTGTTGTCCTAATGCAATAGCTGAGAGCAGGAGCGAGAGATAGGATTGTATCGGAATGAACAAGGGATTTGCTTGCACGGTAAGTCAACAAGGAGGCACCGCTTCATAGCAGTACTCTGGAGCGTCTCCGGGCGGGACCTATCGAGAAGGGGCGGTGCGGCAATCAATACACAATCATATGCAACAATATGATGCATGAACATGGCATGTAGATGTGATGCTGTTTGAGTTAATGCAACTGGTATTTGATTTGAATGAAGTCCATTTGAACCAAAGGTTCAAATGCAATTCCAAAGTAAGCTCTTATAAATGCCATTTTAGAGTTTCACTTATACAGCATGTATAAGTTGGTTTGTCATGCATGAAACTAGTACAGATGGATAGATTGAATTTTTCTGATAATTTTTCATATATAAATTATTTCAATCTGAGCTACGGTTGAATTTCTATGAATTTCTGAAGTTTGAATATATTCTGGAATTTCTTGATTTAAATTAATTCCAGAAAATAAATTATTGCGTCGACCTTCTGCATAAGCATGACATCAATGATCAAGCTGCGGCTGGCTGGGTCAAACTGGCGTGTGGGGCCACACGTCGGTGACACGGGTTAAGCAGGGGTTATTTAATTTAATTAGAGATTAGGGGGCACTAGGGCCTTGAGTCGATGTCGAGGGTAGGTTAGTTGGTGATTAGCCTTAAGCTAATCACCGACCACGGGCCCACCCGACGGCCCGGCGAGTCAACGGTCAACCCCACGGCGTTAAGCCGCCAGCGACCACGGGCTCGGCGGAGTCCGCGTTATAGGCCACGGAAGCGTCGGAGAGCACCGGGCGTAGCCGTGCTCTCGCGCACTGAGTGGAGCGGCGGGACGAGCTGGGGCGGGGGCTCGCCGGAGCGGAGCTTCAGGGCGGCCGGAGTTCGGGTGGAGAGGGGAAAAGGGCTACGGCGTACGGGGACGAGAACGGAGAGGGGGAGAAGGAGGAGAAGCTCACGGTGGTCGCGACGAACGGGGCGGCGAGGTCGGGGAGGAACCCAAGCGGTCGTGGCGGCGGAGGATCTCCGGCACCGGAGACGGAGGCGAAAGCGGCGGCGGCGCTCGAGGCTTCCCGCGCCACGTGACTCGGCGGGAGGTAGCAGCGGCGGCGGAACTAGCGGACACGGAGAGAGGCGAGGGGAGACGGTGGCCCGGCGGCGGCGGCTCTCGGTGGCGTTCAGTGCAGTGGGGAGAGAGCTCAGGGGGGGGAGGAACGAGAGAGAGCGAGAGGTCGGGGTGGCTGCGTGGCGCCTCCGGGGCATCCAGCGAGGAGGGAGAGGGCAGGCAGGCAGGAAGGCTGGTGGCGGCGTGGCGGAGCTTGCAGCGTCGGGCACGCGCCCATCCTCTGTCCGGGAGGAAGACGACAGAGGAGGAGGAGGCGGGGCTGGGCGGGGCTGGCCATTTGGGCAGCAGAGCCCGCAGTAAGTCGTAAGTTTTGCTTATTTCGTTTCTTTTTCTATTTTTCTGACATTGGTTTGATTTAAATAAAATACTAAACTAATTTATTTAATTATGCCAATTTTTTATAGGAGCCATTTATAATATTCCAGAGCTCCTCAACAAAAGGCACAATTTTTGGACAATATTTTATATATATAATAATATATATCCAAGGCAAATATTTACTGCATTAATTCCAAATGCCCAAAATAAATACTTATGAGATCCTAAAAATATTGGTTAGGTTGTTATCTCTGTCCAATATTTTCAGAGGGCCACATGAGCATTTTCTTGGACCTTTTTGGAGCAATTTTTATTTAGGTCATTTCCAAAAGTTATTCTGAGGGTTTCACAAATCCCCATTTCAAAATTAAATGGAATTTAAACATGATGCACAATGACTAGCTAGCCTTGAGCATACCAGCACTAGGGATGTGACAACTCGCCCCCACTTGAAAGAATCTCGTCCGAGATTAGTGGGTCGACGGAAAGAAAGCGGGTACTCGATCGAAGGCGATCTTCTCGCTCGGTAGCTTCTCTCTCGGAATGATGAGACCATTGAACCTTGAGAAACTTGATATTACGGCGTCGAGTAACACGTTACGCTTGATCAAGAATGTGAACCGGTACTCTCGGTAAGTGAGGTTATCTTGGAGATCAAGCGTTTACGTGGTCCACTCCATGGATAGGATCCGAGAAGCAACGCTGAGTTGAGAGACGTGGAAGACATCATGAACTCGAGAAAGATGTGGGGTAGTTCCAACTGGTAGGCAACCTCTCCTCGTTTAGCGAGAATGCGAAAAGGGCCAATGTAACGAGGAGCCAACTTGCCCTTGATACGAAGCGATGGGTACCCTTTAGAGGAGTAACCGAAGGTAAGCCTTGTCGCCAACTTCATAAGCCACTTCCTTATGACGACGGTCATCTGGCTCTTTGACGAGATTGGGCTGTTTTGATTCTCACGAATGATCTGAACTTGCTCTTTCGCCTCTGGATCATGTCCGGTCCAAAGAATTGTCTTTCACGGTTTGACCAGTTCAAAGGTGTTCGACATCTTCGTCCATAAAGAATCTCAAAAGGAGCTTTCTTGAGACTGGATTGATAGCTATTGTTATAAGCAAACTCGGCGAAAGGAAGACATTTCTCCCAATCCATACCGAATGAGATAACGCAAGCTCTAAGCATGTCTTGAGAATTTGATTGACCCTTTCCACGACCACTTGGTGAGGGTGGAAAGCGGTCATCAAGAAAAGATGGGTTCCCATGGCAGTTTGGAAACTCTCCCGAAATGAGAAGTGAAAAGACTACCACGGTCTGAGTTGATCTCTAGTGGAACACCATGGAGTGACACTATTAGAAATGTATAAGTCAGCGAGCTGACTAGCAGTGATCTCTTCGAGCAGGAAGGAAGTGAGCCACTTTGGAAAGGCGATCAACGACTACGAAGATAGCATTATTCCCTTTCTTGGTCCCGGGAAAGCTGGTGATGAAATCCATACCAACTTTATCCCATTTCCACTCAGGAATAGCTAAGGGCTGAAGGGTGCAAGCAGGCCTTTGATGCTCTGCTTATGCGACGACAAAGCGCCACGATTAGCAATAAAGCTGGCGATTTCTCTCTTCATCCTAGTCCACGGAACCTCTGGCGAGGTCTGATACATCTTAGTACTACGGGATGAATTGTGAGAGGAGATTCATGCGCCTCCTTAAGAATCGGTTGTCGAAGATGTTGCTTCTTGGGGACCACCGGCGGTGCCCAAAGAAAGCGACACCTCGATCATCTATAGAGAAACTACCAGCAATACCCTTGGCAATGTTTCTCTTGATCGGGTAATCCCGTATCATGCTACAGGCTTCTATGATATGATCCACCAGGGTAGGTTTAGCCACCAAGGTAGAAAGGAATCCGTGAGGAGCAATGTGAAGGTTAAGCTTACAAAATTCCTCATGGAGAAGTGGTTGGCCTTGCTGCAACATGAGGTTGTTGCAATAGGATTTCTGACTTAACGCATCAGCCATGACATTGGCTTTGCACAGGGTGTAGGTAATCCCTAGATCATAGTCTGTGATCAACTCCAACCAACGTCTTTGTCTAAGGTTCAAATCTGGTTGGGTGAAGATATACTTGAGACTCGGTGATCGGTGTAGATCTATAGCGTTTACCAAGAAGGTAATGTCGCCGGTCTTGAGTGCATAGACTACGGTGCAAGCTCTAGATCATGTGTAGGATAATTCTCCTCATGTGGATGCAAGCGACGAGATGCATAGGCAATCACATGGCGATCCTGCATAAGAATGCAACCTAATCCCTGTCGTGAGGCGTCGCGATGAGATAACAAAGTCTTTAGTGAAATCCGGTGGCACTAGTATGGGAGCAGAAGTCGAGCGTCTTTTCAGGTTCACGAAGCTGTACTCACCTTGTGGGGACCACTCAAACTTTTATCTTTCTTGAGAAGTTCCGTGAGGGGTTTAGCTACTTTGGAGAAGTTTTCAACAAAGCGGCGACAATAGCTGGCTAGACCAAGGAAACTCCTAACTTGTTTAACGGTTTCAGGTGGAGTCCAATCAAGAACGGCCTGAACCTATCGGGATTGACAGCAATGCCCTTACCAGAGATTACGTGGCCCAGGTAGGTCACTTCCGGCAACCAAAATTCACACTTGGAGAACTTGGCATAAAGGCGGTGCTCTCTGAGTTTTTCTAGCACAAGTCTGAGATGTTCGGCATGTTCTTCCTCATTCTTCGAGTAAATAAGAATATCATCGAGGTAAACCACGACAAATTTATCTAAATACTCCATGAAGATCGAGTTCATCAAGCGGGAGAATGTAGCTGGAGCGTTGGTTAGACCAAAGGACATGACGGTGTACTCATACTGGCCGTAACGAGTGACAAAGGCTGTTTTGGGAATGTCTCCATTCTGATCTTGATTTGATGGTAGCCTAACCTCAAATCCATCTTAGAAAAAGGCGAGGATCCAGCGAGCTGATCATACTGGTCGTTGATCACGGGAGCGGATACTTGTTCTTTATCGTGACCAAATTAACGGACGATAATCTACAACCATCCGTCCGTACCATCCTTCTTCTTGACGAAGAGGACGGGCAAGCCCAAGGAGAAGAACTAGGACGGATGAAGCCCTTTTGCAAGGACTCATCAAGTTGTTTCTTAAGCTCGGCTAGTTCTAAGGGTGCCATCTTATAAGGTCTCCTAGAGATTGGAGCGGTTCCTAGGATAAGATCTATGATGAACTCCACATCCTGTCGGTGGAACACTGGCAGCTCCTCGGAAAAACGTCCAGGAAAGTCACGGACTACGGGATATCTTCAAGGTGCGGAAGAGGGCTGGCATTAAGCGAATAGAGTTGGCGCTTTGCAACCCTAGTGGAGCGGTGACTATCTTGCCGGATGGGTGTGTAAGCTGAGCAGACCTAGTGAAACAATCAATCTTGGCATGATGAGCTGTCATCCGGTCCATACCCAAGATGATGTTAATATCTGAAGACTTGAGGGCTACAAGTGAGGCAAGGAATACAAGTGCATCGACAAGGATTTCGTTACCATGGCTTATACAAGAAGTTTGCCATTTGGATCCGTGGAGTTTGAATGACTAGCGGAGAGGGCATATCACAAAATGATATGTTGTGCAAATTAGCATAGCTTTGAAATGAAGGAATGAGATGCTCGATGATCGAATAGAAGCGAGGCGGGATGACAATTGACAAGGAGTGTACCAAGAACGACATCCGGATCATCATGGCGTCTTTAGCTGAGGCGTGATGCACACATCCATGTTCAGCGGGAGCTGACTTGACACTTGATCATCTTGCGTGATGGCTTAACACAGCCAACAGGCTTCTCGGCTGAGGTGGAGCATAAGCGACTTGAGAGCGAGCCACGTGCATAGTGTCCGGCTCTCCGCAGTGTAGCAAGTCCACGAAGTTGGGCGTGGACCCGATTGACAAGTGGTCTACCAAGAGGCTGGGTGGAGCATGTAAGCTGAACTGGGTGAGGCGCCATATGGGATGGCCTCGGTGAATATCCGAGTGGAAGAGCAGAGTTCGGAATCCAAATTCGGCGTTTCTGCGAACTAGAACCGGAGGAAGAAACCAATTCACGATGGTGCTTACGAGACTCCTCGTAAGTGAGCTGAGCTGTCTCTGCATTAATGGCCTTGTTCACAAGAGCTTGGAATGTATCGCAATGGTGCAGGTGGAGGTCACGATGCAACTTGGGGTTGAGACCCTTCCGGAACCTAGCCTGCTTCTTGGCGTCCGTGGACACTTCTTCTGGGGCATAACGGGCAAGGTTCTCAAACTCTCTGCTGTAAGCATCAACAGCCATCTCACTCTGGGTGAAACTACAGAACTCTTCTCTCTTGCGATCGATGAGGGCTTGAGGATGTGATGCTCGCGAAAAGCCTCACTGAAATCTCTCCGGTTGGAATCGACCAGGTGGAAGCATAGCCTCATAGTTACGCCACCAAAGACTAGCATGACCTTCCGGTGGTATGCAGCATAGGTGACCTTGTCATCTTGAGATACGCTTATGAGCGCAACTTATGAGTGATGCTACGGAAGCCATCATGCATCGAGTGGCTCGATGGAGTGATGAAAGGTAGGTGGGTGCAAGCGGATGAAGTCATGAATGGTTGCAAACCCTTTGGACTGATGTGCGGTGTTCTCCTCGATACGTGCCAACAAACGGTTAGACTCACGCTTGTTCCTCTCCATTTCTAGCATAAACCCTGTCAATGAAGGCTGGTCGGGAGGATCCTCATCCTTCCATCTCCGTGGTTACGGCTACGAGCAATAGAACTTCGCTTAACTGATGACATCCTGAGAAACGAAACCAAGGACGGAATCACATCACTACATACTGGGAAATGTGGGACACTGATATTAGTAACTCTCGAACTCATGGGCAATTCCGGCAGCATGACGGCAGTAAAATGTTCAAAATGAAACATTCTGCAAAATGGGGTAGCACCATACTCAACATCATCATTCAAAGGTTCTGGGATAATACTAACATGCTATACCGAGGGTACTCGAAAACTGGGGTAAGACTCTGATCAACCAATCCTATGGGACTACGGAAATAGTAACACGTGATCACGATAGATGTAAGAGATAGCCTAGTTCCTTAACCCGTAGGAAAGATAGGACGACTCAGATCGAGGCCATGAGGTAGAGGAGTAAAAAGAGCCTTACGTTCCTTCCACAATCAATTCCCTATATAACTAAAGCATTTCTAGACTCAACTTCGATCAGGTTGGCTTGGAAATCCCTACAGCGATCGAGCTCGATACCAAAGCTGTCGGGACCCGATCCTAAGTCACACCGATCTAGCATGTAACACATCATATCCCTTTGCGGCCTCACGCACGGTATCCCCAGGTGTCGCCTTACCATGGCCGGGACCGTTTCGTCTTTTGGCTCACGTATATGATAGTGTCGCTAGCATCCATATGACAAAGAACCGGGCCGACATGGCTAGTCGTGAACCCAAAGCGGCGCTAACCTATGGGGACAGGCATACATGAATCACATCGAGCATGTCGGTCATCAACGTATATATTCGGGCTGTAGCTTTGGGCTAACAGGACTCCGTATCCCGGGCTGTAGCAGGCTAGGCAGGACTCGAATAACACGCGTGACATTTCCCGAAGGGACAGACATAAGAACGAAGTGAAACACATGCCGGCCAGATCAAGTGTCCAAGCAGTAGTCTTTGGGCTAGCAGGACTCGGTGAACCGGGCTGTAGCGGACTACTATCGCTCAGGAGCACGAGACTACATTTCCCCATAAGAGAGGCTACCAAGGATAAACAACTAGGTTGTCGGATCCCACACATAGCAATACAAGTTACACGTACGCATAACATGCAAGTATGTGCTGTACAACATGGCATCACAACATAACGCAAACTCATATAGATAAAGGCTCAGAAGAGCCACATAGCAACAAGTACAAACAGGGGTCACATGACCCATCATTGAAACATACAAGCAACAAGCGGAAGCATTACATGTCCGAGTACGACATCTACAAAAGAAAAAGGCTGAGAAGCGACTATTACAAGACCCTCCCAAGGGTACAAGATCGTAGTGAGGTAACAAGCTACTCGTCGAAGTCCAAGCGGAACTACTAGTAAGACCAAAGTCTCCGCTGCAAAAACATAAATAAAGCAACGTGAGTACAAAGGTACTCAGCAAGACTTACATCAGATCCTATCATACATGCATTAGTGTCAAAAGGTAATGTGGGGTTTAGTTGCAGCAAGCCAGCTTTGACTCTGTGGCTATCCTGTTCTACGACTACAAGAAACTCTTGAGGTGAGACAATGTACACGAGTCCACTAATCACCACATCAATACACTACTACGGATTCATTCCCGTCTCCATACGGGAAGGCCATCCATAGCACTCACACTTGTCTTGAGCATTTTAGAGTATCCACTTCAAGTTGTCTATGTACCACGTAAGCATCCAAGAAGTCCATAACCGAGGACACGGCTATTGAATAGATCATGATAACCTGCAGGGTGTACTTCTTCACACACGCTCTCGCCACTTACCGCCATATACACGTCATGTATCTCGGCAACCTTCAAGCGGAAGCCTGGCGAGGGTGTCGGCCACGACCTGACTAACCACACAAGACTCTAGTCCAGGCTTATCGCCTATTCGGGTTCCATCCGCAAGGAGATCCGGCAGGGTGTCGCTCCGACCCCAAGCGATGTGAGCAGGGTTCCCAAGCCCACCATCCGGGTGCCACTTGGTACACCGTGCCACCTGTGCCTAGTCTGTCCCAAGCCCACCTGCGGGTGCCACTTAGTAGAAAAATAGCACTACCTACAAACACGAAACTAGTTGCGACTCACGGACAGAGATCAAGTTGATTAATAAGTCGAGAGGGTTGAGTTACGGAACCCAATGTGTGGTAGTATCGAGTCATTGGACAACATACATAGAACTCGATTGCTTAAGGGCGGTTCGGTGAGACAACCCACCATGTACTCCTACATGGCCTCTCACCGCTACCTTTACCAAATCGTGTTCACACACTTCACTCTCAAACATCGAACATAGAACTGTACTCCAATTCATTCCCAATGAATCGGACTGACACAACTCTAAGCAATAGCAGGCATAGCATGGTAGGAACACAACATGGCTCAATCAACTCCTACACATGCTAGTGGGTTTTAACTATTCTTGTGGCAATGATAGGTCATGCAGAGGAAAGGGTTCAACTACCAGCACAAAGTAGCGGTGAATCGTTGTTGTCCTAATGCAATAGCGAGAGCAGGAGGCGAGAGATAGGATTGTATCGGAATGAACAAGGGATTTGCTTGCCGGTAAGTCAACAAGGGAGGCACCGCTTCATGAGCAGTACTCTGGAGCGTCTCGGGAGCGGGACCTATCGAGAAGGGGCGGTGCGGCAATCAATACACAATCATATGCAACAATATGATGCATGAACATGGCATGTAGATGTGATGCTGTTTGAGTTAATGCAAGCTGGTATTTGATTTGAATGAAGTCCATTTGAACCAAAGGTTCAAATGCAATTCCAAAGTAAGCTCTTATAAATGCCATTTTAGAGTTTCACTTATACAGCATGTATAAGTTGGTTTGTCATGCATGAAACTAGTACAGATGGATAGATTGAATTTTTCGATAATTTTTCATATATAAATTATTTCAATCTGAGCTACGGTTGAATTTCTATGAATTTTGAAGTTTGAATATATTCGGAATTTCTTGATTTAAATTAATTCAGAAAATAAATTATTGCGTCGACCTTCTTGCAAGCATGGCGTCGTGATCAACTGCTGGCTGGCTGAGTCAAACTGACGTGTGGGGCCACACGTCGGTGACACGGGTTAACAGGGGTTATTTAATTTAATTAGAGATTAGGGGGCACTAGGCCCACCTTTGGTCGATGTCGAGGGTAGGTTAGTTGGTGATTAGCCTTAAGCTAATCACGACCTGAGGCCCACCCGGCGGCCAGCGAGGTCAACGGTCAACCCCACGGCGTTAAGCCGCCCGGCGACCACGGGCTCGGCGGAGTCCGCGTTATAGGCCACGAGGCGGCGTCGGAGAGCACCGGGCGTAGCCGTGCTCTCGCGCACTGGTGGAGCGGCGGGGGCAGTGAGGGGCAGGGCTCACGGAGGAAGCTTCAGCAGCAGCGCCGGAGTTCGAGTGGAGAGGGAAAAGGGCTACTGCGTCGAGGGGCGAAGCGGAGAGGGGGAGAAGGAGGAAGCTCACGGTGGTCGCGATTTAACGCAAGCGGCGAGGTCGGGAGGAACCCGGCGGTCGTGGCGGCGGAGGGGATCTCCGCAACCGGAGGCGGAGGCAGCGGCGACGGGCGGCGCTCGAGGCTTCCCGCGCCACGTGACTCGACGGGAGGTAGCGGCGGCGCGGAACTAGCGGACACGGAGAGGGCGAGGGGAGGCGGTGGCCACGCGGCAGCGGCGCTCTCGGTGGCGTTGGTGCGGTGGGAGAGAGAGCTCGGGGAGGGAGGAGCGAGAGAGCGAGAGAGGTCGGGGTGGCTGCGTGGCGCCTCCCGGGGCATCCAGCGAGGAGGGGAGAGGGCAGGCAGGCAGGAAGGCTGGTGGCGTGGCGCGGCGGAGCGCGCGCGCGTCGGGCACGCGCCCATCCTCCTGTCGGGGAGGAAGACGACAGAGGAGGGAGGCGGGCTGGGCAGGGCTGGCAATTTGGGCGGCCAGGCCCGAGTAAGTCGAGTAAGTTTTGCTTATTTCGTTTCTTTTTCTATTTTTTCGACATTGGTTTGATTTAAATAAAATACTAAACTAATTTATTTAATTATGCCAATTTTTATAGGAGCCATTTATAATATTCGAGCTCCTCAACAAAAGGCACAATTTTGGACAATATTTATATATATAATAATATATATCCAAGGCAAATATTTTGCATTAATTCCAAATGCCCAAAATAAATACTTATGAGATCCTAAAAATATTGGTTAGGTTGTTATCTCTGTCCAATATTTTAGGAGGGCCACATGAGCATTTTCTTGGACCTTTTGGAGCAATTTTTATTTAGGTCATTTCAAAAGTTATTACGAGGGTTTCACAAATCCCCATTTCAAAATTAAATGGAATTTAAACATGATGCACAATGACTAGCTAGCCTTGAGCATACCAGCACTAGGGATGTGACATAACACCAATCTCTATGGTAGAGGGTGTGCGATGCTTGATCACATCAACCTTGGAAACACTTCCAACATATATCGTCGACTCACCTTTAGCTAGTCTCCGTTTATTTAAGTAGCTTGTATTTGAGTTATTAACACTTAGCAACCGAACGGTATCTAATACCCTGGTGCTACTAGGAGTACTAGTAAAGTACACATTAACATAATGTATATCCAATATACTTCTATCGACCTTGCCAGCCTTCTCATCTACCAAGTATCTAGGGTAATTCTGCTCCAGTAACTGTTCCCCTTATTACAGAAGCACTTAGTATCGGGTTTGGGTTCAACCTTGGGTTTTTCATTAGATCAGCAACTGTTTTTCCGTTTCATGAAGTATCCCTTCTTGCCCTTACCCTTCTTGAAACTAGCGGTTTTACTAACCATCAACAATTGATGCTCCTACTTGATTTCTACTTTGCGGTGTCAAATATCGCGAATAGCTCAAGGATCATCATGTCTATCCCTGATATGTTATAGTTCATCACGAAGCTCTAATAGCTTGGTGGCAGTATAATGTGGAGAACCATCACTATCTCATCTGGAAGATTAACTCCCTCGATTCAAATGACTGTTGTACTCGGACAATCGAGCACAAGCTCAACGATTGAGCTTTTCTCCCTTAGTTTGCAGGCTAAGAAACTCGTCGGAGGTCTTATACCTCTTGGCGTGAGCACGAGCCTGAAATCTCAATTTCATCCTCGAAACATCTCATATGTTCATGACGTTTGAAATCGTCTTGACGCCTCAACTCCAAATTGTTTAACATAACGAACTATCACGTAGTTATCAAAGCGTGTATGTCGATGTTCGCAACATCTCGCACAACGTTAGAGGTTCAGACACACCGGCGGTGCATTAAGGACATAATCCTTCTCACGGCAACGAGGACAATCCTTAGTTTACGGACCTAGTCCGCATAATCGCTACTATCAACTTTCAACTGAATTTTCTCTAGGAACATATCTAAGCAGTAGAACTAAAGCGCGAGCTTCGACATAATTTGCAAAAAACTTTGTGACTATGTTAGGGATAATTAAGTTCATCTTATGAACTCCCACTCAGATAGACATCCCTCTAGTCATCTAAGTGATTACATGATCCGAGTCAACTAGGCCGTGTCCGATCATCACATGAGACGGACTAGTCATCATCGGTGAACATCTTCATGTTGATCGTATCTACCATCGACTCATGCTCGACCTTCGGTCTCCTATGTTCCGAGGCCATGTGCGTACATGCTAGGCTCGTCAAGTCAACCTAAGTGTTTGGCGTGTGTAAATCTGGCTTACACCCATTGTATGTGAGCGTTAGAATCTATCACACCGATCATCTCGTGGTGCTTGAAACAACGAACTTTCATAGCGGTGCATAGTTAGGGGAACACTTTCTTGAAATTTTAATGAGGATCATCTTATTTACTACCGTCGTTCTAAGCAAATAAGATGCATAAACATGATAAACATCACATGCAATCAAAAAGTGACATGATATGGCCAATATCATTTTGCTCCTTTGATCTCCATCTTTGGGGCTCCATGATCATCATCGTCACCGGCATGACACCATGATCTCCATCATCACGATCTCCATCATCGTGTCTCCATGAAGTTGTCTCGCCAACCATTACTTCTACTACTATGGCTAACGGTTTAGCAATGAAGTAAAGTAATTACATGGCGTTATTCGATGACACGAGGTCATACAATAAATAAAGACAACTCCTATGGCTCCTGCCGGTTGTCATACTCATCGAGATGCAAGTCGTGATTCCTATTAAAAGAACATGATCAATCTCATACATCACATATCATTCATCACATTCTTTTGGCCATATCACATCACATAGCATACCCTGCAAAAACAAGCGCCCCTAATTGTTGTTTGCATGTTTTACGTGGCTGCTATGGGTTTCTAGCAAAACGTTTCTTACCTCATAAAACCACAACGTGATATGTCAATTGCAATTTACCCTTCATAAGGACCCTTTTCATCGAATCCGATCCGACTAAAGTGGAGAGGCGGCACCGCTAGCCACCTTATGCAACAAGTGCATCTCGGTCGGTGAAACTTGTCTCACGTAAGTGTACGTGTAAGGTCGGTCGGGCGCTTCATCCCACAATCTTGTCGAAGCGGAAGCATTACATGTCGAGTACAGACATCTACAAAAGAAAAAAGGCTGAGAAGCGACTATTACAAGACCCTCCCAAGGGTACAAGATCGTAGCTGAGGTAACAAGCTACTAAATGAAGTCAAGCGGAACTACTAGTAAGACCAAAGTCTCCGCTGCAAAAACATAAATAAAACAACGTGAGTACAAAGGTACTCAACAAGACTTACATCAGATCCTATCATACATGCATTAGTGTCAAAAGGTAATGTGGGGTTTAGTTGCAGCAAGCCAGCTTTGACTCTGTGGCTATCTGTTCTCGACTACAAGAAACTCTTGAGGTGAGACAATGTACACGAGTCCACTAATCACCACATCAATACACTACTACGGATTCATTCCGTCTCCATACGGGAAGGCCATCCATAGCACTCACACTTGTCTTGAGCATTTTAGAGTATCCACTTCAAGTTGTCTATGTACCACGTAAGCATCCAAGAAGTCCATAACCGAGGACACGGCTATTGAATAGATCATGATAACCTGCAGGGTGTACTTCTTCACACACGCTCTCGCCACTTACCGCCATATACACGTCATGTATCTCGGCAACCTTCAAGCGGAAGCTTTGGCGAGGGTGTCGGCCACGACCGACTAACCACACAAGACTCTAGTCCGGGCTTATCGCCTATTCGGGTTCCATCCGCAAGGAGATCCGGCGGGGTGTCGCCACGGCCCCAAGCGATGTGAGCAGGGTTCCCAAGCCCACCATCCGGTGCCACTTGGTACACCGTGCCACACGTGCCTAGTCTGTCCCAAGCCCACCTGCGGGTGCCACTTAGTAGAAAAATAGCACTACCTACAAACACCGAAACTAGTTGCGACTCTGGACAGAGATCAAGTTGATTAATAAGTCGAGAGGGTCGAGTTACGGAACCCAATGTGTGGTAGTATCGAGTCATTGGACAACATACATAGAACTTAGTGCTTAAGGGCGGTTCGGTGAGACAACCCACCATGTACTCCTACATGGCCTCTCACCGCTACCTTTACCAAATCGTGTTCACACACTTCACTCTCAAACATCAGAACATAGAAGCTACTCCAATTCATTCCCAATGAATCAGACTGACACAACTCTAAGCAATAGCAGGCATAGCATGGTAGGAACACAACATGGCTCAATCAACTCCTACACATGCTAGTGGGTTTTAACTATTCTTGTGGCAATGATAGGTCATGCGGAGGAATGGGTTCAACTACCGCATGACACAAAGTAGCAGGTGAATCGCTGTTGTCCTAATGCAATAGCCGAGAGCAGGAGCGAGAGATAGGATTGTATCGGAATGAACAAGGGATTTGCTTGCACAGTAAGTCAACAAGGAGGCACCGCTTCATAGGCAGTACTCTGGAGCGTCTCCTGGGCGGGACCTATCGAGAAGGGGCAGTGCCGGCAATCAATACACAATCATATGCAACAATATGATGCATGAACATGGCATGTAGATGTGATGCTGTTTGAGTTAATGCAACTGGTATTTGATTTGAATGAAGTCCATTTGAACCAAAGGTTCAAATGCAATTCAAAGTAAGCTCTTATAAATGCCATTTTAGAGTTTCACTTATACAGCATGTATAAGTTGGTTTGTCATGCATGAAACTAGTACAGATGGATAGATTGAATTTTTCTGATAATTTTCATATATAAATTATTTCAATCTGAGCTACGGTTGAATTTCTATGAATTTTGAAGTTTGAATATATTCGAATTTCTTGATTTAAATTAATTCAGAAAATAAATTATTGCGTCAAGACCTTGCAATAAGCATGACATCAGCGGTCAAGCTGCGGCTGGCTGAGGTAAAACTGACGTGGGGGCCACACGTCGGTGACACGGGTTAAACAGGGGTTATTTAATTTAATTAGAGATTAGGGGGCACTAGGGCCCTTGGTCGATGTCGGGGTAGGTTAGTTGGTGATTAGCCTTAGCTAATCACGACCTGAGGCCCACCCGACGGCCGGCGAGTCAGCAGTCAACCCCACGGCGTTAAGCCGGCGACCACAGGGCTCGGCGGAGTCCGCGTTATAGGCCACGGAGGCAGCGTCGAGAGCACCGGGCGTAGCCGTGCTCTCGCGCACTGGTGGAGCAGGCGGGGACGAGCTGGGGGCAGGGGCTCGCGGAGCGGGGCAGGGGCGGCGCCGGAGTTCGGGTGGAGAGGGAAAGGGCTCGGCGTCACGGGGCGAGAACGGAGAGGGGAGAAGGAGGAGAAGCTCACGGTGGTCGCTGACAGGCAGGCGGCGAGGTCGGGAGGAACCAGCGGTCGTGGCGGCGGAGGATCTCCGGCAACCGGAGACGGAGACGAAGGCGACGGCGGCGCTCCAGGGCTTCCCGCGCCACGTGACTCGACGGGGAGGTAGCAGGCGGCGGCGCGGAACTAGCGGACACGGAGAGAGGGCGAGGGGGAGACGGTGGCCACGGCGGCAGCGGCGCGCCTCGGTGGCGTTCGGGTGCGGTGGGAGAGAGAGCTCCAGGGGAGGGGGAGGAACGAGAGAGAGCGAGAGAGGTCGGGGTGGCTGCGTGGCGCCTCCGGGGCATCCAGGCGAGGAGGGGAGAGGGCAGGCAGGCAGGAAGGCTGGTGGCGTGGCGCTGGCGGAGGCCTTGCGTCGCACCGCCCATCCTCTGTCGGGGAGGAAGGACGAGAGGAGGAGGGAGGCTGGCTGGGCGGGGCTGGCCATTTGGGCCGAGCCGCATGAGTAAGTCGTGTAAGTTTGCTTATTTCGTTTCTTTTCTATTTTTCGACATTGGTTTGATTTAAATAAAATACTAAACTAATTTATTTAATTATGCCAATTTTTATAGGAGCTATTTATATTATTCCGAGCTCCTCAACAAAAGGCACAATTTTTGGACAATATTTTATATATATAATAATATATATCCAAGGCAAATATTTATGCATTAATTCCAAATGCCCAAAATAAATACTTATGAGATCCTAAAAATATTGGTTAGGTTGTTATCTCTGTCCAATATTTTCAGAGGGCCACATGAGCATTTTCTTGGACCTTTTGGAGCAATTTTATTTAGGTCATTTCAAAAGTTATTACGAGGGTTTCACAAATCCCCATTTCAAAATTAAATGGAATTTAAACATGATGCACAATGACTAGCTAGCCTTGAGCATACCAGCACTAGGGATGTGACAACTCGCCCCACTTGAAAGAATCTCGCCCCGAGATTCTGTGGGTCGACGGAAAGAAAGCGGGTACTCCAATCGAAGGCGATCTTCTCGCCCCGGTAGCTTCTCTCTGGAATGATGAGACCATTGAACCTTGAGAAACTTGATATTCGGCGTCGAGTAACACGTTCGCTTGATCAAGAATGCGAACCGGTACTCTCGGTATGTGAGGTTATCTTGGAGATCAAGCGTTTGTGGTCCACTCGCGGATAGGATCCGAGAAGCAACGCTGAGTTGAGAGGCGTGGAAGACATCATGAACTCGAGAAAGATGTGGGGTAGTTCCAACTGGTAGGCAACCTCTCCTCGTTTAGCGAGAATGCGAAAAGGGCCAATGTAACGAGGAGCCAACTTGCCCTTGATACGAAGCGATGGGTACCCTTTAGAGGAGTAACCGAAGGTAAGCCTTGTCGCCAACTTCATAAGCCACTTCCTTATGACGACGGTCATATGGCTCTTTGACGAGATTGGGCTGTTTTCAAATTCTCACGAATGATCTGAACTTGCTCTTCGCCTCTGGATCATGTCGGTCCAAAGAATTGTCTTTCACGGTTTCGACCAGTTCAAAGGTGTTCGACATCTTCGTCCATAAAGAATCTCAAAAGGAGCTTTCTTGAGACTGGATTGATAGCTATTGTTATAAGCAAACTCGGCGAAAGGAAGACATTTCTCCCAATCCATACCGAATGAGATAACGCAAGCTCTAAGCATGTCTTCGAGAATTTGGTTGACCCTTTCCACGACCACTTGGTGAGGGTGGAAAGCGGTCATCAAGAAAAGATGGGTTCCCATGGCAGTTTGGAAACTCTCCCGAAATGAGAAGTGAAAAGACTACCACGGTCTGAATTGATCTCTAGTGGAACACCATGGAGTGACACTATTCGAGAATGTATAAGTCAGCGAGCTGACTAGCGGTGATACTCTTCGAACAGAAGGAAGTGAGCCACTTTGGAAAGACGATCAACGATCACGAAGATAGCATTATTCCCTTTCTTGGTCCAGGAAAGCCGGTGATGAAATCCATACCAACTTTATCCCATTTCCACTCGAGGAATAGCTAAGGGCTGAAGGGTGCGGCAAGAGGCCTTTGATGCTCTGCTTAACGCGACGACAAACGCCACAGATTAGCAATAACTGGCGATTTCTCTCTTCATCCTAGTCCACCGAACCTCTGGCGAGGTCCCGATACATCTTAGTACTACGGGATGAATTGTGAGAGGAGATTCATGCGCCTCCTTAAGAATCAGTTGTCGAAGATGTTGCTTCTTGGGGACCACCAGCGGTGCCCAAAGAAAACGACACTCGATCATCTATAGAGAAACTACCAGCAATACCCTTGGCAATGTTTCTCTTGATCAAGGTAATCCCGTATCATGCTACAGGCTTCTATGATATGATCCACCGGTAGGTTTCGCCACCAAGGTAGAAAGGAATCCGTGAGGAGCAATGTGAAGGTTAAGCTTACAAAATTCCTCATGGAGAAGTGGTTGGCCTTGCTGCAACATGAGATTGTTGCAATAGGATTTGACTTAACGCATCAGCCATGACATTGGCTTTGCTCGGGTGTAGGTAATCCCTAGATCATAATCTGTGATCAACTCCAACCAACGCCTTTGTCTAAGGTTCAAATCTGGTTGGGTGAAGATATACTTGAGACTCGTGATCGGTGTAGATCTATAACGTTTACCAAGAAGGTAATGTCGCTGTGTCTTGAGTGCATAGACTACGGCTGCAAGCTCTAGATCATGTGTAGGATAATTCTCCTCATGTGGATGCAATCGACGAGATGCATAGGCAATCACATGACGATCCTGCATAAGAATGCAACCTAATCCCTGTCGTGAGGCGCCGCAGAGATAACAAAGTCTTTAGTGAAACCGTGGCACTAGTATGGGAGCAGAAGTCAGGCGTCTTTTCAGTTCACGAGGCTGTACTCACCGTGGGGACCACTCAAACTTTTTATCTTTCTTGAGAAGTTCCGTGAGGGGTTTAGCTACTTTGGAGAAGTTTTCAACAAAGCGGCGACAATAGCTGGCTAGACCAAGGAAACTCCTAACTTGTTTAACGGTTTGGTGGAGTCCAATCAAGAACGGCTGAACCTCTCGGGATTGACAGCAATGCCCTTACCAGAGATTACGTGGCCTAGGTAGGTCACTTCCGCAACCAAAATTCACACTTGGAGAACTTGGCATAAAGGCGGTGCTCTCTGAGTTTTTCTAGCACAAGTCTGAGATGTTCGGCATGTTCTTCCTCATTCTTCGAGTAAATAAGAATATCATCGAGGTAAACCACGACAAATTTATCTAAATACTCCATGAAGATCGAGTTCATCAAGCGGAGAATGTAGCTGGGGCGTTGGTTAGACCAAAGGACATGACGGTGTACTCATCTTGGCCGTAACGAGTGACAAAGGCTGTTTTGGGAATGTCTCCATTCTGATCTTGATTTGATGGTAGCCTAACCTCAAATCCATCTTAGAAAAGATCGAGGATCCAGCGAGCTGATCATACAGTCGTTGATCCGGGAGCGGATACTTGTTCTTTATCGTGACCAAATTAACGGACGATAATCTACAACCATCCGTCCGTACCATCCTTCTTCTTGACGAAGAGGACGGGCAAGCCAAGGAGAAGAACTAGGACGGATGAAACCCTTTGCAAGGACTCATCAAGTTGTTTCTTAAGCTCGGCTAGTTCTAAGGGTGCCATCTTATAAGGTCTCCTAGAGATTGGAGCGGTTCTAGGATAAGATCTATGATGAACTCTACATCTCGTCGGGTGGAACACTGGCAGCTCCTCGGAAAAACGTCCGGAAAGTCACGGACTACGGGATATCTTCAAGGTGCGGAAGAGGGCTGGCATTAAGAGAATAGAGTTGACGCTTTGCAACCCTAGTGGAGCGGTGACTATCTTGCCGATGGGTGTGTAAGCTGAGCAGACCTAGTGAAACAATCAATCTTGGCATGATGAGCTGTCATCCAGTCCATACCCAAGATGATGTTAATATCGAAGACTTGAGGGCTACAAGTGAGGCAAGGAATACAAGTCATCAACAAGGATTTCGTTACCATGGCTTATACAAGAAGTTTGCCATTTGGATCCGTGGAGTTTGAATGACTAGCGGAGAGGGCATATCACAAAATGATATGTTGTGCAAATTAGCATAGCTTTGAAATGAAGGAATGAGATGCTCGAAGATCGAATAGAAGCGAGGCGGGATGACAATTGACAAGGAGTGTACCAAGAACGACATCCGGATCATCATGGCGTCTTTAGCTGAGACGTGATGCACACATCCATGTTCAGCGGAGCTGACTTGACCTCGATCATCTTGCGTGATGGCTTAACACAGCCAACAAGGCTTCTCGGGCTGGGTGGAGCATAATCGACTTGAGAGCGATCACGTGCATAGTGTCCGGCTCTCCGGTGTGAAGCAAGTCCACGAAGTTGGACGTGGACCCGATTGACAAGTGGTCTACCAGTAGGCCTGGGTGGAGCATGTAATCTGAACTGGGTGAGGCGCCATATGGGATGGCCTCGGTGAATATCCGAGTGGAAGAGCAGAGTTCGGAATCCAAATTCGGCGTTTCTGCGAACTAGAACCGGAGGAAGAAACCAATTCACGATGGTGCTTACGAGACTCCTCGTAAGTGAGCTGAGCTGTCTCTGCATTAATGGCCTTGTTCACAAGAGCTTGGAATGTATCGCAATGGTGCGGTGGAGGTCACGATGCAACTTGGGGTTGAGACCTTCCGAACCTAGCTCGCTTCTTGGCGTCCGTGGACACTTCTTCCGGGGCATAACGGGCAAGGTTCTCAAACTCTGCTGTAAGCATCAACAGCCATCTCACTGGGTGAAACTACAGAACTCTTCTCTCTTGCGATCGATGAGGGCTTGAGGATGTGATGCTCGCGAAAAGCCTCGGTGAAATCTCTCCGTGTTGGAATCGACCAGGTGGAAGCATAGCCTCATAGTTACGCCACCAAAGACTAGCATGACCTTCCGGTGGTATGCAGCATAGGTGACCTTGTCATCTTGAGACACGCTTATGAACGCAACTTATGAGTGATGCTACGAAGCCAGTCATCTGCATCGAGTGGCTCGATGGAGTGATGAAAGGTAGGTGGGTGCAAGCGGATGAAGTCATGAATGGTTGCAAACCCTTTGGACTGATGTGCGGTGTTCTCCTCGATACGTGCCAACAAACGGTTAGACTCACGCTTGTTCCTCTCCATTTCTAGCATAAACCACGTCAATGAAGGCTGGTGGGAGGATCCTCATCCTTCCATCTCCGTGGTTCGGCTACGAGCAATGTAACTTCGCTTAGCTGATGACATCCCGAGAAGCGAAACCAAGGACGGAATCACATCACTACATACTTGGAAATGTGGGACACGATATTAGTAACTCTCGAACTCATGGGCAATTCCGCAAAGCATAACGGCGATAAAATGTTCAAAATGAAACATTCTGCAAAATGGGGTAGCACCATACTCAACATCATCATTCAAAGGTTCTGGGATAATACTAACATGCTATACCGAGGGTACTCGAAAACTGGGGTAAGACTCTGATCAACCAATCCTATGGGACTACGGAAATAGTAACACGTGATCCTGATAGACAGAAGAGATAGCCTAGTTCCTTAACCCCGTAGGAAAGATAGGACGACTCAGATCAGAGGCCATGAGGTAAAGGAGTAAAAAGAGCCTTACGTTCCCTTCCACAATCAATTCCCCTATATAACTAAAGCATTTCTAGACTCAACTTCGATCAGGTTGGCTTGGAAATCCTACAGGCAGTCAGGCTCTGATACCAAAGCTGTCGGGACCCCGATCCTAAGTCACACCGATCTAGCATGTAACACATCATATCCCTTTGCGGCCTCACGCACGGTATCCCCACGGGTGTCGCCTTACCATGGCCCGGGACCGTTTGCGTCTTTTGGCTCACGTATATGATAGTGTCGCTAGCATCCATATGACAAAGAACCCGGGCCGACATGGCTAGTCGTGAACCCAAAGCGGCGCTAACCTATGGGGACAGGCATACATGAATCACATCGAGCATGTCGGTCATCAACGTATATATTCGGGCTGTAGCACTGGCTAACAGGACTCCGGTATCCCGGCTGTAGCAGGCTAGGCAGGACTCGAATAACACGCGTGACATTTCCCGAAGGGACGGACATAAGAACGGTGAAACACATGCCGCCAGTCAAGTGTCCAAGCAGTAGTGCTGGGCTAGCAGGACTCCGGTGAACCGGGCTGTAGCGGACTACTATCGCTCAGGAGCACGAGACTACATTTCCCCATAAGAGAGGCTACCAAGGATAAACAACTAGGTTGTCGGATCCCACACATAGCAATACAAGTTACACGTACGCATAACATGCAAGTATGTGCTGTACAACATGGCATCACAACATAACGCAAACTCATATAGATAAAGGCTCAGAAGAGCCACATAGCAACAAGTACAAACAGGGGTCACATGACCCATCATTCAGAGCATACAAGCAACAAGCGGAAGCATTACATGTCTGAGTACAGACATCTACAAAAGAAAAAGGCTGAGAAGCCTGACTATTACAAGACCCTCCCAAGGGTACAAGATCGTAGCTGAGGTAACAAGCTACTCGTCGAAGTCCAAGCGGAACTACTAGTAAGACCAAAGTCTCCGCTGCAAAAACATAAATAAAGCAACGTGAGTACAAAGGTACTCAGCAAGACTTACATCAGATCCTATCATACATGCATTAGTGTCAAAAGGTAATGTGGGGTTTAGTTGCAGCAAGCCAGCTTTGACTCTGTGGCTATCCTGTTCTACGACTACAAGAAACTCTTGAGGTGAGACAATGTACACGAGTCCACTAATCACCACATCAATACACTACTACGGATTCATTCCCGTCTCCATACGGGAAGGCCATCCATAGCACTCACACTTGTCTTGAGCATTTTAGAGTATCCACTTCAAGTTGTCTATGTACCACGTAAGCATCCAAGAAGTCCATAACCGAGGACACGGCTATTCGAATAGATCATGATAACCCTGCAGGGGTGTACTTCTTCACACACGCTCTCGCCACTTACCGCCATATACACGTCATGTATCTCGGCAACCTTCAAGCGGAAGCCTGGCGAGGGTGTCGGCCACGACCTGACTAACCACACAAGACTCTAGTCCAGGCTTATCGCCTATTCGGTTCCATCCGCAAGGAGATCCGCCGGGTGTCGCCACGGCCCCAAACGATGTGAGCAGGGTTCCCAAGCCCACCATCCGGTGCCACTTGGTACACCGTGCCACTGTGTTTAGTCTGTCCCAAGCCCACCTGCCGGGTGCCACTTAGTAGAAAAATAGCACTACCTACAAACACCGAAACTAGTTGCGACTCGGACAGAGATCAAGTTGATTAATAAGTCGAGAGGGTCGAGTTACGGAACCCAATGTGTGGTAGTATCGAGTCATTGGACAACATACATAGAACTCAAGGCTTAAGGACGGTTCCGGTGAGACAACCCACCATGTACTCCTACATGGCCTCTCACCGCTACCTTTACCAAATCGTGTTCACACACTTCACTCTCAAAGATCGGAACATAGAACTGTACTCCAATTCATTCCCAATGAATCGGACGACACAACTCTAAGCAATAGCAGGCATAGCATGGTAGGAACACAACATGGCTCAATCAACTCCTACACATGCTAGTGGGTTTTAACTATTTACTGTGGCAATGATAGGTCATGCAGAGGAAAGGGTTCAACTACCGCAGCACAAAGTAGCAGGTGAATCGCTGTTGTCCTAATGCAATAACTGAGAGCAGGAGCGAGAGATAGGATTGTATCGGAATGAACAAGGGGATTTGCTTGCCTGGTAAGTCAACAAGGGAGGCACCGCTTCATAGACAGTACTGAACGCGTCTCGAGCGGGACCTATCGAGAAGGGACGGTGCCGCAATCAATACACAATCATATGCAACAATATGATGCATGAACATGGCATGTAGATGTGATGCTGTTTGAGTTAATGCAACTGGTATTTGATTTGAATGAAGTCCATTTGAACCAAAGGTTCAAATGCAATTCCAAAGTAAGCTCTTATAAATGCCATTTTAGAGTTTCACTTATACAGCATGTATAAGTTGGTTTGTCATGCATGAAACTAGTACAGATGGATAGATTGAATTTTTCTGATAATTTTTCATATATAAATTATTTCAATCTGAGCTACGGTTGAATTTCTATGAATTTCTGAAGTTTGAATATATTCTGGAATTTCTTGATTTAAATTAATTCAGAAAATAAATTATTGCGCGTCAAGATCACAAGCAAGCATGACGTCAGCCGGTCAACTCGGCTGGTTGGGTAAACCCGACGTGTGGGGGCCACACGTCGGTGACACGGGTTAAACAGGGGTTATTTAATTTAATTAGAGATTAGGGGCACTAGGGCCCACCGTCGATGTCGGGGTAGGTTAGTTGGTGATTAGCCTTAAGCTAATCACGACCACGGGCCCACCCGACGCCCGGCGAGGTCAACGGTCAACCCCACGGCGTTAAGCCGCCCGGCGACCACGGGCTCGGCGGAGTCCGCGTTATAGGCCACGGAACGGCGCCGGAGAGCACGGGCGTAGCCGTGCTCGCGCCTGGTGGAGCGGCGGGACGAGCAGTGGGGCCGGGCTCGCGGAGCGGAGGCAGGGCGGCGCCGGAGTTCGGGTGGAGAGGGAAAAGGCTCGCGTCTGACGGGACGAGAACGGAGAGGGGAGAAGGAGGAGAAGCTCACGGTGGTCGCGATTTAACGGGCGGCGAGGTCGGGGAGGAACCCGAGCGGTCGTGGCGGCGGAGGGGATCTCCGGCAACCGGAGACGGAGACGAAGGCGACGGCGGCGCTCCAGGGCTTCCCGCGCCACGTGACTCGACGGGGAGGTAGCAGGCGGCGGCGCGGAACTAGCGGACACGGAGAGAGGGCGAGGGGGAGACGGTGGCCACGGCGGCGAGCGGCGACGCTCTCGGTGGCGTTCGGGTGCGGTGGGAGAGAGAGCTCCAGGGGAGGGGGAGGAACGAGAGAGAGCGAGAGAGGTCGGGGTGGCTGCGTGGCGCCTCCGGGGCATCCAGGCGAGGAGGGGAGAGGGCAGGCAGGCAGGAAGGCTGGTGGCGTGGCGGGCGGAGGAGCTGGCCGGGCACGCGCCCATCCTCCTGTCGGGGAGGAAGACGACAGAGGAGGGAGGCGGGCTGGGCCGGGGCTGGCCAGCTGGGCCGGCCAGGCCGCAGGTAAGTCAGGTAAGTTTTGCTTATTTCGTTTCTTTTTCTATTTTTCTGACATTGGTTTGATTTAAATAAAATACTAAACTAATTTATTTAATTATGCCAATTTTTTATAGGAGCCATTTATAATATTCCAGAGCTCCTCAACAAAAGGCACAATTTTTGGACAATATTTTATATATATAATAATATATATCCAAGGCAAATATTTACTGCATTAATTCCAAATGCCCAAAATAAATACTTATGAGATCCTAAAAATATTGGTTAGGTTGTTATCTCTGTCCAATATTTTCAGAGGGCCGCATGAGCATTTTCTTGGACCTTTTTGGAGCAATTTTTATTTAGGTCATTTCCAAAAGTTATTCTGAGGGTTTCACAAATCCCCATTTCAAAATTAAATGGAATTTAAACATGATGCACAATGACTAGCTAGCCTTGAGCATACCAGCACTAGGGATGTGACATAACACCAATCTCTATGGTAGAGGGAGTGTGCGATGCTTGATCACATCAACCTTGGAAACACTTCCAACATATATCGTCACTCACCTTTAGCTAGTCTCCGGTTATTTCCGTAGCTTGTATTTCGAAGTTTTTAACACTTAGCAACCGAACGGTATCTAATACCCTGGTGCTACTAGGAGTACTAGTAAAGTACACATTAACATAATGTATATCCAATATACTTCTATCGACCTTGCCAGCCTTCTCATCTACCAAGTATCTAGGGTAATTCTGCTCGATGAATCGTTCCCTTATTACAGAAGCACTTAGTATCGGGTTTGGGTTCAACCTTGGGTTTTTCATTAGATCAGCAACTGTTTTTCCGTTTCATGAAGTATCCCTTCTTGCCCTTACCCTTCTTGAAACTAGCGGTTTTACTAACCATCAACAATTGATGCTCCTACTTGATTTCTACTTTTGCGGTGTCAAATATCGCGAATAGCTTAAGGATCATCATGTCTATCCCTGATATGTTATAGTTCATCACGAAGCTCTAATAGCTTGGTGGCAGCGACTGTGGAGAACCATCACTATCTCATCTGGAAGATTAACTCCCACTCGATTCAAATGACTGTTGTACTCAGACAATCTGAGCACAAGCTCAACGATTGAGCTTTTCTCCCTTAGTTTGCAGGCTAAGAAACTCGTCGGAGGTCTTATACCTCTTGACGTGGGCACGAGCCTGAAATCTCAATTTCATCCCTCGAAACATCTCATATGTTCCGCGACGTTTCGAAATCGTCTTCGGCGCCTCAACTCCAAATTGTTTAACATAACTGAACTATCACGTAGTTATCAAAACGTGTATGTCAGATGTTCGCAACATCTACAGACAACGTTCGAGGTTCAGCACACCGAGCGGTGCATTAAGGACATAATCCTTCTACGAAGCAACGAGGACAATCCTTAGTTTACGGACCTAGTCCGCATAATCGCTACTATCAACTTTCAACTGAATTTTCTCTAGGAACATATCTAAACAGTAGAACTAAAGCGCGAGCTTACGACATAATTTGCAAAAAAACTTTGTGACTATGTTCAGGATAATTAAGTTCATCTTATGAACTCCCACTCAGATAGACATCCCTCTAGTCATCTAAGTGATTACATGATCCGAGTCAACTAGGCCGTGTCCGATCATCACATGAGACGGACTAGTCATCATCGGTGAACATCTTCATGTTGATCGTATCTACCATACGACTCATGCTCGACCTTTCGGTCTCCTATGTTCCGAGGCCATGTCTGTACATGCTAGGCTCGTCAAGTCAACCTAAGTGTTTCGCGTGTGTAAATCTGGCTTACACCCATTGTATGTGAACGTTAGAATCTATCACACCCGATCATCTCGTGGTGCTTCGAAACAACGAACTTTCGCAACGGTGCATAGTTAGGGGGAACACTTTCTTGAAATTTTAATGAGGGATCATCTTATTTACTACCGTCGTTCTAAGCAAATAAGATGCATAAACATGATAAACATCACATGCAATCAAAAAGTGACATGATATGGCCAATATCATTTTGCTCCTTTTGATCTCCATCTTTGGGGCTCCATGATCATCATCGTCACCGGCATGACACCATGATCTCCATCATCACGATCTCCATCATCGTGTCTCCATGAAGTTGTCTCGCCAACCATTACTTCTACTACTATGGCTAACGGTTTAGCAATGAAGTAAAGTAATTACATGGCGTTATTCAGTGACACGCAGGTCATACAATAAATAAAGACAACTCCTATGGCTCCTGCCGGTTGTCATACTCATCGAGATGCAAGTCGTGATTCCTATTAAAAGAACATGATCAATCTCATACATCACATATCATTCATCACATTCTTTTTGGCCATATCACATCACATAGCATACCCTGCAAAAACAAGCGTCCCCTAATTGTTGTTTGCATGTTTTACGTGGCTGCTATGGGTTTCTAGCAAGAACGTTTCTTACCTACGCAAAACCACAACGTGATATGTCAATTGCAATTTACCCTTCATAAGGACCCTTTTCATCGAATCCGATCCGACTAAAGTGGGAGAGACTGGCACCCGCTAGCCACCTTATGCAACAAGTGCATCTCAGTCGGTGAAACCTGTCTCACGTAAGTGTACGTGTAAGGTCGGTCCGGGCCGCTTCATCCCACAATACTGTCGAAACAAGATTGGACTAGTAACGGTAAGCATATTGAACAAAATCAACACCCACAACAACTTGTGTTCTACTCGTGCATAGAATCTACGCAATAGACCTAGCTCATGATGCCACTGTTTGGGAATGTAGCAGAAATTCAAAATTTTCTACGCATCACCAAGATCAATCTATGGAGATTCTAGCAACAAGAGAGGGAGAGGATGAGCATCTTCATACCCTTGAAGATCGCTAAGCGGAAGCGTTACAAGAACGCTGGATGAAGGAGTCGACTCGCATAGCGATTCAGATCGCGGTTGATTCCGACCTAAGCACCGAACAACGGTGCCTCGCGCTCAACACACGACAGCCCGGGGCGTCTCCTCCTTCTTGATCCAGCAAGGGAGAGGAGAAGTTGAGGGAGAACTCCGACAGGACGACGGCATGGTGGTGATGGAGCTCGTGGTTCTCCGGCAGGGCTTCGCCAAGCACTACGGAGGAGGAGGAGGTGTTGGAGGAGGGAGAGGGCTGCGCCAGGGAAGGTGCGGCTGCCCTCTCTCTCTCACTATATATAGGGGGAAGGGAGGAGGGAGGCGCCTAGGGTTCCCTAGGGAGGGTGGCGGCCATAGGGAAACCCTAGATGGGTTTTGGCGCCCCCACCCCCTAGGAAACTTGCCCCCCAAGCTAGGAGGGGCGGCTGCCCTAGGGGTAGCGCCCCCACCTCTCCAGGTTATGTGAGATGGGGTGGGTGTAAGTGCATCTAGTGCCCCTTAGTGATTTTGGTGTATTGAAGACTTATAGGTTAAGGGACTAATGTGTTTATGAGTGTACACAGGTCTATAAGTCTATGAGGAGTTTGATATTTACAGAGAAAGTCGACCGCTAAAAATGAAGTTCTTCGACTGAAGACTTTGATATTCTAAAGACTTACTGAAGACTTTGAAAGTGAAGAAATTGGTGTGACCTTGAAGACTTGGTATTCATTTGAGGAACATGAAGCGTGAAGACTTTTGTTTTCGTAGTTTTTCTCTTTCTTGAGTCATAGGAAACACTGCGTCGTTAAAGGGGTCGAGGAAATACTAAGGAAAAATTTCCATGTGATGCTCAACTCAAAATCCTACACCTACCAATCCCTTGAGTGAAGCCTTTGAAATCTCATACAGCTCAGTCAATTTCTTCAAATGTGAGACGAAGTTCTTCAGTGTTGAGGAATTTGTTCGACCGAGGAGTTAGGAATTCGCCAGTCTTGGATTGCCTACACAAATGAGGAACATGATAGCCACGAGGAATTTGAAAGTCAAATTTCCGACCGTTCTTGTGTGTTGGCGCCGCCACTGTTCCAAAATATCTTATCCACCTAACGGTCATATCATTGAAGGGCATTTATGTCTTATCATGTCGGGCTGCTCCCTAGGCTATAAATAGCCGCCCCCTACAACCACTAGCTGGTTGGCTGCTCGAAGAACTTGACACTTGTCATTTGAGAGCAACCCATCCTCCGAGGACTTTGGCGAAAATCATCGAGTGAGGAAAACCCAAAACCAAACCCTACAAACCCAAAGTGATTGAGCATCATCAAGAGATTGATCCTCGTGGATCCGATGCTTGTTACCTTTGAAGACTGTGCTTCTTCCAGACGGTTAGGCGTCATGGTCTAGAGCATCCAAGAGGAATTGTGGATCGCCGAGTGACCGAGTCTGTGAAGGTTTGGAAGTCGCTCAAGGCGTACCACGAGTGATTGGACAAGGTCTGTGTGACCTTAGTTCAAGGAGAATACGGTGAGGACTTGGTGTCCCGAGCTGCGTGCTTTCGAGTGATCGGGTGTCCGGGACTGTGTGTCCTCGAGTTTAAATACTCAGCCGCCCAACCAGGCATACAACCGAGACAGCAGAGATGGAACTGGTCTACCAAATCATTGTCTTCACCAACCTAACTGGTTCTATTTCCTCAACTCTTTCATTTCCTCATTCTTGTGTTGAGTGTTCGTTCATATCTGTGTTTTAAGACTTTGATGAAGACTTTCTCAATTTCCTCGTTCAATTTCTTGATCGCTTTGTCTTCATCTTGTGTTATCCTGTGTTTACGCTTTCTGTACTCTTTGATTGTCTTCATTTCATCATGATGACCATGCCCGCATTCTCTTATGCTTACTTCTGAGTACTTATTCCACTTCAAGTAGTTCTTCGCTAAGGAATTTCCTCACCAGCAAATTCCTCACTGAAGAATTCATAAAAATCACCTATTCACCCCCCTCTAGTCGATATAACGTACTTTCAATTGGTATCAGAGCAAGGTACTCCCTTGTTCTGTGTGATTTTGGTTTAACCACCTAGAGTTTTGGTTATGTCGACCGCAGGTATCAAGAAAGTGACATGCCCTATCTTTGACGGTCATGATTATGCCAAGTGGAAGGCCATGATGAGGAAGCGCCTCATGGAAATGGACAACGAGCTGTGGACCGTCACTAAAATTGGTCTTACTGATCTGTGCAAAACGGCGAACGCAGATGATATTCACAAGTACACTCGACTTGACATCATGGCGAAGGACATCATCTGTTCCTGCCTATCTAGAGATGAATTCAAGCGCATTATGCATCTTTGCAATGTGAAGCTTATCTGGGACCGAATCTCTGACGTCTATGAAGGTCATCGAGCCCGTCATGATCCTTGGTTTGAGGACTTCAAGGAAACTCTCAAAACGATGACTTTCGAACCAGAATCATCATCTTCTGCATCATGTCTCATGGCAAAGGGTGACAAGGTAACCGAATGTTCCTCATCTGAGTTTAGTGACGATGAATCTGATGATGATGGATCTGATGATGATATTGAACCTTATTATACCAAACTTGTTTGTATTGCCACCAAACAACAACATGCCTTGGAAAAGGTTCAAAACATGTTAGGTAAAAGTGATGATATGTTGGGTGAAGAAATAGATCGCACTAAAGCCCTGACTGAAAATCTTCAGAGACTTCAGTCTAGGTTTGACAGCCTTCAAGGCCATTGTCGGTGTCAAAACCGGCGGATCTCGGGTAGGGGGTCCCGAACTGTGCGTCTAGGAAGATGGTAACAGGAGACAAGGGACACGATGTTTTTACCCAGGTTCGGGCCCTCTCGATGGAGGTAATACCCTACTCATGCTTGATTAATATTGATGATATGGGTAGTACAAGAGTAGATCTACCACGAGATCAAGGAGGCTAAACCCTAGAAGCTAGCCTATGGTATGATTGTTGTTCGTCCTACGGACTAAAACCCTCCGGTTTATATAGACACCGGATAGGTTAGGGTTACACAGAGTCAGTTACAATGGTAGGAGATCTACATATCCGTATCGCCAAGCTTACCTTCCACGCCAAGGAAAGTCCCATCCGGACACGGGACGAAGTCTTCAATCTTGTATCTTCATAGTCCAGGAGTCCGGCCAATGGTGAGAGTTCGGCTATCCGGACACCCCCTAATCCGGGACTCCCTCAGTAGCCCCCGAACCAGGCTTCAATTACGATGAGTTCGGCATGTTGATTGTCTTCGGCATTGCGAGGCGGGTTCTTCTCCAAATTCCATATACTTGTCGAATAGTGTCCGGCTTCTGATAAATGCTGAGCTCCTCGGCTTCTACGCCCAATAATGGCCATCTTCCACGTGTTTGAATGAATGCGAAAAGCCAGGGTATTTTTACAATTACCCCCCTAGCCACGCAAATGAGCCGCCTATAAAAGGGGTAAGGATCTAGATCTGAGTCACACCATCCCCCCTTTGCGAGCTTTCATCGGAGCGCCTCTGACCAAAGCTCATTCCATCATGGACAGTCGACGCGGCTCCTCTTCTCGCGCTCCCAGCCCTCACCAGAAATTGGGAGAGATGCTCACCCCCATAGCGAGCTAGTTATACTCCAAGCCAAGGGATTTCTTCCCCGGCCTTCATGGTCCCGGTTCGAGCCGGACTCGCCACCCACGAGGCGGAAAGCAAGCGGAGGCGCCCCGATCCCTCTAAAGGAGAGCGGGTATGCTTCATCTCTTATCTAGTAAGAGGACTCGGATTTCCAATCCATCCGTTTCTCCGGGGCTCGGAGTTCTACGACCTCAGTTGCACCATCTTACTCCTGCCTCCATCTTGCACATCGCGGGCTTCGTGGCCCTTTGCGAACTATTCTTGGGCGTCGAGGCTCATTTCGGGCTGCGGAAGAGAATATTCTGCCTAGTACCCGGTTCTCATGAGGGGTCAATATATCAAGTGGGTGGAGCCGAGCTATGGCGCATCGCCGGGACCGGATACCTATCCGGAACCCCAAAGAAGGCGTCCGAAGACTGGCCTTCGGAATGGTTTTACATGGAGGACGTCCCGCTGCCGGATCCTGTTCGGATCGGCCTTCCGGAGTTCAGCAATGCTCCTCTGAAGAAGCGCCTAAGTTGGCGCCCTCGGAGCCCCCGGAGAGAAGATGACCGGGATGTCCTTTATTTCATGAGCCGAATAAGGTTACTGGCTCATGCCGGATTGACCATGATAGGAGTCATGGCAATCTGCATTATGAGGGGAGTGCAGCCGCCCAATATAGGGGCCACCCATGTGGGACTTCAGCGGGAGGACGATGCCACCCGCCATGGCCGCAAAGTGCCGGGATCGGTCACCGAACTGGTGAAGATCTTGTCTGCCATGTATAAAGGGGAGGAGGAGGATTTCCTCCGTGTCAATCCACTGAAGGAGTTTTCTTTGAATAACCCTCGAAGCTGGGTAAGCAAACATCTTTGTGAACTGTCCGATCCATGTTCCCATGGTTAAATATCTCATTTCGTGGTTTCGCAGAACTGCGCCGGATATGGAGAAGATACAGCCCGCCCCCACAACCCGAGGATCCGGAACGGTCCCTTGATCCGACCTCCGAAGAGGATCCGAATATAAAGGTGGAGTTGATCGACGGGGTATTCCACCAGCTTAGCATCGACAATGCTTTGGTTGCCATTACGGCTGATTACCCCCGAATACTTCCGGCCTCACAGGTAACAGAGACCGAGATCCCAAAACCCTGATAATGACCCATCCATGCTTATTTTTGATCACCGTATACCAATGGTGCTTCGCAGGGGGTACCTTCGAGGCAGGAAGCCGAGCCCGCGGCGGCTGGCCAACAAAGGGCAGTGTGGCCCCGCAGGCTAAAAAGAAGTGCGGTCCGGATCGAAACTCCGCCACAATGGTATGGCGTGTCACCATACTTCCAGGATTGATTCCTGGAAGGCGTGCTATCTTGGTGCTCTTTTGAGAAAAGAGCGTCAGCGGATCGAGTCGAGAGGTTGCCAATCGAACCTTCACCGGCCAGGCTTCAAAGCCGGGTCCGGAGGCTGAGGCGAGCACGAGACGTGCGTCGGATGCTCCTCCGACGGAGGATGCCGACAGGTTGTCCGCCACCAACTCCGAGGTGGAGAGCGCCTTGAATCACAGGCGCCACCGGACAGTTCTTCGTGACGCATGTTTCTCCCAAGAGGCCTTGAATGCCTTCGATTCGGGAGATGTGCACCTCCGTGCCGCTCAAGATGGTCTAGCCAGAGCCATGGAGCAGTATGTGAAGGACATACGGGTAAGGAAAGTTGTGATTATATATGCCAAGAGTCTCCCGAGACTTAAAATAGTTAGAATAACTGATTTAAGGATCATTTGTTATCTGCAGGATCTTCTGTAAAAGAATACCCGACTGTCGGAGCTTGAAGAATGCAAGGCCCAACTTGAGGCCGCACTAGCCGCTACAGGGGGAGCCGCAGAGACCCCCACTGGTAATATACGCTTTTTTAAAAAAAAGTTTATGAAGTGCGGCGGGTTTGTAAATCTGACAAAAATATTGCAGATGGCGCCGGACTGGATCCGGACAAGCAGTAGCTCTTGCGCCAGCTAAAGGCCGGCGAGAGCGTGCTTACGAGGGTGTGGCAGGAGAAAAATAACCTCCAAGACGCCAACACCAAGCTGGGTGAGGAACTAAAGGATGTTCGTGCCCGGTTGTCCGACTCAGAAGGAGAATCGGCGGCTTCGCGGCATTTTCATAAGTGCTTGAGCGAACTTTGAAAAGAGTTCGCGAGGAAGGCCACTAACATAAACATGTATGTAGGTTTGCTCACAGTGTCGCCCCGAGGAGGAGATGCCCAGCTTCGGGTGATCTTCTTCCCGAATTGCGCCACCGCCGAACAGGTCCGGCGGTGATGAAAGGCATCGGCCAGGCCTTGTGGCCATCTATCTCCTGCCTCAAGGCATTGGGGAGCTGGCAGAGCGGCTTCAAGGAGCACGGCGCGCTCCGACTATGGAAGATATCGCCCTGCCGTCAAAGGCGTCGAGGAGGCCGGGCCATGGTAAAGACGCGGTACACGGTGACCCAAACCACATAGCCGAGGTCGGACCTGTGGGGCCTGATGGGATGGAGATCCCTGTAAGCTTAGTGTACGGCCAAGTAGAATTAGCCGCCAAGTATTCCCAACAAGATTGTAAATTAGATAGCCTATTAGATGGCATTGAGGAGGAATACAATGAGTCGAGTTGACTATGTAAAAATATGACATGAAAAAAATGTCTTCTAGCCGGATTGTAGATCGTTTGTCGTAGCGGACCTTTTCGCTTCAACCTCAGGACCCAATAGTCCGAAGTGTGTCCGAATACCTTCGTGGTCATATAAGAACCGGGGTATGCATGGAGACAAGGCGTAGGAGTCATTGTTGCTGTATCAGACAAGTGCCCAACTAGTTATGTTATATTACATGGGTAGTAAGAAACATCTTCCAGGGAGAATAGTTCCGTTAAGGGTTCCTTTCGCTGGGATGCATGCCCTAAAGTGCATGTCAAAGCTGCTATGAAAGCAGAAAATCATCTGGGGGCAAATGGGTAAATAGTTAAAAATCATCTTTCAGTCCACCGACCGAATATTCCCTTAAGAACGCTAGCTTTCGGCTTCACCCTATCGAGGTACACATCCGGTGACCGGCAAGAATAATCGCAGAGGTGCTCCTTTACCACCTAGCGAACAATCGGGAATGTAGGGTAAGCACAGAGCCAGTAACCCAGCTTGGCCAAAACTTAAGTCATATCGATGCATATAATGGTGAATAAAAGGTACATGCGGAAGTTTAACGCATGTGTTGGGCATGAAGCCCGTATAAATAAGCTTCATTAAAGAAGCCCCTGTATAATGAGCGGACAACGCGTCAAGTGTGTCTGAAAAAAGCGCAAACGAGCCTCTAGAGGCTTCAAGAAGAAGAAGGAGGAGGAGAGAAATAAAAGACAGCAAAAATAGAAAATGTGGGCGGAGGAAGGAGGCGAACTTGAGTCCGCACTTAGGCGTAGAATCTTCGTGAGCGGGCTGCGTTCCATGGGTTCGGCTCGAGTCGGTTATCCGATGCGTTTACAGACGGTATGCTCCGCCGGTCAGGACCTGGTCGATGATGAAGGACCTTCCCATTTGGGCTTGAGTTTGTCCTTTTCTTGTCCGGCGGCGTAGAACTAGTTCGCCAACGTTATAAGCTTTGGCCCGCACTTCCTGCTTTGATATCTTGAGCCTGCTGTTGATAGAATGCGGAACGAGCTTTTGCCACGCCGCGCTCCTCCTCCAATGCGTCCAAACTGTCCTGCCGGTCAAGCTCGGCTTCTCTTTCTTCATACATGCGCACGCGAGGTGAGTCATGTATTATGTCGCAGGGCAAGACTGTCTCTGCGCCGTACACCATGAAAAAATGGTGTGAATCCGGTAGTACGATTCGGCGTGGTCCACAGCCCCCAGAGTACGGAGTCGAGCTCCTCAACCCAGTGCGTGTTAGATTCCTTGAGGGACCGCACTAGTCTGGGTTTAATGCCGCTCATGATTAGACCATTTGCCCTTTCGACTTGGCCATTGGTTTGAGGGTGATAGGCGAGGCGAATCGAGCTTGATGCCCATGTTTTGCACCATAATTTGACCTCATCGGCTATGAAGTTGGTGCCATTATCGTGATGATCTTGTGGGGGACACCGTAACGATGCACTACCCCTGATATGAATTCTATCACCGGTCCGGATTCGCCGTTTTAACGAGCTTGGCCTCTATCCATTTGGTGAATTTACCCACCATGACCAATAGGTATTTTTGCTTGTGGGTTCCTCTCTTAAGGGGTCCAACCATGTCAAGCCCCTGCACCATGAACGGCCGGTGATGGGTATAGTTTTAAGGCGGTGGGTGGCATGTGGCTTTGGTTAGCAAAAGCTGGCTACCGGCGCATCGTTGGACTAAGTCCTGCAAGATCTGCCGGGCCGTTGGCCAATAAAATCCTGTACGGAAGGCCTTGCCTACAAGGGCCCGGGCTGCGGCGTGGTGCCCACGCAGTCCGGCATGAATTTCAGCCAGGAGGTTTCGCCCTTCCTCTTCGGAGATACACCTTTGAAGGACTCCGGGAGTGCTTTTCTTATAAAGCTCTCCCTCATTGACTTTATAGGCTTTAGATCGCCGTACTATGCAGCGAGCCTCATTTTGGTCTTCGGGGAGTTCCTGCCTAGTTAGGTAGGCTAGGAATGGTTCCGTCCACGGGGCGATAACTGCCATTACGTCATGAGCGGAGGGTGTTATCTCGAGGGCATAGCCTCCGGTTGTGTCAGAGTGTTCGGCGTCAGGCAGTGCGGTTTGGTCCGGACTGTTATTGCCAGACTCCCCTTCCCATAGTACGGATGGCTTGAACAGCCATTCCAGGAAGATGTTGGGAGGGACGGCATCGCGTTTTGCACCGATGCGTGCCAATATATCCGCCGCCTGGTTGTTATCCCGGGCTATATGATGAAATTCGAGCCCTTCGAACCGTGCTGACATTTTTAGGACCGCATTGCGGTATGCTGCCATTTTTGGATCTTTGGCATCAAAGTCTCCGTTTATTTGAGATATTGCGAGGTTCGAATCCCCGCGCACCTCTAGGCGTTGAATGCCCATGGAGATCGCCATCCGGAGGCCGTGCGTAAGGGCCTCGATTCGCTGCGTTGTTGGAGTCCGTATACATTATCTGAAGGGCGATTGGACTGTGTCCCCGGTTGGGGACGTCAGGACGACGCCAGCCCCCAGGCTGGCCAACATTTTAGAGCCGTCAAAGTGCATGATCCAATTGGAGTATGCACCGTACTCTTTAGGGAGTTCGGCTTCAGTCCATTCGGCCACGAAGTCGGCCAAAACCTGCGACTTAATAGATCGTCGTGGCTTATAAGTTATATCAAATGGAAGGAGCTCTATGGCCCATTTAGCAATCCGGCCCATCGCGTCGCGGTTGTTTATAATGTCATTAAGAGGTACTTCGGAGGCTACCATTATCGAACACTCTTGAAAGTAGTGTCGCAGCATCCGGGATGCCATAAACACCGCGTATGCTATCTTTTGATAGTGTGGGTACCAGGACTTGCATGGAGTTAGGACAGTGGACACATAATAAACCGGTTTTTGAACAGGGAACCGGTGTCCGTCCGTTTCTCGTTCGACAACGAGCACCGCTACTGACAACTTGATGTGTTGCGCGATATATAATAGCATTGGTTCGCCCATGTTGGAGCAATCGCCAGACGGATTTGTTGCCAAAATGGCCTTTATTTCTTCGAGTCCGGCCGTGGCGGCATCCGTCCACTCAAAGTGTTTGGTGCGGCGGAGGAGGCGGTAAAGGGGTAACGCCTTTTCCCCCAAACGGGAAATAAAGCGGCTTAAAGCCGCTACACATCCAGTCAATTTTTGTATTTGTTTGAGGTCTTTTGGAATATCCAATTGTGACAGAGCTCGGATCTTGGCTGGGTTTGCTTCAATTCCTCTACCGGACACAATGAAGCCCAGGAGCTTTCCGGTTGGAACGCCAAGACGCATTTTCCGGATTGAGCTTGATGTCATATTTTCGAAGATTGTCGAATGTAAGCCTCAAGTCGTCTACTAGAGTTTCGACGTGCTTGGTTTTGACGACCACGTCATCTACATATGCTTCCACCGTTTTGCTGATCTGGTTTGCCAGACATGTCTGAATCATGCGCTGATATGTTGCGCCGGCGTTTTTGAGCCCAAAGGGCATTGTGTTGAAGCAGAACGGACCGTATGGAGTGATGAATGCTGTTGCAGCTTGCTCTGGCTCCGCCATCTTGATTTGGTGGTAGCCGGAGTACGCGTCGAGGAAGCACAATGAGTCGTGTCCTGCTGTTGCGTCAATGATTTGATCAATTCGAGGGAGGGGGAAGGGATCCTTTGGGCAAGCCTTATTAAGGTCTTTGAAATCAACACATAGGCGCCAGGATTTATCCTTCTTTGGTACCATCACCAGGTTTGCTAGCCAGTCCGGATGTTTTATATCTCGATGAATCCGGCTTCCAAAAGTTTGGCTAGCTCCTCTCCATGGCCTGTCTCTTGGGTTCGGAAAAGCGCCGAAGGGCCTGTTTGGTCGGCTTGAATCCTTTTAGGATATTTAGGCTGTGCTCGGCCACCGACGTGGGATTCTGGCATGTCCAAGGGTGCGAGCAAAGATGTCCCGCTTTTCTTGTAGAAATTCTCGTAGTCTGGCGTCTACATCGGGGTTTAATTGTGCCCCAATGGAGGCCGTCTTTGCAGGTCCGTTGGGTGGACTTGGAATTTGACTATTTCATCTGCTGGTTTAAAAGAGGTGGACTTGGATCTTTTATCAAGTATCACATCGTCCTGTTCACCATGGAGCGCATCGCGGTGAGTTCCTCGCCGCTAGGGCCGGATAGTGCCTCGAGGGCTAGTGCGGCTGTCTTGTTTTCGTAGCTGAGTGCTATGTTCGGATCACTAGCGAGAGTGATGATTCCGTTAGGTCCGGCATTTTAAGCTTCATGTACCCATAATGGGGTATAGCTTGAAAAATTGTGAATGCCTCTCGTCCTAATAAAGCATGATATCCGCTGTTGAACGGGGCCACTTGAAATGTGACCCCCTGTAACATCCCAAATTTCCTATTTGGAATGTTTTACAATTATAGCTAAGCATCTATGCATTCTATTTGAATTTGAGTGCCATTTGAAGTTTCAGAAAATTTTTGAGTTTTGAAATTTGAATTCAAACTTTGGCAAGTGGGAATCATTTCAAAAACTATGCCTGATAAATACTTGAGCAAAAGTATGAGAGGAGTAAACATGACACTCCAAAAATATCAGAGGAAAACAATGCCAAAAGTTTTGAATTCAAATTTGAGTTTTATTTGAATTTTGGGAAAAATATGTTTTTATAAACTTTGGTTTTTGCCCCTGGAAAAATGTTCAAATGATAGGGAATATTCCCCTGATCATTTTGATATATATATGTCCTATATAAAATATTTATATTTTATATTTTATAACTCCGTTTTTATTTTCAAAAAAAAATAATAAAAATTAGAAATTAGAAAAAAAAAAGACCTCAGGCGCCAGCCAAAGCATCGCCCACCAGTAGCCGAGGCAATCAAGACATGGGCTAGGCGGCCCACTGCCCACCAGCGACCGACCGAGCCAGCCCAGCCAGCCAGCCACTCCCGCCGAACCTCCTTGGCTCGGCCAACCGACCGCGCCGCACCCCCTCTCCCCACTGCCAGGCGGGCCCCCACCTCCTTCAACCCCCGCCACGCCACCTCGCGCCGCCCGCCCGATCTCGAAGGATCCGGATCTCACCGGATCTCTCGATTCGCCCCTCCAAGAAGCCGCCCCGCCCTATATACCCCTCCACCCAGACCCCATTCCCCCTCGAACCCCTCTCTCTCACTCTCACGCCGGACTTGCCGAACGCCACCGCCATTCGCCTCGCCGCCGTCGCCCTAGACCTCCCGAGCCTCGTCGACTCACTGTAACCCCCCTCGTCGCTCAAGACCACGGACCACTCCGCCGACCTCCCGACGACCGGAGAGGCCAACACACTCGCCCGCCGCCGCCATGCCGCCGAGCTCCGGTAAGCCACCGGACTCCACCCCCGCCGTCCGATCTCACATCCACGGCTAGGATTAGAACACCACCGAAGGGGTATGTTCTTTTATAAAAAAAACTGGTTCGGCCCGGTTCGTTGCGGTTTATTTTAAGTAGGGTTTTTTTTATTTAGCCCGGCCCGACTCGTTTAACCCTAGGGCCCATTTAGTTATATTACGCGCAGCGCGCTAGTTAGGCCCATTTAGTCGTTTTTCTTTATTTTCGTTTTTCTGTTTTAACAGAATAGTTTCAGATTTGAAAAATTCATATCTTTTATTCTAATTAATATTTTTGAGTGATTCTTTTTTTGTTGGTTTGCAAACTTTCTATAGTTTCTGTAGAAAATATTATTAGCTATGTTAAAATTAATTAAAATTGTTTTATTTTAGATTTAGTCAGAATAGTAAATCTGCCATAAAATGAGTTAGGAAAATTATTTTATATGATTCTTTTTGTCCCAAATTTGTTTTGACATTACCTAACCATAGGAATTAATTTGGGTATTTTAGGATTAATAAAAATAGTTTTAAGCAGAATCTTGTTAATCCTAATTAATTAACTAGCTACTGTTTTCCTATTATTTTAATTAGTAAATCAATTTATTTTTCACATGTGATTGATTATTCTAGCATAGTTTCTGTCACTTTATAGGATGAACTTTTATTTATAATAAATAAAACTTTTAATTTTATTTTCTTAATAGAAATTGAATTAGGCCTAATAGGAGTTTCATAATAGATTTTAAGTTAATTCTTTTTGCTCCTAGTTGCTTAATGCATTATTTTCTGTTAAGTTAACAAAAACTCATGCTTAGGTCATGTTGAGAAATTTTTTGTTATGTAAAACTATTTTTTTAGTTGTTGCTTGAAGTAGGAAAACTTTGAGTTTGTTTTCTTTGAGTTTTCCTTTGGGTTTTGATTTGTTTGTTGGTGTGTTATGTTACTATGTTGTTATGTTAAGTGATCTTATGCTATATGCTTATTGTGATTATTGTTTGTCTCGGTAGAGTTTCCGGAGTGCGAAGCTTGCTACTACGAGTCCTTAGCTTACGAGGATCATCAGCAAGGCAAGTCTTTGATCATGTTATTTTCTATACCTATGATTTTGTGCATTAGAAGTTATACCACCCCACCATGCATGCAGTAGTTGAAATTTTGGAGGTATGTTCTTGAGTAGTATCATGTGGTAGGATGAACCAATCCCCTTGTTACCATGACCCCGGGACGAAGTAGTTTATTTTGCTATGCTCGTAGACGGGTTTTGGTCGAGTGAAATTCATAAGAAAGATGTGAGAGTCAATGATGATGACAACCCCATGAACTACAAGATCAAGACGGACTTCGGAATTCACTACTAGGTGGAGGACGGTTGACGGGCACCCTGGAGAACCCAGTGGTTGGCCGGGATGCATGGAGAAGTGCCATGACATCTTGCGGAAAGCTTCACCCAGCCACGAAGAGACGGATGGATGCCCCATTGACTGGAAGCTTACCTGTGCAGCCGCAAGACATTATGGGCTCTGGCTGGGTCAACCCTAGTAGTGACGCTGGCTGGACGGTACTACAATATGTAGAAGAACAATAGGATTGGATGGGTACCGGCAGTAGCCAGAAGAACTCTTTGGAAGACCCTGTTTCATTCATCCCGTCTTCAAACACCATGAAGTGCAAAGACTTAAAAGGAGGGAATGATTCTTGCGGGTAAAGTGCGCAAACCTCTGCAGAGTTTAAAGATCTAATCGATTAGCCGTGTCCCCGGTTACGGACAATTTGAGCCTCTGGGACTTGGAAGTATTCGGAAATCTCAACACTAAAACTAATGAATTAATTTGAGGGGTTTATGACTTAATAATTTGGGAATGAGATATTGGTTGGCGGAACCATCTCAATAACTACCAACAATTTTTGTAGTAATTTGCAAGCAAGTCCACTGTAGTAGGGAAAAATGGGCTTTTCACAAAATGATGAAACTTAGAGCCCCACAGCCAAAATGCATATAGTGTTAGTAACTTTGTTATTGTTATTCTCTTCATGACTTGCCAGCTTATTCAAAAAAGCTGACCTACACGGCTGCAACGTCTTATGTTGCAGAGATTTATTCCGATCAGGAGTGAGGCTATGCTCCGCGCTTGGCGATTGCCCTTTGGAGTCGGATGGACTCGCTATTTTCTTCCGCAGCTTTAGTAGTTTATTTCTCATGAGTTGGCCTTTGGCCGAATTTATTCTATTGTAATAAAGACTCTATATGAGAATCGTGTAATAAATTCAGGTCTGATTGAACTTTGATTATTTCATCGATGTACAGTGAGTACCAGCATGATCTTGGGATGGTACAGACACAGAGATTTGACCGATTTTGGGTCAGGTCGCTACACCCCCTCGGACCTGTAATTGTCCGGCGAGTCGAACACTACGTCCAGCGTGATTTTTCCTGTGCAGCATGCTTCCTGGTTGGGGATTATTCCTCTAAAGGTTGTGCTGCTTCGCTCAATCGGTTCCAGATCTATTTCCATTTTTCGAGAGGGTTTCCTCATAGATGAGGTTTAGTCGCTGCCGTCATCCATGAGTACCTTAGTAAGGCGTAAAGCAAATCCACTATCGGGCTGAGGACCAATGCGGTGGTGCCGGGCAGTTTGAATTTAGGTTCGTCAACGGCATAAAAGGTAATAGCCGTGTCACTCCATGGATTTATTGTTGCTACTTGGTAGACTTCGGCGAGGTTGCGGAGTGTTTGTTTTCGCATGTTATTTGATGCGAAAGTCTCGAAGACTGTTAACACCATACTGGTGTTGCTGGGCTGGGATTCCGAAGCTAGAAGCTCTTCGCCACTTTTGGCCACTTGCCGTAGTATCCAACATGCTCGAAGGATATGAGTTGGAGTGGCGCCCTCTGTGCTATGAATTTTGCAGGGTCTGTTTAGCCAACCCTCCAGTACGGTTCCGTACCCTTTAGGGGGTTTTGGTTTTTTGGTATTTAACCCAGGTGCTTGATAATGATGCACCCTTTTGTTTCGGACTAGGGATGTATTCGGGGTCGGATTATCCCAAAATTTACTTTCGGTTTTCCAGGCGCTCTCCATCAAACAGTACTTTTGTACTATGGTCACCAATTCAGCAAAGCGCGTAATTTCGCGACGACTTATGGCATTTAGGATTCCCTTGTCCGTGCAATTATTGCAGAAAATTGGGATTGCGTCCTCCTCTCGGCAGTCCTTTATCCTGTTCATAACCGTGGAGGAATCGCCCGATAATGATGTAATTGTTTCAGCGGGCTCTTGCGAATTCGAGAGAGATCGCTAATGTTTGGGTGGCGGGTGGAACTAGATCCGAACCCCGTCCAATTTAGGACTCAAGGGCCGAGAAGTTTCCGAACTCGGAGGTTTGGATTTTTGAGTGTTATCCAATGAGTCCAACCTGCCGCCTGACTTTAAGTTCAGGGCTTGATCGACATCCGTCCCTCTGCGGGAATCCGGCATGGAGGGATCGGGAATCCGGACGTAGCTAGTCCTTAAGATACAAGAAGAATCGCCGCATTGCTCCTCTATCACAGCACAGGCTCCTTTGGCAATAGTATCGTCTTTAAAGACGAGATGGGGCATCCTACCTGATGGCGACGGCACAGAGGAACTCTCAATGAAAGCGCCAATGTCGGTGTCAAAACCGGCGGATCTCGGGTAGGGGGTCCCGAACTGTGCGTCTAGGCGGATGGTAACAGGAGACAAGGGACACGATGTTTTACCCAGGTTGGGCCCTCTCGATGGAGGTAATACCCTACCCCGCTTGATTAATATTGATGATATGGGTAGTACAATAGTAGATCTACCACGAGATCAAGGAGGCTAAACCCGAGAAGCTAGCCTATGGTATGATTGTTGTTCGTCCTACGGACTAAAACCCTCCGGTTTATATAGACACCGGATAGGTTAGGGTTACACAGAGTCGGTTACAATGGTAGGAGATCTACATATCCGTATCGCCAAGCTTGCCTTCCACGCCAAGGAAAGTCCCATCCGGACACGGGACGAAGTCTTCAATCTTGTATCTTCATAGTCCAGGAGTCCGGCCAATGGTGAGAGTTCGGCTATCCGGACACCCCCTAATCCGGGACTCCCTCAGTCATCATAACACTCTCTTGTCTGATCATGAGAAACTTTCTTATGAATTTCTTCAAAGAAAGCAAGATCTTGAGAAGCTAAGAGTGAGTTATGAAGATCTTCGAAAGGCGCGATTCATTACTTGCTCAACAAATCAGCGCTTCTCGGGAAGAATTTGTTCCTCCATGCTTAAAGTGCATTGAGCGTGAATCGCTAATTCTTCACTGAATGTTCAAATGCTTCAACTGTTACAAATTCTTCACATGCCTCGCTATCACTAATTCCTCATCTGAGGACGTTGCTAGTATCACTGACGATGCAGGGCTGAAGGAATTTGTCAGGACCCCGATTCTAAGTCACATCGACCTAGCGGTAACACCTCATATCACTTTGCGGCCTCACGCACGGTATTCCACAGGTGTCGCCTTACCATGGCCCGGACTGTTTTCGCCTTTTGGCTCACGATATGATAGTGTCGCTAGCATCCATATGACAGAGAACCGGGCCGACATGGCTAGTCGTGAACCCAAAGCGGCACTAACCCATGGGGACAGCATACATGAATCACATCGAGCATGTCGGTCATCAACGTGTGAATCCGGGCTGTAGCACTGGCTAACAGGACTCCGGTACTTCGGCTGTAGCAGGCTAGGCAGGACTCGGATGTCACCGCGTGATATTTCCCGAAGGGACAGATACAGAACGAAGTGAAACACATGCCGCCGATCAAGTGTCCAAAGCGGTAGTCTTTGGGCTAGCAGGAATCCGTGAACCGGGCAGAAGCGGACTACTATCGCTCAAGAAGCACTAGACTACATTTCCCCATATGAGAGGCTGCCAAGGATAAACAACTAGATTGTCGGATCCCACACATACCAAGCATTTCAAACATACACACAATATGCTCAATATGTGTAAATACAACATGGCATCACAACATAACTCTACGACTCAAATATTTATTCATTAGGCCCGAGGAGCAAGATATTACAAACATGGGTCTCATGACCCAACACTCGAAGCATACAAGTCAAAGCACAAGCGGAAGCTTAACATGTCTGAGTACAGACATCTACAAATTAAAAAGGCTGAGAAGCCTGACTATCTACCAGATCCTGCCGAGGGCACAAGATCGTAGCTGAGGTAACAAGCTAAACGTCGAAGTCCACGCGGAACTACTAGTGAGACTGACGTCTCTCTGCAAAACATAAAATAAGCAAACGTGAGTACAAATGTACTCAGCAAGACTTACATCAGCACTAACTACATATGCATCATTATCAACAAAGGGGGTGGTGGAGTTTGACTGCAGCAAGCCAGCTTTGACTCGGTGGCTATCCTAAACTACAACTGCAAGTAACTCTTTTGAGGTGGCGCACATGAGTCCACATATTCCCCAATCAATACACCACTATGGATCTGATCCCCTCTTCCTACGAGAACGCCATCCATAGCACTCACGCTTATCTTGCGCTTTTTAGAGTATCCACTTTCACTTGTCTATGAACTGATATAGGCAACCCAGAAGTCCTTTTCCGCGGACACGGCTATTCGAATAGATCATATTAACCCTGCAGGGGTGTACTTCTTCACACACGCTCTCGCCACTTACCGCCATGTACACGTCATGTATCTCGGCAACCTTCAAGCGGAAGCTTGGCGAGGGTGTCGGCCACGGCCTACCTAAACACTCAAGTCCCTAGTCCAGGTTTATCGCCTATTCGGGTTCCATCCGTAGGGAGTCCGGCCGAGGTTTCCACTAACGGCCCCGAACGATGTGTGCAGGGTTCCCGAGATACCAAACGGGCATTCGGTACACCGGGCCACGGTGTATCTACCGCATCATAGCGCACCCCTAGGCTCAGCGCTACGCACGGCCTCCAACACATATCCTACAAACACCAGAAACTAGTTGCAACTCCTGGACAGAGGACTAGGGTGGTTAAGAAGCCGAGAGAGTCAATTAAGGATCCCAATGTGTGGTAGTAACTGTTTCATGGATCACAAACACAGAACTCAGTTCCTGAGGACGGCTTCAATGAGACAACCCACCATGTACTCCTACATGGCCTCTCACCGCTACCTTTACCAAATCGTGTTCACACACTTAGCTCACACACGTGAGGACATGTTCACACACCTCCGATTCATCCTCGATGAACCAGACCCGACTCAACTCTAAGCGAGCAGGCATGACAAACAAGCATGAATGAGTAGGAACAACAGGGCTCAAACAACTCCTACTCATGCTAGTGGGTTTCATCTATTTACTGTGGAATGACAGGTCATGCAGAGGATAAAGGGGTTCAGCTACCGCAGCAAGTAACAGATGAATCGTTGTTGTCCTAATGCAGTAAAAGAGAGCAGGAGCGAGAGAGTGGGATTGTATCGGAATGAACAAGGGGGTTTTGCTTGCCTGGCACTCCTGAAGATATTATAGCTCTTCATCGGTGTCATCGAACTCATCATCGGAACCACGTCTATCGAGAGGGGACAAACACCGGCAACTGAGAAAGAACACAATCAATGCAATGCACATTCACATGAATGACATGTCATGTTAAGGTACTGAATTCACCTAATGCAATATCTCGCCAAGTTAATTGAAGTGGAACTCGAACAAGAATAAATTCCAACTCCAAATGTTATTTCATAAATTGCCCTAATCATCATTTGTCCTATTCAGCGAGGTTAACTTGTTCAAACATGCATGATCATGGCAAAAACAGATTCTTCATATTTTTCTGATCATTTTTCATATATAAATTATTTGATTTGGAGCTACGGTTGAATTACTATGATTTTTAGAAGTTTTAGCTATTTTCTGGAATTTCTTGAATTATTTAAATTCCAGAAAATCATTAACTGCGTCAGCATGACGTCGGTGTGACGTCAGCAAGTCAACAGGGGCGGCCCAGGTCAAACTGACCAGTGGGTCCCGTGTGTCAGTGTCATTAGCTTAACTACCTAAATTAATATTAGTTTAAATCCTAATCTAGGTTTGACCAGGGGCGGGGCCCACATGGTCAAATGGGTCAAACCCACCGGCGACATAACGCCGGCGAGGCCCGAGACGGCGGCGCGGTTCGGAAACGCAGCGCAGGCCACGGTTCGAGGCGCGGATGGCACCGTTGGAACCCGAAGCCTCGTGCGCGTCGGCTGGTGCTAGTGGGGCCGCGGGAGACGACCTAGATCGACGGCGGTGTCTGCTTCCGCGACGGCCGGAGTTCGGGTGACGACGGATTCGTCGCTACGATGGACGAAAGGAGCAGCGGTTGTTCGAGTTAGGATCCTAGGGTCGCCCTGAGCATGTTAGGGTGCTCGGCTGCGAGCTTGCGTGGCCGTGGTCACGGTGGCGGCATGGCCGGCGGAGCCAAGCTCTCGGGCTCGACGGGAACGGCGGCTAGAGATGGAAGTAGAGAACGGGGAGAAGGGGAGAAAGCGGCGGAGCTCACATGGATTCCAATGGAGGGCTCAGCAGGCTCGGGGAGGCACCGTGGACGACGGATGGCGCCGGCGATCTCGGTTGCCCGAGGTAGAAGACGACCGCGGTGACGACATTTGGGGGCATCCGGTGCCGCGTGGCTCGGCGGAGAGGTCCAGGGCGGCGAGGCGGAGCTCTTGAGCTGGTCGGGGAAGCGAGGGGGAGGCGGTGGCCGCGGTGGTGCTCGGCAAGACTGCAGTGCGCTTCGGGAGAGAGGAACAGAGGAGGGGAGGAGCACAGGAGAGTGAGAGGGTCGGCGGTTCAGACGACGCCAGGCGTTCACCCACGCGTCTGTGGACTCAACGGCAAGCGGAGGAGGCGTGGCGCCTCAAGGCAGCGTCTGTTGTCCCGCCTCGCCTCTTGGCAGAGGTTGAAGACGACCGCACTTGCTGTGGGCTGGGCTGGTGGAGGAGCTGGGCTAGGTGGGCGCCTGTAAGTTTGGGCTGTAGGTTTCCCTCTCTTCTATCTTCTAATTTAGTTTTTGCTTTCTAATTCTTCTGTAATGTCAGGGCTTTATTAAAAATACTTAGGCACACTCAAAAATCATGAAACTTGCTCAAGCCCACTGTTTGGAATATCCAACAGTAAACATTTAAGTTTATGATTATTTGGACATTTTAAATATTTTATAGCATTTAAATGTCCAAATGCAAATAGAGTATGATTTAATTCAGAGCCCAAATATGTCATGGAAAATGTGCAACACCTCGGTTATTGTTTCTAGCATTTCCCGTAAATGATGAACATTTTGAAAGCCATTTGGAAACACTGGAAATATTTTAGTTGAACCTAGTGAATTCCTTTTGATGCTAGGGTTTGAACATCCCCATTTCAAATTTCTTAGGAATTTAAACATGATGACATGATGAGCAGGAAAAGTCAAGCAAGGGCTGATCTGGGGCTGTGACAGCTCACCCCCACTAAACAAGAATCTCGTCCCGAGATTCGAGACGTGAGGTAAGAAGTCAAAGGGGTCACAAGCTAACACGATCTTCACGATCCAACTGTCCTTCTCAAGATGTTGATTCATTGCTTCATATTGATCTTGACGTCTTTGCTTTCGAGAACTTCATCCAACACGACAACGACAGAGAGGAACTCTGCAGGAATTGATCTTCTTAAAGATCGAGCAACTCACGATCAACTCACGGAATGAGATGTTGAAACATCTCGAGTTGAGACACAAAACACATCGAGAGGGATGGAAGAACAAACGACGAGGTTTGATTGGTGGGCAATAATTCCACGCTTAGAAAGATAGTGGATGGTGTCAAGGTGGCGAGGAATAATTGCCATGATTCCATAACGGGGCACCTTGGGGGAGGTGACTCGTTGGACTGATCCCTTAAGTGGCAGAAAGAATTACTTTTGATTTAGAAATCATTGAGACTCTTTATACCAGCCTAGGGCAAATCACAAGCGATCATTGGAAGGTGTTCGAAGGAATGACATACTCGGACTAGGATGGATGGTGTGGACTACCTTGTTGAAGACAACGCAATGGATGATTTTGCTTATCATCGGAAATGGATGGGACCCATAGTAGGACCACCTCTGAAGATGATCCTGACCAACAATTGCTGAGAAGGGCAATCCAAAGGAGATTGGCACAAGGCGGTGCAAGCTGGGAACAAAATGCAAATGTCGGAAATGTTCCAACCATCATATCTGCCTGAGATTCAGATCTGGTTAGAAAAAGGATACTTCAGACTCACATGTCTGAAAAGAAAAGTTGCAACACAAATCAACGAGATGGAGTTGCGAGATCCTCGGGGAATGAACCACGATAGAAGCTCCAAAACATGAGCTGGTTCTGCTACAAACCCGTGGACACGCTGTCCAAGACAAACATGACCACGTAGTAGTCTTATAATAAAACACTACCGAGTTCTTGTTGGGAACCATCATCGAGGATAACGGAATCTCGTGCATGATCTAGAATTAGCACAACACGCTCCTTTTCCTTGAGCAAATCAATCAGTGGCTTGGTGTGCTAGGGATACATATGGAATGAAGGTTGCGAGCCTGTCAAACCATAGCATACTTCGCAAATGCATGACTGACTTGGGATGGTACCAGGGGGAACAAAAACAATCTTTCTCGAACTCACGGCGGCAACTTGCACCAAATGCACACGAATTCGAGAAAGTCACTTCTTCCATCCAAGCATAAGCTTCATGAACGGAACACGAAGGAATTGCTTACCAAGTTTTCAACACTAGGTTGATGTTCAACATGAATCATGGGGGAGACAAAATGCTGCTGATGGGGTTCAACAACAACTCATCGGAATTTCCATATCACTGGACTTCCACCATCTTGTGAACATGGTGATAGCATTGGTCAGACCAAAAGATGTAATGGTGTATGCTCGAGGGATCAACCACGAGTAAGACAACATTACGCACATCGCTGGTTCTGATTTGACTTGATGATAGCCCATACTCAAGTCAAAGTTTTGGCAAGACAACAGATCCAACAACTGATCACGAGGACCAATCAATGGAGATATCATCTTTCTTCAACACACACACACACACACACAAGGATATCCCTTAGTGATGAACTAAGTCGGACAAGCTTTCATCTTCCAACTCTCCAAGTTGTTGTTTAGCTTAACCAACGAGCTCAAGGGTATCCAACACGATTCTTGGAGAATGGTGGTTTAGAGGAAAACCAACTTGATCACGAGCTCAACATAACGAAATGGGGCAACCTAGTAATACTTCCGAGAGGATATTCCGAAATCACGAACCACCAATATGCTACTAAGCTCGAGAATAATCTTGCTTTACAGGGCAAGACGATATGATCAAAGAGCGAGGAATTGGCACAATCCTAACTCATTGATCGAAGAGTGCACCGGAAATAAGGACTAGGTAGCACGATCTATCTTAGAATGATGATTCAATAATCAACACACCAAGAATGATATTATCGTCCATTAACCACCAAGCAACGGGGTTGCTAGGAGTATTGATTTCACACATCACGATTCACTTGTCGGCATTCTGGCTGTGACAACACGGATCCGAGGAATGAATAATGATGGCGAGAAGTATCACTATACCAAGAGTTCATAAGAGGTGGTGCAATTCTCATGATATTCCTGACATAAAGAGGGCAATACTTCGGGGTGGAACAGAATCAAAAGCTGGATTGGCATTTTGACCTGCGGAATACAACTACTTTGACCCAATCCTCGAAATGGACAAGGTACTATAGTTTGTTTCTCCAAGTCATTCTGGATAGAATGGCTTGACGGACCACAAGAAAAAATGGGCATCGATGAGGACGAGAGCACGACTACTCCTGACTATCAACTGATAGGCGGGGATCAGAATACAACTAAGGAGGAACAACTCGAGGAACATATAACTTTTTGAGTTGTGGAGGCATGGATTAGTATGTCGAATCAAGTTCAGCAGGTTTCTTCCGGATAACCCATGCAGAAAGGTAGAACTGGCAGAGTCGCAATATAGAATGGAGTACTCCTCAAGAGCACCCTGGTTGTGATCTTTTGGCTCAAAAGAACTTCTGCCATAAGCAGTTCATGGTATTTGGAAGAAGGAAATACCACGGACCTCGAGGACTATTGCCAGGTTACTAATATCCTAAAGGGACTAGCAAACACTATCAACATGAAGTAAGTAGGGTGAATCTTGGGTCAAGAACCCAGGAGTAGAATACCTACTAACTAAATTGCATCACGGGATGCTTTCGAGAATGATGGCCAGAATCATCACACGGGGAACACAAAACATGGCTAGTTTACTAGGTGACTCCCTAAAACACCTAGGTTCATAATAATAGCTCCAACATATATGCCGAGGCAGCGGAGTACCTCAACATACTAATTAGTGTGCTTATTCTGAACAAAAAGGACATCGGGAACGGAAGGAAAGGATTTTCAAATGCATCAGACTATTTAGAGACCTGGGATGACTCGGACAGCATAACAGCTGTAAATGCTCAAAAATATTTGAGACATCATGCAAAATGGTGGCATAACCACTCTACAACATCATATCAATGTTTCGAGATCAACAGTTAACATACGGAAGTAGTAGAAACTGAACTGAGATTTGAAACTATCAATTCTATAAGTCTATGGATTAGTAACACGTCATCCTGATAGATAGATGAGAAGGCCTAGTTCTTAATCCCGAGAAGAGAAGAGGATGACTCGGATCGAAGGCCATGAGGTATAAGGAGTAAAAAGAGCCTTACGTTCCTCCCACAATCAATTCCCTTACATAACTAAAGCATTTGTAGACACAACTTGACCAGTTTGGCTTGGTAATCCTACAGCGATCAAAGCTCGATACCAACGCTGTCAGGACACCGATTCTAAGTCACGTCGACCTAGTCGGTAACACCTCATATCACTTTGCGGCCTCACGCACGGTATTCTACAGGTGTCGCCTTACCATGGCCAGACCGTTTAAGCCCTTTGGCTCACGTATATGATAGTGTCGCTAGCATCCAAATGACGGAGAACCGGGCCGACATGGCTAGTCGTGAACCCAAAGCGGCACTAACCCATGGGGACAGGCATACATGAATCACATCGAGCATGTCGGTCATCAACGTGTGAATCCGGGCTGTAGCCTTTGGCTAATGAGGACTCCGTACCCGGCTATAGCAGCTAGGCAGGACTCGGATGTCACGCGTGACATTTCCCGAAGGGACGTATACACGAACGAAGTGAAACACATGCCGCCATCAAGTGTCCAAAGCAGTAGTCTTTGGGCTAGCAGGACTCCGGTGAACCGGGCAGAAGCGGACTACTATCGCTCAGGAAGCACTAGACTACATTTCCCCATATGAGAGGCTGCCAAGGATAAACAACTAGATTGTCGGATCCCACACATACCAAGCATTTCAAACATACACACAATATGCTCAATATGTGTAAATACAACATGGCATCACAACATAACTCTCGACTCAAATATTTATTCATTAGGCTCCGAGGAGCAAGATATTACAAACATGGGTCTCATGACCCAACACTCGAGCATACAAGTCAAAGCACAAGCGAAAGCTTAACATGTCGAGTACTGAGACATCTACAAATTAAAAAGGCCGAGAAGCCGACTATCTACCAGATCCTGCCGAGGGCACAAGATCGTAGCTGAGGTAACAAGCTAAACGTCGAAGTCTACGCGGAACTACTAGAGAGACTGACGTCTCTCTGCAAAACATAAAATAAGCAAACGTGAGTACAAATGTACTCAGCAAGACTTACATCAGCACTAACTACATATGCATCATTATCAACAAAGGGGGTGGTGGAGTTTGACTGCAGCAAGCCAGCTTTGACTCGGTGGCTATCCTAAACTACGACTGCAAGTAACTCTTTTGAGGTGGCGCACGAGTCCACATATTCACCAATCAATACACCACTATGGATCCGATCCCGCCTTCCCACGAGAACGCCATCCATAGCACTCACGCTTATTTTGCGCTTTTAGAGTATCCACTTTCACTTGTCTATGAACTGATATAGGCAACCCGAAGTCCTTTTCATGACACGGCTATTGAATAGATCATATTAACCCTGCAGGGTGTACTTCTTCACACACACTCGCCACTTACCGTCATGTACACGTCATGTATCTCGGCAACCTTCAAGCGGAAGCTTTGGCGAGTGTGTCGGCCAACCTACCTAAACACTCAAGTCCCTAGTCCAGGTTTATCGCCTATTCGGGTTCCATCCGAGGAGTCCGCCGAGGTTTCCACTAACGGCCCCGAACGATGTGTGCAAGGTTCCCGAGATACCAAACGGGCATTAAAGACACCGGCCACGGTGTATCTACCGCATCATAGCCCACCCCTAGGGTCAGCGCCACGCACGGCCTCCAACACATATCCTACAAACACCGTAAACTAGTTGCAACTCCCGGACAGAGAACTAGGGTGGTTAAGAAGCCGAGAGAGTCAATTAAGGATCCCAATGTGTGGTAGTAACTGTTTCATGGATCACAAACACGAACTCGTTCCGAGGACGGCTTCAATGAGACAACCCACCATGTACTCCTACATGGCCTCTCACCGCTACCTTTACCAAATCGTGTTCACACACTTAGCTCACACACAGTAGGACATGTTCACACACCTCTGATTCATCCTCGATGAACCAGACCCGACTCAACTCTAAGCAGTAGAAGGCATGACAAACAAGCTTGAATGAGTAGGCACAACAGGGCTCAAACAAATCCTACTCATGCTAGTGGGTTTCATCTATTTACTGTGGAATGACAGGTCATGCAGAGGATAAAGGGGTTCAGCTACCGCAGCAAGTAACAGATGAATCGTTGTTGTCCTAATGCAGTAAAAGAGAGCAGGAGCGAGAGAGTGGGATTGTATCAAAATGAACAAGGGGGTTTTGCTTGCCTGGCACTCCTGAAGATATTATAGCTCTTCATTGGTGTCATCGAACTCATCGTCGGAACCACGTCTATCGAGAGGGGACAAACACCGGCAACTGAGAAAGAACACAATCAATGCAATGCACATTCACATGAATGACATTTCATGTTAAGGTACTGAATTCACCTAATGCAATATCTAGCCAAGTTAATTGAAGTGGAACTCGAACAAGAATAAATTCCAACTCCAAATGTTATTTCATAAATTGCCCTAATCATCATTTGTCCTATTTAGTGAGGTTAACTTGTTCAAACATGCATGATCATGGCATAAACAGATTCTTCATATTTTTCTGATCATTTTTCATATATAAATTATTTGATTTGGAACTACGGTTGAATTACTATGATTTTTAGAAGTTTTAGCTATTTTCTGGAATTTCTTGAATTATTTAAATTCCAGAAAATCATTAACTGCGTCAGCATGACGTCGGTGTGATGTCAGCAAGTCAACAGGGGCGGCCCAGGTCAAACTGACCAGTGGGTCCCGTGTGTCAGTGTCATTAGCTTAACTAACTAAATTAATATTAGTTTAACTCCTAATCTAGGTTTGACCAGGGGCGGGGCCCACATGGTCAAATGGGTCAAACCCACCGGTGAAATAACGCCGGCGAGGCCCGAGACGGCGGCGCGGTTCGGAAACGCAGCGCAGGCCACGGTTCGAGGCACGGATGGCACCGTTGGAACCCGAAGCCTCGTGCGCGTCGGCTGGTGCTAGTGGGGCCGCCGGAGACGACCTGGATCGACGGCGGTGTCCGCTTCCGCGGCGGCCGGAGTTCGGGTGACGATGGATTCGTCGCTACGATGGACGAAAGGAGCAGCGGTTGGTCGAGTTAGGATCCTAGGGTCGCCTTGAGCATGTTAGGGTGCTCGGCTGCGAGCTTGCGTGGCCGTGGTCACAGTGGCGGCATGGCCGGCGGAGCCAAGCTCTCGGGCTCGACGGGAACGGCGGCTAGAGATGGAAGTAGAGCACGGGGAGAAGGGGAGAAGGCGGCGGAGCTCACATGGATTCCAACGGAGGGCTCAGCAGGCTCGGGGAGGCACCGTGGACGACGGATGGCGTCGGCGATCTCGGTTGCCCGAGGTAGAAGACGACCGCGGTGACGACATTCCGGGGCATCCGGTGCCGCGTGGCTCGGCGGAGAGGTCCAGGGCGGCGAGGCGGAGCTCTTGAGCTGGTCGGGGAAGCAAGGGGGAGGCGGTGGCCACGGTGGTGCTCGGCGGCGCGCTGCGGTGCGCTTGGGAGAGAGGAACAGAGGAGGGGGAGGAGCACAGGGAGAGTGAGAGGGGTCGAGCGGTTCGGGACGACGTCGGGCGTTCACCCACGCGTCCAAGGACTCGTCGGCAAGCAGGAGGAGTCGTGGCGCCTCGCAAGGCAAGTGTTGTCCCGCCTCCGCCCTCTTGGCAGAGGTTGAAGACGACTGCACTTGCTGTGGGGTGGGCATTTGGAGGAGCTGGGCCAGGTGGGGCGCCAGGTAAGTTTGGGCTAGGTAGGTTTCCCTCTCTTCTGTCTTCTAATTTTGTTTTTGTTTTCTAATTCTTCTGTAATGTCAGGGCTTTATTAAAAATACTTAGGCACACTCAAAAATCATGAAACTTGCTCAAGCCCACTGTTTGGAATATATCCAACAGTAAACATTTAAGTTTATGATTATTTGGACATTTTAAATATTTTATAGCATTTAAATGTCCAAATGCAAATAGAGTATGATTTAATTCAGAGCCCAAATATGTCATGGAAAAATGTGCAACACCTCTGGTTATTGTTTCTAGCATTTCCCAGAAATGATGAACATTTTTGAAAGCCATTTGGAAACACTGGAAATATTTTACTTGAACCTAGTGAATTCCTTTTGATGCTAGGGTTTGAACATCCCCATTTCAAATTTCTTAGGAATTTAAACATGATGACATGATGAGCAGGCAAAGTCAAGCAAGGGCTGATCTGGGGCTGTGACAGAATTGTACATGACAGGCATGTACAAAAGCCTCAAAGGGCATCAGACTCTTTGTGATGTGCTTAAAAATCAGATCCTCAACAGGAATCCTGGGAAAGAGGGTATTGCCTTTGAAAGGAAACTCAATGCTGATGGAACATATTGGAAGCCTGAGCAGTACCCCGAAACCTCATGGGTTGCTGCAATGGGACCTCCAGTTGATCCATCTAACTTATCTGGCTTTACATGCGAAACTCCTCATTCTTCTGATGAGTCATTTGACTCCAACTATAAACTGTTCAAAAATCAGAATGGTGAAATATTTGCTAGATATGTTGGCAGTAACTGCAGGAACGGTTCTCCTATGTGTAAGTGCATCTAGTGCCCCTTAGTGATTTTGGTGTATTGAAGACTTATAGGTTAAGGGACTAATGTGTTTATGAGTGTACACAGTTCTATAAGTCTATGAGGAGTTTGATATTTACAGAGAAAGTCGACCCCTAAAAATGAAGTTCTTCGACTTAAGACTTTGACATTCTGAAGACTTTCTGAAGACTTTGAAAGTGAAGAAATTGGTGTGACCTTGAAGACTTGGTATTCATTTGAGGAACATGAAGCGTGAAGACTTTTGTTTTCGTAGTTTCGTTTTCTCTTTCTTGAGTCATAGGAAACACCGTAACGTTAAAGGGGGTCAAGGAAATACTAAGGAAAAATTTCCATGTGATGCTCAACTCAAAATCCTACACCTACCAATCCCTTCGAGTGAAGCCTTTGGAAATCTCATACAGCTCAGTCAATTTCTTCAGTGACAGAGATGAAGTTCTTCTGGTCGCTGAGAAATTTGTTCTGACTAAGGAGTTAGGAATTCGCCAAAGGCGGATTGCCTACAGTGAGGAACATGATAATACGAGGAATTTGAGAGTCAAATTTCCGACCGTTCTTTGTCTTCTTGGCATGACTGTTCCAAAATATCTTATCCACCTAACGGTCATATCATTGAAGGGCATTTATGTCTTATCATGTCGGGCTGCTCCCTAGGCTATAAATAGCCGCCCCCTACAACCACTAGCTGGTTGGCTGCTCCGAGAGAACTTGACACTTGTCATTTAAGAGCAACCCATCCTTCGAGGACTTTGAGCGAAAATCATCGAGTGAGGAAAAACCCAAAAACCAAACCCCTACAAACCCAAAGTGATTGAGCATCACTAAAGAGATTGATCCTGCGTGGATCCGACGCTTGTTACCTTTGAAGACTGTGCTTCTTCCAGACGGTTAGGCGTCATGGTCTAGAGCATCCAAGAGGAATTGTGGATCGCCGAGTGACCAAGTCTGTGAAGGTTTGGAAGTCGCCTGAAGACTTACCACGAGTGATTGGACGAGGTGTGTGTCACCTTAGTTCAAGGAGAATATGGTGAGTACTTGGTGTCCTGAGCTGCGCGCTCAGAGGCTGGGTGTCCGGGACTGTGTGTCCTCGAGTTTAAATACTCAGCCGCTCCAACCAGACGTACAACTGAGACAGGAGTTGGAACTGGTCTACCAAATCATTGTCTTCACCAACCTAACTGGTTCTATTTCCTCAACCCTTTCATTTCCTCATTACTGTGTTGAGTGTTCATTCATATATGTGTTTGAAGACTTTGACTGAAGACTTTCTCATTTCCTTAGTTCAATTTCTTCAGTCTATTTGTCTTCATCTTGTGTTATCCTGTGTTTACGCTTTCTGTACTCTTTGATTGTCTTCATTTCATCATGATGACCATGCTCGCATTCTCTTATGCTTACTTCTGAGTACTTATTCTGCTGCAAGTAGTTCTTCGCTTAGGAATTTCCTCACCGGCAAATTCCTCAGTGAAGAATTCATAAAAATCGCCTATTCACCCCCCTCTAGTCGATATAACACACTTTCAATTGGTATCAGAGCAAGGTACTCCCTTGTTCTGTGTGATTTTGGTTTAACCACCTGGAGTTTTAGTTACGTCGACCGCAGGTATGATCAAGGTCTCAGCTGGGTGTCCTACCTTTGATGGAATGGACTACCCCTACTAGAAGAACAAGATGCGAATGTATCTTGAGGCAATTGACAACGATCTCTGGTATGTTGTGGAAAATGGTGTTCCCTCTGTCACACCTTCTCTGAATGTTGCCGATGTGAAGAGATTCAAGCAACTCGATTCTCAAGCGAAGAATATCATATGTGGCCATCTGAGCAAAGGACAATATGGAAGAGTGAGTGCTTTGGAAACTGCTAAGCTCATCTGGGACAGGCTGTCCAAAGTAAATGAAGGAGTCTCAACTCAGCGTGACTCTCGAGTTGATGTTCTTCGCAATCTCTTCAACCGCTTCAAAAGACTCGACAACGAAAATGTTCAACAAACCTTCGATCGCCTCACTGACATCTCAAATGAGCTTCAAGCGCTTGGTGCCACTGACATCACCGACCATGAGGTGGTGAAGAAATTGTTGAGCTGATATCCTCGAGAGGCTAAATACTCATGAGTTCCAGCTTGCTGAAAAGAAAGATCCCTATGGGTCTAGCTATGGAAAATCACGTGCCCTGAAGGCCAAGGCTGTGTCTGAATCTGATTGTGAAGACTCTGGTAGTAGCCTTGGAGATCCTGAAGAATTGAGCCAGGAGCTAGCACTGCTCGTGAAGAAATTCCAGAAGTTCTCAAGACGTGGTTGCTTTGGAAAATCCTCAAGGAGCAGTGATTCCTCATCCAGTGACTATAAGATAAGACTTTGCCACAAATGCAAGAAACCTGGTCACTACATTCAAGATTGTCCTCAGTGGGAAAAGGAATTAAAGAAGAAGAAATACAAGGATTATAGTTCTGATGACGCTAAGAAGAAGAAGAAATCGTCGAAATATTCATCATCAAAATCCTCAAGGCCTTCTTCTCACAAGAAGAGCAGCTCCAAGGAGGCCCGAGCATTCATTGGCAAGGAAATGGACTCTGAAGCTGAATCTGAGGAACATGAGGAAGAGGAGGCATCAGAAGAATCTGAGTCTGGTGTGGCGAGTCTGGCTCTCGCTACTGCTTTCGTCAGCAAGTCCATCTTCAACTCTGAAGAAAATAAACTCACCAACAAAGCTGATGAAGATAGTGATGACTACGCTCCCACCTTTTGCTTCATGGCAAAGGGTGCCAAGGTACTCAAATATACCTCCTCTGAATCTAGTGAAAATGAATCTGATGAAGATCTAAAGCCCAGCTACTCAAAACTTGCTAAGATTGCTGTAAAACAACAAAGGGCTTTTGAAAAGGTTCAAAACATGCTAGATAAAAGTGATGATATGTTAGGTGAAGAAATGGATCGCACTAAAGCCCTGACTGGAAATCTTCAGAGACTTCAGTCTAGGTTTGACAGCCTTCAAGGTCATCATAACACCCTCTTGTCTGATCATGAGAAACTTTCTTATGAATTTCTTCAAAGAAAGCAAGATCTTGAGAAGCTAAGAGTGAGTTATGAAGATCTGCAGAAGGAGCGTGATTCATTGCTAGCTCAACAAATCAGCGCTTCTCAGGAAGAATTTGTTCCCCCATGCTTAAAGTGCATTGAACGTGAATCTGCTAATTCTTCATCTGAATGTTCAAATGCTTCAACTGTTACAAATTCTTCACATGCTCCTGCTATCACTAATTCCTCATCTGAGGACATAGCTAGTATCACTGACAATGCAGGGCTGAAGGAATTGTACATGCCAGGCATGTACAAAAACCTCAAAGGGCATCCGACTCTTTGTGATGTGCTTAAAAAGCAGATCCTCAACAGGAACCCTAGGAAAGAGGGTATTGCCTTTGAGAGGAAACTCAATGCTAATGGAACATATTGGAAGCCTGAGCAGTACCCCAAAACCTCATGGGTTGCTGCAAAGGGACCTCCAGTTGATCCATCTAACTTATCTGGCTTTACATGTGAATCTCCTCATTCTTCTGATGAGTCATTTGACTCCAACTATAAACTGTTCAAAAATCAGAATGGTGAAGTATTTGCTAGATATGTTGGCACTAACTGCAGGAACGGTTCCCCTATGAAGAAAATCTGGGTTCCCAAGAAGTGCCTTGAAAGTCTTCAGGTGAATGTCCTCATGACACCACCTGTGAAGAATAGGAACCCCAGATCAAACTCTTCATATGGACCAAATTCTTCATATGGATCCAAGTCCTCATACGGACCAAATTCCTCACGTGGATCAAATTCCTCAAAAGGATCAAAGTCCTCATATGATTATCATCGTGTTAACAACTCTGTTTCGCAGGGTAGAGCTAAGGGCTATGAATATGTGCATTATTCTTCAAACCAATATGTTCATAAGTCCTCGAAGAATTTCTCTGCTTATTCATATGCTTACCCTAACCCCTCTTATGTGAAACGAAATGGATTGGCCTCTATGCCACCATTCTCATATGGAGCTCGCAGAGTGATGAACTCTTTGCCACCCCTTCAGATGTGGGTGGTGAAGAAAAGGAACTAATCTCTTCTGCAGGGTCAGGTCTCCAGACGTGCTTTAACGTCTGAAGAATTTGCTGGGGGCCTGACAAAAATACCTGAAAGGATGCAGGCTAATCATGAAGAAATGAACTTTCATTTCACACGTCCTCATACTGCTTATCTGTTATACTGCCTGATGAAATTCATCTGATAAAATTGATATCATATTCTTCACTGATGAAGTATATGAGATCGTAAGTTGCACTAATTCATCTGCAGGATGATCAACCCAAAGCCAATGAGTGGTTCCTCGATAGTGGATGTACAAATCACATGACTGGTGACAAGAATCTATTGATGGATACTCCCTTATCACCGTCACATCTGAAGCATATCATCTTTGCTGACAAAGGCAAAAGTCATGTATTGGGTCTTGGTAAGGTTGCGATCTCTAAAGTCATGCTTTGTGATCTTGATATGGTTGTTGTCTTTGGCAAGTATCGTTGTGTTGTGATCATGGAAGCTAACAATTCCAAAGTATTCGAAGGCTTTGGGAGAGGAGACTTGTATATTGTTGATTTTTCTACAGGACCACAACCAGCCGTGTGTCTACTTGCAAAAGCTTCAGAAGGTTGGCTATGGCATCGGCGACTTGGTCACGCAGGCATGAGGAATTTGCACACGCTTGCGAAGAAGAAGCATGTCATTGGCATTGAAAATTTCAAATTCCTCAAGGATCACTTGTGTGGAGCCAGTGAAGCTGGAAAATGACCAAGGCCAAGCATCCAGCAAAGACTATCATGACCACTACTCGTCCATTCGAATTGCTTCACATGGACCTCTTTGGTCCAAATCATTACTCAGTAGTCACTAATGATGCATCTCTATATGGCTTTGTTATTGTTGATGATTACTCTCGTTACACATGGGTACACATTGTTACTTACAAAAATGAAGTGCAGGAAGTCTTCAAACGATTTTCCTCGGGGGCTACAACCAACTTTAGTGTGAAGACCAGGCACATCAGGAGTGACAATGGAACTGAGTTCAAGAATTCCGGTCTTGATGCCTATCTTGATGAACTTGGTATTACTCATGAGTTATCTGCTCCCTATACTCCTCAGCAAAATGGCGTCGTGGAGCGCAAGAACAGAACTCTTGTTGAGATGGCTCGCACTATGCTTGATGAATACAAAACGCCTAGTCGTTTTTGGATTGATGCAATTGATACCGCGTGCCACATCATCAACAGAGTATATATTCACAAATTCTTCAAGAAGACTGCCTATGAACTCCTCACTGACAAGAAACCCAATGTGAGTTATTTCAAAGTCTTCGGTGCTAAATGCTGGATTAGAGATCCTCATCACAATTCTAAATTTGCACCGAAAGCACATGAAGGTTTTATGCTTGGTTACGGAAAGGACTCACACACCTACAGAGTCTTCAACATCGCTCTTCACAATATTGTTGATACTGTAGATGTGCGGTTCGATGAAACTAATGGCTCGCAAAGAGAGCACCTCCTTCTGTGTTAGATGAACCAGCACCTGAAGAATCTATCAAGTTCAAGGAAACTGAGGATGTCATTCCTACTGAAGAATCTGCTGAAGAATTCATTCCTGTACGCGAAGAACGTCGAGCTGATGCACCTGAGGATAATGTTGAAGAAAATGGTACTAAAGAAAATGCTGATCAAAATCCTCGACGACAACCAGCTCATCCTCGTGTTGCAAAAGAAGTGCAAGTTGACAAGATCATCGATGACATTGAAGCGCCAGGTCCTCTCACCCGCTCAAAAGCTTCACATTTATCTAACTTTTGTGGGCACTGTGCTTTTGTCTCTATCACAGAGCCCACTAAGGTAGATGAAGCATTTCTGGAGCCTGAGTGGATTCAGGCAATGCAAGAAGAATTACATTAGTTCGATCTCAACAATGTCTGGGAACTGGTCAAACGCCCAGATCCTCGCAAGCATAATATCATTGGAACAAAGTGGATCTACCGCAAAAAGCAAGATGAAAGTGGCCTTGTGGTGAGGAATAAGGCACGACTTGTAGCTCAAGGCTACACACAGGTTGAAAGAATTGATTTCGATGAAACTTTTGCACCTGTTGCTAGACTTGAGGCTATTCGCATATTACTTGCTTATGCTAACCATCATAATATCACTTTATATCAAATGGATGTGAAAAGTGCATTCCTCAATGGTAAGCTTGAGGAAGAAGTATATGTTGCTCAACCCCCAGGTTTTGAAGATCCAAAGAATCCCGACAACGTCTTCAGACTCAACAAGGCCCTCTATGGTCTCAAACAGGCCCCACGGGCATGGTATGATACATTGAAGGAATTCTTCGTGAAGAATGGCTTCACACCCGGTTCACTCGACCCTACTCTCTTTACTAAATCATATGATGGTGAACTGTTTGTGTGCCAAATATATGTTGATGATATTATCTTTGGCTGTACTGACCAACGCTATAGTGAAGAATTTGCCTATATGATGAGTGAAGAATATCAAATGTCTATGATGGGAGAGTTGAAATTCTTCTTAAGTCTTCAAATTAAATCAACAACACAATGGCATATTCATATCTCGGAGAAATACCTCAAAGATGTCCGAAGAAATTGGCATGCAAGATTGCAAAGGCGTCAAAATTCCTATGCCCACAAATGGCCATCTATGCAATCGATGAAAATGGTATTGACTTGATCACAAGGTATACCGCTCCATGATTGGTTCTTTATTGTACTTATGTGCATCTAGGCCAGATATAATGCTTAGTGTTTGCATGTGTGCCCGATTTCAAGCTACAGAAGGAATCACACCATAAGGCTGTGAAGCATATTCTTGATATCTAGCTCACACACCAACACTAGGATTATGGTACCCCAAGGGCTCTACTTTTGATCTCATTGGATATTCGACTCTAACTATCTTTGGTGATCGTGTGGACCACAAGTCAACATCTGGTACTTGTCATTTCCTCGGACGATCTTTGGTCTGTTGGTCCTCGAAGAAACAGAACTGCGTATCACTGTCTACTGCGGAAGTTGAATACATTGCTGCTGGCTCTTGTTGTGCTCAATTGCTGTGGATGAAGCAAACTCTCAAGGACTACGGCATCAACGTGAAGAATGTGCCTCTCTACTATGACAATGAGAGCGCCATTAAGATTGCTCACAACCCAGTTCAGCACTCGAAGACAAAGCACATTCAGATTCTTCATCATTTTCTTCGTGATCATGTGTTGAAGGGCGACATCTCCATCAAGCATGTGAAGACTGAAGAACAGCTAGCCGATATGTTCACAAAGCCCTTGGATGAGAAGAGATTTTGCAAGTTGCAATGTGAGCTAAATATCTTAGAATCTTCGAATGTTCTTTAAAAGGACACACATCCTGACACTTATGCAAAATTGATGACTTAGATGTGCAACACATGAAGAAATGTTTTTCTTCAATCAATGAAGAATAACACTCTAAGTGTGAAGAAATTAATGAAGAATTTGATTCTCAGAACCCTACGACAATTGTATTCAGTGTCTGAAATCATCATTCTTATACGGTGGGACACGCCACCACCAAAGTTGAAAATCTTCAAATTTGAGTTTTGCCTCAGTTTTGAAATTCTTCAGTTTTTCAAATTCTTCAACTTTGCAAAATCTTCATTGTTTCCGTCGTTTTTTTCTTCATATATATATATATATATATATATATATATATATATATATATATATATATATATATATATATATATATATATATATATATATATATATATATATGGGTTTATGTCCTCTACAACATTCACTTATGGCTATTTCTTCAAGTCGCTTTTTACGCTAAGTGAATGTGATCGGACCCTTCCCCTCTATGCTATACTCAACCCAATCCATTCACAAATTCTTCATGTGCGTTCTATTTGAAACTTGTTCAAAATCTTCTTTGTATCCTTGTCATTTGAAGAAATTGCGAACGGAACTTTAAACTGATCTTATCAAACTTTCGTTTTGCCACTCAAACCGTTCCGCATCCCACGATAGATTTATCTATTCACCCACGATCTAACACAATCTCCACTTTTCAGTACGTGGGTGACACATGTCAAGCGAATGAGAAGGGTCAGGGGCACGTTCGTCCAAAATCTTCGGGCGAACAGTTTTTTTTTCACCGTGGCTATATATACCCCCTCTCCCCTTCTTCACTTCCTTTACTCCGCTCGTCTGCTCTCTCTCGCTCGAGCTTCTCAAACCCTAGCGCCGCCGCTACTCCATCATCGCCGGTGAGGAAGAGCTTCACTGCCTCGACCTCATCACCGTCGTACACGCTCCGACCGCGGAAATCTTCACACCGCCGCCGCCATAGCTGTCTTCCTCCGTCGAGTTAGGGCGTGGAAGATCTAACCTGACGAACTTCCCATCTGTTCTTCTCAGTTCGTCGTGTTCTTCAGTTCGGGTAATTAAAAGTTACTTTTATTACTTGATTTGATTCTCAAACCTTTCTGAAAATCTTCAAAGGTGTTTATTCTTCAAATCTTCACACATATGAACACCTCAAACAAAATATGCTCTTGATTCGTTTCTCTAAGCAATGATTTTTCTTCAAGATTCCTCAATTGTGTGGATCCTCGATCTATACAACTCTGGAACCTAAGGCAAAGATCGCTTAGTGAAATTCTTCAAGGCTCATCTGGTCAAATTCCTCAAACTAGTTCTTTTGAAAACCTTACGAGAACGCATATGACCTCTCCAAATTCCTCGCAACTATACTCTGTTCACGGTACTCATGTCGCCGCTGAATCACTAGGTTCTCATCAACTTAACTCATTTGCAGCGTTCCTCGAAGAAAAGTTGCATACTTCTTTAGAGAATTCGATTGTTCAAATTCCTCATTTGAAGAATATGGCGAAGGAAAGAAGCCACGAGAAAGGAGGAAAGAGGCTGAGGTCATGACTGCGTTTGAGATTCTGAGGAAATATATGCTGATTATTGCACACTGATGAAGCCGAGTTCGCAAAGAAAACAAAAATCAGCGCAAGGTGCGCATTCAAAAGATTGAAAGGAGATGGGCAGGAATGGAGGAGTACATATATGTTACTCCAAAGTACATGAAGAAATTCGCTCTCAATCCTCCATGCCCAAGAGCTCCATTGCACTGGTCAAGAGGTGACCCCACCAAACATCAAGCGTGGTGAGGACTTTCTGAAGAATGGGCCAAGCGCCAAGCCAAATTGGCAAGACAAGCCAACGAGGCAGTGAGGAAATTTAATGAGGACTCTGCTACTGCTGCTGCCACTGAGGCCTCTGTCAAGCCAATAAAATCTATGACAAAGAACCCCGCACACAAGCCAAGTGCTTCACCAACAGTGTCCTCACGGCCAAGTTCCTCAGCAGTGCCCTCACAGCCAATTCCTCATGCTGCTCCTGCTCCTCCCAAGTCCTCAGCAGCTCGTACAAAGTTCTCAGCAGTTCCGACAAAGTCCTCAGCACCTGTGCATCTGGCCATGTGCCAAAGGACTGCAGGCATCTCCATTGCCTCTGGTGTCTCAGCAAGTTCCTCAGCTGCACCAAATTCTTCATCTGGCCCGACTCTATTAAAGACTAAGGCCACAGCTGGACGAGGTCCTCGGCCAAGTCCCAAGAAGAAACAGGTCGCGTTTCAAGAGCCACCTGAAGATGATGAGGCTGATGATGATGAACTTGTGGAAATCATCAGAGACCGACAAGAAAGGGCCGCTAGAGCCAAAGGCACACCTGCGTCTGCTGTTGGATCAAGAGCGATCCTAGACTACATTGATCTACGCACAAGGACCCAAACACTCCTATGCGACTTCAAGTTGACACCTGGCCAAAGTCACATGTTGACTCATTTCATCCAAGAGGAGAAATGGAAATTTGATCTGACGCCGAGAGATCAAGAAATCGCAGATCTGAAAGGAGAAGCTGCTGAAGAAAAACGTTGTCAAGATGACAATGAAGAACTTATCAAGATGCAAGTGACATCAAAGCCCTCGGCGACAAATTTGACTCCTACTATGCTGATTGGCAAGGAGCCAAAGTCGATTCATCAACTGACGAAGAAGTTCACCAATGTTGCAGCCCCAACGCAACAAGAAATTCCTCAGTGGAGCCTCGGCTCCACCGATCGAAGAACATGCCAAGACCACTGATGAAGTTCAACTCTTTGAAGACAATGCTAGTTCGAGGCTGATGATTCCATTCCAGCCATTGAAGAAATTGCGGGGCATCCACTAGTGGTGCGACTGAAGAAACTGAAGAAGTCAGGTCAACTGCATCAGTTTCGCCTGAGGAAATTCAACCAAATTCCTCAGCTCCTCCTGCGCCTACACCAACTCCAATCCTTCCATCTGCATCAGATGTGAAGAAAACCAAGGCTGCAGAACGAGCTGCAGTGAAGAAAAGGAAAGCATCTGCTGCTTCAAATTCTTCAGCCCCGAAGAAAATGAAGACAATGACCAGCTCATTTGACAATCCCATTGATGCTGTTCCAATTTCCTCCATGCCATCAAAGGACCTTGTTCCTTTTGGTGAAGATTATGAGATCCCAAGCAGATCTGATGAAGAAGATCATTCTGCTGCTTCGTCAGAGCAGATTGATGAAGAAATTGAAGTGGAAGCTATCCCTTCAACCCCATTCATTTCCTCGCCTATGCCTCAGTTCACAGCTGAAGAGGCCGGTGTTGAGTAAATTGAAGAAGATGTGGATATTGGAAGCACAACACCAGTGATGAACGATGACTTTTGGGAAAGTCAGCATCCAAATTCTCCACTCTTCACCCCAATCCAACAGATTCCTCAGTCCCCTGCTCCAACAGTTCAAATGGGCTCTGATCCCACTTCATCTGTACATGAATAAATTCCAGCCACTAGCGTGATGAACTCTTCTGCTGATCCTCGACTGCACATGTAGAGGAACCAGAAATTCCTCAGCCTGAAGAACCTGAGATTGCGATTCCAGAGGTCGTGATGCAACTCACTGACTCTCCATTACCAAAGCCAAAGAATCCATTCTCAACTAAGCAAAAGTTCAAGGCTGAAGACTTCTTTGGCGAGCACGTTTTCTTCACGGATTACAACCCATACGACTCTGCTCGCATAAGGAAGAGGTGTTTCTGGACTGCTAGTCAAGCCAACTTCTATTCCTCAATGCTGTTCAACAAAGACAAAGTCTTCGATCATGCACATATTCCTCATCTGGACATGGAATCTCTGTCAGGCTTCGAGCCAGTCCTCAGTGTTCTTCACGATGCAGGACTTCTAAATTTCTGCACTGACATCTGCGATTGGAATGAGGAACTTATTCTTCAATTCTATGCAACGCTGCACATCACCTGAGACGCTGAAGATGTGAACTCATGGGTGTTGGACTGGATGTCTGAAAACACTCACTACAAGGCACCAACAACTGAATTGCTTCGTGCCCTACCACTCAGTCCTCCCCTTGATGGTGCTCGTTGTATCTACAACGAACCTGAGCTTTCAAATCACTATATGCAAGTGCTGATGAAGCCTTTGAAGCACGGACAGGCACCTTGAACCAAATTCCTCGTCAAGGAGTTACTATATGTGCCTCGGAATGTCTACCGGATTCTGACGAAGACAATGAGTCCTATCAAAGGCCACGACTCAAATGATGAAGAAGTCATTGGCATCATGAAGAATATGCTTTCCAATATCATTCATGGCGTTCCTGTCAACTTCCATGATTTCTTCATGAGGACTCTTGCGAATATTGCTATGTCACCTTTTGAGCTGAAGCCTTATGCACCATGGATTATGAGGTTCATCAGGACAAGGTCTTCACTCAATTACAAGGCTGATACTCTGAACCACTGCAACTACTTGCCTCCAATTGAAGTCCTCAAACGGACATTTTCCTCAGCCGATGACAAGGGCAAGGCAACTGCTGTGATAGATGAAGGCATTCGTCCATTGGATGGTCAATTTCGCAAAGCTGCATCCTACTCCACCAATGATGACTCTGCCACACATGACTCTGCCGCCAATACCTCAGCCAAGCAAAATTCTCAAGCCACAAAGCACCGTGGTGATGGTGATCGTGAGTTACTCCTCGGTCTTCATCGAAGGTTGATCGCAATCACAGATGGGTCAAGCGTCAGTTTGGTTCAATTCTTCACAACATGACCTCTACACACAATGCAGTGAAGAAAAACCAATACTACCTACATGAAATCTTCAACCGCTTTTGGGCTGTTCTTTCTAATGTCTCTGTTGCGGAAGAAGCTGAAGACAATGGGTCTCAAGGAAGACTTTGATTGGTGCGCACCTCCACGAAGCAATACAAGAAGGTCAAAGTTCCTTCCTTGGTGGCCAGCTCCTATTCTTCATCGCGAGACACTGATGAAAATGAAGACTTGGACGACACTGCGGCAGGCCCTACTACGACAACCGACCCCAACAACGCTGGCGCTCCTTCATCAACTTGAAATTCTTCAGGGGCGTTAGTCCTCAGTTTCGATCCTTTTGGTCATTCGATGACAAAGGGGGAGAAATGTGAGTTAGTCTTCAAGCGGGTCTATTATATGGGCAATTTTTGTTAAGTTACAACTCTCGTTCTTCTGAAACTTTTATTGGATCGAGTTGTAATCTTAAACCCGATGGTGCTCTGATACTTCTGATGCACTGTGCTCTGATACTCTTGTTCCTCATTAATGTTATTGCACGCATGCTGAATTTCATCAAGCACCATATTTCATCATGCATTTCAAATTCTTCATATTATATGTCAAATGCGTGTATGAATTACAAGATATAGGGGGAGATCTCCATGATTCAACTCTTCAAATGTGCATTGCCTCAAAAGCAAATTCCTCACTATGCACATCTTCAGGGGGAGTTCTTCTATATCTTGCAATCAAATTCCTCAATATCAGTACTTACATTTCATATGTTTATTCCCATTGAAAACTTAACCTATATTGTCATCAATCACCAAAAAGGGGGAGATTGTAAGTGCATCTAGTGCCCTTAGTGATTTTGGTGTATTGAAGACTTATAGGTTAAGGGACTAATGTGTTTATGAGTGTACACAGGTCTATAAGTCTATGAGGAGTTAGATATTTACAGAGAAAGTCGACCCTAAAATGAAGTTCTTATTGAAGACTTTGACTTTTCGAAGACTTTGAAAGTGAAGAAATTGGTGTGACCTTGAAGACTTGGTATTCATTTGAGGAACATGAAGCGTGAAGACTTTTGTTTTCGAAGTTTCGTTTTCTCTTTCTTGAGTCATAGGAAACAACGTACTGTCAAAGGGGGTCGAGGAAATACTAAGGAAAAATTTCCATGTGATGCTCAACTCAAAATCCTACACCTACCAATCCCTTCGAGTGAAGCCTTTGGAAATCTCATACAGCTCAGTCAATTTCTTAAGTGAGAGGCGAAGTTCTTCTAGTCGCCGAGAATTTGTTACGGCGAGGAGTTAGGAATTCGCCCAAGTCTTGGATTGACTACGATGAGGAACATGATAGCCACGAGGAATTTGAGAGTCAAATTTCCGACCGTTGTTGTCTTCTTGCCAACTGTCCCAAAATATCTTATCCACCTAACGGTCATATCATTGAAGGGCATTTATGTCTTATCATGTCGGGCTGCTCCCTAGGCTATAAATAGCCGCCCACTACAACCACTAGCTGGTTGGCTGCTCGAGAGAACTTGACACTTGTCATTTAAGAGCAACCCATCCTCCGAGGACTTTGGCGAAAATCATCGAGTGAGGAAAACCCAAAAACCAAACCCCTACAAACCCAAAGTGATTGAGCATCATGAAGAGATTGATCCTGCGTGGATCCGGCGCTTGTTACCTTTGAAGACTGTGCTTCTTCCGGAAGGTTAGGCGTCATGGTCTAGAGAATCCAAGAGGAATTGTGGATCGCCGAGTGACCAAGTTTGTGAAGGTTTGGAAGTCGCTGAAGACTTACCACGAGTGATTGGGCGAGTCATGTGACCTTAGTTCAAGGAGAATCTGGTGAGGACTTAGTGTCTGAGCTGCGTGCTCGGCGATCGGGTGTCCGGATGTGTGTCCTCGAGTTTAAATACTCAGCCGCTCCAACCAGACGTACAAGCTGAGATAGCAGTTGGAACTGGTCTACCAAATCATTGTCTTCACCAACCTAACTGGTTCTATTTCCTCAACCCTTTCATTTCCTCATTCTTGTGTTGAGTGTTCATTCATATCTGTGTTTGAAGACTTTGGTGAAGACTTTCTCAATTTCCTCAGTTCAATTTCTTCAGTCTGTTTGTCTTCATCTTGTGTTATCCTGTGTTTACGCTTTCTGTACTCTTTGATTGTCTTCATTTCATCATGATGACCATGCTCGCATTCTCTTATGCTTACTTCTGAGTACTTATTCCGCTGCAAGTAGTTCTTCGCTTAGGAATTTCCTCACCGGCAAATTCCTCAGTGAAGAATTCATAAAAATCGCCTATTCAGCCCCCCCCCCCTCTAGTCGATATAACGCACTTTCACTATGAAGAAAATCTGGGTTCCCAAGAAGTGCCTTGAAAGTCTTCAGGTGAATGTCCTCATGACACCACCTGTGAAGAATAGGAACCCCAGATCAAACTCTTCATATGGACCAAAATTCTTCATATGGATCCAAGTCCTCATACTGGACCAAATTCCTCACATGGATCAAAGTCCTCATATGATTATCATCGTGCTAACAACTCTGTTTCATGAGGTAGAGCCAAGGGCTATGAATATGTGCATTATTCTTCAAACAAATATGTTCATAAGTCCCGAAGAATTTCTCTGCTTATTCATATGCTTACCTAACCCCTCTTATGTGAAACAAAATGGATTGGCCTCTATGCCACCATTCTCATATGGAGCTCGTAGAGTGATGAACTCTTTGCCACCCCTTCAGATGTGGGTGGTGAAGAAAAGGAACTAATCTCTTCTGCAGGGTCAGGCCTCGGGCGTGCTTTAACGTCGAAGAATTTTTGGCGGCCGACAAAAATTCTGAAAGGACGCTTGGCTAATCATGAAGAAATGAACTTTCATTTCACACGTCCTCATCTTGCTTATCATTATATTGCTGATGAAATTCATCGATGAAATTGATATCATATTCTTCCTTGATGAAGTATATGAGATCGTAAGTTGCACTAATTCATCTGCGGGATGATCAACCCAAAGCCAATGAGTGGGTCCTCGATAGTGAATGTACAAATCACATATTGGTGACAAGAATCTATTGATGGATGCTCCCTTATCACCGTCACATCTGAAGCATATCATCTTTGCTGACAAAGGCAAAAGTCAGGTATTGGGTCTTGGTAAGGTTGCGATCTCTAGGGACATACACATGGACAAAGTCATGCTTGTTGAGTCCTTAGGATACAACCTCATGTCAGTCTCAATGCTTTGTGATCTTGATATGGTTGTTGTCTTTGGCAAATATCGTTGTGTTGTGATCATGGAAGCTGACAATTCCAAAGTCTTCGAAGGCTTTAGGAGAGGAGACTTGTATATTGTTGATTTCTCTATAGGACCACAACCAGCCGTGTGTCTACTTGCAAAAGCTTCAGAAGGCTGGCTATGGCATCGACAACTTGGTCACGCAGGCATGAGGAATTTGCACACGCTTGCAAAGAAGAAGCATGTCATTGGCATTGAGAATGTCAAATTCCTCAAGGATCACTTGTGTGGAGCACGTGAAGCTGAAAAAATGACCAAGGCCAAGCATCCGGTGAAGACTATCATGACCACTACTCGTCCATTGAATTGCTTCACATGGACCTCTTTGGTCCTAATCATTACTCAGCAGTCACTAATGATGCATCTCTATATGGCTTTGTTATTGTTGATGATTACTCTCGTTACACATGGGTACACATTGTTACTTACAAAAATGAAGTGCAGGAAGTCTTCAAACGATTTTCCTCGAGGGCTTCAACCAACTTTGGTGTGAATATCAGGCACATCAGGAGTGACAATGGGACTGAGTTCAAGAATTCCGGTCTTGATGACTATCTTGATGAACTTGGTATTACTCATGAGTTATCTGCTCCCTATACTCCTCAGCAAAATGGCGTCGTGGAGCGCAAGAACAGAACTCTTGTTGAGATGGCTCGCACTATGCTTGATGAATACAAGACGCCTCGTCATTTTTGGATTGATGCAATTGATACCGCGTGCCACATCATCAACAGAGTATATCTTCACAAATTCTTCAAGAAGACTGCCTATGAACTCCTCACTGACAAGAAACCCAATGTGAGTTATTTCAAAGTTTTCGGTGCTAAATGCTGGATTAGAGATCCTCATCACAATGCTAAATTTGCACCGAAAGCACATGAAGGTTTTATGCTTGGTTACGGAAAGGACTCGCACACCTACAGAGTCTTCAACATCGCTCTTCACAAGATTGTTGAAACAGTAGATGCGCGGTTCGATGAAACTAATGGCTCGCAAAGAGAGCACCTACCTTCTGTGATAGATGAACCAGCACCAAAGGAATCTATCAAGTTCAAGGCTACTGAGGATGTAATTCTTACTGAAGAATCTACTAAAGAATTCATTCCAGAACGTGAAGAACGTCGAGCTGATGCACCTGAAGATAATGCTGAAGAAAATGCTGATCAAATTCCTCGACGACAACCAGCTCATCCTCGCGTTGCAAAAGAAGTGCAAGTTGACAAGATCATCGATAACATTGAAGCACCAGGTCCTCTCACACGCTCAAAAGCTTCACATTTATCTAACTTTTGTGGGCACTATGCTTTTGTCTCTATTACAGAGCCCACTAAGGTAGATGAAGCATTTTCGAGAACTGAGTGGATTCAGGCCCATGCAAGAAGAATTACATCGAGTTCGAGCTCAACAATGTCAGGAACTGGTCAAGCGTCCAGATCCTCGCAAGCATAATATCATTGGCACAAAGTGGATCTACCGCAACAAGCAAGATGAAAATGGCCTTGTGGTGAGGAATAAGGCATGACTTGTAGCTCAAGGCTACACACGAGTTGAAGGAATTGATTTCGATGAAACTTTTGCACTGTTGCTAGACTTGAGGCTATTCGCATATTACTTGCTTATGCTAACCATCATAATATCACTTTATATCAAATGGATGTGAAAAGTGCATTCCTCAATGGTAAGCTTGAGGAAGAAGTATATGTTGCTCAACCCCTGGTTTTGAAGATCCAAAGAATCCCGACAAAGTCTTCAGACTCAACAAGGCCCTCTATGGCCTCAAACAGGCCCACAGGCGTGGTATGATACATTGAAGGAATTCTTCGTGAAGAATGGCTTCACACCGGTTCACTCGACCCTACTCTCTTTACTAAATCATATGATGGTGAACTGTTTGTGTGCCAAATATATGTTGATGATATTATCTTTGGCTGTACTGACCAACGTTATAGTGATGAATTTTCCTATATGATGAGTGAAGAATATCAAATGTCTATGATGGGAGAATTGAAATTCTTCTTAGGTCTTCAAATTAAATCGACAACACAATGGCATATTCATATCTCGGAGAAATACCTCAAAGATGTTACGAAGAAATTGGCATGCAAGATTGCAAAGGCGTCAAAATTCCTATGCCCACAAATGGCCATCTATGCATCGATGAAAATGGTATTGACTTGATCACAAGGTATACCGCTCCATGATTGGTTCTCTATTGTACTTATGTGCATCTAGGCCAGATATAATGCTTAGTGTTTGCATGTGTGCCCGATTTCAAGCTACACTAAAGGAATCACACCATAAGGCTGTGAAGCATATTCTTTGATATCTAGCTCACACACTAACACTAGGATTATGGTACCCCAAGGGATCTACTTTTGATCTCATTGGATATTCGACTCGACTATCTTTGGTGATCGTGTGGACCGCAAGTCAACATCTGGTACTTGTCATTTCCTCGGACGATCTTTGGTGCGTTGGTCCTCGAAGAAAGCAGAACTGCGTATCACCGTCTCTGCGAAGCTGAGTACATTGCTGCTGGCTCTTGTTGTGCTCAATTGCTGTGGATGAAGCAAACTCTCAAGGACTACGGCATCAACGTGAAGAATGTGCCTCTCTACTGTGACAATGAGAGCGCCATCAAGATTGCTCACAACCCAGTTCAGCACTCGAAGACAAAGCACATTTAGATTCATCATCATTTTCTTCGTGATCATGTGTTGAAGGGTGACATCTCCATCGAGCATGTGAAGACTGAAGAACAGCTAGCCGATATCTTCACAAAGCCCTTGGATGAGAAGAGATTTAGCAAGTTGCGGTGTGAGCTAAATATCTTAGAATCTTCAAATGTTCTTTGAAAAGGACACACATCCTGACACTTATGCAAAATTGATGACTTAGATGTGCAACACATGAAGAAACGTTTTTCTTCAATCAATGAAGAATAACACTCTAAGTGTGAAGAAATTAATGAAGAATTTGATTCTCAGAACCCTACGACAATTGTATGCGGTGTCTGAAATCATCATTCTTATACGGTGGGACACGCCACCACCAAAATTGAAAATCTTCAATTTGAGTTTTTCCTCAGTTTTGAAATTCTTCAGTTTTTCAAATTCTTCAACTTTGCAAAATCTTCAGTGTTTCATACGTCGTTCTTCATTGACTATATATATGATCGGACTGGGTTTATGTCCTCTACAGCATTCACTTATGGCTATTTCTTCAAGTTGCTTTTTCTGCTAAGTGAATGTGATCGGACCCTTCCCCCTCTATGCTATACTCAACCCAAGCTATTCACAAATTCTTCATGTGCGTTCTATTTGAAACTCGTTCAAAATCTTCACTGTGTCCTTGTCAGCTCAAGAAATTGCGAACAGAACTTTTAACTTATCTTATCCAAATTTTCGGCTTTGCCGCTCAAACCGTTCCGCATCCCACGATAAACTTATCTATTCACCCATGATCTAACACAATCTCCACTTTTCAGTACGTGGGTGACACATGTCAAGCGAATGAGAAGGGTCAGGGGCACGTTCGTCCAAAATCTTCGGGCGAACGGTTTTTCACCGTGGCTATATATACCCCCTCTTCCCTTCCTCACTTCCTTTACTCCGCTCAACCGCTCTCTTTCTCTCGCTCGAGCTTCTCAAACCCTAGCGCCGCCGCTACTCCATCATCGCCGGTGAGGAAGAGCTTCACTGCCTCGACTTCGTCATTTGTCGTACTTTCGCGCCGACCATGAAATCTTCACTCCGCCGCCGCCGTAGCTGTCTTCCTCCGCCGAGTTAGGGCGTGGGAGATCTGGCTGACGAACTTCTAATCTACACTTCTCGGTTAAATCGTGTTCTTGATTCAGGTAATTAAAAGTTACTTTTATTACTCGCTTTGATTCTCAAACCTTCCTGAAAATCCTCAAAGGTGTTTATTCTTCAAATCTTCACACATATGAACACCTCAAACGAAATATGCTCTTGATTCGTTTCTCTAAGAATTGATTTTTCTTCAAGATTCCTCAATTGTGTGGATCCTCGATCTATACAACTCTGGAACCTAAGACAAAGATCGCTTAGTGAAATTCTTCAAGGCTCATTTGGTCAAATTCCTCAAACTAGTTCTTTTTGAAAAACCTTCTGAGAACGCATATGACCTCTCCAAATTCCTCGCAACTATACTCTGTTCACAGGTACTCATGTCCGTTGCTGAATCACTAGAATCTCATCAACTTAACTCATTTGCAGCGTTCCTCGAAGAAAAGTTGCATACTTCTTCAGAGAATTCGATTGTTCAAATTCCTCAGCTGAAGAATATGGCAGAAGGAAACAAGCCACAGAAAGGAGGAAAGAGGCCTGAGGTCATGACTGCTTTCGAGATACCTGAGGACATCTACGCTGACTATTGCAAACCTGATGAAGCCAAGTTTGGCAAGGAAAACAAAAATCAGCGCAAGGTGCGCATTCAGAGGATTGAAAGGAGATGGGAAAGGGAATGGAGGGAGCATAGATATGTTACTCCAAAGTACATGAAGAAATTCACATTGAATCCTCCATGCCCAAGAGCTCCATTGGCACCTGGCCAAGAAGCTGACCCCACCAGCATCAAGCGTGGTGAGGATTTTCCTGAAGAATGGGCCAAGCGCCAAGCCAAATTGGCAAGACAAGCCAAGGAGGCGGTGAGGAAATTTAATGAGGACTCACTCTGCTGCTGCCATCGAGGCCTCTGTCAAGCCAAGAAAATCTATGGCAAAGAAGCCTGCACACAAGCCAAGTGCTTCAACAGCAATGCCCTCACGGTCAGAATCTTCAATGCCCTCACGGCCAATTCCTCATGCTGCCCCTGCTCCTCCCAAATCCTCAGCTCCTACAAAGTCCTCAGCAGCTCCTCCAAAGTCCTCAGCACCTGTCCATCTGGCCACGTGCCAAAGGACTGCAGGCATCTCGATTGCCTCTGGTGTCTTAGCAAGCTCCTCAGCTGCACCAAATTCTTCATCAGGCCCCTCTCTGCCGAAGAAAAAGGCAACTGTTGGACGAGGTCCTCGGCCAAGTCCGAAGAAGAAACAGGTCGCCTTCCAAGTGCCATCTGATGATGAAGCTGATGATGATGAACTTGTAGAAATCATCAGAGACCGACAAGAAAGGGCCGCTAGAGCCAAAGGCACACCTGTGCCACTACTTTTGGATCCAAGGGCGATCCTCGAGTACATTGATCTCTGGCACAAGGATCCAGAGACACCTTTGCCTGATTTTCATATGACACCTGGACAAAGTCACATGCTGACCCATTTCATCTCTGAAGAGAAATGGAAATTTGAGAAGGCAAGGCAGATCAAGAAGGCTCAATTCAGGAAAGAGAAGTTCCTGAGGAAAAACGTTGTCAGAATGACAACTGAGGAACTCCTCAAGATCCAGTCTGAAATCAAAACCCTAAGTGATAACTTTGATGCCTATTATGCTGATTGGTAAGGAGCCAAAGTCAGATTTGTCAATCTGACAAAGAAGTTCACAAATTTTGCAGCCTCAACGCAACAAGAAATTCCTCAGGCTGGAGCCTCTGCTCAGCTATTTGAAGAACATGCCAAGACACACGATGATTTTCAACTCTTTGAAGACAATGCTAGTTCCAGGGCTGATGACTCCATTCCAGCCGCTGAAGAAATTGCCAGGGCATCCACTAGTGGTGCGCCTGAAGAAACTGAAGAAGTCAGGGCAACTGAAGAAATTCAACTAGATTCCTCAGCTCCTCCTACGCCTACACCAACTCCAATCCTTCCATCTACATCTGATGTGAAGAAGACCAAGGCTGCAGAGCGAGCTGCTGTGAAGAAAAGGAAAGCATCAAGTGCTTCAGAATCTTCAACCCAGAATAAAATGAAGCCTATGACAAGCTCTTTTGAAAATCCAATCGATGTTGTTCCAATTTCCTCCATTCCATCAAAGGACCTTGTTCCTTTTGGTGAGAGTATGAGATCCCAAGCAGATCTGATGAAGAAAATCATTTTGCTGCTTCGTCAGAGCAGATTGATGAAGAAATTGATGTGGATAGAATCCCTTCAACACCAATCATTTCCTCGCCTATGCCTCAGTTCACAGCTGAAGAGGCTGGTGTTGAGAAAATTGAAGACGAAGATGTGGATATTGGATGCACCACGCCTGTGATGAACGATGACTTTTGGGAAAGTCAGCATCCCAATTCTCCACTCTTCACCCCAATCCAACAAATTCCTCAGTCCCCTGCACCAACTGTTCAACTGGGCTCTGAAGAAACTCATCCCACTCCCTCTATGCATGAAGAAATTCTAGCCACTAGCGCTGAAGAACCTGCTGCTGCTGATCCTATTAACACGCAGACTGCACATGAAGAGGAACCAGCTTCTATTCCTCTGTGCTATTCAACAAAGACAAAGTCTTCGATCATGCACATATTCCCCATGTGGACATGGAATCTCTGCCAGGCTTTGAGCCAGTCCTCAGTGTTCTTCATGATGCAGGACTCCTAAATTTCTGCACTGACATCTGTGATTGGAATGAAGAACTTATTCTTCAATTCTATGCGACGCTGCATATCATTGGAGGCGAAGATGTGAACTCATGGGTGTTGGGTGGATGTGCGAAAATACTCACTACAAGGCACCAACAACTGAATTGCTTCGTGTCCTTCCTCTCAGTCCTCCCCTTGACGGTGCACGTTGCATCTATAGTGAACCTGAACTGACAAATCACTATATGCAAGTGCTGATGAAGTCTTTGAAGCCAGGGCAGGCCCCACGAACCAAATTCCTCGTCAAGGAATTATTGTATGTGCCTCGGACTGTCTATCGCATTCTGACGAAGACAGTGAGTCCTATCAAAGGCCACGACTCAAATGATGAAGAAGTCGTTGGCATCATGAAGAATATGCTTTTCAATATCATTCATGGCGTTCCCGTCAACTTCCATGATTTCTTCATGAGGACTCTGGCGAATATTGCTATGTCACCTTTTGAGCTGAAGCCTTATGCACCATGGATTATGAGGTTCATCAGGACAAGGTCTTCACTCAATTACAAGGCTGATACTCTGAACCACTGCAGCTACTTGCCTCCAATTGAAGTCCTCAAACGGACATTTTCCTCAGCTGATGACAAAGGCAAGGCAACTGCTGTGATAGATGAAGGCATTCGTCCAATGGATGGTCAATTTCGCAAAGCTGCATCCTACTCCACCAATGATGACTCTGCCACACATGACTCTGCCGCCAATACCTCTGCCAAGCAAAATCCTCAAGCCACGGCACCCAGGGTGATGAATGATCGTGAGTTACTCCTCAGCCTTCATCAGAAGGTTGATCGCAATCAGAAATGGGTCAAGCGTCAGTTTGGTTCAATTCTTCACAACATGACCTCAACACACAATGCAGTGAAGAAAAACCAATACTACCTCTGAGGGAGTTCCGGACTAGGGGGTGTCCGGATAGCCGAACTATCATCATCGGCCGGACTCCAAGACTATGAAGATACAAGATTGAAGACTTCGTCCCGTGTCCGGATGGGACTTTCCTTGGCGTGGAAGGCAAGCTTGGCGTCTGGATATGTAGATCTCCTACCTTTGTAACCGACTACTGTGTAACCCTAACCCTATCCGGTGTCTATATAAACCGGAGGGTTTTAGTCCGTGGGGCGAACAACAATCATACCATAGGCTAGCTTCTAGGGTTTAGCCTCTTTGATCTCGTGGTAGATCCACTCTTGTAACACACGTCATCAATATTAATCAAGCGGGGCGTAGGGTTTTACCTCCATCAAGAGGGCTCGAACCTGGGTAAAACATCGTGTCCCTTGTCTCCTGTTACCATCCGCCTAGGCGCACGATTCGGGACCCCCTACCGAGATCCGCGGTTTGCCACCGACATTGGTGCTTTCATTGAGAGTTCCTACGTAGCCATAGCGATAGGCTCGATGGATCGCCGATCGTCAACAACGGCGCAGTCGGTGAGACCTTTCTCCCGGACAGATCTTCATATTCGGTGGCTTTGCTGCGGGCTAATTAAGCAGCCATCGGAGCAGATCGAAAGCTCGCCCCGCCGTCGGTCAGATTCGGAAGTTCAAACTATCGACCGATATCCGCGGAGACTTGATCTTGACGGATTCGAGCGCAGCCAAGCGCGCCGCCTTGTTTTGATGGGCATGATCTAGCTCTGCAGCGAGCGGTGCCACGAAGGCCGCACCTTTTGAGTCCGCTCAGACCCTTAATCCGGGCGGATTCCCGATCGAGGGCGAGTGGTTGGACACGCCTAGGGGCTTTAATATCTCGGCGATCGGGCGAACTCCATCCTGTCGCTGCGAAGACCTCGACTCCAGGGTGCCGGACTCCTCTCCGGACTCTGAACCCTCCACGCCCTTGCCAATCGAATCCGATTGGGAGCCCGTTATGGAGTTCATGGCCACGGACATCTTTCAGCACTCGCCCTTTGGCGACATCCTGAATTCACTAAAGTCTATCTCTTTATCCGGAAAGCCCTGGCCGGACCACGGTCAGGAAGGTTGGGATACGGACGATGAAGAAATTCAACGCCCACCCACCACCCACTTCGTAGCCACTGTCGATAGCCTCCACGACGTGCTTGATTTCGACTCCGAAGACATCGACGGTATGGACGACGATGTAGGAGACAACAATGAACCAGCACCTATAGGATCTTGGACAACCTCACCCATGATGTATACATGGTGGATACACCTAAAGCAAATGAAGGCGAGGAGCAGCGGGGCGCCACGAAGGATAAATCCCTCGGCAGTCAAAGCGGCAGCGTAAAGGCGAACAAAGTCCCGCCTCAACAAAGACCCAGCCATAGAGCAGGGCAAACCGGTGGGCAACGAACAAGCTATCGAGCAATCGTCCAAACAAGACAACTTGGATAAACAATCTGTCCCCGACAAAGACAACAGTCCGGACGATCTCACACCGGACAAACCATCGGAGCAAAATGACCTCCAGAAAAGGCTCGTCGCCACTGCGCGTAGCCTGAAAAAGCAGAAGCGGAAGCTCAAAACAGCGGAAGATGCACTCAGGATTAGATGGAGCAAAATATTCAGCACCGCAGAATAAATGCGGCGACGATCGCCCGAACAAAAGCTGCCGAAAAGAAAGCTACTGACCGAATTGACGAGGAGGCCTTAGAGCCCCACAATTAAAAAGCAAGAAGGCCACCCGGTCGGATGGGCGACCTCACGGCAAAAAGAGAGCGGCAAATGGCGCCAAGACACAAACCAATATGCGATCCGCATAAGGATTCACATCAAGAGGATAGCCCGTTAGGTCCATCTATGGGCCAAGAAAGCGAGCTCGTCAAAGCAATGCAATCGCCAAAATTTGAAGATCACGGCACACCCAAATATAGGGCGCGCACACCCCTATGTTTCACCGATGAGGTCTTGGATCATGAATTTCAGCGAGTTCAAACCCGTAAACATAGAGGCATCTGACGGAACAACAGACCACGAGTGCGGATCGAGGATTACATCCTCCACATACACATGGCTAGAGAGGCGATCTCGCGCCATAAAATACTTACCCTTAAACTCAAAGGGCCAGCTCGGCATTGGCTTAAAAGCCTCCCGAAAATACCATTGGAAGCTGGGGAGAGCTCGAGGATGCATTTGGGCAAATTTTCAGGGGACTTATGTCCGCCCTCGGATCTGAGACGATCTAAGTCACATAACTCAACAGCCGGAGAGTCAGCACTGAAATTCTGGAACATGTTCCTTACTAAAAGAACCAAATAGTCGATTGTCCGGACGCCGAAGCCTTAGCAGCTTTCAAACACAACGTCCGAGATGAATGGCTCGCCAGACACCTCGGCCAAGAAAAGCCAAGAACAATGGCCGCATTAACAAGCCTCCTGACCCACTTTTGCGCGGGAGAGGACAGCTGGCTGGCTAGATGCAGCACCAGCGACCCGAGTACATCCGAAATCAGGGATGGAAATGGGAAATCACGATGCAGAAAATATCAGCGCCGGAATAAGGAAAATGGCCCGAATAGTATGGCGGTCAACGCCGGATTCAAAAGCTCTCGGTCGAACAACAAAACACTGCCGCTAAAGGATAACAGTGACGAGCTCTCCAACCTAAACAAGATTACGGGTAGGCATGTCAAATACATGGTACCTCCGGGAAGCCTGCAAACCATACCCACAGAGATTGTTGGGTCTTCAAACAGTCCGGCAGACTGAACGCGGAACACAAGGGGCTCGACACACCAAGTAAAGATGACGACGAGCACCACAAGCAGAACCCGGAAAACAAAAACTTTCCCACAGGATGTTAAAACAGTAAACTCACTTCACATGATCAAAGGAAAAAGCAAGCGGCGCCCCTAAAAAGTCGCCGCACATTGGTTATCAAAACCAATCACCTTCGACCATCGGGACTATTCCGATAATATCCGGAGCAGGATGGACTGCCTTGATATTGGATCCTATAATCAGCAGTTCCAATTTACACATGTCCTCATGGATGGCGGCGATGACATAAACCGATATATCAGGACACAATCCGCAGGATGGGGATAAACCAACCAAAATTAGCCGTAGCAACACCTCCTTTAAAGAGTCTTGCCGGTCCATCGCCCTCTGCACGGGCTCCATCTGCTAGAAGTTGTGTTTGGTTCATCCGACAACTTCCGTCATGACGGTTACTCTTCCATGTCGCCCGTTTAAAAGTAGCCATCAAGCACTATTGGGACGCGAAGCTTTCGCCCGCTTTAACGCAATACCGCATTATGCATCTCTAACACTTAAAATGCCCGGTCCACGCGGCATCATCTCGTTAAAAGCAAGTATTAAGTGTTACTCGAGCACGGGAAAACGGGAGACTGCCTTGACAGCCCCACAGCTATCCGGCTCTGCTAGGCAAAGAACCTGAATTGGTCATTCAAACCCCGGACACGGCTAGACGAGTCCGGCGCCTACTAGCGGCACACCCCCATACGAGGGCGCATGCATGTATAACAAGAGACAATAAAGCTCAATTTTATTCACTTCTTGAACCGTACTCTGTTCATTTAATATTACGTACATATTTACTTACGATACTTTTGCTTTCAAACTAAGTTCCTCTCTTTTACAGATGAACAACGTGCTACACCCGTCGAGGATCGGCTGCGCGGAGACTGGTAGCGCAGCGTGCAAGAGGGACCCGTTGCAAAGATTCTTTTGATTAAGACCTGCGTAAACCTTTTTTCTTTGTCTCTTGTTGATATACACCCCGGTTCCTTAATATAACGAGGAGGAGGCTGGTGCTTTGGCATTGGCCGCACCAGAATTTTTTTGCGTACCTAGACACCGGGGCTTAGGGCATTATTCTACCCATTTTCATAAAGACCGAATACCCTAGGGAGTATTCGGCGTCTCGAGTTAGGCCTTATATGCATCAGCTCCGAATCATGTCTTTGGTCAAATGTTGGGTTGCCCGGCTCCTGTGTTTTGCTGCCTTACGTTCCATTTTCACGGCTAACGCGGCACTAGGAGAACTACTGCGATTGTGCCTCGGTTCGGCCGGGCGAGCACCTCGGTAGAGAAAGCCGAAAACTGACTGTCATGATATAGCGAGAGACTGGTCAACCACTCGATGACTCACAGGAATGTTTAGAATTCCTCCGCATTAACGAAGGACGGTTTTCGGTCAGGCACATCGCACCGAATTCGGAGAGTGCGGTGCCCTCGAGGGCTATATAGTAGCCCCACCCTCGAACTCCTATGGCTAAGTGAAAGTGATAAAGCATTTTAGTCCGGTTGCCTGGTTTGCTCGCTATCACCTCCTTAACAGGACCAAGGCGTTGGATTAAGTGTGAAAAAGCACTTTTTTGCAAACACCCCGCACTATGTGCGTGGGGCTGAAGCCAAGGACTGCCATCTTTCAGGTTATATACACATATACATAAGCGGCCGCCGACGAGGAGTAGTTTACTACTTGAGCGCACAAGTATAAAAAGCACTTATATTACATTGAAACATTGTTTTCACAAATCATACCGTCATTTAAACATAATATCCTTCCAAAGACTGCGTCTCTATTAAGCGGCGCCCGCGGACTTCTTCAAAGTAGTGCTCGGCGGTACTCGACCTCCGTCGAATCACAGGATGCAGCGTCGGTGGCCTTCATCTCTGCCCGATATGTCTTGAAGCGGGCAAGAGCCATCCGCGCTCCCTCAATGCCGCCGAGCGCTTCATTGCGTCGTCGCGCACCGCGCAAGAAAGCTGCTGCACTAAACCAAAATAGCTCTTCGGCTGGGGTCCGTCCGGCCACAAGTGAGCCAAGACATACTTCATGGCAAATCCGGACAATTGATTCAGCTCGGCCCATTCGGCCAACCGATCGGTCAGCGGCAGAGGACGCTCCGGACTATGGAATTGCGACCAATATAGCTCTTCCCTTTTGTGCCCCTTCTGGCCCCGGAAGTGCTCAACCGCGTCCACAGCGTTAGCCGCCAAGTCGAGATAAGCATCCTCTGAACTCCACAATTTATCCAGCGAGCATACTTTGGATCGTATATTTCCTCCGCAGCAGAAATGGTTTTCCAGCCGCAATTGCCCCGGCCTGACTCAGCTCCTCCTTGGCAGCCCTCAAAGCCGATTGGGCATTCTTGGATTCGTCGGCGGCCTTCTTTAGGCCCTCTTGTTCCGCTTGCGCTCTTTTCAAGAACCTCGCAGCGATCGGTAGCATTCCTTAACTTTTTGGCCATATCGGCCATCTCCTCTTTCTTGGCAAAGTGAGCAGCCCGTTCAACTTCTAGCTCTTGACCGCCTTTAAAGCGGCCGTATTACTACTCTGGCTTGCTCTTTCGCTCGGCGAGTGCTACCCGCAGCTTCTCAGCGGCGGCACCATCTGCATTAAGCATACAAACGATAAGACATGGGCGTCAAGCTCCCTTACCAGGTGTCGCATAGAAGTCGCATACCTTGTGACTCGTCAAACCGTTTATTAACCGGTAGCGATGTCGCATCCGCCTCATCAAGCTGCCGCTTTAGTTCGGCATATTCATCATCCGGTGGCCTCGGACGCCCGCCACCTGTTTAGGAGTGGCGATATGTTAAAAGCGAAATTCGATCCTCGACACGTTGTCAATTTTGACAACATACCGAGTCTCGAGGCTACTATCTATACATGGCGCATTTTATATGCATAAGCGCCGAAGGTACATTATCTTTTTTTGCGTACCTCAAACCCGTCGATAAGCTTCGGCGGCTTCATGCAATCCGCTCTCTGCGGATGCAATCCTTTCAATCACCGTACCCATTAGAGCACGGTGATCTTCGAATAGCCGCTTCGCCCGAGCAAATCCTTCACTCCTCCGACCGCACACCACTCGGCGCGGACCATCCGCCCCGCCGGACTTGGGGAACCCTCGCGACAACACCTCGGGTCGTCCGCTTCACATGAGGTGCGGCAGGTGGGGCGTTCGCTCTCCATCATCTCCGGAAGAAGATCCCCGAAGGCGAGCTCTGCTGAGAAGGGCTGAGGTCCGAACTACAAGGTACAATTTCGGTTATCTTCATAAATAAATACAGGGATGCTCCTTATTTACAAGACCCCTTCTTTCTACTTACGGCTGGGTTACTTCCCAGCGCCGGACTCTCTGTCGAAGATTCCCTTCCTTTCTTTGAGGCCTTGACCTCCGGATCTTCTGAAGCGGTCCTCTTCTCTCCTCGGAAGGTGGGACCCTTAATCCCTCCTTCCTTGATAACCTCCGTCGCAGAGGCAGTTGCTCCCCTGCTCCTCCCTTCGCCTTCTTCAAAGGGTGCGATCTTCAACATCTTGGTCAACATGGGATCCGGCGTGGTCTCTGGGAGGGGAGCCGGACACCTTATCAACTTTGCCTTGGCTATCCACTCATGTTCAAGAAATGGCTCCTTTAAAGGGCATATATATAAAATAAATGAATGAACAGCTTGTCCGGTTACAGGACTACTTACTTGAGCATCTGGGCGATTGCAGCTTAGTCCTGCGTCCTCGGTCAAGTCCGGACACTTCTCTTGTGATCCGAAGAACAGTTTCTACATCTCCACAGGCGTCGTGCCCATAAATTTTGGAGGCTCGTGGTCCCTCGGTTAATTCCCACAGCGAAGGGGCGGCGTTTGCAGGGCTGAAGGCGCCGGATCACCATAACCTGCGCCACTGCAACCAGATTGATCCCTCTTTCCTGGAGATCTCGAATACGACCCTGCAGCAGGGGAACATCCTTGGATGGCCCCCAGTCGAGCCCCTTATTGACCCATGACGCCAGCCGCTATGGAGGACCTGAGCGGAAGGCAGGGATCGCCGCCCATTTGGTGCCCCTGGGAGCTGTGATACAAAACCACTCCCGTTGCCACAAACCAAGCTCCTCTTGAAAAGAGCCCTCGGGCCACGGAGCACCAGCACATTTGCTTATGACCGCCCCTCCGCACTCTGCTTGCTGCCCTTGATCGTCTTTGGCTCCACCTTGAAGGTTTTGAGCCACAATCCAAAGTGGGGGGTAATATGGAGGAAGGCCTCACATACAACAATGAATGACGAGATATGGAGGATGGACTCGGATTCAAGTCATGGAAATCAAGCCCATAATAAAACATGAGCCCCGCACAAAGCGGGTCCGTCGGAAGCCTAAGCCCGAAGGAAGTGGGACACGAACACCACGTTCTCGCCGGGTTCAGGAGTGGGAGTGACCTGCCACAGGCGGGCAGCCTATCGAGATCTCGCCCGGTCGGATACTGGTGTCTCGCAGCTTTAGCACATCTTCTTACGTGACGGAGGAAGACATCCATCGGCCGTGCTGGTCGGAGCGGACATCGTCGAAAGTCCCAAGTGCACGAATCTGAAGCTTTGGGTGTTGGAACTCGAAGCGAGGCGAACTCGATGGAGGTGTAAAAGAAGAGGGCCTTGGTCTCACTATAAAGAGGTTGAATACCAAGAGCCCACCCGTGGTCGATTAGGACTCGCCTTTGATAGAGAAGGCAGGCCAGCGACGCAGTTGGGTTACCTACGTCCGTATTGATGAGAATCCGGAATAAGGGGCACGATCTACGCTTTGATAAGACGTGCCAAGGAAACCGCCTCACTAAGCATGCTGAGGTGGAACAATAAAAAATGATTCATATAAAGGCCTGGTCGTGGTGTGATGTCACGCCGCGGAATACGTCGGCAGATCTATGCAAAAATTATTCTCTCTATGGTGGTATGTGGAACTTGCTTTGCAGAGCCGGACACTATCCTGGTGTTCACAATCTTCTATAAATTATTCGAAGGAAGAACCCGCCTTGCAATGCCAAAGACAATATGCGCGCCGGACTCGTCGTCATTGAAGCCTGGTTAGGGAGCTCTTGAGGAGTTCGGACTAGGGGTGTCTGGATAGCGAACTATCATCATCGGCGGACTCCAAGACTATGAAGATACAAGATTGAAGACTTGGCGCCGTGTCCGGATGGGACTTTCCTTGGCGTGGAAGGCAAGCTTGGCGATCTGGATATGTAGATCTCCTACCTTTGTAACCGACTACTGTGTAACCCTAACCCTATCCGGTGTCTATATAAACCGGAGGGTTTTAGTCCGTAGGACGAACAACAATCATACCATAGGCTAGCTTCTAGGTTTAGCCTCTTTGATCTCGTGGTAGATCCACTCTTCTAACACACATCATCAATATTAATCAAGCAGGACGTAGGGTTTTACCTCCATCAAGAGGGCCCGAACCTGGGTAAAACATCGTGTCCTTTGTCTCCTGTTACCATCCGCCTAGACGCACAGTTCGGGACCCCCTACCCGAGCTCCGCCGGTTTTGACACCGACAACCTCCATGAAACCTTCAACCGCACCTGGGCTGTTCTTTCCAATGTCTCTGTTGAAGAAGCTGAAGACAATGGGTCTCAGGGCGAATTTGGTGGTATGTACCTCCACGAAGAAATACAAGAAGGTCAAGGTTCCTTCCTTGGTGGCCAGCTCCTATTCTTCATCGCGACACTAATGAAAATGAAGACTTGGGCGACACTCTGGCGAGCCCTACTACGACAACCGACCCGACAACTGGCGCTCCTTCATCAACTTGAAATTCTTGAGCGTTAATCCTCAGTTTCAATCGTTTTGGTCATTTGATGACAAAGGGGGAGAAATTTGAGTTAATCTTCAAGCGGGTCTATTTTAACGCTCATATACAACGTTTTTTTTTGCTAAGTTACAACTCTCGTTCTTTTGAAGCTTTATTGGATCGAGTTGTAATCTTAAACCCGATGGTGCTCTGATACTTTTGATGTGTTCCTCTGCATGCTTATTCCTCATTAGATGTTAATACGCGATTTGAACTACATCGATCACCATATTCATCATGCATTTCAAATTCTTCATATTATATGTCAAATGCATGTATGAATTACAAGATATAGGGGAGATCTCCATGATTCAACTCTTCAAGTGTGCATTGCCTCAAAAGCAAATTCCTCACTATGCACATCTTCAAGGGGAGTTCTTCTATATCTTGCAATCAAATTCCTCAATATCAGTATTTACACTTCATATGTTTATCCCGTTAGAAACTTAACCTATATTGTCATCAATCACCAAAAGGGGAGATTGTAAGTGCATCTAGTGCCCTTAGTGATTTTGGTGTATTGAAGACTTATAGGTTAAGGGACTAATGTGTTTATGAGTGTACACAGGTCTATAAGTCTATGAGGAGTTTGATATTCTGAGAGAAAGTCGACCCCTAAAAATGAAGTTCTTGACGGAAGACTTTGATATTACGAAGACTTTACGAAGACTTTGAAAGTGAAGAAATTGGTGTGACCTTGAAGACTTGGTATTCATTTGAGGAACATGAAGCGTGAAGACTTTTGTTTTCGTAGTTTTGTTTTCTCTTTCTTGAGTCATAGGAAACACCGTCTTGTTAAAGGGGGTCGAGGAAATACTAAGGAAAAATTTCCATGTGATGCTCAACTCAAAATCCTACACCTACCAATCCCTTGAGTGAAGCCTTTGGAAATCTCATACAGCTCGGTCAATTTCTTGATGTGAGAGCGAAGTTCTTACAGTCGTTGAGAATTTATTCGACCGAGGAGTTAGGAATTCGCCATCGGATTGCCTACACGATGAGGAACATGATAGCCCTGAGGAATTTGAAAGTCAAATTTCCGATCGTTGATGTGCTGCGCGCCAGCTGTTCCAAAATATCTTATCCACCTAACGGTCATATCATTTAAGGGCATTTATGTCTTATCATGTCGGGCTGCTCCCTAGGCTATAAATAGCCGCCCCCTACAACCACTAGCTGGTTGGCTGGTCCGAAGAACTTGACACTTGTCATTTGAGAGCAACCCATCCTCAGGGACTTTGGCGAAAATCATCAGTGAGGAAAACCCAAAACCAAACCCTACAAACCCAAAGTGATTGAGCATCATGAAGAGATTGATCCTGCGTGGATCCGGCGCTTATTACCTTTGAAGACTGTGCTTCTTCCAGACGGTTAGGCGTCATGGTCTAGAAACATCAAGAGGAATTGTGGATCGCCGAGTGACCGAGTTTGTGAAGGTTTGGAAGTCGCTGAAGACTTACCACGAGTGATTGGACGAGTGCATGTGACCTTAGTTCAAGGAGAATCTGGTGAGGACTTGGTGTCTGAGCTGCGTGCTTTCGGCGATTGGGTGTCCGGGACTATGTGACCTCGAGTTTAAATACTCAGCCACTCGAACAGACGTACAAGCGAGACAGCAGTTGGAACTGGTCTACCAAATCATTGTCTTCACCAACCTAACTGGTTCTATTTCCTCAACTCTTTCATTTCCTCATTCTTGTGTTGAGTGTTCGTTCATATCTGTGTTTGAAGACTTTGGTGAAGACTTTCTCAATTTCCTCAGTTCAATTTCTTGATCTGTTTGTCTTCATCTTGTGTTATCATGTGTTTACGCTTTTCGTACTCTTTGATTGTCTTCATTTCATCATGATGACCATGCCGCATTCTCTTATGCTTACTTCGAGTACTTATTCCGCTGCAAGTAGTTCTTCGCTAAGGAATTTCCTCACCAGCAAATTCCTCACTGAAGAATTCATAAAAATCGCCTATTCACCCCCCCTCTAGTTGATATAACGCACTTTCAGTGGGAGGGGCGCTCAGCCCCTTAGTGGGCTGATGTGCCCTCTCCCCTTGGCCCATAAGGCCCCCAAAGCTTGTCGGGGCCTCCGAAACCCCTTTCAGACACGCTGGTCATCACCTGGTACCCTCGGAACAATTCCGGACTCCAATACCCTTCGTCCAATATACCGATCTTCACCTCCGGACCATTCCGGAGCTCCTCGTCATGTCCGGGATCTCATCCAGGACTCCAAACAACCTTCGGTAACCACATACTATTTCCCATAACAACTCTAGCGTCACCGAACCTTAAGTGTGTAGACCCTACGGGTTCGGGAACCATCTGAACATGACCGAGGCGTTCTCGGTCAATAACCATGATGGGATTTGGATACCCATGTTGGCTCCCACATGTTCCACGATGATCTCATCGGATGAACCACGATGTCAAGGATTCAAGCAATCCCGTATGCAATTCCCTTTGTCTAGCGGTATTGTACTTGCCCAAGATTCGATCGTCAGTATGCGATACCTTGTTCAATCTCGTTCTTGGCAAGTCTCTTTACTCGTTCCGTAACACATCATCCGTGATCAACCCCTTGGTCACATTGTGCACATTATGATGATGTCCTACCGAGTGGGCCCAGAGATACATCTCCGTCACACGGGCGACAAATCGATCTCGATTCGTGCCAACCCAATGACACTTTCGGAGATACCGTAGTGCACCTTTATAACCACCCGATTCACGTTGTGGCGTTTGGTACACCCAAAGCATTCCTACGGTATCCGGAGTTGCACAATCTCATGGTCTAAGGAAATGATACTTGACATTAGAAAAGCTTTAGCATACGAACTACGATCTTTGTGCTAGGCTTAGGATTGGGTCTTGTCCATCACATCATTCTCCTAATGATGTGATCCGTTATCAACGACATCCAATGTCCATGGTCAGGAAACCGTAACCATCTATTGATCAACGAGCTAGTCAACTAGAGGCTTACTAGGGACATGGTGTTGTCTATGTATCCACACATGTATCTGAGTTTCCTATCAATACAATTATAGCATGGATAATAAACGATTATCATGAACAAGGAAATATAATAATAATAACTAATTTATTATTGCCTCTAGGGCATATTTCCAACATGAAGTAGTATTCAAGTTTGACTTTGAAAAGGCCTATGATAAATTCAAATGGTTGTTCCTCCAAAAGGCCCTGAGAATGAATGGTTTCTCCGCAAAATGGCAATAATAGATCCAAAATTTTGTTACCCGAGGTAGTGTGACCATCAAAGTCAATGATGACATTGTCCATTACTTCCAAACAAAAAAAGGTCTATGACAGGGTGACACCATGTCTCTAATGTTACTTAACAATGTGGTTGCCATGTTAGCAATTCTGATTGATCGCGGTAAGTAGGACAGTCAGATTGCATGAGTAGTGCTACATCTTGTGGATGATGGCCTCTCGATATTGCAATATGCTTATGATATAATTCTTTTTATGGAATATGACCTGGACAAGGTTCGAAACCTGAAACTATTATTTTCACCTTTTGAGCAAATGTCGGATCTTAAAATTTACTTGAATCCTTTTGCTTCGGAGAAGCCGGCGAGGCGGCTGCTGCATATGCTAACCTTTTTGGTTGTGCGCAAGGACAATTCCAAATTAAATATTTGGGAATCTCGTCCATTATCGACGCTTCACTAATGTGGAGTGGAAACAAGTAGAGAAACATTTAGAGAAATAGTTGGGCAGTTGGAAAGACAAGTTGCTCTCGTTGGAGGACGTCTACTCTTGATCAATCATCTCCTCACATATGGTTGTCTATATGCTCTCCTTCCAACTGCCAAAAGGGGTCCTTCAAAGATTGGATTAATTCAGATCCAGATTCTTTTGGCGAGGAGATAGTGAAAAGAAAAAGTACCGGGTCAAATGGAGTGTGGTTTGTAGACCGAAATACCAAGGTACCCTAGGCATTCATGACCTTTAGATTAAGAATGATGCCTTACTTAGTAAATGATTGATCAAACTACTTCCTCACGATGGCGTTTGGCAAACCTGACTACGCAATAAGTATCAAAACCAAAAGGTTGCATTTTAGAAACCTAGAGATTTACACTTTTGGGGCAGGTCTAATGGTGGAAAATAAGCATCTCTTTCACTTTGGATCGTTCGCAATAAGGGACGGCTCAGAGATTCGCTTCTGGGAGGAAAAGTGGCTAGCCAATGGTAATCTTCGGGAACAATATCCAACTTTGTATCGCATTGTTAGACAAGAACGATACTCTTGCGCAGGTGCTCACCTCATTACCTTCGGATATTTCTTTCAGACAGGACCTGGTCGGCCATGGCTTTTATCATGGCATAATCTCCTATCCCGATTGGATTCGGTTAACCTAACACAGGGACGAGATGTCTTCCGTAATCTCACAACATCTAGGTCATTTATAGTTGACTCTATGTACCATGCACTCATGAACTCTAAGATTCAATGGATAATTATAATCAAATTTGGAAAACGGATTCTAGTAAAAGTGAAAAATTGCATGTGGTATCTTCGTAGGGTGAGTTGTGCTAATCAAAGACAATCTCACTTGCCACAATTAGCAAGGAGGTAAGAAGTGTTATTTTTGTACTCACTGTGAGATAATCAAACACCTCTTTTGTTGATGCAACTTTGCATGCTCTAGGTCAGTCATCCAAATAGCGTCCAATTTATATCTTCCCACAAGTACAACCAACATTTATGGTCACTAGCTGGATGAGATTCCAAATATAGTTAGAACGTTAACAAGGGTGAGAGCGTCTGTTTTATTATGGTCGCTTTGGCTACATATAGATTTTGTTTTTAATAACAAAAAATCTTCTCCTTTATAGGTTATTTATCGTTGTACACACCAACTTCATACGTGGTCTATTTTGCACCGTATGGAGTACCGACCCTTATTCACTGCGGTGTGTATGCGGTTAGAATGAGTGGCTATGGATGTTTTTACCCAACATGACTGGCAGCATAACCTCTAGATCGGTCCACTGTCTCATGCATCTTAGAAATAGGCATAGTGTGTGTGTGTGTTATGGCTTGTTGTTGTTACGTTGTTTTACTTTACTTTAGTGAGACTGATGGTGTGTGGCTGTGGGCTTCCTAACTAAACAGATCGGGTGTTGCTTTTTATGTTTTGTATTCGCTTGATGCTACATGTTGAGTTAATAAAAGTGTCCATTCTTGAAGAAAACAAAAATGAAATGACAATGGGAGAGACATCACATAGAGCCAATTTAGTGACCAACAAAGTGGACGCCCGGCGGGGGAGCTCCTATTTGACTCATTTCGTGCCAAATAGGATCACAATGCACGCACGTAGCTTCGACTAGGCCGGGTCAATTACGTGCAATGATGCAATTTAAAAAAATTGCAAGAAGGAATGCCCTCATGTGTGGTCGACCTCGAAACCTCTCCGGTTGAAGGTGCATTGCAAACTAGTTGAGCAACTAATTATATGTGAACAATGAGCAGTGTCAAAGTTTTTTTAGAACGAAGACGAAGGAGCGTTCGGCTTTAAATTAATAAAGCCCACCAATAGGCAGCATCCAACAAACGATACAGACGAAAACAAAAGATAGTCATGGCCGAAGCCCAAGTTTGATACATGCAACCAACATAGGCCTCAATAAGATGAAGCAGTCTAAACATGACGACACTGGCCAGAAAAGAAACAGATCCACATCATCTTAATGATGGGCAGCAATCTGGATTAAGCGAATCCGCTCCATGGCCTCCTGCATCCGCTCAGCGTCCCGCCGTTTCCCCAACGGCATCCAGGTCTGGAGGAACAAATGGCATTTGAAAATAATGTCAGCGGGGTGAGAAGGGAATTTGTGCTCTATAGTGATTTTGTTTCTGATAGTCCAAAGAGCCCATAAAATCACCCTACGCAATGCCATAAAACTCGGCCGAAACCACCCCTATGAGCCAAGAGAATATCACGGAGTTCACTGCCCGAGTGAGGGTTCCAATTCTGATTGAAGGCTTCCCGGACCGCACTCCAAACAAATCGAGCTAAGTGACAATTGAAGAATATGTGGTTTGCATCTTCATGCGCACCACACATCACGCAAGTGCCATCGGACGACCCATTTTGTTTCGCTATGTTGTTAGAGGACTGGAGACGGTCATGGAACATTTACCAAAGGAATATTTTTATTTTGAGAGGGATTGAAACTTTCCATAGCCCCCTAGCTATATCTAGTGACGGGCCCTCCGTTAACTTAGCATATAATGACTTGACCGAGAACTTCTCGGAGCTCGTGAGAGACCAAGAGACCTTATCGGGCTTGGGTCGCAACACCACGTCAGCAAGAGAATTACATAGCCCCTCCCAACTAGCCCGTTCGGTATCTAGTAGAGGCCTTTTGAAAGAAATAGCTGGCGGTTTGGTTCTAAGCGCGTCGGCAACGAGGATATCAATGTTAGTAGCAAGTTGGTAGATGGAGGGGTGGCTGCGCCACAACGGCTCCGTACCATACCAGTGTCTAACCAAAATCTCGTGGAGTTGCCATCATTAACGCTAAGCTTAGCTCCTAACGCAAAGGACGGTTTGACAGCCTGGATCCCATTCCAGAATGTCGACCCTTTGGCCTTAGAGGTAAGGAAATTCCAATCGGGGAAATATTTCGCTCTTAGGATATCCGCCCAGAGCCCCTGCTCGTTTTGGGCGAGTTTCCAGAGCCACTTGGTAAGGAGGGCAACGCTCATAAGTTTGGAATTGAGGATCCATAGGCCGCCAAATTTCTTTGGACGACATAATGCTGCCCACTTAATCAAGTGGTACTTCTTTTTGGACCCAGTTCCTTCCCAAAAGAACTTTGATCGGGGAGTATCGAGCTTGGCGTGAACACCATCTGCCAGGAGAAACATGCCCATGGTAAACATGGGCAAGGAGGAGAGGCTAGTATTCGTCAGAATGAGCCTAGCGGCCGAAGACATAAACTGACCACGCCAAGGACTGACCCGGTTCGCCACCTTGCCGTACAAGGGTTCCCACTCATGGATAGATATGTGTTTGTCTGAGATAGGGAGGTCCAAGTACTTAAACGGAGAGCTCCCAAGCTTACAGTTAAAAAGGTTGGCTACTCGAATCGCGAGAGGTTCGGCCATCCCAATGGCTATCACCTTGCTCTTGAGAAAGTTTAAGAACTGATGGAAGCCTCAGATCCAAACTCTCTCTGGAAAAATTCGGACTTTTCTTGGAAATTTTGAACATTTCCTTAACATGTGAATAATTTTAAAATCTATCAATTTTGAAACAACTCGGACAATTTTTAAAATTTCAAACTTTTCTTAAAAGTTTGAACATTTCTTGAATTTTGAGAACAAAATTTTGGAACCTAGAAAAATTTTAAGTTCCCAAACAAATTTAGAAAACGGAAACAATTTGTGAATACATGATTTTTTACTAAACAATATTTTTTTAACTTATGAACAAAAAATTGAAAAATAGGAACATGTTTTGAAACTGTGAACTAAATTTTGAAACTGCAAACATTTTTTGAAATTGTGGACAAAATTTGAAAACAAGAATGTTTTTGGAATTCCAAACTATATTTGAAATTCTAAACAATTTTAAATCTCAGAACAAAATTTGAAAATAGAAACACTTTTTTAGAAAAGAACAAGTTTTGGAAAACGCAGCTTTTTGAACTTTATGAGAAAAAAATAATTAGAAAATAAACTCGATAATAATAATAATAGTAGTAATAATAATAGTAGTAGTAAACAATAATAATAATGGTAATAATAATAATAATAATAATATAAAAACGAAATGGGCCGGCCAGTCAAGGGGCGCCCATGTGCGAGGCGCCGGCAATACGTCGCAGCGAGTGGCGGATACTTTTTTCCGTTGAACGGCTGAACGAACACAAAGTAAAATAGGCCCTTCCCAGGTCAGAGAGCTCACAAAACGAAATGTCTCTCCCAAGAAAAAAGGCTGGAAGCTCCAAACTTGAAGCCATCACAAACAAGGCCGATCATATCTCAACCTGCTGCAATCCAGCTCTCTTCAACCCTTTATCTAAAAAAAGGCTCTCTTCAATCTTCTTTTTGGCGGGAAAAAAACATTGAGCATTGCGGAGTCAGAAACAACACAAAGTTGGGGAGTATGCAATGCAGCTTTACAATCACAAATCTGCCACGTGAAGTAAAACTCATACGTGCCCACTCAATTTGCGTGGATAAGCGGACGAATCAAATCAGTACGTAGAAACTTTTCAATCAGGTTTTGGCAAGTTCTGCAATGGGCAGACTTGAACGAAACCATGCAAGCGTGAACCACAGATCTTGGAGAACCCCAAGCGGCCAGCGGCGAGCGGCATCACTGGAGCTGACGTGAAAACGTCTACGCAAACAGTTCCAGCCTCCAACACTACTGCGCGCACGCATCGCATCACCACTGCCGGGGCCGGCCGCCGCCGACGACGCGCGGATAGTGATCAGTGAGCGAGCGGTGGCGCTGCACGTCAAGTACGTACTCACGATATATCAATACTCTACACGAGCGTTGCACTACACTATCGCGGTAGGGTTGGAATTTAATTTGAGGAAGGGGCTCGTGCAAACACAGTGCGCGCGCTGCCAGCGGCACGGGATCCGACGCTCCTGCAGCCTAGAGCAGGATCGAGCGAGCGCGTGCATGCGCGGCGCCGCGCCGTGCAGCTACTCGTCGTGAATGCTTCTTACATTCTCCATGATAAATTACTCCGTTCCCGTCTGTCGCATCCACCCTTTGCGTGAGTTATTACTGCGTGCATTCGCGACTCGAACAGAAGCTTGGATGCTTCAGAGAATGAAAAGCCCGAGGGAGGGGTCGATTTTACTCGTGCACTGTTGGTCGCCGCAGGCGGCCAGGCAGGGGGTCAGATTGCCTGCGCCATCTTTTTGCTTTACACCGAAGTACCCTTTGCGAATTAAATCTTCCGCTACAGTCAACAAATTACTGCACCATCGTATAGCAGCAGTAGTCTCACGCAAAAAAAAAAGTGTGGCAGCAGTAGTAAAAATTTGAACCGTAGTTTGTCGAGTACATAGGGGCGAGGCGTCGATCCGTGAACAACGGGACGGGACGGGGACGGATCGCGTACGGATACGACCAAGGCAGTCCGTTGTACCGTTCTACAGGGATCTCTGGCCGCGCTGCTCGGCGCCAGCACGCGTCCTGGCGCCATGGCGCGGCGCCGGCCCCCGCGCTGTCGCGTCTCCCGCCCTGTTGCCTCGCCTGCGTCGCTGCACATGCACGTCGTCCGTCCCGTCGCTGCCGGATTCGCTTCCGGCCCGGCCGCGGCATCCGATGCCAAGGCGCGGATCCGGCGCGGCGCGACGCTCCGTGGGACGGATGGCGCTGTACTTGGTCATTTCTGTTACGATGTCTCCGTGGTGACAGGACAGTCGCTTTTTGGCGAGGATCCTCTCATTACGGTACGGTACGGTACGGGGGAGTCGTCAAGTTTTGCACTCTCTTTGTACGGCTAGTAGGTGTGCATATTTCCTCTAGTAGCAGCTTGCGAGGGAGTGACGTTTTGTGGCGACAGCGACATTTTGTGTTGTCTGTGGGCAGCTAACATCAGGTATGCCTGAGCGAGTCTGCAGCTCCGCGGTGTGAGTGTGAGCACCGCGTTTTTGACAACGGTTAACTTGGACCTCACGTGTTTGCAGCACGCGGAGGCATTATGAATCGGGGTTTTAAGGTGTGAATTTTGCGGCACGTTTGCAGCCCCATTAAACCATGCTATTTTCCTCCGCCATCCCATTTGAACCCAGGTTCGTTAAGGAAAGAAATCTAACCAAAGCTGAGCTGTAGTGCTGAACCCTACAGTTCGGAAAAGAAGAGGACCACGTACTGTACGTACTACGAGTGGTATCCCCACTTACTACCGTAGATCAAGGATCGTATTAATGCCGAGAGGCCGGGCAGGCAGGAGGGACTCCATGAGTCTCCTGTGCGGCGGGATCCAACTGCTCTCTCCTCCCCACGCTTTTATCCGTCTTCCCACTTCGTCCTACTACAATTTTTTTTTTTTTTTTCTAATCTAATCATCTCCCCCCTGATTTTAAGGGGGTGAGGCCGGGCCTTATTTTATTTCAATCAAATCATGTCACGTAGCATGGATGGGCACACACGCGGGGAGCAGGCAAGTCTCGTCCGTGCGGCGGTGCCCGCATGCCTGCTTGCCTGCCTGCCGGGCCGCAGCCCATGCCACACCACGCTAACGTCTCTCATGGCCAAAGAGCATCTACGACCAAACTTCAAATCCGTTTCACTATGGTCGCTTTTGGTAGCCTGCCTTAGGCCGAGTCAGGCCCGCGCGGGATGAAAATGTGCTGTTTGGATGTCTGTGTTTACTCTTTGGCCCGCATAGCACGAACCTCAAAGCACCCCTCAGCCTGGCCCACTAGGAACGGCCGAATCGGCCGTTTAAAGAAGTCACTCGGCGATGCAGGAGGAACCCAGCGCCCTTGCAGGAGGAGGAGATGGCGAGGAGGGAGGCGATGGCGCATCTCCGAAAAAGCGGCGGGACGAATTTGAGTCACCGCCCGCCGATTCGGTCGCCCTATATATCGAGGGTCACTGCCGCCGCAAAACTCCCGCCACCATTCCCCCCCCCCCCTCGAACTTTCCCTCCGGCGCGGATCCACTTCGACGACGAGGTAAGTGGTGCATCTACTCCGGCGACCGGTTGACTGCGGCGGCGGGTCGACTCCTCCTCCTCTCCGACGTGTCAGGCACCTCCTCCGCGGTCGTTCCGATGGCCTTTGTAAATTCAATCACCACCTCCTCTCTTATAGTTCTGGCTAGATCTGTCCATGTGCTAAGGTTAGGTCGTCCGATCCATTTGACTGTGATGGTGTAGTAGCTAGTTGTGATGGATTTGGAGCATTCTAGGGGTTGTTTTCATGTGGGCAAGTGTTGGTAGTTAGTGGTCATGGATGAATCGGTGGTATGCTAGTGTGCAAGTGTTGAACAAGATCATCCATGTGTCCATGATTAGTGCTCTGTTATGCTGTGGTATGCTTGTGCATGTGTTACTGCTAGCTTGATCTGTCCATGATGTAATGCTAGTTCGGTATGTGCAAGACGTACTGCTAGTTCGATCTGCCCATGTTGTACTGCTAGTTCATATTGGCCATGTGTAGTGTCTTGTGGTGTTGATGACATTTACGTTTGTAGGACATGACCACGCAAGAGTTTAGTCAGGCCATCGTGATGTCCGAGAGCCAGTTCCTGTCGTCCTAAGTCTAGGACTCCCAGCCTCCTCTGGAACAGATGCCTCTTGATTCAGATGCTTCCGAGGTGCCGCCTACGGTTCCTCCATTTGTGCTGGCTCAGCTCAATGTTGTTGCTCATATTGTTGTTCTAAAGGCAGCAACAAAGGAAAAGAAGGATGGCAGGAGGAACAGCACGAAATGGCAATCGTTCCTCTCCACTTTTGTGCTTAATAAGATGTGTGAGATCATAGCTAGTGGGGTGAGGACCGACAAGGGCTTCAAGGAGGTGCACTTGATGAAAGAAATATGCCCTAGAGGCAATAATAAAGTTGTTATTTTATATTTCCTTATATCATGATAAATGTTTATTATTCATGCTAGAATTGTATTAACCGGAAACTTGATACATGTGTGGACACATAGACAAAACATCGTGTCCATAGTAAGCCTCTACTAGACTAGCTCGTTAATCAAATATGGTTAAGTTTCCTAACCATAGACATGCGTTGTCATTTGATGAACGGGATCACATCATTAGGAGCATGATGTGATGGACAAGACCCATTTGTTAGCTTAGCATAATGATCGTTCAGTTTTGTTGCTATAACTTTCTTCATGTCATATACATATTCCTTTGATTATGAGATTATGCAACTCCCAGATACCGGAGGAGTGCCTTGTGTGCTATCAAACGCCACAACGTAACTGGGTGATTATAAAGACGCTCTACAGGTATCTCCGAAGGTGTTTGTTGGGTTGGCATAGATCGAGATTAGGATTTGTCACTCCGAGTATCGAAGAGGTATCTCTGGGCCCTCTCGGTAATGCATATCATAATAAGCCTTGCAAGCAATGTGACTAATGAGTTAGTTGCAGGATGATGCATTACGGAAAGAGTAAAGAGACTTGTCGGTAACGAGATTGAACTAGGTATGAAGATACCGATGATCGAATCTCGGGCAAATAACATACCAATGACAAAGGGAATAACATATGTTGTCATACGGTACGACGGATAATGATCTTCATAGAATATGTGGGAACCAATACGAGCATCCAGGTTCCGCTGTTGGTTATTGACCGGAGAGGTGTCTCGGTCATGTCTACATAGTTCTCGAACTCGTAGGATCCGCACGCTTAACGTTCGATGGCGATTTTGTATTATATGAGTTACGTGATTTGGTGACTGATACGTCCATTTTGCATCATGTTTTCTTACTGTTATTTATAATGTTTTTATCCATAATAATGCTTTTTGGAGTAATTCTAATGCATTTTCTCTCATAATTTGCAAGGTACCCACCAAGAGGGAGAATTCCGGCAGCTGGAAATCTGGACCTGGAAAAGCTACATCAGGCCACCTATTCTGCACAACTCCAAACAAGCTGAAACTTCACGGAGATTTTTCATGGAATACTTAAGAATTATTGGAGCAAATAACTATCAAAGGGGGCCCACCAGGTGGGCACAACCCACCTGGGCGCGCTAGGGAGCCCAGGCGCGCCCTGGTGGGTTGTACTCACCCAGGCCCAGTTCCGGTGCCCATCTTCTGGTATATAGGTCATTTTGACCTAGAAAAAATAAAGGGAGGACTGTCGGGACGAAGCGTCGCCGCCTCAAGGCGGAACTTGGGCAGGAGCACTTTTTCCCTCTGGCGGAGCGATTCCGCCGGGGGAACTTCCCTCCCGGAGGGGGAAATCATCATCCTCATCATCACCAACAACTCTCCCATCTTGGGGAGGGCAATCTCCATCAACATCTTCAATAGCACCATCTCATCTCAAACCTAGTTCATCTCTTGTGTTTAATCTTGTTACCGAAACTATAGATTGGTGCTTGTGGGTGACTAGTAGTGTTGATTACATCTTGTAGTTGATTACTATATGGTTTATTTGGTGGAAGATTATATGTTCAGATCCAATATGCTATTTAATACTCCTTTGATCATGAGAATGTTTATCATTTGTGAGTAGTTACTTTTGTTCTTGAGGTCACGGGAGAAATCATGTTGCAAGTAATCATGTGAACTTGATATGTGTTCGATATTTTGATAGTATGTATGTTGTGATTCCCTTAGTGGTGTCATGTGAACGTTGACTACATGACACTTCACCATATTTGGGACTAAGGGAATGCATTATGGAGTAGCAATTAGATGATGGGTTGCGAGAGTGACAGAAGCTTAAACCCCAGTTTATGCGCTATTCCGTAAGGGACCGATTGGATCCAAAAGTTTAATGCTATGGTTAGGATTTATTCTTAATACTTTTCTCGTAGTTGCGGATGCTTGCGGGAGGGTTATTCATTAGTAGGAGGTTTGTTCAAGTAAGAACAACACCTAAGCACCGGTCCACCCACACGTCAAATTATCAAAGTAGCGAACACAAATCGAACCAACATGATGAAAGTGACTAGATGAAAATCCCATGTACCCTCAAGAACGCTTTGCTTATCATAAGAGACCTTTTTGGCGTTTCCTTTGCCTCAAAAGGATTGGGCTACCTTGCTGCACTTTCGTTACTACTATTGTTACTTGCTCGTTAGAAATTATCTTGCTATCAAACTACTCCGCTACTTACAATTTTAGCACTTGCAGACATTACCTTACTGAAAACTACTTGTCATTTCCTTCTGCTCCTCGTTGGGTTCGACACTCTTACATATCAGAAAGAGCTACAATTGATCCCGTATACTTGTGGGTCATCAAGGCTATTTTCTGGCGCCGTTTCCGGGGAGTGAAGCGCCTTTGGTAAGGGAACATTTTATATAGTGTGCTGAAATTAATTGTCACTTGTTACTATGGAAAACAATCCTTTGAGGGGTTTGTTCGGGGTATCTTCACCTCGTCTGGAACCACAATTATCTACCCCTCAACCTAGTGCACCTACTGAAAATATTGAATATGAAATTCCTTCGGGTATGATAGAACAACTGCTAGCTAATCCTTATGCAGGAGATGGAACCGAACATCCTGACATGCACTTGATATATGTGGAACAAATTTGTGGATTGTTTAATCTTGCAGGTTTACCCAGATATGAAGTAATGAAAAAGGTTTTCATTTAACTTTGAAGTGAAAAGCATTAGCATGGTATAGGCTATGCGATGATATTGGATCATGGAATTGGAATCGCTTGAAATTGGAGTTCCGCCAAAAAAATTATCCTATGCATCTAGTTCATCATGATCGGAATTATATATATAATTTTTGGCCTCGTGAAGGAGAAAGTACCGCTCTAGCTTGGGGGAGGCTTAAGTCAATGTTATATTCATGCCCCAATCATGAGCTCCCAAGAGAAATTATTATCCAGAATTTTTATGCTTGACTTTCTCGTAATGATCAAACCATGCTTGATACTTCTTGTGTTGGTTCTTTTATGAAGAAGACTATTGAATTCCGGTGGGATCTTTTGGAAAGAATTAAACGCAACTCTGAAGATTGGAAACTCGACGAAGGTAAATATTCAGGTATTAAACTTAAGTTTGATTGTGTTAAATCTTTTACAGATACCGATGCTTTTCAAAAGTTTAGCACTAAATATGGACTTGACTCAGAGATAGTAGCCTCCTTTTGTGAATCATTTGCTACTCATGTTGAACTCCCTAAATAGAAGTGGTTTAAATATCACCCACCTATTAAAGAAGAAATTAAAGAACCGGTACCAGTTAAAGAAGAAACTATACTTTATAATGTTGATCCAGTTGTTTCTTCTACATATATAGAGAAACCACCTTTCCTTGTTAGGATAAAGGAACATGCTAAAGTTTCTAGTATGGTTAACAAAAGCTATATTAAAACACCTAAACCTGATGAACAAATTAAAGTAGAACCTCGCATTGCTATGGTTAAAGATCTCTTGGAAGAAGATATAGATGGGCATGTTATTTACTTTTGTGAAGAAGCTGCTAGAATTGAAAAAACCAGATAAGAAGGACAAACATAGACTTGTTGTTGGCATGCCTGTCATCTCAGTTAAAATAGGAGATCACTATTATCATGGTTTATGTGACATAGGTGCTAGTGTGAGTGCTATTCCTTACACCTTATATCAAGAAATTATGAATGACATAGCACCTGCATAGATAGAATAAATAGATGTTACTATTAAACTTGCTAATAGAGACACCATATCACCAATTGGGATTGTTAGAGATGTTGAGGTCTTGTGTGGGAAAATAAAATACCCTACTGACTTTCTTGTTCTTGGTTCCCCACAAGATGACTTTTATCCGATTATCTTTGGTAGACCTTTCTTGAACACTGTTAATGCTAAGATAGATTTTGAGAAACAAACTATCGGTGTTAGTTTTGGTGATGAGTCTCATGAGTTTAATTTTTCCAAGTTTAGCAGAAAGCTTCATGAAAAATAATTGCCTAGTAAGGATGAATTAATTGGTCTTGCTTCTATTGCTGTACCACCTACTGATGCTTTAGAACAATATTTGTTAGACCATGAAAATGATTTACATATGCATGAAAGAAATGAAATAGATAAATTTTCTTTGAACAACATCCCCTGCTTAAACACAATTTGCCTATTGAAACTCTAGGAGGTCCTCCTCCACCTAAAGGTGATCCTGTGTTTGAATTAAAACAATTGCCAGACACTTTGAAATATGTTTATCTTGATGAAAAGAAGATATATCATGTTATTATTAGTGCTAATCTTTCAAAACATGAAGAAGAAAGATTATTGAAAGTTCTAAGGAAGCACCGAGCTACTATTGGATATACTCTTGACGATTTAAGGGGCATTAGTCTCACTCTATGTCAGCACAAAATTAATATGGAACCTGATGCTAAACCAGTTGTTGATCACCAATGTCGGTTAAATCCGAAGATGAAATAAGTGGTAAGAACGGAAATATTAAAACTTCTAGAAGCAGGTATAATCTATCCTATAGCTGACAGTAGATGGGTAAGTCGTGTTCATTGTGTCCCTAAGAAGGGAGGTATAACTGTTGTTCCTAATGATAAGAATGAACTTATTCCACAAAGAATTGTTACAGGCTATAGAATGGTAATTGATTTTTGAAAATTAAACAAAGCAACTAGAAAAGATCATTACCCTTTGCCTTTTATTAATCAAATGCTTGAAAGATTACATAAGCACACACACTTTTGCTTCCTTGATGGATATTCTGTTTTTTCACAAATACCTGTTTCTCAACTTGATCAAGAAAAGACCACTTTTACTTGTCCTTTTGGAACGTATGCTTCTAGATGTATGCCTTTTGGTTTATGTAATGCACCTGCTACCTTTCAAAGATGTATGACTGCTATATTCTCTAACTTTTATGAAAAGATTGTTGAGGTTTTCATGGATGAATTTTCCGTTTATGGGAAGTCTTTTGATGATTGTTTAAGCAATCTTGAGCGAGTTTTGCAGAGATGTGAACAAACAAACCTCGTCTTGAATTGGAAGAAGTGCCACTTTATGGTTAATGAAGGCATTGTCTTGGGTCATAAAATTTCTGAAAGGGGTATTGAAGTGGACCAAGCTAAGGCTGCTGCAATTGAGAAAATGCCATGTCCTAAAGATATAAAAGGCATTGTCTTGGGTCATGTTTTTTTATTTCGGTTTTCGCTTAAGGACAAGCGAGGTCTAAGCTTGGGGGAGTTGATACGTCCATTTTGCATCATGTTTTCTTACTGTTATTTATAACGTTCTTATCCATAATAATGCTTTTTGGAATAATTCTAATGCCTTTTTCTCTGATAATTTGCTAGGTACCCACCAAGAGGGAGAATTCCGGCAGCTGGAAATCTGGACCTGGAAAAGCTACGTCAGGCCACCTATTCTGCACAACTCCAAACAAGCTGAAACTTCACGGAGATTTTTTATGGAATATTTAAGAATTATTGGAGTAAATAACTACCAGAGGGGCCCCACCAGGTGGGCATAACCCACCTGGGCGGGCAGGGAGCCCAGGCATGCCCTGGTGGGTTGTGCTCACCCAGGCGCACCTCCGGTGCCCATCTTCTAGTATATATGTCATTTTGACCTAGAAAAAAATAAAGGGAGGAATTTCGGGACGAAGCGTCGCCGCCTCGAGGCGGAACTTCGGCAGGAGCACTTTTGCCCTCCGGCGGAGCGATTCCGTCGGGGGAACTTCCCTCCCGGAGGGGGAAATCATCATCCTCATCATCACCAACAACTCTCCCATCTTGGGGAGGGAAATCTCCATCAACATCTTCAACAGCACCATCTCATCTCAAACCCTAGTTCATCTCTTGTGTTCAATCTTGTAACCGGAACTATAGATTGGTGCTTGTGGGTGACTAGTAGTGTTGATTACATCTTGCAGTTGATTACTATCTGGTTTATTTGGTGGAAGATTATATGTTCAGATCCAGTATGCTATTTAATACTCCTCTGATCATGAGCATGTTTATCATTTGTGAGTAGTTACTTTTGTTCTTGAGGTCACGGGAGAAATCATGTTGCAAGTAATCATGTGAACTTGCTATGTGTTCGATATTTTGATAGTATGTATGTTGTGATTCCCTTAGTGGTGTCATGTGAACGTCGACTACATGACACTTCACCGTATTTGGGCCAAAGGGAATGCATTGTGGAGTATCAATTAGATGATGGGTTGCGAGGGTGACCGAAGCTTAAACCCTAGTTTATGCGCTATTCCGTAAGGGACCGATTGGATCCAAAAGTTTAATGCTATGGTTAGAATTTATTCTTAATACTTTTCTCGTAGTTGCAAATGCTTGCGGGAGGGTTAATCATAAGTAGGAGGTTTGTTCAAGTAAGAACAACACTTAAGCACCGGTCCACCCACATATCAAATTATCAAAGTAGCGAACACAAATCGAACCAACATGATGAAAGTGACTATAGATGAATATCCCGTGTACCCTCAAGAACGCTTTCCTTATCATAAGAGACCGTTTTGGCCTGTCCTTTGCCTCAAAAGGACTGGGCTACCTTGCTGCACTTTTGTTACTACTATTGGTACTTGCTCGTTACAAATTATCTTGCTATCAAACTACTCTGCTACTTACAATTTCAGCACTTGCAGACATTACCTTACTGAAAACTACTTGTCATTTCCTTCTGCTCCTCGTTGGGTTCGACACTCTTACTTATTGATCCCCTATACTTGTGGGTCATCGGTGACCTAATGTTGTTCGGAGTCCCGGATGAGATCATGCACATGATGAGGAGTCTCGAAATGGTCGAGGGGTAAAGCATAATCTATAGGACGATAATATTCGGACACCGGAAGTGTTCCGGGGGTACCGGGTACGTATCGGGTCACCGGAAGGGGTTTTGTGCACCCCCCGGCAAAGATATGGGCCTTATTGGGCCAAGGGCGGGACAGACTAGCCCCTAGTGGGCTGGTGCGCCCCCATATGGGCCGATCAAAGTGGAGAAAGAAAAGAGGGGAGGAGGAAAGGAAATAGAGGGAATAGGATTCCCCCTTCCTTTCCCCTCTCCCCTCTTTCCTTCCCACCTCCGGAGATAAGGAAAGGGGGAGGCCGAATTGGAGGAGGCCCCCAAGTAGGATTCCTCCTACTTGGGGCGCCCCAAGGCTGCTCCCCTCCCCCTCCCACCTATATATACATGGGGAGGGGGCGCCTAGAACACACACTAACAATTGTTAGCCGTGTGTGACACCCCCCTCCACAGTTTACGCCTCCGGTCATATTCACGTAGTGCTTAGGCGAAGCCCTACACGGATTACTTCACCATCACCGTGACCACGCCATCATGCTATCGGAACTCTCCCTCGACACTTTGCTGGATCAAGAGTTCGAGGGACGTCATCGAGATGAACGTGTGCAGAACTCGGAGGTGTCGTACATTCGGTACTTGATCAGTCGGAACAAGAAGAAATTCGACTACATCGACCGCGTTGTCAAATGCTTCCGCTTGCGGTCTACGAGGGTACGTGGACACACTCTCCCCCTCTTGTTGCTATGCATCTCCTAGATAGATCTTGCATGAGCATAGGAATTTTTTTGAAATTGCATGCTACGTTCCCCAACACTTGAACATTGTTGCAAAGCTGGTGTTCGACTTCCGTGGACAGGAGGTCACCTCGACCCAGGTGTACAACCACCTGAGGAATTGCAGAGCGAGGTGGATCACCGCGTCCAATCTTAGAGACCTCAGCGGTGCTTCATGGGATGAGGACACCTGCTCGATCCTTCTGGAGGCTTGGTACTACCAAGGCCACGGCGTGGTTAGCTCGCAAACCATGCCATTCTAACAAACCAGCAATTCAAGCCTATGAACCATTGCCATACTAACTAACATCTCTGCCCTATTTCTTCTGAGCTTCACCCCAAGGATGCAGAGTTCCTCAACACCCCTATCCAGAACTACCACCAGATGCAGCAGATCTTCTCCTTCGGGCTGGCAACCGGCAAGAATGCCATGGGCTCTGGTCAGCCGCTGGGCTAGCCGATGCTGGAGTATCCAGACACCCAGGAGTCAGACACCATCAACATTGATGCTCCTGCGAAGGATGGTCAGCATGTTCCTATGCTTGATAGGAAGAGGAAGCGGGAAGGCTTCATGGAAGAGGAGCTGAGCGTCTTCAGCAGCATGACTAAGGTAGTGAAGGAGGTGGCCACCGCCATCAGGGAGAGCGAGAGTGTGGACGTCCACCCTCAGCTATACAGCGCGTCATGGAGCAGATTGGCTTCAGCCTAGAGGTTCTCATGGTGGCTCTCAGCCACCTGCTAGACAACAAAGCCCATGGTGTTGGGTTTGTTTCCATGGGAGCAGCCCACAGGGTGCTCTGACTGAGGACCTGGCTGGGCAAGCACTACTACTAGTGCTGCTTTTGCTGGTGGCGACGGCGTGCATGATCCTCTACAGCGATGGAGACAAGGACGACGATGATGATGACGACGTATATTTTGTGTAGTTAGGGCTTGAAAACAATCTTATGGTGTGTATATTTTGGTGAGGTGGTATATACTAACCCCTCACGGTGATCCTTGCGGTGATCACAAACTTGCGATGGTAGGATGACACCCTCTTTTGGATGTGGTGGTAGGATGACACCAAAGTAGTGTTAGGTTGAACTTGCTATGATCATGCATGCTTACTAATGATCTTCTGCTCCATTGCCTGCTCCTAGAGTTCTTCATTGCTTCCTATTTGTGTGTGTGACAGGCTGGTTTTTGCCCCCTCTTCTTTGCCTGATTTTCAGTTGGTTTGAATTTGAGTTTGGAGTTTTTAAATCCTTTCATTTGAACTTAACCACTTGGGTACCCCTTGAATTTCACCCAAGTGCTTCATCTTCCTCTCAAACCATCACTCCATCTCTGGTTCACCTCAGAATATCATTTGGAATATTTTTCTTTAATGAAAAATATTCATTTTCCCTCCTAAACCCTAGCTAGCCCAATGTGCTCCCAAGCAACCCCAATTTTTCTTGACCATAAAATCCTGAAAAAAATTCCAATTATTATTAGAACCCTAGGGCACCTTTCTGAGCAAAAATATTTCATCACTTTTTGGAATATTTTGGCTACATAAAATATTTTCATTTCTGGAGAGAAATGGTAGTTTCTACAGCAACTACCATTTTACTTCCCCCATTGTAGCTGGTTTTTCTTGTGCATCTTCACCTTAGTAAATGTTGGCTAGCCTCCAAAGCTCACCCTTCAACTCCCAGTGGCTTGACCACGGTAAACCTTCAAAGTTACTGTCCAGAAACTTACCTGGAGTGTAAATGTAATTCTACTGCACCTGGAACCCAACCCAAGCGTGGTAACAGTCAAAACTACCACGGACTACAAGCCATACATGAAGTTTATGCTTAGGTCCGCCTGAGGTCATAGTTCATGCGGTGACCACGTTCGTCCAGGCGTGCTGGCATGCAAAACACGCGCTTTGAGTGCCGCCGAGCGCTCTGTTCCGTGCGTGCTCGCTGCCCAGCCTGCCCGAGCGTGCCAAACCGCGCCACCATCACCGTCTCTACTCACTTAACTCCCCCTGGCACTTGCCGACGCCGGAGCTCGCCGCAGCGGGCACGGGCACGGTCCGGCCAACGCCACAGTGCGCGGGGCACTGTGCTCGTCGTCTTCCTCTCGCCCCTGTGCTTGTCCCCGTTCGCCAACAGTCCCTGCGTGAGCTCCGTCTTCTTCCCCCTCGCTCACTGGCGCCGTTCGTCGCCGGGTGCCGCGGACAGGTGTCCAATGGTGGAGCCCGAACCCCCCTCGCCGCTCTCCTATAAATACGGCCACCCCCAGCCTCCTCGAGCACTATCTACCACTCCCACACACTCCACAAGCTAGTAGGAAGCCGTAGCGCGGCCGGGCAGGCCGCGTGCCGCCGTCCCCGAGCTCGAGCTTGTCGTTGATCCCCGTAGCTCCAGCCCCTCCCAGGCCAGGGCAATCCTTCCAGGGCCTCCACCACTCTCCGGTGGTGCCGTTCCGCCCGGTTGGAGCCCTCGGGGTCGCCCCTAGTCGCTGTCGTCTTCATCTCCGGCGATCGCTGCTCTCTGCCTCCGCTGGAGAGGTCGATTTCGGCCTCGTCCGACCACCCCTATCCACTCTACGGGTACGGGCAGGTGCGCCTCCGTCTCCTCTCTCGATCCCTCCCTCTCGTTTTGGCCCAAGAGCCCTCGCCGCTAGCGTGCGCTCCGGCAAAGCCTCGCCGCTCCCTGTTTCCCCCTCCTCCTCCGCCTCACCTAACTAGCGGGGCCCGATAGTCAGCCACTCTATACGCACGTGAAGCGGTACGAGTGGTGGCGCCCTGAGCTTTTATGCCTTCGACGTTACCTCCCCCAGTCTGTTTATTTCTAATTCAAATTTCATATTTATCCAGAGAGATTAAAACAGCCATAACTCTTTAACCATAAGTCCAAATGAATTGATTCTTTTTGCATTGTGTTCTTTGGGCAAAAATCTAGCAGCTCACCAAAGATGGGATTTTTCCCTGCTGTCTAGATTTTCTGGTGAATTTCAGAAGGTTTCTTGATGATTTCTTTTTGTGTTTTTAAATGTTTCAGAAGGTCAGACTTGTCTTGAGGATCACCAGGAGGCTTGTGAACCTCATCTGCACTAAGGCAAGCCACAGCAACATTTTCATGATGCCACTACAATATTTGTGATTTTCTACTTGAACAAATGATTATCCATGCGTTTAAATTATTAATATGGTAATTATATTCTGTTAGATGCTTGTTGAAGTAAATATGCTTGATTTACAGAAAGTTTGAAGTGAACTTAGTTGGTAAACTAGCAAGGATTTAGTTTTGAGTAATGAAAAGATAAAATGGTTATGGATATAAATAATTAGTGGAGATATTTTCTTGCATGAGTAAAAATGATAAATTTGCTAGAAAAGATTCTGGTTGAAGTGAGGCTTGATCTTAACCAGAGAAGTATCATGAGTTGTTGATGCTCCGTGTGAGTATAGTTGACCCAGTTATTTCCGTTGATATGTGATACATGTGTTATTGCTGCATGTCATGGCATTATGACACCGGTTATTTTCACCTTAAGTTGAACCTGATAATAACTCAACTTGAATATGTTGTTGACCGGGTCATGGTGCCACTGAATCGAGTCTTTCCCAGTGCAACCACATTTTCCGGTATGGGACGGCTTTTATTCGTTTCATTGTCATGTCTCTGGTCGGTGCGTCAAACCAGGGAAGGTTATGGGCATGTTGTACCCTGGCCCGGTAAGCAGGCATAACCTTGTGTACCCGTTGTTGAGTTTTTGGTACCGGGTCTCCGTGTGGGATCGTTTGGCCACGGCGGTGGTTGTTGTGTCTTTGGTAGACACGGGGCCACCCAGGACTAGCCTGATGGGGAGTGAGACGGAGTGGCCGGGAGAGTGTCATGGCAATGGAGGGGTTTCGTCAGAATGCCGTTGGTCCACCCGAATGGGAGTGCGAGGTCATGGGTTCTGTGGTGTGGGTCCAGTGCGCTACCTCTGCAGAGTGTATTAATCTATCGATAGCCGAGTCCATGGTTAAGGACACGCTCGAAAGTAGGTCACACCATGGGTCAACATTTAATAAATCTTGCACACTAAGTATGAAGTTTGCATTGTGTTGGTGGCGGGAAGGCCATCGTGTTGATTTGGACCAGATGTTGGTCGTGGTTGTGATCGCCGTAAGGATCACGGGCCAAATATTGGTCGTGGTTGTGATCACCGTAAGGATCACGGACCAAATCTTGGTCGTGGTTGTGATCGCCGTAAGGATCACGGTTTGAGGCCAATTATTAGTCGTGGTTGTGATCGCCGGAAGGATCACGAGGCGTCTCTGGGTTGGCACGTTGGTGATCAAGGAACGATCACGTTTGGTAAGCCAGTCCAAGGGACGATTATAACAAGAGCATGGTCACAGCATGTTGGATATATTGTTGCATTGTTATAAATTGGTTAATTGTCATGATATTGTTTGTCATTATGTTTATGCTTGTTGTGAGTTTGCAAGTACATTCAATGTACTGACCTGGCGTGTCATGCCAGATTTCAGGAAAGTCCCGTTGGAAAGGAGTGCAGTCCGAGTCTAGATCGTGTCCACATCAGTGTCCCTGTGCCATGGAGTTCCGCTACGACGTTGTTCCGCTGCCGCGTAGTTGTCATGATGGAGGCCCCTTTATGTTCACTAAATAATGTACATATTGTTCAGCCGCACCGTGTGTGCCGCTTGGCCTCACCAACTGTTGTAATATAAACTCTGATCCGCTAGCACCAATAAAGCGGTTATTTTCTGTACCAAGTTGTTATGTGTTGCCAGAAGACAAGGTCTCTGGGCTGGCAATGCATGGTAAACCGGTTGCTCTGAGCCGAGGTGCCACAACGCTTGATATCAGAGCCGCGCTAACTGTAGGCCACGCTATACTATGACGTGTTAACTTGACGTTAGATACGAGTTGTAGTTGAGTGCCGGTTGCATTTGTAGCTGGTTGTTGCATCCATGCATTTGTTTTATTTTTATGCTAACCTTCTAATGGTTGTGAGTGTAGATGGCTCCAGTGCCGTATCCGTGCCAGTTGCAGCTGATGCCGTACACGTCGCCAAATCTCCTTCGTAACGTGTGGCGTCGGCTGTACCCCCTCGGTGACGACCCAACCTATCTTGTGTATCGGGAGCGTCTAGCTGACTCAGTGTATGAGTATCACGCAGTGGTTACTCTGCGCACCAGTTCCGATTCCAGCACTTACACTCGTACCTCTCGGAGCGGTTACGCTTCTACCGCTTCTCAGGCTGTCCAATTTGCTGCATTCGAGGTCCTTGTTGAGCTTCGCTACAACAAGGTCCGGATGCATAACCATCCAGGTTTCTTCTACTATCCTTCTCCGCACGATAATGGTCGTGTCCGTTTCCCTATCATTGATCTGGAGTCTGATAGTGTTGCTAGCCACCTTTCTCGTTATATCACTGCTAGCTATCTTATGATCCACGAGCTAGCTCGAGAGCTGACTCGTGCCCGTACTACTTTAGCCTCTACTAGATCAGTCTCTGCTCCATCATCTGTGGGATTTACTCCCTATATTCCAGCTAGTTCTAGTTCCCCTGTTTCACCGGTTACTCCTCCGAGTAGCTCACGCACAGCGACAGTGAGTCCGCTTAGTGCTCCTGCTGAGTGGGTTTCACTTCTCGCCACTCATGTAGCCCCGGTGCTTCACCCTACACCTACCCCGGAGGGAGAGCCCTCGAGGCAGCGTCGTTGTGTCACCTTTAACCTGGAGGTCTCAGTTAACCATGTCAGTTCAGGATCCGAGTCCGCTTCAGGAGATGACCCCACAGCACCAGCAGAGCAGTAGAGCCTCTGAGTATTCGCAGTCGACAGGATAGTGTACGGATGTAGTCGTACGATTCATGATGTTTCGTTTCATGTATGAGAGTAGTTGAACCTGGCATGTTGTTATGTTTCATGTATGTGCCTATGTATAATTATGTTGGAACTCTATTTTATTCGCCGCATTTTCTTCGTCTTTTCGGTTTTTCTCAGGCTTTTGTTGCTGGCTTTCCCCCAATTATTTTTGAATGCTTCTCATCTCGATTGCGTTGCCTTGGGAAAAATCACAATAGGATGACGCGGGGAGGCAGCAGTAGCAATGTTCACGAGGGTTCTCCTGTTCGTCGTTCCGCACGGCAGAAGGACACTCACCCGAGCCGTACGTTCCACCACCGCCTCCACCGCAAAATCCGCCCTCCACCGAGCAAATTCTGCGTATATTTGAGGAAAGATGGAATAATGATCTGATTGAAATATTAAGAAGTGTTCAAGCTGTGGTTGGACAGAATGGAAATCAGCCCGGTCATCACTCCAAGCTGTCAGATTTTCAAAGGACCAAGCCCCCCAGTTTCAGTCAGGCTATTGATTCCTTGGATGCAGATGATTGGTTGAGAACTATGGAGAAGAAGCTTGAGATTGCTCGTACTGAAGAAGGAGATAAGGTTCCATTTGCAACTCATTATCTATTAGGCGCTGCTGCCATATGGTGGGAGAATGAAAAAGCCATGTGGTCTGCTGATGAAGAAGTCACCTGGTCAAGATTCAAGGAATGATTCCGAAAATATCACATCCCTACAGGAATTATGAAGACTAAGCAGCGAGAATTTCTCACGCTCCTCCAAGGAAATCAGTCTGTGGGTGAATATTTGAAAAAAATTCAATCATCTATCACGTTACTCCCTATATGACGTGGCCACTGAAGAAAGAAAGATTGACAGATTTCTTGGTGGATTAAACCCGCAACTCCGGTGTACTCTCAGTATGTTCGATTTCCCAGACTTCCAAACCCTGGTGAACAAGGCTTTCATTGCAGAACGGGAGCACAAGCTTTTATCAGATAATAGGTCTGCTAACAACGATCACAGGCGCAAGTTTGAGCCAAGGAAGGAGGTACAACCAGTACAGAAGGCTCGTACCTGGCAACAGACTCAAGGTGAATACAAGCCCAATTGGCAACAGAATGTTAACAAGACCACCACTCAAGTCAAGAACGTCGTATCCAACCCAGTGCAAGAGGAACGTCTGCGCAACAATTCTTGCTTCAGTTGTGGGCAAACCGGACATTATGCCAAACAGTCCCAAGGACAACAGGTCAAATGCTATATTCAGGCCACAAGTCCATTTTATGGAGGCATGCCCGAACCAGCAAAACATCACGGGATACGTTCATCACCTCTCCACCGATGAAGCCCAAGAGAACCCCGAAGTCGTCATTGGTATGTTTTCTGTTGATAACATACCTGCAGTGATTTTATTTGACTCTGGGGCTTCCCACTCTTTTATTTCTCGGAGTTTTGTTGCCCAAAACAAATTTCCTTGTTCGCTTTTGGGCAAGAATATGCTGGTACAAACCCTGGGATCCCTAATCAGAAGCAATCTAGTCTGCCGTAATCTGGAAGTCAATGTCAACGGAGTCTGTTTTCCAACTTCTTTGATAATTATTGAGTCTGCTAAGTTGGATGTTATCTTGGGTATGAATTGGCTGACTCAGTATCAAGTATGCATAAATTGTGCGACTCGAGAAGTCACTTTGACCAGCCAGGAAGGGCAGACTACAAAATTCCATGCTCGCAGAAGCATACCCACGAAAGAAATGGTCTTCACAGCAGTGGCTGAATTGGAATTAATTCCTGTGGTCAGTGAGTTTCCTGATGTATTTCCATAAGAACTGCCAGGCATACCACCTGATCGACAGCTTGAGTTTGCAATAGATCTTGTGCCCGGGACCACACCAATGCACAAGAAGTATTACTGAATGCCTTCATCCGAATTAGTGGAGCTAAAGAAACAGCTTGACGAAATGCTCCAGAAAGGATATATCCGTCCCAGCTCTTCACCATGGGGATCACCTGCTATCTTCGTGGACAAAAAGGATGGCAACCTCCGCATGTGTGTGGATTACCGTCAGCTGAATGACGTTACAATCAAAAACAAATATCCACTGCCAAGAATTGATGACCTGTTTGATCAGCTCAGTGGGGCCAAGGTATTCTCCAAGATTGATTTAAGGACTGGATACCATCAGCTCAAGATTAAAAAGGAGGATATTTCTAAGACCGCATTCACCACTTGATACGGTCTTTATGAATATACAGTTATGTCTTTTGGTCTCACCAACGTCCCTGCCTTCTTCATGCATATGATGAACAAAGTATTCATGGACTTCCTCGATAAGTTCGTGGTAGTCTTCATCGATGATATACTTATTTACTCAAAAAGTGAAGAAGAGCATAAAGAACACCTCCGCGCAGTGTTACAGCGACTTTGCGAACATCACTTATACGCCAAATTTAGTAAATGTGAGTTTTGGCTCAAGCAAGTTGGATTTCTTGGACATGTGCTATCCGCCGAAGGTATAGCCATGGACCCGAGCAAAGTAAAGGATGTACTCGATTGGTTGCCACCCACAACCGTATCTCAGATCCGGAGTTTTCTTGGATTAGCCGGATATTACCGTCGTTTCATTGAAGGGTTCTCCAAGATTGCTAAACCCATGAAGGAGCTGCTCAAAAAGCATAAGAAGTTTGAATGAACTGAGGACTGTGAGAAAAGTTTCAATGAGTTAAAAATACGGCTTACAACTGCACCGGTATTGACTCTTCCAGATATCTACCACAGTTTTGATGTGTATTGCGACGCTTCCAGGCAAGGACTTGGATGCGTACTTATGCAAGACGCCAAGGTAGTAGCTTATGCCTCACGACGGCTACGACCCCACGAGGGAAATTATCCTACTCATGATTTGGAGTTGGCCGCGGTGGTTCAAGCTTTAAAAATTTGGAGACACTATCTCATCGGGAAGAGGTGCCAAATTTTTACAGATCACAAAAGTCTCAAGTATATATTTACTCAGCCAGATTTAAATCTCCATCAACGAAGATGGCTTGAGTTAGTAAAGGATTATGACCTTGGAATAAATTACCACCCGGGTAAGGCCAACGTGGTTGCCGATGCGCTCAGTCGAAAGTCCGTCAGCCTAAATGTCATATTGGAATCCTTGCCTCCTGAACTCCAAGAAGAGATTGCTCAGCTCAACCTGGTAATAGTTGATGCTGGCCTTGCTAATATTTTGGAAGTCACCCCCACACTTGAGGAAGAGATCCGCAAGGCCCAATTAGATGACACCTATCTACAGAAACGTGCCAAGCATATGGTAGCAAGTCAGACTTCTGATTTCTCGAAGGATCAGTTCGGTACCCTCCAATTCCGGGGAAGGATTTGTGTGCCCAATCAAGCAGATTTAAAGCAGAAGATCCTGTCAGAGGCACATGAATCCTCGTATTCAATTCACCCTGGAGGTACGAAAATGTATGAAGACCTTCGACAAACATTCTGGTGGGATGGAATGAAGAAAGACATTGCCTATTTCGTGGCCTGTTGCGACATATGCAACAAAGTGAAGGCAGAGCATCAGAAGCCAGCCGGACTTCTCCAACCGCTGCCAGTGTCACAATGGAAATGGGATGACGTCTGTATGGATTACATCACAGGACTACCTAAGACTCGACGGGGCAATGATGCAATCTGGGTCATAGTTGATACATTAACCAAGGTAGCCCATGTTGTCCCAATCAGAACCACATATCGAGCAGATGAACTTGCACAACTGTATGTATCTAGAATAGTCAGTCTGCATGGAGTCCCCCGAACCATCACTTCTGACCGAGGTTCACTTTTTACCTTTGCTTTTTGGTCCCGTCTCCATCAAGCCTTGGGGACAACATTGAAATACAGTACTGCTTATCATCCTCAGACTGATGGACAGATAGAGCGAGTAAACCAAATACTCGAAGATATGCTGCGAGCCTGTGCTTTGGCCCAAGGACCAAAATGGGAAGATTGTTTGCCCTATGCTGAGTTCTCTTATAACAATAGCTTCCATACCAGTTTAAAGATGTCACCGTTTGAGGCTTTGTATGGCCGTAAGTGTCGCACTCCTTTGAATTGGTCTCAAACTGGAGATAGCTGTATTTTCGGAATGGATCTTACGCTGGAAGCCGAGAAGCAAGTCAAGGAAATTAGAAACAGATTGCAGTTGGCCAAATCTCGACAGAAGAGTTATTATGATGCAAAGCACCGACAGATCAGTTTCGAACCCGGAAAACATGTATACCTTCGAGTCACTCATATGAAAGGAGTCAAGAGATTTCAGACTCGTGGAAAATTGGCACCTAGGTTTATTTCTCCATTTCTCGTTATGTCACGAGTGGGTACTGTTGCATATCAGTTGGAGCTACCCCCTGAATTGTCGGACGTGCACAACGTGTTTCATGTTTCACAGTTACGGCGATGCATATCGCCACCTGAGAAAAAGACTGATATGACAGAAATAGAGCTGGCAAAGGACTTAACATACGAAGAGAGGATGGTTAGAATCTTGGATCAGATGGAAAGAGTCACTCATAGTAAAGCAAGGAAGTTTTACAAAGTCCAATGGAAGCGGTGTGGATCACCGCGTCCAAGCTCAAATACCTCAGCGATGCTTCATGGGATGAGGACACCTGCTCGATCCTTCTGGAGGCTTAGCACTACCAAGGCCACGTCGTGGTTAGCTTGCAAACCATGCCATTCTAACAAACCAGTAGTTCAAGCCTATGAACCATTGCCATACTAACTAACATCTCTGCCCTATTTCTTCTTAGCTTCATCCCAAGGACGCAGAGTTCATCAACACCCCTATCCAGAACTACCACCAGATGCAACAGATATTCTCCTTCGGGCTGGCAACCGGCAAGCATGCCATGGGCTCTGGTCAGCCGCTGGGCTCGCCGATGCCGGAGTATCCAGAAACCCAGGAGCCAGACACCATCGATGTTGATGCTCCTGAGAAGGATGGTCAGGATGTTCCTGTGCTTGATAGGAAGAGGAAGCGGGCAGGCTTCATGGAAGAGGAGTTGAGCGTCTTCAGCAGCATGACTGAGGTAGTGAAGGAGGTGGCCACCGCCATCAGGGAGAGCGAGAGTGTGGACGTCCACCCTCAGCTATACAGCGCCGTCATGGAGCAGATTGGCTTCAGCCTAGAGGTTCTCATGGTGGCTCTCAACCACCTGCTGGACAACAAAGCCCATGGTGTTGGGTTTGTTTCCATGGGAGCAGCCCACAGGGTGCTCTAACTTAGGACCTGGCTGGGCAAGCACTACTACTAGTGCTGCTTCTGCGGGTGGCGACGGCGTGCATGATCCTCGACGGCGATGGTGACAAGGACGATGATGATGACGACGACGTATATTTTGTGTAGTTAGGGCTTGAAAACAATATTATGGTGTGTATATTTTGGTGAGGTGGTATATACTAAACCCTCACGGTGATCCTCGCGGTGATCACAAACTTGCGATGGTAGGATGACACCCTCTTTTGGATGTGGTGGTAGGATGACACCAAAGTAGTGTTAGGTTGAACTTGCTATGATCATACATGCTTACTAATGATCTTATGCTCCATTGCTTGCTCCTAGAGTTCTTCATTGATTGCTCCTAGAGTTCTTCATTGCTTCCTATTTGTGTGTGTGACAGCCTGGTTTTTGCCCCCTCTTCTTTGCCTGATTTTCAGTTGGTTTGAATTTGACTTTGGAGTTTTTAAATCCTTTCATTTGAACTTAACCACTTGGGTACCCCTTGACTTTCACCCAAGTGCTTCATCTTCCTCTCAAACCATCACTCCATCTCTGGTTCACCTCATAATATCATTTGGAATATTTTTCTTTAATGAAAAATATTCATTTTCCCTCCTAAACCCTAGCTAGCCCAATGTGCTCCCAAGCAACCCCAATTTTTCTTGCCCATAAAATCCTGAGAAAAATCCCACTTATTCTTTGAACCCTAGGGCACCTTTCTGAGCAAAAATATTTCATCACTTTTTGGAGTATTTTGGCTACAGAAAATATTTTCATTTATGGACAGAAATGGTAGTTTCTATAGCAACTACCATTTTACTTGCCCCATTGTAGCTGGTTTTTCTTGTGCATCTTCACCTTAGTAAATGTTGGCTAGCCTCCAAAGCTCAGCCTTCAAGTCCCAGTGGCTTGACCACACTAAACCTTCAAAGTTACTGTCCAGAAACTTACCTGGAGTGTAAATTCAGTTCTACTGCACCTGGAACCCAACCCAAGTGTGGTAACAGTCAAAACTACCACGGACTACACGCCAGACATGAAGTTTGTGCTTAGGTCGGCCTGAGGTCATAGTTCATGCAGTGACCGAATTCGTCCAGACATGCTGGCATGCAAAACACGCGCTCTGAGTGCCGCCGAGCGCTCTGTTGCGTGCGTGCTCACTACCCAGCCTGCCTGAGCGTGCCAAACCGCGCCACCATCACCGTCTCTACTGACTTAACTCCCCTGGCACTTGCCGACGCCGGAGCTCGCCGCAGCGGGCACGGGCACGGTCCGGCCAACGCCACAGTGCGCGGTGCACTGTGCTCGTCGTCTTCCTCTCGCCCCTGTGCTCGTCCCCGTTCGTTAATAGTCCCCGCGTGAGCTCCGTCTTCTTCCCCCTCGCTCACTGGCGCCGTTCGTCGCCAGGCGCCGCGGAAAGGTGTCCAACGGCGGAGCCCGAACCCCCCTCGCCGCTCGCCTATAAATAGGGCTACCCCCCAGCCTCCTCGAGCACCATCTACCACTCCCACACACTCCACAAGCTAGTAGGAAGCCGTAGCCCGGCTGGGCAGGCTGCGGGCCGCCATCCCCAAGATCGAGCTGGCCGGTGATCCCCTCGGGTCGTCCCCGCAGCTCCAGCCCCTCCCAGGCCAGGCCAATCCTTCCAGGGCCTCCGCCACTCTCTGGTGGTGCCGTTCCGCCCGATTGGAGCCCCTGGGGTCGCCCCAAGTCGCCGTCGTCTTCATCTCCGGTGACCGCTGCTCTCTGCCTCCGCTGGAGAGGCCGATTCCGGCGCCGTCCGTCCACCCCTATCCAATCTATGGGTACGGGCAGGTGCGCCTCCGTCTCCTCTCTCGATCCCTCCCTCTCATTTTGGCCCAAGAGCCCTCGCCGCCGGCGTGCGCTCCGGTGAAGCCTCGCCGCTCCCTGTTTCCCCCTCCTCCTCCACCTCGCCTGACTAGCGGGGCCCGCTAGTCAGCCACACAGCTCTGTGGCGTGAAGCGGCACAGTGGTGCGCCTGGCTTTACGCCTGACGCCACCCCCAAATCTGTTTATTTTTAATTCAAATTTCATATTTATCCAGAGAGATTCAAACAGCCATAACTCTTTAACCATAAGTCCAAATGAATTGATTCTTTTTGCATTGTGTTCTTTGTGCAAAAATCTAGCAGCTCACTAGTGATGGGATTTTTTCCCGCTGTCTAGATTTTCTGGTGAATTTCAGAAGGTTTCTTGATGATTTCTTTTTGTGTTTTTAAATGTTTTCAGAAGGTCAGACTTGTCTTGAGAATCACCAGGAGGCTTGTGAACCTCATCTGTACTAAGACAAGCCACAGCAACATTTTCATGATGCCACTACAATATTTGTGATTTTCTACTTGAACAAATGATTATCCATGCATTTAAATTATTAATACGTTAATTATATTCTGTTAGATGCTTGTTAAAGTAAATATGCTTGATTTACAGAAAGTTTGAAGTGAACTTAGTTGGTAAACTAGCAAGGATTTAGTTTTGAGTAATGAAAAGATAAAATGGTTACGGATATAAATAATTAGTGGATATATTTTCCTGCATGAGTAAAAATGATAAATTAACTAGAAAAGATTCTGGTTGAAGTGAGGCTTGATCTTAACCAAAGAAGTATCATGAGTTGTTGATGCTCCGTTTGAGTATAGTTGACCCAGTTATTTCCGTTGATATGTGATACATGTGTTATTGCTGCATGTCATGGTATTATGACACCAGTTATTTTCATCTTAAGTTGAACCTGATAATAACTCAACTTGAATATGTTGTTGACCGGGTCATGGTGCCGCTGAATCGAGTCTTTCCCAGTGCAACCACATTTGCCGGTATGGGATGGCCTTTATTCGTTTCATTGTCATGTCTCTGGTCCGTGCCTCCAACTAGGGAAGGTTATGGGCATGCTGTACCCTGGCCCGGTAAGCAGGCATAACCTGGTGTGCCCGTTGTTGAGTTTTTGGTACCTGGTCCCCGTGTGTGATCGTTTGGCCTCGACGGTGGTCGTTGTGTCTTTGGTAGACACGGGGCCACCCAGGACTAGCTCGATGGGGAGTGAGTCGGAGTGGCCAGGAGAGTGTCATGGCAATGGAGGGGTTTCGTCAGAATGCCGTTGGTCCACCCGAATGGGAGTGCGAGGCCATGGGTTCCATGGTGTGGGTCTAGTGCGCTACCTCTGCAGAGTATATTAAACTATCGATAGCCGATTCCACGGTTAAGGACACGCTCGAAAGTAGGTCACAACATGGGTCAACATTTAATAAATCCTGCACACTAAGTATGAAGTTTGCATTGTGTTGGTGGCGGGAAGGCCATCGTGTTGATTTGGACCAGATGTTGGTCGTGGTTGTGATCGCCGTAAGGATCACGGGCCAAATATTGGTCGTGGTTGTGACCGCCGTAAGGATCACAGACCAAATCTTGGTCGTGGTTGTGATCGCCGTAAGGATCATGGTTTGAGGCCAATTATTGGTCGTGGTTGTGATCGCCGGAAGGATCACGAGGTGTCTTTGGGTTGGAACGTTGGTGATCCAGGAACGATCACGTTTGGTAAGCCAGTCCGAGGGACGATTATCACAAGAGCATGGTCACATCATGTTGGATATATTGTTGCATTGTTATAAATTGGTTAATTGTCATGATATTGTTTGTCATTATGTTTATGCTTGTTGTGAGCTTGCAAGTACATTCAATGTACTGACCTGGCATGTCATGCCAGATTTCAGGAAAGTCCCGTTGGAAAGGAGTGCAGTCCGAGTCTAGATCGTGTCCACATCGGTGTCCCTGTGCCATGGAGTTCCGCTACGACGTTGTTCCGCTGCCGCGTAGTTGTCATGATCGAGGCCCCTTTATGTTCACTAAATAATGTACATTTTGTTCAGCCGCACCATGTGTGCCGCTTGGCCTCGCCAACTGTTGTAATATAAACTCTAATCCGCTAGCATCAATAAAGCGGTTATTTCCTGTACCAAGTTGTTGTGTGTTGCCAGAAGACAAGGTCTCTAGGCTGGCAATGCATGGTAAACCGGTTGCTCTGAGCCGGGGTGCCACGGTGTGTTCCAATGCTTTTTGCTTGAACTTATTGCTCGTTTGCACTGCCAGGCAAGTGGTATGTGATGTTCGAAGGTAGGGTTCCAGAGGTTTACAATTCATGTGAAGCTTGCAACAAACAAGTTTCAGGGTACAACGACAGCAACCACAGAGGCGTGTTTAAGACTAGGCAGGCGGCAGAAGATGCTTACTCCAAGTATGCGCGAGAGTATTCATGCAGAAAGGTTGAGGTTCGCAAGAAGATGGATCGACCGTTAGGGCTGAAGAACTTCATCATCTTCATCCATTTCATCGTCATAGCAGTAATGTGGTATTGGTCTGCTCGGTGTGATTGTGCGTAAGGTGTAGTAGTATTGGTAAGCTCACCAAGTAGGGTACCAGGTGAGCACAACTCTATGCTCGTATGTAAGCAAACAATATCACTACAAAAAACCCACTTCCGTGATGATACATGTTTGTCACAATAGGTAACGATTTATGTTATGCTTGTACATCCATGATGATTTTATGACAGGATCAAGATAGTCATACCTGTTTTGTCGTAGAAGTGCTCCATGACAATACTGAAATTATCATCAGGGAAGTGTCCACTTCCATGACGATAAATGTCGCGTGATGAAACTGTTTTCGTCAAGGGTAACAGACATGTGGCATCCACCGTAACGGGTCGCCGTTAAGCTATCGGGTTCCGTTTTGGATCCGATAACCGCTAACAGCCCAGACCAATGGGGATTTTCCACGTGTAAAATTCTCATTCGCCGGAGGAACCACGTGTCAGCTCATCATTGGGACAGAGAGGCGGCTATGATATCTCGACACGTGGCCCGGCCCAAAAGTGGCCCATTTGGCTTACAAAGGCCGGCCCATTTGACTTGGTCAAAAGCTAGCGGGTTGGCCCATGAAAATCCTGTTAACGTTCTGTTTGCATATAGCCCATTTTACGGCCCAGTAACTCACAACCCGTTATGGCATTCCGGAATTCGGCTCAACACTGTCATGTGGGCCGTCCAGTATAACACTAGCCCATTTCACTTTCAGCCCATGTATGGCCCACGACGTCTTTCGGCCCATATGAGGCCTTTCGTATCTTTGGGCCCTTTAGTGGCCCGCGGTGACTCTGGCCCATAACAAACAATAATTTTCCTTATACCCATTAACGGGCCATGATTCAAATGGGCCGTTTCTAGCCAATGTTAGCTTTCGGCCTACTGACGGCCCATACATTCTATGGCTCCTTTCCGGCCCTCGACTACTTCCGACCCGTTACTTGCCTGTTCTCCTGATGGGCCAAATTCAGCCCGTGGTTAGAATCGGTCCGTTTGTGGCCTATTAACCTGTTGCGTCGTTTCCAACCCGTCATGTATTATGGCCCATTAACGACCCGTTATGCCTATGACAGAATTAAGCCTTTGCTATCTTCCAGCCTGTTTACGGCCCATGTCGGCCTATTTATCGATGGCCCATAGGAGGCCCATCGATTCTATGGCCTGTTGGAGGCCCATTCATCCAGCGGCCCGTAGGAGGCCCATTCATCCTACGGCCCGTAGCAGGCTCAATGTTACCACGGTCCGTATCTGGCCCATGCTTGTTGCATCCACTAGCAAACCAAGGAAAAAGAAGACTAGGGAACTAGCGAGAAACTAACGCTAGGCTATTAAGGTGATTGCACAGATTACATCCAATGGGCATCAAAGTTCACCACCAGTGCACATATAGGGAACACCCTACACTATATAAAAAGGGCTTGTTGTTTTCTTCAGCAAGACACTGCACGTTAAGAACAAATTTTGTATCGCAACAAAACAAATTACAACCATAAAACAAAAGGAAAGTTGGCATAAAAGTTAACAATCCGGCAGATAAATGCACCACCAGAAGTTCAGAAGCTCAGTTCATTTGACCTGACTGTTAAGTTTTCATGTTGTACTGTATGATGGAGCACCATAACCTTCGCCTTCATTTATCCTAGGCTCTTGAACATCATAGCAAATGTCTGGTAGTCTGGTTTCAAAACCATGCATATGTTGACGACATCGAACAATGGTTGTCCTTGTTTCACAAAGGGTCTCTGTTAGGGATTGGACTTGTGTCTGGAGCACAGATATAAAAATGTTTTGAGCTTGCATATCTTGATCATAAGGCAGTTTGGACGAGATTACCTTAACAACCAACCCAGTATTACGCGGGAACGTGCTTTTGGCACTGTTAGTGGACAAATACTGACCCACTGCAGCAAGAGGTGACATTGCGGTTATGGTTGCCTCGTCAACTTCAGGAAGTGGCAGTTCCACCATTTTCTCCATAGCTTGCAGAAAAGTTGAGTTTGTACATTAGTAGTACCAGAACATAAGATATTGAGCAGGCAGCAAAACCAAACAGATTAGCTTCGTCTATATACAGAACTTATTCTGGTGAACCCATGTAAAATATTAGTTGTATTTTACTGCAAAGTACATAATAAAACCAGGTTCCAAACATACGACCATGTATCATGGCTAATGTATTGTCTATTTCTTCACATTGTATTGACAACAAAGGATAAAGAGACAAAGTTTATAATACGGCAAGCATAGTATGGCATCATTCATATCAAAAACAACTGAGAACAGACAAACAAGCAATTGTAACATTGTGTGGGCAAGTCCAGCACAGAACTAGATTACAGATCAAGATCAAAGGAACATTCACTCCTCTCTTTTAAACCTTGTAAGGTGCAATGATACGCTAAGGCAATTGTTCAATGCATAAAATTGGCAGTCAATGCATAAAGTTGGCATAAAATTGAAAAGAGTAATAGACATTGGCTGCAAACCACGCTGTTCAATGCATAAGTTAGAGTAAGTAGTAGTTAAAAGGGATGAGGATTAAGGACTTACAACAGCGGCTTTGACTGGTGTAGTCATGTCCTTCGTCTTGCTGGTGTGACAGTCCTTGAAGATTTCCCTAGCATTTGGTTCAGGTACTTTTTTATCCTTGCGGGCTTTCCTCTGCATTTGAAACAAGTCAATATAGATCTGATAATTTGGCATAGGGAAAAGAGTGAAAAAACATCTAGTTACGAGAGCCTCGCAGTGTGCAATATAGCTACGAGATCCTGTCATCTGTTGGAATTTCACTTTTGTACGGTTGGCCTTGTTCTTTGAACAGTTCGCCTACAAGAAGATAGATTTGTGAGGCACATGCGTAAATAGGAGTTCAACATGTGATCTGATCACACATATATATAGCGTACTTGATACTTTGGATCAGACCAGTGTTTAACAAGGCCTCTCTAGTCTTCATCCGATATATTTTCCACTGGATATGTTTGGGCAAGTTCATTGTTAGCCTTGCCTTCAAAGTGAGTTTTCCTCAAGTTATACCGATACTGTCGCAGAGCAGACTTGAAAACATGGGTGCATGCTTGTCTGGTTGCATCATCTTGGCTATCCAACTTGAACCTTATCTGTTGAAAATTATGGGAGTCTCATTACCAGCAACCTAGAAAGTATGGGACAGAGCAAGACGATATTACTAATTTCCATACATAACCATACTTATAGATAAATGGTCGAGGAAGGTGTTAAACTGGGTTTCGTATTTGTCATTCCTGTACTGAATCCATGTTGGGAGGATACATGCATGACACCTAACGGCAACGACTGCCTCTGATACTAACTTGGCTGACTCTGTAGCATCACGTGGCCTTCTTAAACCTGCCTCAAAACAGATCTCTGTTCTTCCTCCTCTAGATTTAGTTAACCTGTCAAGCATTATCCTTGATGTCTATTTCCTCTTGCGCCTAGGTGCTAGTTCAACAACGAACATGCGAAGTGTTAGTGTACATCAAACTGTGAGACTGCATATAAAGAAGCATGCAACTGTAACTTGACACGAGCAACTACCTTCTTGCTATTGAAGCTCACAAGGTTCATCTGATCTTGCCAAATTGTCTTGTGTCAAGAGTGCTTTGGAAGTAGTGTCAGGTGGCAAGGGAGCTTCAGAACTTGCTAGTAGCAGAGTTACCGAACGAGTAACTCGTGGAAATGTTGGTACTGTTGAAGAAGATATTGCATTAAATTGGGTTGTCGTTGCTTGTTTGGTGGCATCTTTTCATTTGCATTTGTATTGTTTTGCAGCTGGAGTAGCAGGGGATACCGTGTTTGTACAATTTTCCGATGGACTTGGACCTTCTATTGCACCATCAGTACCAGCAGAATCTGCATAATTCTTCCGCTTCCATTTCCATGCGTCCTGAGTACTAACATGATCCCCTGCCATTTTGTGTTCTTTCCTCTTTCTCTTTGCCATGTCAAGTCAAGCCGACAACAAAAATGAATAAAGATTTAGTTCTTCAGAACATATGCATGATATAGACGAACCGAACTTTGTTGTTAGACAACCGGAGGATAGGAGGATGTGATACGTACGAAAAACAAGACAACATGAGATAATCAGAACTATGATGTGTAAACTAAGCAGAAGGCATTTCAATAAATTAGAAGCAATGCAATGGAAGGTAGAAACCATATGAAATATGCTACAAATATCGCTCTGCCAAGTTAACTGTGTCTCGCCATAACTGGCATTTAAACAAATGTGAAGCAGTACAAGAAATAAATCATATGCAAGATGCAAACAACATCACACTACCAAGTTAAAGGTCTCTCATCATTAGTTCCATTGCATATTCACAACATTGCGTATTCACAGCTATGATGTGTAAACTAAGCAGAAGGCATTTCAACAAATTAGAAGTAATGAAAGCTAGAGACCATATATAAGATGCAAGGAATATCACTCTACCAAGTTAAAACTGTCTTGTCATTAGTGCTATTTCAACAAATTAGCAGTACAAGCTAGAAAATAATGCGAGATGTAACCTATATGAGACTCCCAAGTTAAACGTGTGTTATGATAAGTGATTGTTGCAGGTTACACAACAGTACTACTTTGATGTAAGAACATGGTGTTATAAACAGATATTGTATGTTCTAGAAACAGGAACACGTGTCTTATTCACAAGTATAATGTGTAAAGTAAGCAGATGGAATTCAACAAAATTAGAAGCAATACAAGCTAGACATCATACATAACATGCAACCACATATAACATTGCCATGTTAGAGGGAGCACCTGTGATGGTGGACTAGGGGAGGCGTGCTCATCATCAACACAACTACGTTGAGTGTCTATGCATGTGTTGTCTTCCAAATCTTGTTTGGTGGATGGGGAGTAGAATCTGTAGAGTCCCTCCGTTTCAGTTGGTTGGAAGGAGCACCTTTATCCACCCCTTGCTAATTTCCTTCCGCTATATTGATTTTGCATTGTCAAGTAAAACCGACAAGAAAAAGCAATAAAATTCACTCTTCAAAACTCATTCATGCATGATACTGACAATCACCACCTTGATTTAAGGCAAACACATGATACGAGGATGGAATATGTACAAAAATAGGACGACATGGCATATTCACAATTATTTGTGTAAACTAAGCAGAAGCCATTTCAACAAACTAGAAGCAATACAAGCTAGACACCACATGAAAGATGCAAGACAATATCATACTTGCAAGCTAGAGAGAGCACCTGGGATGCCGGTTTCGCCGGAAGACCGCCATCAGTCCCTGCCTTAATTTTTTCCTTCCTCTTACTTAATTTTATTGCCTTGTTAGGTCAAACTCACAAGAAAAATAAAAAAAATCACTTTTCAGAACTCATTGATGCAGGATGCTGATGAGCACTACTTTAATGTAAGGCGACCGCATGATAGGACGATTGCATGTGTAAGAAAAAAGGACAGCATTGCATATTCACAGCTATGATGTGTAAACTAAGCAGAAGGCATTTCAACAAATTAGAAGCATGAAAGCTAGACACCATATAAAAGATGCAACGAATATCACTCTACCAAGTTAAAACTCTCTCATCATAAGTGCCGTTTCAACAAATTAGAAGCAATACAAGCTAGAAAAGAATGCAAGATGTAACCTATATCACACTCCCAAGTTAAACGTGTCTTATCATAACTGATTGTTGTCGGATTCAGGGCTTCACAGACCCAAGAAGGTTCAAACTCCGGGGAGTGTGTGAAGAACTCAACCTCTCAGGCTTGCCAAATCGTAGCCCTACAGCCTAGCCTAGCCGGATTCGCGTGAGCAAGGAAGAAGATGAACACGACCATTTACCCAGGTTTGGGCCACCTTGCGGTGTAATACCCTACTCTTGCTTTTGGTGGATTGGCCTCACGAGGGGCTGAGGGTGGAACTAGTACAGTGGATGAACAACCTCCCGAGGGCTCTGGTGGTGAGGACGGAAAGGATCCGATCCCCTTCTATGGTGGTGGCTAACCTATACTTATAGTGGCCTCGGTTCTCTTCCCCCAAAACGTAGGCAGGAAGGGATCCCACAGTGGCCAATTTGAAAGGGGACAGGTAGTACATCTTATCATGACGAAAGGTGGTCTTTGCTTGCGAAGCTTCTGGTCGTGACGCAGAGGTGGGCTCGGCGATGACATTCGTCCTGCCGCGCCATGGTCTTGGTCTCGTTGCACCGGAATGGAAACCTTTGGCAGATTCCTCGGGAACCCATGCCTGCGCTTGCCTCCTTAGCACCAAAGAGGAAACTGTCTCCTCTGCGCCCGCTGGCGCCCGCCTGGCCTTGGTCGTCATGGCTTGCTTCATTGCAACCTCATGAGCTGGGTACCTACATAGAAATCTCCGCTCCTCAGGAGGCCGCTTGGGGAGGCCACTCCCTTGGGAGGTCTTGGTGTCGTCCGCCTTGCAAGGCTTGGCCCCTCGCGAGGGTCTTGTCTTGATGGCCTTGTAGATGGGCTGTACCAGGCCGCTGCTGAAGCCACGCCGAGAGGGCCACAGGCAGGCAATTCTGGGTACCCTGGTTCCCAGAACGCCGACAGTAGCCCCCGGGCCCAAGGCGCGCTCGCACTTGGCTTTGAGGCGAAGCCAAAGGGCAAGGGCGAAGCGCCACGGCCCCAATCGCCTGCGGGCCAGGCTGACGCGTGGCGCTTGATAGGACGCGGGCGTCTCCGCTTCCCCATGTCGCCTCGGCAACTGCTTAGGCTGAAAAAAGGCTGGCGCCCGCTACCGAGCCATCATTGCCTTCTCTTTGCCTCGCTCCAAATCCCCTTTCTCCCAGCTGAGAGCGTCTCTAGATCCGGTCTTGTTCCCCCTTCCCGCTACACCTCTTCCTCCAAGATCTCGCGAATGGCGTCCGGGAAGGCGAAACCTGTCGCGCAGGCCGTGAGTTCGTCCTCCACTCCTGCGCCGGCCCTCAGCACGTCCTCCATCACCGAGGAGAAGCAGCTTGCCGCTGCGCTCCCGCTGATGGCGGGCGATGACAATGAGTGGAAAGAGACCATCCTCCTGGCCGGCTCCGCTGAGCAAAGGACCTTGGCGCAGACGTTTTATCCCTTCTTCCTCCACAACGTCTTTGCGGGGCTCATCCCGCCTTTCTCCGAGTTGTTCACCGCCGTCCTCGACCACTACCAAGTTCAGGCCCTACATTTTTAGCCCAACTCCATTCTCCTCATGTACATCTTTTCCTTGTATTGTGAGGCATTTGTGGGCGTGAGGCCCTCCATCCCGCTCCTCCGACATTTCTCCGACACCAATGCAGCGCTCCGGCTGCGTATACTTCGTCGCGGTCCACAAGAATAACTTGCTCATGAGGGCCGGGAAGAAGGTGGAAAAGTTCTGGCGCCGGTGGGTCTTCATGGACGCCAAAGGCCTCAACGCACGGCTCGAATTGCCAACCCAGCTGTCGGAGAAGCTCGACATGTGGGGCCATGAGAAGCTCTCCGACTCTCGAGCGTGCCTGCCCTGAGGAAGATGACTGCAGACATGGAGGCCAGGGTGCTGTCGGGAGGCATGCTCATCAAGGAGTTCCAAACGTAGAACCTGGCCCCGCTCCAGGCGCACACGCGCCCCATGTGGGAGTTCCAGGGCGCAGAGGACGACATCCAGCTGCGCCCGGGGAGCTTGACGGGCGAGGAGCTTGAAAAGGACATGAACACCTTGCTCGAGGGCGAACCGGGGGACCTCCCTGAGGCCTATGAACCGCTGTACCATCGCGCCGACATGGAGGTGCTGGTCACCACCATGCATGTCTTCAACGAGCTGGGGCTCGTGCCGCCCGACCCCCCCACCTCCCCGGTGCTGGTGTCTTCTGGGGAAAACGCTGGCGAAGAGGGCGAGTAGGACTCGGAGGCGACCTAGGACGACATGGCGGAGATATCCCCTATGACAATGATGCCGACGAGCCCCTGTGCTCCACCGGGGTCGTTACGAGGTCCGGGGCCACTCCCCGGGCCCTGCGATGGTCAGGCCAAGAGACCCTGAGGAAAAACGGGACGACAACTCCTCCTCAAGGCGCCGCGTCAACCATCGGCGCCGAACCGAGGCCGGCCTATGCGTGCCCCGCCAACCCCTAGGATGCAACAAAGGTCATGCCCAGGTAGATCAGAGGTGCCCCGGCCCCGGCTAGGAAGAGGGTGTACATTTTCCCTGACGATTAATTGCCTTACCTTTTTTTTGCTTATCGTCCTTTGATGTCGTGCCCACAGTGCTCCCCTCCTGGTGATCAGGATAGGCACCGTGGCGAAGAAGAAGAAGGAAGGAGCCGGGGCCTCGGAGGCGCCAGCGCTTGCCCTGGCCGTGATGGCTCCGGCACCAGCGGAAGAGGCTGTCTCGCGTCCCCTCACGGCGGAGTAGGTCCTCCAGGACGCGGTGGCGAAACCTCAGGAGGAGTCTGTCATCGTGGGCTTGCAGGCCACAGAGCCATCCATCCTCGCCATGCCTGAGGGGGGCTCGGAGCCCCCAGTGCCGCAAGCTGTCCTTACTGTTGCTTCTCTAGAGATGACGACAGCCGACGGCTAGTGCCGCCTCTTTCCCAGACCCTCGCACTAGCGGACTGCGGCTTCCTCGTCAGGCCCGAGGCCCTGGCGGAAGCCTACACCATGCTGAATCAGCTCTAGGACGACCTCCAAGACGTCGACAGGTGCTTCACGAGGAAACCCATGGGGCTGGTCTCAGGGTGGCTCCAGACCAACACGTCCGCTAGGACATCCTAGGGCTGGGCTGAGGCCACCGCCATGAAAAGCAGGAGGGAGGCCGGCGAAGCCTTGAAGGCCCGTGATGCGGCGGTGTCCAGCGCTACGTCCACCAAGGAACGATGTGGCATGGCAGAGGCCAAGCATAAGATCCTCTAGGAGGAGCATGCCGCGCACACCCAATGGCTTCAGTAACAGGAGGCAAACCTCAAGGCCCGCGAAGTGAAGCTCGCCGATCGTGAGGCCAAGCTGGCCCAGGTAACCACCGACCAAGCTGTGGAGCAGGACCGCCTGGGCAAGCTGAAGGAGGAGGTGGACAAGGCCCACGCGTCCCATGCCGAGCACGTCTCCAAGGAGATGGCGCAACTGGGGGCTAGAGAGGAGGCCCTTGCCACCGTCGAGAAAACAACGGCCATGGGACGCGAGGCCTTCCTCTCCCTCGAGCTCAGGTCTCGCGAAGCACCGCACCCCATCTACGGGAGGGTATGGAGAGCCACTGGCGACTCCTAAGGACGGCCTTGCCGGGCTTTTCCCAAAGCTTGCTGGGGCGCTTGAGGATGCCGCCGCTGGAGTGGACTCCTGGGTGGAGGGAGAGCGCCGCTCGCTCTTCACCGCGGCGGCGACGCACGTCTTCCGCCACCTCCACCTCCGGGACCCAGACTTCAACCTCGGTGTGCTAATCGAACCGGTGGCTCCTGAGTCGTGCACTGCTGTCGTTGAGGCCGTGAAGGGGCCAGTGGGCGCATTGCTGGGGAAGTTCTCTGTGTTCCCGACCCCGGGGCCGCGGCGGCCAGGATCGGCAGTGGCGAAGATGGTGGCAGCAATGTCGACAACGGGCTCCCAGCGACCTGGACGAGCGGCGACGATGGCCAAGGCGATGGTGGCGCTTCTTCCTGATTTTATTCCTGCAATCATTTACTGTGCCTCGTGGAGGCATAAGACTTCTGTTTAAATTTGTGAAACACTGCATTTTTTGTAATAACTGTTAGAACTTCACGATTTCCTTCTCGTGCTTGGTTTTCTTCATGTTTGCCTTAGCGTTCTGCGTCAGCAGGGCCCAGCCCCGTGCATACCTCGACCACCATTGGGGCATCCAAATCACCAGGACGAGACCAAGGGGTGAGGAGTTACGTGACTAGTGAGGCCCCCGAGTCGCGATGCTCAGGGGTCCCCGTTGATGTACGAACGACCTCCATGTTCTGCGTCGGCAGGGGCCAGCCCCGCGCATACCTCGACCGCCGTTAGGGCGTCCAGATCACCAGGACGAGACCAAGGGGTGAGGGCTACGTGACAAGTGAGCCCCCTGAGTCGCGATGCTCAGCGGTCCCCCTTGACGTGCGAACGACCCTCATGAAGGAGAAGCAAGCAGTCGGAGTCCTCCATACCTTTCCTCACCAGCTTTTGCCTGGGGAGGAATGCGAGAAGACCAGGTACCCGGACCTGTTAAGGTCGTGCGTGTCAGGCCTGGCCTGAGCATGTAGCCCCCGTGTCCAGCACCCTCGCGTGATCCTTCCAAGGGGAAAGCTGTGAGGTGTCGCCGGGCGAAGAGCCGAGAGGCTGTCCTGAGGTTGATGCGACCGCGAGGGCGCCCTCAGTTGTTTATTCACCAGCGCGGAGCAAGGTGCTTCCACTCTTGCGTGGGCATAACCGCTCCTTGGCTGTGTCGTCCGCCAGCGCGAAGCATGGCGCTTCCACTGGTGCGTGGGTGGGTGCTCCCTCTAGGGGAGACTTCAAGGCGTGTACAACCCCGTTCGTATGCGTGGCTAGCACGACAGAACTGGAGGAGGTGTATCTGGGCACTCGTGAGCCAGCGAGGAACTCACAAGGCCCTACCTCAAGGCGGGTTGCACCTGATTTTTGCGGCACAGGGCGCGCGTAAGAGACCGTGGGGCAATGGGGGATCCTGCGCCGAATTCCCCTCCGAAGGTTATCGTATCAGAAGGTCGGAGACAATTGACCCCAGGAGGTGACGTGAACGGGGCCAACCCGCCAGACAGAGTTCAGCCGTTGGTTTTATCGACACTGCATGGACGGGCTCGAGCATAGAAACCGTGCCAAGTCTTCTCATGCAACGATCCCACGGAAAAACAGCCGAAGCATGGCTCCCGCTGCGGCAAAGCACCAAACCGCGGTTGTATGAACCGGGCCGCGCGCCCTTACTTGCCCACACACAATTAGCTCATGCGAGAACAAGGCACCAAGGACCACGAGAGGTGACGCGCACGGGAGCTGGCCCACAGGATAGAGCTCAGTCGCTTGGATTTGTCAGCGCTGCATGGATGAACCCGAGCATTGACGCCATGCCAGTCCTTAATCATGAGGTGGTTGCAGGCGGGTTTGCGAGGGCGCGATGACATCATGGCGACGAAGCACCCGACAGGCAGTTGAAATACTTGGGAAATTCATGAAGGCGAAGCCGGTTCTGATATATGCGCAAAAATTATACAGTTACGGGGGCGGGCCCTAGCAGCTTGAGGATGATGCAGCCCGAGGGGCGCCCTCAGTTGAACAAACCAAAAAGTCACCTAGAAGCATCATTGTAGAAGCGTTTGAGTAGCTGAAGATGCATGCTACAGAGATCGCTCCTCATGATCCGTCCGGTTCCTTAGGCCCGGGAGTCTCCGGAGGTCCGTGGGGCTCGTGAAGGTCCGGCACGTCCTGTGTCAGGACCACCTGGCGTCTGGCCACATGAGCCGCCAAGACACCCTGCATGAGGCATTGGAACATGGCGCCCGCGTTCAGCAGGCCGAATGGCATGTGCTCGTGGTAGCAGGGGTAGCCCCCACTTCGGCCGACGAGCGACGTCCAGAAGAGCTCCTGAGAAGCGACCCTGGTGAGGCCCGGGATGTTGATGCAGATGCGCAGCTCGCCACCCATGTCGGGGGCCGCGGTAGCTGCACTAGATGGTGCAGGGCGACGCTTGCCACGCATGGCTCGCGCCTCCTGAATCTCGTCTATTGACTTGGTGATGAACTCCTGTGTGCCTGGCGCCTCGCGCCCTGCGCCTTGCTCACGGAGACGAGCATCGAGGCACGCCTCCAGATGGTGCCCGAGCACCTTCCTCATGGCGCTGGTTAGGTCAGAGGTCCTCCAGATGAGAGCCCCTGAGCCCGTCCTAAGGGGGGCGCCAGGCGCGCCTTCCTATGCGAGAGGGAAAGGCGCCCCCGCAGTGGGCGTGGGGCCTGAGGTACGGTCGCCAGGGACCCCAGCCTCCCGAGGGCCCTTCGGGAGGATCTGCTTCTTCTTGGGGACGGCTTCTGGAGGTAGAACTGCACCCTCGCCATCAGAGTTCTCGACTGCCGTGGCTTGGTAAGCGCGCTCGAGGGAGCACCCCGCATACTTATCGTCACAGGCGACCGTGATGACACCGCCGCTTCCTGGCATCTTGAGGACATTGTAGCCGAGAATGGCATTTTACGGGAGGCCTATGTGGGCAACATCGAAGTCGATGAGCTCGGTGTGGTAGTTTTCATACTTGCCAAGGTGACTGGGAGGCGGACCTGCCCTATGGGAATGGTGAAGTCGTCGGTCACCCCTGAGAAAGGCTTGGTGGGGAGGAGCTGGTCGAAGGGCACTTGGAGCGTGTAAAACGTCTCAGCGAAGAGAACATTGAGCCTTGCACCACCGTCGATGAGGGTCTTGGTCACGAGGACATTGCTGATGCTCGGCGTGCAGAGCATCGGGAGCGAGCCTGCGGTGGCTGAGCACTTGAGTTGGTCCATGGAGTCGAAGGTGATGGTATGCTTGGACCACCTGAGGGGGCGCGAAGCCTCAAGCTTGGGGAGGGCCGCGTTCACCTCATGAGTGAATTGCTTGAAGATGCGATGAGAGGCGAGAGCCTGAGCACCACCCAGGATGCAGGCAATCATGCGAGGCTCCTGGAAGCCCCCAGCCCCATCATCCTGGCGGTTGTCGTCGTTTCTCCTTGGCGGCGGTGGCAGCGGAGGGAGGCTGGCGTTGCCCTGAGGACTGTCCTCACGGGGCTGTTCTCGCCAAGGACCATCACGAGGTTGACCCTGCCAGCGGTCCTCGCAAGGCTGGTCTCGCCAGTCCTGACGGGCGTCATGGTTGCCCCAACGACCTCCAGCGCAGCCTCCTCCATGGCCGTAGCCGCGGTCGCCGCACTCGGGACAGCGGCCAATGCGCCCGTCGTGGCTTGCCCTGAGCTCCTAGCAATTGTTGGTGTTGTGGCTGTGGACTTTGTGGAAGACGCAGAATGGGCGATTGCCCCTGGGAGGATCGTCGTGGTCGCGCACACGCTTCATCTCTGGCTCGGCTGCGAGCACAGCAGGGCCCTTGCATTTTATCTCCTTGGACTTGGCTTTCTTGTCTTCAGGATCAGCCTCTGGAAGCTCCAGGAGGGAGAGGCAACCTTCTTTTGCCCTTGCGCATTTGGTTGCCATGTTGAACATCTCCAAGGCCGAACATAAGTCCTCAAGGATGGCGAGCTCCTCCGTCATCTTGACATCCCGGACACCGTCAGAGAACGCTGAAATGATTGACTCGTCCGACACCTTCGGGATCTTGAGGCGAATGTTGGTGAAGCGTTGTATGTACTTGTGCATGGTCTCACCCGACTGCTGCTTCACGCGCCGCAGGTCACCTACCGCGGGGGCACGGTCGCGAGTACCCTGGAAGTTGGTGATGAAGCACTCGCGAAGCTCGTCCAAGGAGCAGATCGACACCACCAGGAGGTTCAGGAGCCAGGAGCGTGCATCGTCCATGAGGGCCATGGGAAACCAGTTCGCCATGACCTTGTCATTGCCTTTCGCCACCTCGATGCTCAGCTCATAGAGCTGGAGGAATTCCGCGGGGTCGGGGGTGCCGTCATAGCATGGAGGCAGATCTGGCTTGAAATTGCCACGCCAGACGACACGGCGCAGCTCCGGGGTGAAAGCACGGCAACCTGCCCCGCTAACAGGCGGAGCATGCGCGCGGGGAGCTTGATCTTGACGCCTACGCACCACATGCTCTGGTTGCGCGAGGTCTTGGTGCTGGTGCTGAGGCGCTGGGAGCGCGCGCGCAGCAACCAGCAGCCGCTGCACCACCTGGTAGCTTGCCTCATCATGCGCCGTCGCTCTGCACGGTGGGTCGCGTTGAGGTGCATCACGCTGGCGCTCAGGGTCGACGTCGCGCCGAGGAGGAGGAGGTGGCGCACCATGGGTCACTTCGCCTGCCTGGGATAGCGGGGGAGGCAGTGAGCAAGACGGCGCAGGGGGCTCTCCGACGGCGCTGACGAGCTCATGTAGAGGTTGTTGGTGGGACGATAACGCAGGAGTTCACGTGCCATGAGTAGCGCAGCCTGTGTGTTCGTCGGCCCCAAGAGAGCATGAGAGGACAACGCCGTGGCTGGAGTAGGCGACAGAGTGGCGGTGCGACCATCAGGCCGCATGGAAGGCGGCAACGACGAGTCTTGCTGCTCGTGAACCGCGGGACCGATGGCGGTGTTGGCCACGGGGGAAGGAGAGCGGCAAGGAGCGTCGTTGCCCACGGGTGTCGTTGCCCGGCACTCGGTAGGAACACAACGAGCGTCAGCCATGGGAGCGGCGGAGCGGAAGCGGAGCAAAGGTGGAAGGACTTCGACACACCCCTACCTGGTGCGCCAAATATCAGATTCAAGGCTTCGCAGACCCAAGAAGGTTCGAACTCTGGGGCGTGTGCGAAGAACTCAACCTCTCAAGCTTGCCAACTCGTCGCCCTATAGCCTAGGCTAGCCGGATTCGTGTGAGCAAGGAAGAATATGAACACGGCCGTTTACCCAGGTTCGGGCCACCTTGCGGTGTAATACCCTACTCCTGCTTTTGGTGGATTTGCCTCACGAGGGGCTGAGGATGAACTAGTATAGTGCATGAACAACCTCGCGAGGGCTCTGGTGGTGAGGATATAAAGGATCTGATCCCCTTCTATGGTGGTGGCAATTGAAGGAAATATGCCCTAGAGGCAATAATAAAGTTTTCATTTCATATTTCCTTATTCTTGATAAAAGGTTTATTATCCATGCTAGAATTGTATAGATCAGAAACCTTGATACATGTGTGAATACATAAACAAACACCGTGTCCTTAGTGAGCCTCTACTAGACTAGCTCGTTGATCAAAGATGGTTAAGGTTTCCTAACCATGGACATGAGTTGTCATTTGATAACAGGATCACATCATTAGGAGAATGATTTGATGGACAAGACCCATCCGTTAGCTTAGCATTTTATTGTACAGTTTATTTCTACTGCTTTCATGTATGTCAAATACATATTCCTTGGACTATGAGATCATGCAAATACCGAATACCAGAGGAATACCTTGTGTTTTATCAAACGTCACAACGTAACTGGGTGATTATAAAGATGCTCTACAGGTATCTCCGAAGGTGTTTTGTTGGGTTGGCGTGAATCGAGTGGTATCTCTGGGCCCTCTCGGTAATGCACATCATAACAAGCCTTGCAAGAAAATGACTAATGAGTTAGTCACGAGATGATGAATTATGGAATGAGTAAAGAGACTTGCCGGTAACGAGATTGAACTAGGTATAAAGATATCGACGAGCGAATCTCGGGCAAGTAACATACCGATGACAAAGGGAATAACGTTTGTTGTCATAAACGGTTCGACCGAGAAAGATCTTCATAGAATATGTAGGAGCCAATATGAGCATCCAGGTTCCGCTATTGGTTATTGACCGGAGAGGTGTCTCGTTCATGTCTACATAGTTCTCGAACCCATAGGGTCCGCACGCTTAACGTTCAATGACGATTTAGTATTATACGAGTTATGTGATTTGGTGACCGAATGTTGTTTGGAGTCCCGGATGAGTTCACGTACATGACGAGGAGTCTCAAAATGGTCGAGAGGTAAAGATTGATATATAGGATGATAGTATTCGGACATCGGAAGTGTTCCGGATAGTATCGGGTATTTATCAGAGTACCGAGGGGGTTACCGGAACCCCCCGGGGAAAGATATGGGCCATATGGGCCATAAGAGGGAGGCACACCAGCCCACAAGGGGTGGCGCCCCCCCCCCCCACCGAGGAAGGAGGCCGGGTGGAGAATGGAAAAGGGGTTCGCCCCCCCCCCTTTCCTTCTCTCCTTCCTCTTCCCTTTTCCCCCCTACGGAAATGAGGAAAGGGGGGAGGCCGAATTGGGGAGGACCCCAAGTTGGATTCCTCCTACTTGGGGCGCCCCAAGGCTGCCTCTGCTCCCCTCCCACCTATATATACGTGGGGAGGGGGCGCCTAGAACAAACAATAACAATCGTTAGCCATGTGCGGTGCCCCCCTTCATAGTTTACGCCTCCGGTCATATCTTTGTAGTGCTTAGGCGAAGCCCTGCGCATATCACTTCACCATCACCGTCACCACACCGTCATGCTGATGGAACTCATCTTCTTCCTCGACACCTTTGCTGGATCAAAAGGATGAGGGACGTCATCGAGCTAAAGGTGTGCAGAACTCGGAGGTGTCGTATGTTCGGTGCTTGAACGGTCGGATCTAGAAGAAGTTCGACTACATCAACCGCTTTGTCAAACGCTTCCACTTCCGGTCTACGAGGATACGTGGACACACTCTCCCCCTCTCGTTGCTATGCATCTCCTAGATAGATCTTGCGTGAGCGCATGATTTCTTTTTAAATTGCATGCTACGTTTCCCAACAGTGGCATCCGAGCCAGGTCTATATGTAGATGATATGGTGATCGTCATACTACTTACCACCAATGTCTTATTTTGATTCAGCGGTATTGTTGGATGAAGCGGCCCGGACCAACCTTACATGACCACGTTCATGAGGCCGGTTCCACCGACAGACATGCAACTAGTTTAGTATAAAGGTGGCTGGCGGGTGTCTGTTTCTCCAACTTTAGTTGAATCAAATTTGACTGCGGCCGGTCCTTGTTGAAGGTTAAAACAACCAACTTGATAAATCACCGTTGTGATTTTGATGCGTAGGTAAGAACGGTTCTTGCTAGAAGCCCGTAGCAACCATGTATAACTTGCAACAACAAACTAGAGGACGTCTAACTTGTTTTTGCAGGGCATCTTGTTATGTGATATGGTCAAGACATGATGTGATATACGTTATTGTATTATATGATCATGTTTTGTAAAAGTTACTGGCAACCAACATGAGCTTATGGTTGTCTATTTATTGTATGAAATGCAAACGCCATGTAATTTCTTTACTTTATCAATATGCGTTAGCGATAGTTGTAGAAGCAATAGTTGGCGAGACGACCACGAAGCTACGATGGAGATCAAGGTGTCAAGCCGGTGATGATGGAGATCATAATGGTGCTTTGGAGATGGAGATCAAAGTGTCAAGCCAGTGATGATCGAGATCAAGGTGTCAAGCCAGTGACGATGGAGATGATGACGATGCTTTGGAGATGGAGATCAAAAGCACAAGATGATGATGGCCATATCATGTCACATATTTTGATTGCATGTGATGTTTATCTTTTATGCATCTTATTTTGCTTAGTACGACGGTAGCATTATAAGATGATCCCATAACTAAATTTCAATGTATAAGTGTTCTCCCTGAGTATGCAATGTTGCTACAGTTCTACGATTCAAGACACCACGTGATGATCAGGTGTGATAGACTCTACGTTCACATACAACGGGTGCAAAATAGTTTTGCACATGCGGAATACTCGGGTTAAACTTGACGAGCCTGGCTTGTAAAGACATGGCCACGGAACATTGGAGACCGAAAGGTCGAAATTGAATCATATAGTAGATATGATCAACATAGAGATGTTCACCATTGATGACTACTCCATCTCACGTGATGATCGGACATGGTTTAGTTGATTTGGATCATGTATCATTTAGATAACTTGAGGGATGTCTATCTAAGTGGGAGTTCTTAAGTAATTTGATTAATTGTAGTTAATTTATTATGAAGTTAGTCTTGATAGTATTTGCATATCTATGTTCTGGATCAATAGCTCGCGATATAGCTCCTATATATTTTTTGTATGTTCCTAGAGAAAACTAAGTTGAAAGATGATAGTAGCAATGATGCGGACTAGGTCCGTGATCTGAGGATTATCCTCATTGCTGCACAAAAGAATTATGTCCTTGATGCCCCGCTAGGTGACATACCTATTGTAGGAGTAGATGCAGACGTTACGAACGTTTGGCAAGCTCAATATGATGACTACTTAATAGTTTAGTGCGCCATGCTTTATGGCTTAGAACCAGGACTTCAAAAAAGTTTTGAACACCACGGAGCATATGAATTGTTCCAAGAGCTGAAATTGGTATTTCAGACTCATGCCCGTGTCGGGAGGTATGAGACCTCTAACAAGTACTTTGCCTACAAGATGGAGGAGAATAGCTCAGCCAATGAGCATGTACTCAGAATGTCTGGGTACTACAATCGCTTGAATCAAGAGGGAGTTAATCTTCCAGATAAGATAGTGATTGATAGATTTCTCTAGTCACTATCACCAAGCTACTAGAACTTCATGATGAACTATAATATGCAAGGGATAACGATAATGATTCCCGAGCTCTTCACGATGCTGAAATAGGCAAAGGTAGTAATCAAGAAAGAACATCAAGTGTTGATGGTTAACAAGACCACTAGTTTCAAGAAAAATGGCAAGGGATAGATAGGGCACTTCAAAGGAATGGCAAGCAAGTTGCCACTCCCATGAAGAAACCCAAAGCTAGACCCAACTAAGTGCTTGTACTACAAAGGAAATGGTCATTGGAAGCAGAACTACCCCAAATACTTGGCGGATAAGAAGGATGGAAGAGTGAACAAACTATATTTGATATACATGTTAGTGATGTGTACTTTACTAGTGTTCATAGTATCCCCTGGGTATTTGATATCGGTTCAGTTGCTAAGATTAGTAACTCTAAATAGGAGTTGCAAAATGAACAAAGACTAGTTATGGGCGAGGTGACATGAGTGTTGGAAGTGATTCCAAGGTTGATAAGATCACCATCGCACACTCCCTCTACGTTCGGGATTATAGTGTTGAACCTACATAAATATTATTTTGGTGTTCGCGTTGATCATGAATAAGATTGGATCATGTTTATTGCAATATGGTTATTCATTTAAGTCAAAGAATAATTGTTGTTCTGTTTACATGAATAAAACCTTGTACGGTCATACACCCAATGTAAATGGTTTATTGAATCTCGAATGTAATGATACACATATTCATAATATTGATGCCAAAAGATGCAAAGTTGATAATGATAGTGCAACATACTTGTGGCACTGCCGTTTAGGTCATATTGGTGTAAAGCGCATGAAGAAACTCCATGCAGATGGGCTATTGGAATCACTTGATTATGAATCATTTGATACTAGAGAACCATGCCTCATGGGCAAGATGACTAAAACTATGTTCTCCGGAACAATGGGGCGAGCTAATGACTTATTGGAAATAATACATACTGATGTATGCGATCCGATGAGTATTGAGGCTCGCGGCGGGTATCGTTATTTTTCTGACCTTCACAGATGATTTGAGCAGATATGGGTATATCTACTTCATGAAACACAAGTCTGAAACATTTGAAAAGTTCAAAGAATTTCAGAGTGAAGTGGAGAATCATCGTAAAAAGAAAATAAAGTCTCTACGATCTGATCACGAAGGCGAATATTTGAGTTACGAGTTTGGCCTTCATTTAAAACAATGTGGAATAGTTTCACAACTCATGCCGCCTGGAACACCACAACATAACGGTGTGTCCGAACGTTGTAACCGTACTTTATTAGATATGGTGCGATCTATGATACCTCTTACTGATTTACCACTATCATTTTGAGGTTATGCATTAGAGACAGATGCATTCACGTTAAATTGGGCACCATCTAAATCCGTTGAGACGACACCGTATGAACTATGGTTTGGCAAGAAACCTAAGCTGGCGTTTCTTAAAGTTTGGGGTTGCGACACTTAATTATGTCAAAAGACATCAGCCTGATAAGCTCGAACTCAAATCGGAGAAGTGCGTCTTCATAGGATACCCTAAAGAAAAAATTGGGTTCACCTTCTACAACAAATCCAAAGGCAGATTATTTGATGCCAGGAACAGAAACTTTCTAGAGAAGGAGTTTCTCTCGAAAGAAGTGAGTGGGAGGAAAGTAGAAATTGATGAGGTAAATGTACCTTCTCTCGAATTGGAAAGTAGCACATCAGTGAAATTTGTTCCCATGATGCCTACACCAACTAGTGAGGAAGCTAATGATGATGATCATGAAACTTCAGATCAAGTTACTCCTGGACCTCATAGATCGAACAGAGCACGTTCCGCACCAGAGTGGTACGGTAATCCTGTTCTAGAAGTCATGCTACTAGACTATGACGAACCTACGAACTATGAAGAAGCTATGATGAGCCCAGATTCCGACAGATGGCTTGATGCCATGAAATCTGAGATATGATCCATGTATGAGAACAAAGTGTGGACTTTGGTGGACTTGCCGGATGATCGGCAAACCATTAAGAATAAATGGATCTCCAAGAAGAAGACTGACGCTGATAGTAATGTCACTATCTATAAAGCTCAACTTGTCACGAAAAGGTTTTCAGCAAGTTCAAGGAGTTTACTCGATGAGACTTTCTCACCCGTAGCGATGCTTAAGTCTATCCGAATCATGTTAGCAATTGCCGCATTTTATGATTATGAAATCTGGCAAATGGACGCCAAAACTTCATTCCTTAATGGATATGATGGAACCAGAAGGTTTTGTCGATCCTAAAGGTGCTGACAAAGTGTGCAAGCTCCAACAATCCATCTATGGACTGGTGCAAGCATCTCGGAGTTGGAATATACACTTTGATGAGGTGATCAAAGCATATGGTTTTATACACACTTACGGTGAAGCATGTATTTTACAAGAAAGTGAGTGGGAGCTCTATAGCATTTTTGATATTATTTGTGGATGACATATTATTGATTGGAAATGATATAGAATTTCTGGATAGCATAAAAGTATACTTGAATAAGAATTTTCCAATGAAAGACCTCGGTGAAGCTACTTGCATGTTGAGCATCAAGATCTATAGTGATAAATCAAGACACTTAATAGAACTTTCACAAAACACATACCTTGATAAGATTTGAAGAGGTTCAAAATGGTTCAGTCCAAGAAGGGGTTCTTGCCTGTATTACAAGGTGTGAAGTTGAGTAAGACTCAAAGCCCGACCACTTCAGAAGATAGAGATAGGATAAAAGTCATTCCCTATGACTCAGCCATAGGTTCTATACGATATGCCATGCTGTGTACCACACTTGATGTGTGTCTTACTACTTATCTGGCAAAGAGGGTACAAGAGTGATCCAAGAGTGGACCACTGGACAACGGTCAAAATTATCCTTAGGTGCCTTAAAGAGGACTAAGGAAATATTTCTCGGTTATGGAGGTGATAAAGAGTTCGTCGTAAAGAGTTACGTCAATGCAAGCTTTGACCCTGATCTAGATGACTCTAAGTCTCAATCTGGATACATATTGAACGTGGGAGCAATTAGCTAGAGTAGCACCATGCAGAGCATTGTAGACATAGAAATTTGCAAAATACATACAGATCCGTATGTGGCAGACCCGTGGACTAAACCTCTCTCACAAGCAAAACATGATCACCCCTAAGTACCCTTTGGGGGTTAATCACATAGCGATGTGAACTAGATTATTGACTCTAGTAAACTCTTAGGGTATTGGTCACATGGCGATGTGAACTATGTGTGTTAATCACATGACGATGTGAACTAGATTATTGACTCTAGTGCAAGTGGGAGACTGAAGGAAATATGCCCTAGAGGAAATAATAAATTTGTTATTTTATATTTCCTTATTCATGATAAAAGGTTTATTATTCATGCTTGAATTGTATTGATCGGAAACCATGATACATGTGTGAATAATAAACAAACACCGTGTCCCTAGTGAGCCTCTACTAGACTAGCTCGTTGATCAAAGATGGTTATTGTTTCCTAAACATGGACATGAGTTGTCATGTGATAACGGAATCACATCATTAGGAGAATGATATGATGGAAAAGACCCATGAGTTAGCTTAGCCTTTGATCGTACAGTTTATTGCTACTGCTTTCATGTATGTGAAATACATCATGCAACTCCCGAATACTGGAGGAATACCTTGTGTGCTATCAAACGTCACAGTGTAATTGGGTGATTATAAAGATGCTCTATAGGTATCTCCGAAGGTGTTTTGTTGGGTTGGCGTGAATCGAGATTAGGATTTGTCACTCCGAGTATCGGAGAGGTATCTTTGGGCCCTCTCGGTAATGCACATCATAATAAGCCTTGCAAGCAAATGACTAATGATTTAGTCACGAGATGATGTATTACGGAATGAGTAAAGAGACTTGCCAATAATGAGATTGAACTAGGTATGAAGACACCGACGATCGAATCTCGGGCAAGTAACATACCGATGACAAAGGGAATAACGTAGGTTGTCATAAACTGTTCGAACGATAAAGATCTTTGTAGAATATGTAGGAGCCAATATGTGCATCCAGGTTCCGCTATTGGTTACTGACGGGAGAGGTGTCTCGGTCATGTCTACATAGTTCTCGAACCCGTAGGGTCCGCACGCTTAACTTTCAATGACGATTTAGTATTATATGAGTTATGTGATTTGGTGACTGGATGTTTTTCGGAGTCCCGGATGAGACTACAAACATGACGAGGAGTCTCAAAATGGTCGAGAGGCAAACATTGATATATAGGATAATAGTATTCGGACATCGGAAGTGTTCTGGATAGTATCGGGGGAGTTACCGAAACCCCCGGGGGAAAGATATGGGCCATAAGAGGGAGGCACACTAGCCCACAAGGGGTGGTGCCCCCCTCCCAAGGAAGGAAGCCTAATTGGAGAAGGGAAAGAGGGGGCTCGCCCCCCCCCTTTCTTAATCTCCTTCCTCTTCCGTTTCCGCCCTCCAAAAATAAGGAAAGGGGGGACACTACAAAAAAAAAGACACATCCGTGACATTTTGGGCTGAACGAATTTTTTTTCTGTCATACTTATGACACTTCTATGACGATAACTGTGACAAAACCCGGTATCATCATAGATGTGGTGGGCTCCTACTTCTATGACAAAAATCATGACAGAAATGGGCTTTTCATCTGGGCGGGCGGAGACGCAGCTGCATGACATTCTTTGGGCCGTCCATGACGGAGAAAACCGTGGTAGAAGCGAGGCGAGGAAAATATCGGGAGTTCACAGTTCGATGGGTGGTCGGGGCGAGCGATGCACGTTTCTCTCATACGTATGCGCGTGTGTGCTAGGCATTGCACTCTAATCGAACCCGAGAGAGGCATTGGGCTCTAAGCGAACCCGGCGATTGCGGTGCGAGCTCTGGCGTTCTCGAACCCGGCGATCGATCGATCCCATGCTATTAATCGACCCAGTGATTCCTTCACTATTGCTGCTAAGCGAAGCCAATCGAACATCGCTGCCTCCTTCCCTTGATGAGCAAAGTGGCGTTGTTGGGGGTTTGGATGAACAGTTCTCGGTGGGGTTGGATGAGCAGGAACCCGTGGTAGTAGAGGCCGTTGCCGCTGGATGAAACGATACCCGATCGATCGAGCGGTGGATGAACAGGACCCGTGAAGGGCTGGATGAAAAGGACCCGTGGAGGCTGGTTGAATAGTAGCGGTGGAGGGTTGGTTGAGCGATGGCGGTGGAGGGTTGGATGAGCGAGAGCCCGTGTAGGGGTGGTTGAACATGACCCCCGTGGAGAGGGCTGGTTGAACAGTAGCCGGTGGAGGAGCGCGCATTGGAGGCTGGATGAACAGGAGCCCATGGATGAACAGTCGTAGGTGGAGGCTGGAGGAGGTTGACGGTGGATGAACAGGAGCCCGTGGATGCAGTCGACGGTGGATGAACAGTAGCCCGTGGAGGCAATCAATGGTGAAGATGAACATTATCCCGTGGAGTCCCGTTTTGTGGTACGCCACACCCCTCCCGATGTACAGGATCCTCATTTTGACCGTAGCGCTCCAACACAAGTCCGTTTCTTCTGTTTTGCGGTATGCCACGCCCCTCCCGATCAACAGGACCCCGTTTCAACCGTAGGAGGTCCGTTTCCTCCGTTTTGCGGTACGCGAGACCCCTCCCGATGAACAGGATCCCGTTTCCACCGTGGTCAGTCGAACACAAGGCTGTTTCCTCTGTTCTGCGGTACACCAGGCCTCATTTCCATCGGCTGTTCCATCCAAGCCGGTTGGCTCCCGATGAACAGCACGCGTTCCGTTGCCTCCCGATGAACACGACGCATTCCGTTGCCTCCCCATGAACACGACGACGACACAGTTTCTCCATTCCGACCCAGCCACAACCATGTATACGAGCCCTGGCTGTACGTATGCACGAGTAGGCATTCGAGACCCCGCCTGTATGTACGTACGTGGTCGTATTTAATTTCTTGCACCCTGGCCGCTATACGTACGTGTACATGCTACGTGTGCGCCTCTACTACCACACGTGCGCGCCTCTACATCGACCAGTATGTACGTACACGTTCGCGACTAGAATGACAACGCTACGTATGCTTCGACAGGGTGGGTCCCGACTGTCAGGCTCTTCCTTGCGTGCGAATATGTAGCTGGTGGGTCCCAGCAGTCAGGGGGGCGAATCATTTTTTTGCCCGTAATATGGACACACTTCCTTGGGTGCGAAGATGTAGCTGGTGGGTCGGTGAGTCGGGGAAGCGTTTTTTAAGTGAAATCGGTGGCCCGTCCGGTGGAGTCCTTTGTTATGCAGTGGAGGAATCATTATTTTCCGCGAAATAAGGAGGCACTTCCTTCTGCGGCCGTGGACCCGGTGTCGGCCTCTCCACGTCTGAAGACTCTTCCGATGGAAGTCTTTCCTTGACCATGTTGACCATCTTTGCGGCGAGAGCACCAGGCGATGGGCGGCAGCGAGGCCTAGGAAGGGGACGACACGGAGCCGGGGAAGACGCGACAGTGGATAACCACGCGGAGAGGAGTACAAGGGTTCACTGGTTCGGCTGCGGTGTGAGGCTGCCGTCGCCGCAGGGCCTGGCCAGCAGTGGGAGTAGTAGGGGGCTGTGAGGCTTCCGCGGCAGCACAACCGGCCACGGGAGGCAGGAGCAGGCGGCACGACCGGCGCTGCTTTGGGCGGCTGGAGCAAGAAGACCAGAGGTTGAAGAAGCACTACGGCCGTTGGATGGACATCGTACGGTCACTGGAGCTAGAATCGTTCATATTGACTAAGTTGACAAAGCCCTCCGTCCCTGTCAACTTAGTAGGCCCACATGTTAGCCTCCCACTATGCTGGGTCCCAGCTAGTAGGGGGAGTATTCATTTTTTTGTGCGTAATAAGGAGGCACTTCCTTGCGTGCGAAGATATAGCTGGTGGATCCGACCTGTCAGTGGGGGGAACATTTTTTTCATGAAATACAGGGGGCCCTTCCGGTGGGTCCCAGATGTCTAGTGGAGGAATCATTATTTTGCGCGTAAAAAGGAGGCATTTCCTTGTGTGTGACCATGGACCCAGCTGTCAGACTCTCCACGTACGGTCCACGTCCGATGGATGTCGTTCATCGGCCACGTTGACCACGGCGCGCTGAGAGCACCAGGGCGGTGGACGACGGCGAGGCCTAGGAAGGGAACGACACGGAGGCGGGGAAGACTTGGCAGTGGTTGCCCACGCGGTGGGGAGTATGAGGGTTTACTGGTCCGGCTGCCGTCGTCGGAAAATAACAGGAGGTGTGGTTGAGTAGAGGAATGGCCTGGCTAGCAATGGAGTAGGGTGGGGCGGTGCGGCCTGTGCGGCAGCACAGCCGGCCACGGGAGGCGGGAGCAGGCAGTCCCACCGGCGCTGGTTTGGGTGGCTAGAGCAGGAAGATCAGATATTGAAGAAGCAGCACAGCCGTTGGATTTACATCCAACGGTCACTGATGCTAGAATCATTTGTGGACTAAGTTGACAAAGCCTTTTGTACACGTCAACCTAGTAGACCCACAAGTCAGCCTCCAAATCTGTCCCTGACAGCATACAGCCCAAAATTTCTAGACCGACTCAAATTAATTTAAAAACTAAACATACCTTAATTTAAATCCAATGAAATTTTACCCGCACAAAAACAATGAAATTTAAAATATCAAAATCCGAAAGAAAAAAGTATTTTGGAACTAATTGCATGTTTGCTGTATTTTTTCATTTTACAGCCCATTTAATATTACTTATAGCCCATTTCTTATTACTTATAGCCCATTTTTTGGGCAAAACGCATCCCTCCTCGTCTTGAAAGATTTCCGACCCAGCAGGGTATAGAAAAACAACTAGGCCTACATTGGTTATTCTGCAAAAAACAAAATAGCTAGGCTAGCCATTTTCAGAAAGGAAAAAAACAAACTGGGCTGGTCATGTGCTAGACGGGCCACAGCTCCCGAACAACCCAGTTGATACCCTTCTCCGTCCCGGAAAAACAAAATTACTCCAGCTGCTGGGTCCCTCATCATCCTCACCATGTACAGTCATCTCCTTATTCCTCTCGGTTGTTGACCATGTTGACAACACCGAGGAGAGGCCTTGGCGAGCGAACCAAGGCAGAGGACGATGGTGAGGCCTCGGGCGGGAATGAACAGGAGACGGGGAAGAACGGAAGATGCGTAGGGTTTTAAGGTGCGATGTGGCCATGATGGGTGCGCGACAGCACAGCCAGCCGTGGGAGGCGGGAGCAGGCGGTCCCGCCAGCGCTGGTTTGGCTTTGGTAGCTGGAGGAAGAAGAGACTGAAGAAACATGACAGACTAAGCTGACACCAAGTAGCATACTTTTTCATATATAGGAAGAAAAGAAAAACTCGGCTCCTTCGCCTGATAACATTTCCGAAACTGCGACCGTTCGATCTTGCGTTGCAACTAAAACTGCGAGGAAAATACGTTCATCTTCCGTCCTCCTCCCAGGGAATGTTCGCCACATAAGTGACTAGCACCCTTGGTTTTCAATAGAGAGGTTTAGGTTCAAGTCCCAGAAAATCTCAATTGTGTCCTCCTTCTTTCCTCGCAAAAAAAAGAAAGAAAATCAAAGACTTGAGAAGGCGTACAGAACAAGCTAGTGTACAAGTAAAGAGACGTTGCTGGGTTTTAGAAAAAAGAGAGACGTGCTCCTGTAGCTGGTTCGAATCCAAACCTAGACTATGACTATATATGGTGATATGCTACTCGGCAAGTAATGAAACTGACATATCAAACATTCGCTTCTCCTCTTCTCTACTTACTCGCCTAGCATCGAAGCCACGGCGCATGACAACCATGTCCGCTGGCTGCTCATCCACCGCTCTTCAAGAGCAACAACCGAGATATCGCCAAGTAGCCACACGTAACATCGCTGTGGGTCTCATCACACCCCTCAAGACACGCATCGCAGCGGTTGCTCATCGCAACCCGCTGCCGTTGGTGTGGTGCCACCGCTGCAAAACATGCAGAGTCATCCGTCGCGTCTCCACCACAATCCTCAACCCTGGCCGAGTCTTCTACAAATGCCCGAATCATGGGTTAATAATATGTTTAAGTGTTGTTCTGATGCTTTCAGTTGCTGATATTTTTAATAGTTTTGTTGATGATCTTCCAATTTGATTCGTGCAGAAAAGGGAAGATTCATGTGTTTGTATTTCTGGGAAGCTGCTGATGTGGGGGAACGCAACTACGCTGATTATTTGGTTAGCCAAGGAATCCCAATACCAGCAGGTTGGGGTGTTGGACAAGTAACTGAAGGAACGGAAGAAGAGGAAGATGCAGAGCAGAAGGTTAAAGATGCAGTTCATCTGATCATGGCCAAGCAATAGCTGCTGAACGGCCTTGACAGCAATTAGGAGATGAAAGAGCTTGTGAAGATAATGGACAAAATCGATTTGCTCTGTAGGATGATTGTCTCTTTATTTGGAGTGTATGTAGCACTCGTGATGTATTCAGTGGCTATAACATGAGCACTTTGCTGAAACTAGTAATGAATGAAACCTGTGTAGCAGGCTGGGCGTAGTGTTGTGAATATCTAATGATTTCTATTAACAGAAATCAGGGGGTATCCCCTTTTGCTCATAAATAAATAAATAGCATAGGCCCTTTTGGTACTAAATAATTACATTAGCAGAGGCCCTGTCGGGTCAGCTTTGTTCCCATTCGAAGATGTCGAGCAAATTGCAGTTGTAAGTGCATCTAGTGCCACCCCTAGTTGGTTTTGGAGTATTGATGACAAATGTGGTTGAGGGACTAATGCGTTTGTGAGAATTGTAGGATAACGCAGGTAGTGTCCCTCATTGATTGAGTTTATCTACCGGAGACGACCCCTAAAAATGTATGAAGACATTGACGATAATGGTGGTATGTGAAGATATTCACATTGAAGACTATGACATGAGAAGACATTGAGTGAAGACTATGGAGCGCGAAGACTGTGTTGTTTCGTTGTTTCCTTTTCTTCTTTGTTGAGTCATAGGAACCACCGTGCATTGTTAAGTGGGGTCCAAGTGATCATAGTCGATTAGTCAAGTGATGCTCAACCCAAATCCTATGTCTTGAGCGAAGACAATGAGAGCAAAACTTATCCAGAGTGGATGAGTCAGCTTTGCTTGTAGCCCAAGTAAAGTTGCCGTGTGTGTTTGAAATCTGACCGTTGGAACACATGTCAGTTCCTTAGTGACCCAGGGTCATTTCGGACATATTAGGTCGGGTTGCCTAGTGGCCATAAATATCCCACCCCCTACACCATAAATTGGTGGCTGCTCAGAGTTAGTGCACGGCTTTTGTCGTTTGAGAGCAACCCACCTCGAAGCCTTTGAGAGAGAGAAATCCTTGCGAGGACAAAGCCCAAATACCCAGAGCCAAAGAGTGTTAGGCGTCACTGAAGTCCTTCTGTCTGTGTGACCTGAAGACTTATTACACTTGAGGCTTCAGAAAGTCTTCATGATCCAGATCAAGAGATGATGAAGCTTCCACTCATGACTACAAGAAGAGAACCTGTCACAAGTGCAAGAAAACTGGACACTATACCTCTGAGTGTCCACAGTGGGACAATGAGAAGAAGAAGAAGAAGAGCAAGGAATATGATTCTGATGACAAGAAAAAGAAGAAATCCTCAAAGTCTTCTTCCAAGTCCTCATCAAAGTCTTCATCGCATAAGAAGAGCTCATCCGCAAGGCTCGTGCTTTTGTTGGCAAGGAAATGGATTGGAGGAGGAGTCTGCTACGAGGAGGTGGAGGTGGAGTCGAAGAGGAGTCCGACCGGCGTTGCAAGTCGGCTTTAGCCACAGCCTATGTTGCCAAGTCCATCTTCAACATCAAGACAATGACTTCCACACCAACGTGAAGGCGATGACAAGGACGACCCTGCTCCCACCCTATCGCTTCATGGCACGCGGTGCCAAGGTAAAATCACGTGATGCTTACTTTCAAACATCAAGTGAAGATGACTCTGATTGTGAATCCAAACCCAGCTACAAAACACTTGCTAAAATTGCAACCGAACAACAAAGAGCTATGGAACATACTCAAAAACTGTTAGACAAAAGCGATGACCTGTTGGACGCGGAAATGACACGTTCACAGTCCTTAGTTGAAGACATTAAAATCTTCATGCTAAGTACCAAGAACTTGAAAGTCGTCATGAAACGCTCTCAACTACTCATGAAAAGCTCTCCTATGATTATCTTCAAAGGAAGCAAGAGCTTGAGAAATTGAGAGCGGCTCATGAAGATCTTCAAAAAGAGAATGAGTCACTTCAGCGCTCAGCGGATCAGTTCCGCTCGGGATGGATTTGAACCACCATGTCTAAAATGCCTTGAGCGTGATATAGCTACCTCTGTTGTTGAATGTTCAAGCTGCTGCTATTGTTGCATTGTCTTCAACTACTAATGTGGTAACTAACCCCTCTCGGAGGATACCACTGCTATTCTTGATGAAAATGCTAGGTTGAAGACATTGCTTGAAAGCAGGATGTATAAAAGTCGAAAGGGCATCGGACACTGCGATGTCCTCAAAAGCGATTCGAACGAAACCCAGGAAAGAGGGTGTTGGGTTGAAAGGAAAATGGATGTTGATGGTTCCTACTAGAAGCCGAGCGGTATCCCAAAACCACATGGGTTGCAAAGGGACCTTCGATGGATCCATCCACCTTATCTGGCTTTACTGTGCTAATTCTATTATCATTGATGAATCCTTTGATGCAAACTATAAGCTGTTCAAGAATCGAGAATGGTGAAGTGTTTGCGGTATATTGGTACTAATCTGCAGGAATGGACCGCCTATGAAGAAGATCTGGGTTCCCAAAAGCTGTCTTGAGAATCTTCCGATGAATGTCATCATGACACCACACAGGAAGAAGACAAACCCAGACCTAAGGCGTCATATGGTCCAAAGGCTTCATACAGACCGAGGACTCACAGAGTCACCCTAATGCCAATGTTTTGCAGGAAACCGTACTCAAATTTATGAATATGATGCGTGTGTCTTCAAACCGCTATGTTCATAGAACTAAGAACTTTTACCTTATTCATATGAGTATCATTCATCTCCTGCAAGGCTATTTGCTAGGGCTCCAAAGTCAAGTTCTCGATGCTGCACTTAGACTCATTGCTTCTAAGCCACCCTCGAAGATGTGGGTGGTTAAGAAGAATTAACTCTCTTTTTTGGAAAGGGTCTCGGCCGAAAATCAAAGGCGTCGATGCTATTCTGTGGGGACCTAAAACATCTTGTAGGGCACAAGATCAAATGCCCAAATGGTCTCACTATGTATTTTGTTCCTGAATCGTTTGCCATTCATCCTATCAGTCCTAATCTTGATTTAAGCTTCAATAATCCACTTGCCCATCAAATGTTTATGCTTCACAACGCTCTTGGTGAAGCCTATCCCCCTAACTGTACTGTAGGGTATGACACCTCATGCTTCAGAATGGATTATGGACAGTGGATGCACTAATCATATGACTGGTGATCGAAGTCTTCTCATGGACTCAACCTTACGTCCATCAGACAAGAGTCACATCACATTTGCTGACACTGTCTTTGAAGGGTATAGGAAAGATGATCTATACATGGTAGATTTCTCAGCAGGTCCACAGACTTGCCGTATGTCTTCTTGCAAAAGCTTGAATCTTGGCTCGCATCGGAGGTGGGGCATGTTGGCATGAGGAACTTACACACACTCGCCAAGAAGAAGCATGTCATAGGCATCGAAGGTGTCAAGTTCAAGAAGGATCATTTGTGTGGTGCTGCTGAAGCTGGAAAGATGACTAGGCAAAGCACCCTCAAGAGAATCATGACGACATCTCAACCCTTGAGCTGTTACACATGGATTTGTTTGGCCCTACTCATTACTCTACCCTCACAACAACTGCTTGTCTCTATGGCTTCGTCATTGTTGATGACTACTCAAGATACACATGGGTGCACATAATTCTCTACAAGATGAAGTGCAAGATGTCTTGACGCAACGCCAATCGAGCAATGAACAATTATGGCGTCAAGATCAAGCATATCGAAGTGATAAAGGCATGAATTCAAGAACACGGACTTGATCTTTATCTGGATACTATGGGAATCACTCATGAGTTCTCTGCTCCATACACACCTCAGCAAAATGGCATCGTGGAGCGCAAGAACAGAACCCTCATTGAGATGGCTCGAATTAAGCTCGACGAGTACAAGACACCAAGAAAGTTACGGCACGAAGCCATTGATACAGCTTGTCACGTCATCAACCGTGTTTATATCCATAAGCTTCGAACAAAACTTCCTATGAGCTCCTTCTTGGCAAGAAGCCAAATGTCGCCTACTTGAGTATTTGGGGCTAAGTCTTTGGATCAAGTATCCCCATCACAAATCAAAATTTGAACCCAAAGCTCACGAAGGCTTCATGCTCGATTCTGAAAGGACTCACACTCTTACAGAGTCTTCAATCTCTATCTCTACAAAATCGTCAAAGCTGTAGATGTGCGATTTGATGAAACCAATGGTTCACAAAGAGAGTTCCTGCCAAGTACACTAGACGAAGCTCAGCCCAATGAATCTATCAAGCTGATGGGAACTGGTGAAATCATGCCAAATGAAACACAGCCTGAAGAGGAACTTATCATTTCTCCACCTAACCAACCTGAAGACAATGCTCACTGAAGACAATCCTCCCAATGATGACAATGATCGGCATGAGCAAAGTCTTAAATCCGATTCATCCTCGAGTTGCAAATGAAGTACAGATTGAGAAGATAATTGATAGCATCAATGCACTGGTCCACTTACTCGCCAAGAGCAACACAACTAGCAAATTTTGTGGGCACTTTTCTTTTGTGTCAATATCAGAACCCAAGAAAGTTGCTGAAGCCTCTATGGAACCAGAATGGATACAAGCTATGCAAGAAGAACTTCAACAGTTCAAGCTGAATAATGTTTGGGAACTTGTCAAGCGTCCTGACCCTCGCAAGCATAATATTATTGGCACCAAATGGATATATCGAAACAAGCAAGATGAGCATGGTCAAGTCGTTAGAAACAAAGCACGGCTTGTGGCTCAAGGATATACTCAAGTTGAAGGAATTGACTTTGATGAAACATTTGCCCCTGTAGCTAGGCTTGAAGGCATTCACATACTACTAGCCTATGCTAACCACCACAACATCCTGCTATATCAAATGGATGTGAAGAGTGCATTTCTCAACGGCAAGATTGAAGAAGAAGTATATGTCGCTCAACCACCTGGCTTTGAAGATCCAAAACATCCTGATATGGTGTACAAGCTAAATAAAGCAATCAGATGGCCTCAAACAAGCTCCTCGCGCCTGGTATGATACAATCAAAGACTTCCTGAAGAGCAAAGGCTTCAAACCTGGATCCCTTGATCCCACACTCTTCACGAAGACATATGATTGTGAATTGTTTGTATGCCAAATATATGTGGATGACATTATCTTCGGCTGCACCAACCAGAAGTATAGTGATGAATTTGGATACATGATGCAAGAACAATATCAGATGTCCATGATGGGAGAGCTCAAGTTCTTCCTAGGTCTTCAAATTCGTCAGCAAAGGAATGGCATCTTTATATCTCAAGAAAAATACCTCCAAGATTGTCTGAAGAAGTTTGGAATGCAAGAGTGCAAAGGATACACGACGCCAATGCCAGCCAAACACCATCTGGGTCCCGACGACAATGGTAAAGAGTTCGATCAAAAGTTATATCGCCCCATGATTGGTTCCTTACTTTACCTATGTGCATCTAGGACATATATTATGCTTAGTGTTTGCATGTGTGCTCGATTCCAAGCGGCACCAAAGGAATCGCATCACTTAGCAGTGAAGCGAATTCTTTGGTATTTGGTTCACACCCCAACACTCGGATTATGGTATCCAAAGGGCTCAAAATTTGATTTGGTTGGATTTTCGGATGCTGATTATGCTGGTGACAAGGTGGATCGCAAATCTACATCAGGCACATGTCACTTTCGGGACGATCACTTGTCGTTGGTCTTCAAAGGAAGCGAACTGTATCACTCTCAACTGCTGAATCTGAATACATTGTCTTTGGATCTTGCTGTGCTCAGCTTCTATGGATGAAGCAAACTCTCAAGGATTATGGCATCAATCTGACACAAGTACCTCTCTTCTGCGACAACAAAAGCACCATCAAGATTGCCAACAATCCAGTCCAGCACTCGAAGACAAAGCACATTGAAATTCGTCATCATTTTCTCAGGGATCATGTCATGAAGAAAGATATTGACATCATTCACGTCAACATTGAAGAGCAATGGCGCGATATCTTCACAAAGCCCTTGGATGAGAAAAGGTTTTGCAAGTTACGGTGTGAGCTAAATATCTTGGAATCCTCAAATGTCCTGTGATCAAGCACACATCCTAACACTTATGCATGTTGATGACTTAGATGTGCAACACACGAAGTAACGTATATCTTCAATCAATGAAGACTTACATTCTGAGTGTGAATACATTAACGTGGAATTTGACTTCAGAGCGCCACGATGATTGTGCGCCGTGTCTGGGTCTAATACTTCCTATACGGTGGGTAACACCACCACCAAATTTCTTTGTTTGAAGTGTTTCACTCATGGCGTTACTTATCAATGACTTCGCATTTGATTTTTCTTCAACTTCAACCTATCTTCATGATTTTCTTCACTATGTTGATTTGGTTGATGTCTATATATATATATATATATATATATATATATATATATATATATATATATATATATATATATATATATATATATATATATATATTGTTCTATCCTCTACAACATTCACTTATAGCTATGTCTTCCAAGTTGAATCTTTTGAACTAAGTGAATGTGATGGGACCCTAATCTCTATGCTCTCTATCTCAAACTCTATCTGTCCAAATCATATGCATTCTATTGAAGCGTCAAATGTCTTCTCTGCGTTCTTGTCGCCAGAAGACATAGAGACAAACTTTAAGTCTGTTTTAAATGATTCATCATTCTTGTTGAACTCCGGAGAAGCCGAACGACCATCAAACAAACTCCGGCGTGGGAACATGGGACAACTCAGAGTATGTTGCATGCTTGCCACGTGCCCCTCAGATGTGAACCGCCAGGGGCACCTGCGTAATTGCGCTGTGCCGCACACCTCGTTATAAATACATGTCCCCTGCAGTAAAGAAAATCTTCTTCCAGCTCTCCACCTCGTCAAAACCCTAGCGCCACCGCTAGCTCTCGACGACGCCAGCGACGAAGCGCTTAGCTGCCGCGACTTCTCCGACGCCGTCCTCACGCCGGCCGCGAACATCTTCATCTCCGCCACCGCCGTAGATGTCCTCCGTCGCCAAGTTAGGGCACGGTGGATTGAACTGCTCGGCCTCCTTTCCTCCCGTCTAGCAGTTCTTCGAAGTGGTAAATATAACTCTATTTTTACCATCTGTTTGATCTTCAAGATTCATCCTACTTACCAAAATTGGTTTCTGCCCATACAATGTTAGATCTATTACATCGCATCTCGTCTGCCTAGTATATTCACTTAAGCTTCACAACTAGTTAGATTCCTCACTTGTACTTATTCACGGATTCGTACAAATCTGGAACCGACTCTCAGTGTATAAGTGAATGTCTTAGCATCATGAGGTCAATGTCTTCAAACTGATTTATCTTCAAAATCTTCTGAGAATGCATATGACCTCTTCCCCTTCCCTCGCATCTAATGTTGTCACAGGTACATGTCCGTGGGAGAATCCCTTGGTTCTCATAGTTTGCATTCGTTTGCAGAATTCTTACAGCATCAAACTAACTCTCCCGCCGCAGTTCTGTCATTCAAAGAAACGCAAGCCCTTGAAGCCTTTGAACATATTGAAGCCATTCAGTTTGAAGTTCATGGCTGCAGATAAATCAGTCAGGAAGGGCGGCAGACAGCATCGTGAGGGAACCTCAAAAGATCTACCTGATGACCTCGCAGAGCTGTACAAGACAGATCCCGAAGAGAACTACAATCAGCGCAAGGCGCGAATCCAATGGATTCGTCGATATTGGGCTGAACAGTGGTTCAAGTACAATTTCGTCACATAGGAATATGCCGAGAAGAATGCTATCAGAAGCCCTTGGGGTGATATTCTCTTTCGAGGCCTTCCACCCAAGAACATGGCTGAAGCTATTGCACAAGGTTTCTATCCTTGTATGGTCCGTGGAGCTCAGCCAGAGAATGCCGACCCAACGTCTTTGCTCTGGGGTCGTGATGATAATCTCTTCAAGCGCAACTTCCAGCACGCAAAGGCTTCTGCAAAGGAAAACAAGAAGTCATTGGGACTAGACTTCAACCCTGGTCCCTCTGCTCCTCGTGCTGACGGCTCACGTGACGCTGAACCCAATGTCGTCGGTCCCTTTTCAAACCTTGATGGCCTCATCGCCTACATCCTGGTCCAAGGTGCCAAAGTGGATCACTCTGATGACAATGCTGACTCTGATGAAGCCCCAGCTCCAGCTCCTGCTCCTGCTCCAAGGCCGCAGAAGCAAAAGAAAGTCAAGGCTTCAAAGTCAGCTGCTCCTCCAAAAGCTTCACGTGTGAAGCCACTGGCTACTTCACCTCCTGAAGCCAGTGTGCAGTCTGAAGATCAATCCCGCATCTCCAAGAAGACGGAGAAGAGAAAGAAAACTGTCAAAAACACTGAACTGACACTGACTCCTGCTGCCATTCTGCGTGAAGAGCACATTGATCTGTCAAGTGATGACGATCTTGCAGATGATGCCCTTGAACAGCTTATCAAGAGCAAAGAAGAAGCAGAAATCTTCAACAACTTGCCTCTCTTTGATGTGGCAATCATCCATCACTTCATTGATGAGTGGTTTGACACACCAAACATCAGCTTTGAAGATCTGCAACTTCCTATTGGCCTCAGCGTCTCCTTCAATGGCGCCATTGCTTCTGAGCTAGCTCTTGCTCAGCGCATTGTTGAACTGAAGCACAAGATTGACTATGAGAAGGCTCAGTTCAAGAATCAAATGGCTGCACTCAGCGTGCAGGACATTAAAAACTTCAAGGTCATGCTGCACGACCTCAAGGAAGCCTTTGTCAAGAAACGTGAAGAAGCCAGAGACTCTCGTGAGCGCATGAAGGCTCTGGCTGACAAGTGTGTGCTTGCCTACAATGAGGCTGAGAAGCGCAAGGCTCTTGGCCGTCCTGGCATTGACCCCAGAATGGCTGCAAAGAAAAAGAAGTCTTCAACTGACCAAGCTGCGCCTTCTAGACAGGAAGAACCCCGCATAGTCTTCCCAAGCAGCATGACTGGCTCGAAGCCAAAGGTCCGGTCAACCGCTTCTGAACAGAAGTAGACGAGGGCTGCCGAGGCAGAAGCCAGAAAAAGAAAAAATCCTGACACCTCTGATGCTGCTCCCTCCAAGAAGAAGCTAAAGACCAAGAAGAATCGGGCTGCTCCCACAAAGCCCTTGGTTGTTGAACCCATTTCTGTGGTTCGTCCCGCGTCTGCAACCCAAGAACTTTGCATGACTGTTCATGAGCCTGCTTCCACAGAGGCTCCTGAAGCTGAAGAGAATCCAGCAGTTGATCCCATCACTGCTGAAGACATTGGTCACCATGGCAATGTTGAAGATGATGAAGTTCTTCCTCAAATCGAGTATAATGTGATATCATCACCTGTTCGTACGAATAGCGAACTCATCAGCATTGGTCGTCCTCTGACGCCAATTGCACAGGATGCTTCATGGGCTGATCACCCGCAACAACAAGACTCCCCTAGTACTCCCCAACAACAAGTCACTCCCCAACAACAACAGCAAGAAGAAGAGGAAGACTTTGAGGCCTGTGCAACCCCATCTCCAAAGGCGCCGCCAACATTTCATGAGCTTCGCAAAGGTCAAAGGCCTCAAGTACCTCTCTCGGCGTTCAGAAGGAGAAGTGCACCACCAACCTGTTGCACATCAAGTGTTTTGAAGCCACCCAACTGTGAATGTCTCGAAGTGCGAAGCCAAAGCTTTGAAGACAATCCATTACATCACCGCAGACACCCAAGAAGAAGAAGAACGTGTCCCTACACCCCCTGTAATTGAAGAAGTTATCCCCGATATCAACGAGCCAGTGCCCGACCCTCCATCTCCTCAAGTGGAGGTTGAAAACAATGAGGCTGCCACCTCCAACACCAATGAAGCCAATGACGTGGTCATGGCAGAAGAAAATGTCGAGCCTGCACCTACAGCTCCTGAAGCCAATGAAGGAAATGTGCCTGAAGCCAATGAGGCAACTGCTCCCGAAGCATCTGCTGAGCAGCCTAAAGCCTCACTTGTTGCCACTGCTCCAGTTCCGCCACCAAGGCCCTACACAATTGAGCAAGCATACAACTATGGCGAGCTAGTCACAGTAAGATGGCCCGTTATGGTCCCTCCGCCTCCTGCCTCTGGTCCTCTGTTCGATTATCATATTAAGCATAGGCCTCAGGTCTAGAAGCCGAAGCCAAGACTGCCAAGGTTTCCAGGCACTGCCACCTCAACATGTTCTTTCAATGCAAATGGCTTCAAAGCCCACAATACTTTCTTTGACAGTGCAAAGAACCCCTACACAAGGCCAAGGATATCATCTGACCGTTTCTGGAGCTATCCGCAACGAAGATATTACTCCTGTGTTCTGTATGATCAAGGCCGCCTTTTCCCTCATATGCGCCTCGACACTGAAGCCATTGCCAGACTGCCGTGCTTAGAAGAAGCACTTGATTGCTTTCGTGATGCAGTGTCTGCTTGGTTTAAACATGAGATAAAAAACACTTGGAATGAAGAACTTGTGCTTCAATTCTATGCTACCCTCCACATCATGGCTACACGAGATACGAAGACATGGTTTCTCGAGTGGATGACGAAATGTTCATCATGAAGCCAAAGCTCTTGACATCATTGAGCTCACAGGCCTACCCACTCCCGGAGAGCTGTTTGAACACGGATGTCAACTTCACCGCGATGCATTGGAGAGCATATTTCATAAGCCGTAACCCGACATGAGTCGGATGTTGAGCATGATGAAGCCATCGCCACATCATGCTGAATACCCAAGACTTCTTTGTTGATGACCTTGAGTATCGCCTCGCACAATATATCACATCATCAGCGAACTCTATGGCCTATCGGAGGGCATTCATAAATCTGCAAAAGCTGAAGGAGCAATGAAGACATTGGTCTTCTACATCCTCAATGGCATCAGCTTCAACACGCAAGAATTCTTCATCCGACAATTGGCTGCGTTTGGATCTGATCTGTTTGGTCTGAAGTTCTATGCTCCATGGGTCATGCACCTCATCAAGATGCACTCTGCTATCAACTATCAACCCTCTGCTCGCAATCATCTGATCTTTCTACCAGAGGTTGATATGTCTGTTGAAGCCATATACCCTGAGCCTGCCAAAACGCCACTTTGTCTTCAGAATGCAGATCACCATAGCTTCTCTCAACCCATGGAAAGCGTCGAAGCAGTATCACGTGTCTATCCTCTGGCTGGGAACACACGTCTGCCTCATCGTGCACGGACTGAAGCCACTGAGAGCACAATTGGCCAAAGGCCTCGGAAGCGCTCTTGAGTTCTCAATGATCGAGAACTTCTTGTGGCCCTCCATCAGAAACAAGATAAGCATCACTCCTGGCTCAAGCGACAAATGCAAAGCCTCTTGGTGGACGTCAATCGCATTCAAACCTTGCCACCAAGAATGCTTTTGTCACTCACGATACTGTCGGCGATCATGGAAGAGTTTGACCTGCTCGGTCAAGCGGATCTTCAAGACGATGGCTTCTTTGGGCGCTTCAAGTTTGACTCCACTCCTCCACGGAATGCAGTCCTATGCGAACTCCATCACTTGAAGACTCGACTATTCTTCCTCCGACAGCTGTCAATGCCGAGTGATCGATGATGAAGCCGATGCTACTTCACCGCCCCTACTTACGCACGAATCGACACTCACGCCAAGCTCGCTCGCACCGCCAACCAACAACGACAACCTGCTGCATCATCTTCTTGAAGAGGACGGTGGATGCTCTATGTCTTCAAACCTTTTGGTCCCATCGACAAAAGGGGAGAAGCATATGAGTTTGATAGTCTTCAAGCGGGTTCATAAGGGCGGTTGCACTATATTTTTCCTAGTGTTTACAACTCTCGCTTTTGATACATTTGGTTCTTTGAGTTGTAACACTTAAACTCGATGGTCGTCTGCTACTTATTTGCTTTATTCAGTGCGATGATAAATTCCGCATGTGCATTTATAACTTCCGCACTTAGATCATTCTCGCAGACGTCCATTTTTCATTATGCATGTCATTCTCTTAGCTATATCATTTCATGCATGATGAGTTATCTTCATAAGTTGAAGAGGATCTCCACAAGTACAACCTGCCATGTGCATTTGCATTCCAAAAGCAAACTACTTATATGCACATCTTCAGGGGGAGCCTTTGCCACTTATGAAGACAATTACCTATCCTTTACAATTTCACATATTTTATCCCCGTTGAAAAGTTCAACCAGTTTGTAATCAATCACCAAAAAGGGGGAGATTGTAAGTGCATCTAGTGCCACCCCTAGTTGGTTTTGGCGTATTGATGACAAATGTGGTTGAGGGACTAATGCGTTTGTGAGAATTGCAGGATAACGCAGGTAGTGTCCCTCATTGATTCGGTTTATCTACTGGAGACGACCCCTAAAAATGTATGAAGACATTGACGACAATGGTGGTATGTGAAGATATTCACATTGAAGACTATGACATGAGAAGACATTGAGTGAAGACTATGGAGCGCGAAGACTGTGTTGTTTCGTTGTTTCCTTTTCTTCTTTGTTGATTCATAGGAACCACCGTACTGTTAAGTGGAGTCCAAGTGATCATAGTCAGATTGACTGAAGTGATGCTCAACCCAAATCCTATGTCTTCGAGCGAAGACAATGAGAGCAAAACTTATCCAGAGCTGGATGAGTCAGCTTTGCTTGTAGCCCAAGTAAAGTTGCCGTGTGTGTTTGAAATCTGACCGTTGGAACACATGTCAGTTCCTTAGTGACCCAGGGTCATTTCGGACATATCAGGTCGGGTTGCCTAGTGGCTATAAATAGCCCACCCCCTACACCATAAATTGGTGGCTGCTCAGAGTTAGTGCACGGCTTTTGTCGTTTGAGAGCAACCCACCTTGAAGCCTTTGAGAGAGAGAAATCCTTGCGAGGACAAAGCCCAAACACCCAGAGCCAAAGAGTGTTAGGCGCCATCAAGTCTTTTCGTCTGTGTGACCGAGGACTTATTACACTTGAGGACTGTGAATCCTCCGGCCCGGTTAGGCGTCGCGTTCGAGCATCCAAGAGTCATTGTGGATTGCGGTGAACGTCGTCTCAGAAGGTTCGGAAGTCTACCTTGAAGACTTACCAGAGTGATTGGGCGAGGACTGTGTGTCCTTAGCTCAAGGGAATAAGGTGAAGACGCGGTCTTCTGAGTTGAATCTCAGCCTCCCTAACGAGATGTACAGTTGTCACAGCAACTGGAACTGGTCCAACAAATCCTGTGTCTTCAACAAGTGACTGGTTCTATCCCTTCCCTCCTTTACTTTGAGTTTGTCTTCGTGAAGTCATTGCTTATATGTCTTATCTGTTTGACTTCATTGCTTGACTACTATCGTTGTTTGGCTTCATACTATCTTCCATCCTGATCCTTACTACATAGCTGCTATTAGTCTTGTCCGTTCACATTATTGCATACTTGACTATGGCTTGTTTGTTGTAGTTTATCTTCCGCTGCATATCTGTCACGCCCAATATGCGACCCTATCCAAAAGGAACTCGACGGTCCCACCAAGGATAGACCCGCATATTGAAACGCTTTTGCAAGGTGGATATCATTACATCAACATTACATAATAGATGGGGATACATACATAAGGCACAAATGCCACAAGAATACATCAACATCATATACAAGAACAACATCCAACTACGGATGAAACATAAACAGAAACTCAAACAATATCCACCCTGCTAGCCCAGGCTGCCGACCTGGAACCTATCCCCTGATCGAAGAAGAAGCAGAAGAAGAACTCCAATACAAGCAAACATCGCTCTCACATCATGATCATCGCAAACCTGTACCTGCAACTGGTGGTGTAGTAATCTGTGAGCCAGAGGACTCAACAATCCCATTACCATGGGTATCAAGACTAGCAAAGCTTAATGGGAAAGGAAGGGATAAAGTGGTGAGGTTGCAGCAGCGACTAAGCATATATGGTGGCTAACCAACGCAAATGAGAGCGAGAAGAGAAACAAAGGAACGGTCGTCAACTAGCAATGATCAAGAAGTGATCCTGAACTCCTACTTACGTCAAACATAACCCAGAAACCGTGTTCTCCTCTCGATCAACCCGAAAAGAGACACTCACGATTACGCATTACGGTTGGTGTATTTTAGGAGAGTTTGCTTCAAGTTTACTACAACCGGATATTAACAAATTCCCATCTGCCACATAACCGCGGGCACGGCTTTGAAAGTTTATACCTGCAGGGTGTCCCAACTTAGCCCATGATAAGCTCTCACGATCAATGAAGGATATTCCTTCTCCCGGGAAGACCCGATCGGTCTCGGAATCCGGCTACAAGACATTTCGACAAAGAATAAAACAAGACCAGCAAAGCCGCCGGATGTGCCGACAAGTCCTGATAGGAGCTGCACATATCTCGTTCTCGTGGCACACCGGATTGTCCAAACTTCCGTAGGCGAACCCAGAGTTGCCCTGGTAGCCCGGCGGTCGACGGTTTGGACCAGCACTCACGACGAGCACCGCCCGGGGTAAAATAAGATGACCCTTGAGAGCGACTCCCAAGGAAAAAGGGCTAGGTGAGGCAAATGTAAAACCAATGTTGGGCCTTCTTTGGAAAAGTCTTATTCAAAGCGAACTGTCAAGGGGTCCCATAAATCACCCGACCGCGTTAGGGACGCAAAATCCGGGAACATAATACCGATATGACGGAAACTAGGGCGGCAAGAGTGGAACAAAACACCAGGCATAAGGCCGAGCCTTCCACCCTTTACCAAGTATATAGATGCATTAAAAATATAAGATATATTGTGATATCCCAACAAGTAAACATGTTCCAACAAGGAACAACATCTCCATGTTCCAACAAGGAACAAACTTCATCTTCACCTGCAACTAACAACGCTATAAGAGGGGCTGAGCAAAGCGGTAACATAGCCAAACAACGGTTTGCTAGGAAGGGTGACAAAGGTTAGAGGCTGACATGGCAATTTGGGAGGCTTGAGCAGCAAGTGATAGGTAACGCAGCATAGCGAAAGAACAAAGCAACCAACATAGCAATGATAGTAGTGAGATCCAGGGTAGCGGTCATCTTGCCTGAAATCCCGCAAGGAAGAAGAACGAGTCCATGAAGAAGACGAACGGATGAAGCCGAACCAAGCGTAGACGAACGAATCCTCACGATCGCAACGAAACAGGAACTAACAAGAAGAAGCACACAACATAGTAAACACACCAGACATGAACAAGGCATGATGCACAACAAGCATGATGCATGACAAAGCTACATGAGGCTACTCATGGCAAGAGATGATGCATACAAGACCAACACATCAAAGCAAGTTTAAATGAGGCCGGAAACAACATATAACAATTCCGGTAAGTCCTCATATGCAAATTTCGAAATTGGTCCAGATCTGAATAAACCTTAAGTTCAAGTTGTTAAACAGCAAGTTAAGATGCACCACAATGATCTACACGAAATTCTAGTCAAGTTACATATAAAGTTCATTAAATTCGGAGCTACGACCTAGAAGATATGAGCAAAACAAGTTAAACATGGCATTGATGCAAAATGCATACAAACATCAATCAAACACCTCAAAACAAGGATGCAACATGATAATATGAAACTAGATGCAAAATCAAGCAAGTTTCATATAGAGCTCACTCAAAACGGAGCAACGGTGCAACACATACACCCTATACAAGTCATGACAACAATCTGTCCAAAACAGCAAGTAGGCATATTTTAAGCATCAAAACAATATTCTACAGCATCACAACATAATAACAAAGGCATGGGCATGAATTACAGGTAAAGCATTACAAAACATGAACACTGAGCTATCTCCAGAAATCAATAGAACATGCTCAAAAACACATGGCAAGATTGCAAATAATAACAGTTTCAGACTTTAGCAGAAATAACATCAGGTTGCAATGTTTAGAGCTATCAAACAACATGTTACAGGAACTTATCATGTCAAACAAAGGCGTGGCATGATACTACTAAATGCATAGAACAAAAGTCCCTTACTGACCATAAGCCAAAAAGGATCAGAAAATATGATGGCACCCATGTAAACATGGCAAGATATATTACAGATTCATACATGGCAGGAACAACGATAAGTAGGCATGTTAGTGAGCTTGAACCACTCACCACAGAGCAATACATGACATGGCAAGGCAACTCACTGTAAGAAGACATGGCATATAAGCTATACATGGCAAGAACAACATCATAGCATGCAAGGATCAACTACAATAACCTTGGCAAAATTGAATAACATGTAAACAATCTGCCAGGAAACATTTTATAGCAAAAGTAGAGCTCGATTGACACAAGCTATGGCACTCCATAATTGCAAACAAGGGCATGGATGGATAGAGAAAGACATGTAGAACAAAACATCCTTACTGAAGTATCTCAAAATATGCATGGATAACTCTGTAGCATCAAGTTAACATGGCATACAAATATCAGCAAAACAGGGCTGAAATCAGCAACATCAAGAAGCCTAGTTTGCATGCTTGTGCTAGTCACCACAGAGATCACAAAAATACATGGCATACACCCCTGTAAATATGGCATGGCATATTACAAAACACATGTAGGACTCAAGATCATAGGGTGCACACATCAATCATGGCAAAATGACAAAAGTGCATGTTACATTAATAAATGAAACTAACATCACATAGCACTCTTCTAACAGCATTTCGGGCATCAAGATGAGCTCAAATGAAAATGATGCAATGAGATGAAATGATCTACTCATTGAGATGAACAATTTGACATATTACACGCACGAAACGGAGCTACATGCACAGAGTTATGATGCGATGAAAATGCATGAAAATTACTGAAAACTCGGGGACTTAGCAGTTTTTACCCTCTCGAAAAGTCAACGGGACGGAGGCGTGCGGGATGGCGAGATCCGGGACGGAGGCCGGGCGCGTTTGGATCGCGGGACGGGTGGATCTCATCCACCCGCCCGGATCTGACCGGAGACGGGCAAGGACGGCGACGGGGAGCTCCGGCGAGCGAGGAGGCAGCCCGGCAAGGCGCGAGAGCCGGCGGGAGGAGAGGCGGTGGCGGCGATGACCGCCCGGGCGGCGGGCGGGCGGCAGCTCGGCAAGGCCGGAGGGCGCCGGGCGCGAGGCGGAGGCAGGCGGCGGGACGGGCGCGCGGCGGCGGTCGGCGTGGAAGGCGAGGCGGCGGCGGAGCCGCTCAGGCGGCGGACGGATGGCTTCGGGTGAGGCGGGCCCGGCTGACCCAGTCTTGGGCGGCCGTGGGCTGGAGCGGGCCGGGCGGAGGGAGGCGGCGAGGCCACGTGGGCGCGACGCCATTGGCTCGGGCGGCGGCGCAAGACGTCCGTGGCGCCGGACATGTCCGAGGCGGCGGGGAGATTTCTAGGGTTTGGGGATTTTGTTGCGATTTCGGAGGGGGTGTATTTATAGGTAGAGGGAGCTAGGAGAGTCCAAATGAGGAGCGGTTTTCGGCCACGCGATCGTGATCGAACGACCGAGAGCATGGAGGGGAGTTTGCTGGGTTTTGGGCCACTTTGGAAGGGGTGTTGGGCTGCAATACAAAAGAGGCCTTTGCGGTTACCCGGTTAACCGTTGGAGTACCAAACGACCTCCAAATGGCACGAAACTTGACAGGTGGTCTACCGGTGCTATACCAAGGCCGCTTGGCAAACCTTGGGCCATTCCGAGAAAGTTTAATACCCGCACATGAAAAAAGGTAAAAGGGGGCGCCGGGAGACATAGGAGTGCCGGATTGCAAAACGGACAACGGGGAAATGCTCAGATGCATGAGACGAACACGTATGCAAAATGAAATGCACATGATGACATGATATGAAATGCAGATGATGACATGGCAAAGTGCAACACGCAAGCAAATGACATGGCAAAGACGGCGAATAACTGGCAGACACCTGGCGCATCGAATCCGGGGCGTTACAATATCAATTAGGTCATTTCTATTGTTTGTCTTCGAAACATTCGTGTTTTGAAGACTTTCCTAAAAATCGCCTATTCACCCCCCCTCTAGTCGATAACTAGCACTTTCAGCAGTCCAACAGCAAACTATGTCATCAAATTCAAGTTTCACAGCCAAATATGTGTATAACTAAACAACAATGTCATCATGTTTTAGTCGTCATACAATCACCAAACACAAATGAACATACATAACAAGTGATGTTCTCACAGCAAAATACTAAATAACACGTTCATCAGGTTTCGGTTGTCATAGCAAACACAATTTTACATAGCAGATAAAAAATGTCTTCTGACAGGAAAATACGACAAAAGCAATCTAATCATCATCCGCAGCAGCAGCGTCAACATCTTTGCCATGTGTATCAGTCTGAATCGTAATTCCCCAGAGTGTCATCTTCTTCTTCGTCCTCAATGTCCTCGAACATTGGCTTCTTCTTGATCAACTCTTGTATGTCCATAGCACGACAGACAATCTTTTTGCTAGCGTCATTGACGTGATGGTTCTCAAAGATATTAGGAACATTTATGGAATCTTGTACATCAGGAGCAGTGTAAGCATCATCTTGTTGTGCAACTTCATTAAACAAATTCCTCTGCTCAAACCTTTGCAATACTCTCCAGTCATCGCTACATGCAAATGTGTCTTCCAAGAAAAATATATGTGTTGCTTGATTTTCCAAAATAAAAGGCTCGTTGGTCTGGTACGCCGCCTTGACATTGATGGATTTGAAATAATCATCAGCTTTGGGTTTTGCGATCCTGGAAAACAGGTTATACCAACGACACCACAATGTAACCACACACCGATGATCCTCGGCGAGAGATATCGCAATCGAGCAATGTCATTATGTTAGCATACATTTCAGTTGTCTCTCTGCCGTACGTATCCGTGCTCATGATGGCACTATTTTGTGTTTCCTGCCTTCGTCGTGTGCAAGGGTGTTGTAGTGCAAATCTCCAACAACGCGAGATTCATAATCTATTACCCGAGTATCAGGACCCATTGCTAGAGCGTAAAGGGCATCATCAACTGCCTGCCCATCCTCCCGCATCTTCTTAACCTATGGTTAGAAAATAGACAAGCTGATCATCTTATGTACTCAATATATTAAAAAAACTGACAGTGCAATTCAAAAGCTTACATGGCTCTTGAACCATTTCGCAAATCCTACCATAACCAGTTTGTCAATGTTTCTTGGATTTTGCGGTAGTAACTCCTTTTTGTAGATGCTGCACAACATAGTGATCGCGTCAAACATCTAAATATATAAGAATGCGCTACAAGTTTAGTAGATTACGATGTATAAGCTGCAGTACTTAGCACTTACTTGATATAAGGTAGTATCTCAGGACATTTATTCAACACATACCAAACCATTTTGTCCAAATATTTAGCTTTGTCCTCTTGTCGACTCTTCCCTGTAACTCAAACAGAATAATTGAAAACATTGAGCCCGGAATTGTCTTCACCCACCTCTTTGCTAAGCTGATCAGCTGTTTCAATGTATTTTGAGCAGAATGTCAACGCTTCTGTAGCAATGTAGGCCTCTGCAATGGAACCCTCGGGTCTAGCTCTGTTCCTAACATAGCCCTTGAAAGTGTCGAGCCACCTTTCAATAGGGTACATCCAGCCATACTGTACTGGACCTCTAAGTAGTGCCTCATCAGGTAGATGAACAGCCAAATGCACCATCACATCAAAGAAGGCTGGAGGATATATCTTCTCAAGGTCGCATAGGATAGTTGGTATCTTGTCACTAAGACGCCCAAAGCGTCTACCCGATATTTCCATTGCGAGTTCCTCAAGAATTGTCCCAACTCTGCAATCTGCTCAGTATAAGTCGTATGCCCAATCCTCTAAGGATAACTGTAAAACCCTTTGTAGTAGGACATGGCAGTCATGAGTTTTTAACCCTTGTACCTTGTTTCCATCTGCTGACCGACTCTCCTTTCGGGGTTGGAAGCAAATCCATGTGGGAATCTCACACGTGTGAGGACCTCATGAGAATTCTTTTCTTTTGCCTTGTCCAAGACGTATACAACTGGTGCCATATCCCGTGGTTTACCTTCATCTTGCACCTGCAAATCCTTTTTGATACCCAGGTGTGTCAAATCAATCCTAGATTTTAAGGTATCTTTCGTCTTGCCTTCAATATTAAGAAGTGTGCCGATAATGCTGTCACATATATTTTTCTCGATGTGCATCACATCAAGATTATGCCGCATATCCAAATCTTTCCAATACTTCAAGTCCTACAAAGTGGACCTGCGGGTAAACAATAATTTCTCTTCTGCCCTGCCACGCTTCCTTTTCCCGCTACCATTATCAGGATGGTTTCCTGGTGTAATATGCCTGACCTTCTCTAATTCCACTTGCAACTCATCGGCGATGAGCCTCTTTGGCGCATCGCGGTTTTCATGATTTGCATTGAACACATGTCTTCGGTATTTTGTAGGACACGGCTTGTCCTCGGTAAGGAAACGACGGTGTCCAATGTAACAGATCTTGCTAAGTATTGTGTATGACAGCGGATTCCTGTCATAGCGAACACATGCATTGTAACCATGTGTCGTTCGCCCTGACATAGTGCCCAAAGCCGGATAATCATGGCTGCACCAAATTATAACAACGCGCAGAAAGAAATCAGCTGGTGGGCTGCTATATAGGTCTCGAGTGAGAACACCCCTCCATAGCTGTTGAAGTTCCTCCACAAGAGGCTCCATTAATAAATCAAAATCCTTTCCTGGACTTTTTTGACCTAGGATGAGCAAGGCATCATGTAGTTTGATTCTTTGGTGCAGGCATTTGGAGGCATGTTGTAAGGGATAACAAGCACTGGCCACATGCTATATGTGGCACTCTGGTGGCCAAATGGGTTAAATCCATCTGAAGCTAAGCCAAGTCTAATGTTTCTCAGGTCAGCAACAAACTTTTTGTGTTTTTTATTGAAGCTTTTCCACTCACTACCATGTGATGGATGTGCCGGCGTTCTGGGAACGGGGATCCCCAGATTTGCATGCCTGCGGCCCCCGGTGTGGCTCTGCGCGGGGGCCAGTACGGCCCATCTTCATCAATAAGGCATTCGAGACCCTCGCGAGGGGCCAAGCCTCGCGAGGCGGATGACACAAGACCTCCTCAGGAGCAGCCTCACCAGGTTGGCTCGCGAGGGGCGGAGAGATCAAGGCAAGGAAAACCTCGCGAGGTTCTCGTGACGTGAGCCATGACGATCAAGATCAGGCGGGCGCCAGCATGCACAGTGTCCTTGTTTCCCCTTTGGTGCTAGGGAAGCGAGCGCAGGCGCGGAGTACCAAGGCGTCAAGCAAAGGTTTCCATATCGGTGCAACGGGACCAAGACCGGCAGGATGGCAAGATGGAGGTCACAATGAAGCCCAAGGCGGTGTCACCACCAGAGCCTTTGCAGGCGAAGACCGCTTTTGTCAGGATAAGCTGTACTAGTTGTCCCCTTTCAAATTGGCCGTTATTGGCTCCCTTCCGGCTCAATATTTGGGAAGAGGACCAGGGCCTATATAAGTAGAACTAGCCACCACCGTAGGAGATAACTCATTCGGAGGCATCTCATCTGATCTTGAGTGATCCTAATCCATAGAGCGCAAGAACACCTCAACCTCAGGAGGTTGTTCTTCCCCTTGTACTGTTCATCATCGGCCCAAGAACCAGTATAAACCCTGTGTCCTTTGTGTTGCGAGTTCGTCGAGTTCGTCCATGAGATCTAGGCAAGCTAGGACATTGATCAGTAGGGGGAGAGCTTCACACGCACCCCGGAGTTCGAACCTTAAGGGTTTTGCTGGAACCCGTGATCCGACATTTGGCGCGCCAGGTAGGGGTGCGCCGGAGTCTCTCCCCCACCATCCAATCTGCCGACGCTCCGCGGTTCCATTATCCGGTGACCCAAGGGCCGACGTCGACCGCTGGGCAGCCTGGCCCGCATGGGCGGCGCCGCCTGCCCAAGAAGACCTCAACCCCGTGCTCCAGGCGGCGCGGGCGCTACCTAACGCTGCTGGGCGTGGGCGGCGCGGTCTGGCACCGTCCGCCCTCACTCCATGACAAGCGCGAGCCGCTGCAAGGGCCGCAAGCCACGCCGCAGCAACGGTGCCACACACCCGGCGAGAGGAGGCGAACATGCGGGCAGCGCTCATAGTGGCACGGGAGCTGCTGCGGTGCAGACTGATGGAGAGCGGCCGGGAGGCGCTGCTGGAACGCGTCGCTGAGCTGCTGGACGTAGCGGCAATGGCAGCGCCGCCCTTCTGCTATCAGCTCACGCCTCAGGCGGTGGCCGGGTCCCACGGAGGGCCTCGCCGCGCCCGCGTGTTCCCGGGTGCACCCGGGGGCCTCGTCGACATCAACATGACCCACGGTGGGGGGCGCCCTGCCGCGCCCGCACCACCCCAGGTGGACGCGGGCACGAGCATCGCCGCATATGGCACCGTCGGAGCACTGCCCTGTCAACCTCAGGACGTCATGACAGGCCGAGCAACATGGAGCGTGGGGCACTTCGGCGAGTTCTTCGGGGCAGCGGCCTCAGAGGCCTACGTGCCCCGCATGATGGACCAGGAGTACACACTGGAGGATGATCCCGGCTCGTTCCTCGGGCCAGGATGGGAGGAGGAGGCGTTAGGAGCCGAAGCCTTCCAGGAGCCGCCGGAGAGCCCCACCAACCGCGTCGTTAACAACAGATATAGGGTACCACTAATTCCTCAGGGGCAAGCTTACGCTAACCATGAGTCATAGGTGAACCAGGTCACAGCACCTGGCGGCGCTTCCGGCACGGCGATGTCCGCCCCATCAGGAGAGGCTCACTGGGGGCTGTGCGGGAGAGGCCAGGAGCAAGGCCTCTCCCCGCATCGCGTGGAGCAAGGCATTACCCGGAGGTAGGCCCTCTGCGGGGAGGCATCGGCGAGCCCTTACCCCGGCAGAGGACCCGTGGTCGCCGAAGGCACCGCTAGCGTCCCCTTTGCCCCTTTGGTGGCGTCCTGGTTTCCAGTCGCCCCCAACGATGGCCGAGGGAGGTGCAAGAAGGGGCCCTCGTCTGGAAATATGAAGTAAGGCTCACGCCTGTGAAGATCGCCGCCCGTGACACTCTCACGTAATAATGAGTGGGGTTGTACACGCCCCGGAGTCTCCGGAGAGCCGCCCTCGGGCCTCGGGGGCCCCCTCCCACATCCTAGTGGTAGCACTTAGCTCCATGCTGGTGAGAAGACTCGAAGACAAGAAGACTAGACTAGGTGGCGGACGCGGCCATTTGCTTTGGATCCCTTTTCTGTAGCCTTGACTTCTGGATTTGGATTTGAGCTGAAGTTGAATTTTTATCGATGCGCGCGTGGGGTGTCTTTTCTCGTTCAAGCAATTTCTTCTATTTGGTTCTTGCCTTATTTTGAAGCTCGCGCTCGCTGCCTCCCCCTCGCGGGCCCCTCGCGAGCGGGGCTGGGCGCGGCGCATGCGCTATGCCCGCCGATCGGCACTTGATCCTCGCGAGGCCCTCTCGGGCGGATCAGCAGACCCTTCAGGAGCTCCACAGGAACTCACGGCCTTAGGATCCAGTTTGGGGCCCACCTCAGCTAAGGTAAGCCGCAACAGCAAAACTTGCCACTAGACTCATGGATCCACAAAGGCGCACACTCGGCTTAGCATAGAAGAATAAAAACTGTGATTTGTTTACGTGAGGGGCTCCCCCTCTCAAAATGCTCTCACAATCTTTAGGGGCCACTCCCAAGTTTTTGCATACAGGGTAAAACAGTAGGGGAACATGGGATCAGCCAGATATGTCGCTCGACGCGTCTTCCAGGTCGTCTTTAGGTGCACCGCTGGCGTCGCTGTCGCCGTCGCTGACGTCGCCTACACCTTCGCCAGCCCCGGCATCGCCGCCGTCAACCACGTCTCCTTCGTATTCCGGGACTACCATTGCGTCGTCCTCAGCAGCGAAGGCCTTGAACAGCGCATCCACGTTGTCCTCCACCCACCACGCCAGGTCTCTTCGGATGGCCGCAGGTACAGGGGCAATAGCGGCGTCGAAGTTAAAGTCGAAGTCGGGGAAGGTGTTCTGAAGATGGCTAAAGACGCGGGAGAACGCGCGTCTGAGCAGGCCCCGACTCCTCTCTTCCACGAGCTAGCGAGCTCTATCGGATCGAGCTTCAAGACGCATCACCACGTCGGAGAAGAAGCGAAGATGGCTGGCGTAGTCGTCCGTATGGGGATGAGGGGCATTCTCGTCGTAGATGTGGCCCAACGCGGTGTTAGCCCTGCTCTTGAGGACCTGGAGCATGGGGGCATGCTCGCGCTCCAATGTCCGGCGCTGAAGCACTTCCTCCCTGTTCTGTTGTGCAACAGCCTCGGCGTTGTCAACCCGTTTCTTAAGAGAGAGCAGCTCGGCGCGGGCGGAGGCCAACTCCGCCCGCGCCGTGACTAGGGCGACCGCTGTGGCCTCCTCGCGCCTCTCTTCCTCAGTTAGCCTGGGCCTAAGGGCCGTGGCCCTACCTGCAGCCTCTGTCTCCGCAAGCTGCTGCTGCAGATCATGCCAACCCTCAAGACCCGCGCAAACCTCGGCCACCCAGCGATCGACCTCCTCCTGAGCTTTGGCCTCGCGTTAACAAACGACATCTTCTGCTTGACCAACCTGACGCTCCCTCGTCTCCAACCGCTCAAGCTCGAGACTACGCTCCATGGCTTCCAGAGCCAACGCCTCCTTGCGCCTCCGGACCTCTTCTTCCTCAGCGGGCGTCCCCCTCAGTGACGCAAGGGCAGCTTTGCGCGCCTCCACCTGCTGCAATAGGGACGCACTCTAGGCCTGGAGCTCCCACGCGCGCTTCTCCGTGATAACCCACAAGTATAGGGGATCGCAACAGTTTTCGAGGGTAGAGTATTCAACCCAAATTTATTGATTCGACACAAGGGGAGCCAAAGAATATTCTCAAGTATTAGCAGCTGAGTTGTCAATTCAACCACACCTGGAAACTTAGTATCTGCAGCAAAGTGTTTAGTAGCAAAGTAATATGATAGTGGTGGTAACGATAACAAAAGTAAAGACAGCAAAAGTAATGTTTTTGGTATTTTGTAGTGATTGTAACAGTAACAACGGGAAAGTAAATAAGCGTAAACCAGTATATGGAAAGGTCGTAGGCACCGGATCAGTGATGGATAATTATGCCGGATGTGGTTCGTCATGTAACAGTCATAACATAGGGTGACACAGAACTAGCTCCAATTCATCGATGTAATGTAGGCATGTATTCCGAATATAGTCATACGTGCTTATGGAAAAGAACTTGCATGACATCTTTTGTCTTACCCTCCCGTGGCAGCGGGGTCCTATTGGAAACTAAGGGATATTAAGGCCTCCTTTTAATAGAGAACCGGAACAAAGCATTAGCACATAGTGAATACATGAACTCCTCAAACTATGGTCATCACCGGGAGTGGTCCCGATTATTGTCACTTCGGGGTTGCCGGATCATAACACATAGTAGGTGACTATAGACTTGCAAGATAGGATCTAGAACTCACATATATTCATGAAAACATAATAGGTTCGGAACTGAAATCATGGCACTCGGGCCCTAGTGACAAGCATTAAGCATAGCAAAGTCATAGCAACATCAATCTCAGAACATAGTGGATACTAGGGATCAAACCCTAACAAAATTAACTCGATTGCATGATAAATCTCATCCAACCCATCACCGTCTAGCAAGCCTACGATGGAATTACTCACGCACGGCAGTGAGCATCATGAAATTGGTGATGGAGGATGGTTGATGATGACGACAACGACGAATCCCCCTCTCCGGAGCCCCGAACGGACTCCAGATTAGCCCTCCAGATCGTAAAACGCGATGATTTCTTCTCTCTGATTTTTTTCTCCCCGAAATCCAATATATGGAGTTGGAGTTGGCGTCGGAGGGTCTCCAGGGGGCCCACGAGGTAGGGGGCGCACCCAGGGGGCGCCCCCACCCTCGTGGACAGGCTATGGGCCCCCTGGTCTTCATCTTTGGCGAGGATTTTTTATTATTTATTCTAAGATATTCCGTGGAGTTTCAGGTCATTCTAAGAACTTTTGTTTTCTGCACATAAACCAATATCATGGCAATTCTGCTGAAAACAGCGTCAGTCCGGGTTAGTTCCATTCAAATCATACAAGTTAGAGTCCAAAACAAGGGCAAAAGTGTTTGGAAAAGTAGATACGACGGAGACGTATCAACTCCCCCAAGCTTAAACCCTTGCCTGTCCTCAAGCAATTCAGTTGACAAACTGAAAGAGAAAAAGAAAAACTTTTACAAACTCTGCTTGCTCTTGTTGTTGTACCTATGTCAAGCCAGCATTCAGGTTTTCAGCAAGTATCATAACTAACCACATTTGCAATAACTCCTAGGTCTCATGTTTACTAATATCAATAACATAATCTGCTAGCAAGCCATAATAATAAATCTCGGATGACAACACTTTCTCAAAACAATCATAATATGATATAACAAGATGGTATCTCGCTAGCCCTTTCTGAGACCGCAAAACATAAATGCAGAGCACCTTCAAAGATCAAGGACTGACTAGACATTGTAATTCATGGTAAAAGAGATGCAATCATAGTCATACCTGATATAAATTAACAGTAATGAATGCAAATGACAGTTGTGCTCTCCAGCTAGTGCTTTTAATAAGAGGGTGATGACTCAACATGAATCTAAATAGATAGGCCCTTCGCAGAGGGAAGCAGGGATTTGTAGAGGTGCCAGAGCTGGGTTTTGAAATAGAGATAAATTATATTTTGAGCAGCATACTTTCATTGTCAACATAGCAACTAAGAGATGATGATAGCTTCCATGCTAAACAAATTATAGGTGGTTCCCAAACAGAATGGTAAAGTTTATACTCCCCCTCCTCCACAAGCATCAATCCATGGCTTGCTCGAAACAACGAGTGACTCCAACATTCAACGGGTCCCAGGGGGAGTTTTGTTTGCAATTATTTTGATTTAGTTTGCATAAAGCATGGGACTAGGCATCCCGGTGACCAGCCATTTTCTCGTGAGTGAGGAGCGGAGTCCACTCCTCTTGAGAATAACCCGCCTAACACGAAAGATAAGGGCAGCCCTAGTTGATATATGAGCTATTCGAGCATGCAAAACAAAATGATTATTTGAAGGTTTGGAGTTTGGCACATACAAATTTACTTGGAACGGCAGGTAGATACCGCATATAGGAAGGTATGGTGGACTCATATGGAATAACTTTGGGGTTTAAGAGATTGGATGCACAAGCAGTATTCCCGCTTAGTACAAGTGAAGGCTAGCAAAAGACTGGGAAGCGACCAACTAGAGAGCGACAACAGTCATGAACATGCATTAAAATTAATAAACATTGAATACAAGCATGAGTAGGATATAATCCACCATGAACATAAATATCGTGAAGGCTATGTTGATTTGTTTCAACTACATGCGTGAACATGTGCCAAGTCAAGTCACTTAAATCATTCAAAGGAGGATACCACCCCATCATACCACATCACAAACATTTTAATAGCATGTTGGCACGCAAGGTGAACCATTATAACTCAAAGCTAATCAAGCATGGCACGAGCAACTATGATCTCTAATTGTCATTGCAAACATGTTTATTCATAATAAGCTGAATCAAGAACGATGAACTCATCATATTTACAAAAACAAGAGAGGTCGAGTTCATACTAGCTTTTCCCATCTCAGTCAGTCCATCATAAATCATCATAATTGCCTTTCACTTGCACGACCGAACGGTGTGAATAATAATAAGAGTGCACATGCATTGGACTAAGCTGGAATCTGCGAGCATTCAATAAACAGGAGAAGACAAGGCAATATGGGCTCTTGGTTAAATCAACAATGATGCATATAAGAGCCACTTCAACAGTTTAATCATGGTCTTGTCCTACTGACCCCCAAAGAAAAGAAAACAAATAAAAACTATTTACACGGGAAAGCTCCCAACAAGCAAAAGAAGAACGGGAAATATTTTTGGGTTTTCTTTTTAATTACTACAGCAAAGAAATAAACTACTACTAATTTTTTGTGTGTTTTTCTTAAGGTTTAACAGAGACCCAAGAAGAAAGCAGGAAAAAGAAAATAAACTAGCATGGATATTACAGTGAAAGAGTATGTGCACCGACATCTAGCAATGAGTGTGTGTGAACATAAATGTAATGTCGGTGAGAAATACGTACTCCCCCAAGCTTAGGCTTTTGGCCTAAGTTGGTCTATTGCCAGGGATAGCCTGGCGGATACCCGTAGGTGTAGCTGGGGTCATACTGCAACGCAGCGGCTATCGCCTCCTGAGCTGCAGCGTGGCGTCGAGCCGCCTCCGCTCTTCTCTCGTACTCATCTGCCTCCTCTCTGGTAATAATATATTTTCCTTTTGTCTGAGAATCAAAGAAGGCAAGAGCAGGAAGAGTAATATGGACAATATGCCGTTTGTTAAAGATTAGTCGATACTGGAGAGGTGGTTCAGTCCTCTCAACAAACTGATGGGAAACCATAGAATCAAAATCTAAATAAGTAGGGGGTAACTCCATATCACCCTCACGAATGTCTATCTCAAGAAAATTACCTAAGCGGGTTGCATAAATTCCTCCAAAGAAATCTCCGTTATGTCTATTATGATACTGGGGGCATTTGTCAGCTTCAAAATCCTCAAGAACAGCATTGTGCAAATATGCTTTAAATTCTTCTTTGATTACCGCTTGATCCATAAAATTTTCCGAAGGCCATTCACAGGGCCTCACAAGAGTGTCTCTTGGTGGTTCCTCGTCGGCATCACGCATAGCAAGCCTGGGTCCTTGCTTCCTTGAAGAACCACCTTGGAACATATTCCTAAACATATTGTTTCCTCTGAAAAATTTCTGAAATTTTTAGTAACTTCAAACAAAAGTGGACCAACTTCAATAAAATTGATAGCAACTACTCCTACAAGTGCCTACAGCCTAAATCAAGCATTAGAACTACTTGCCACCATATAAATTCGACATGCAAGCTCAAGAACATGGTCACCTATGCAGCACAAATTTGCAAAGAATAAAGCACTAGAACAAAAACTAATTGGATCAATGGAGGAGTCACATACCAAGGAACAATCTCCCCAAGCAGTTTTGCGAGAGGTGCTTTGAGCAAGGAGATCGAAAATCATAGCAATAGGGGCTGGAACTCGTGCTTGAGTTGGTTTTTCGTGTTTGTGTGAGGCAGAGGAAGAAGATGGGTGCAGGAATAAGTGGAGGAGGGCCACCGTGGGCCCACGAGGCAGGGGGCGCGCCCAGGGGGTAGGGCGCGCCCTCCACCCTCGTTGACAGGTGGCAGCTCCCCCAGCGGTAATTAACATGAAAAGTGACATTGCCTTTGTTGCAATCAATAACAGCCCCTGCAGTATTAAGAAAAGGTCTTCCTAGAATAATAGACATACTATCATCCTCGGGAATATCAAGAATAACAAAGTCCGTTAAAATAGTAACGTTTGCAACCACAACAGGCACATCCTCACAAATATCGATAGGTATAGCAGTGGATTTATCATCCATTTGCAAAGATATTTCAGTAGGTGTCAACTTATTCAAGTCAAGTCTACGATATAAAGAGAGAGGCATAACGCTAACACCAGCTCCAAGATCACATAAAGCAGTTTTAACATAATTTCTCTTAATGGAGCATCGTATAGTAGGTACTCCTGGATCTCCAAGTTTCTTTGGTATTCCACCCTTAAAAGTATAATTAGCTAGCATCGTGGAAATTTCAGCTTTCGGTATCTTTCTTTTATTTGTAGTAATATCTTTCATATACTTAGCATAAGGATTTGATTTGAGCACATCAGTCAATCGCTTACGCAAAAATCGGTGGGTCCGAGATGGTTTCGGAGGAAACCTGACCCTAAATTTTCGAATCGCAACTTTTCTAAGGATTGATTTGTCTGGATAGGAGTGTTTAAATCGTGGCAAGATGCATAATGAATACAATGTCCTGAGAATCGGACGAGGAAAGCACTGTGATCGAGTTCATACCCTAGTTCGGCGGGAACTCGCTTCTGGCTGCAACGGGCGGAGGAGAATTCGTTGACAATGGCGGAGACCAGCGATGAGGAGAGGCGGTGGCATTAAGTCGACGACCCGAGACCGAGTTGGCAGAGCGAGCTATGCGCGGGCGAGAAGATTCGGAGAAAGTTTTCCAAATTTTGCCCGTGCGTATATATAGCCCGACCATGTCGGTGTGACCGAGTGGTACAACTCGGTGGCACCGAGATGCTTGAAGAGGTAGATCAGCAGGTAGTGGGTTTTGTAGGTTTGGTATGGTCTACCCGGAGTAGAGAGTTAATGTTTCTGAAAGACTATGTCTCGGTCATCCGTTTCTGAAACACCATGTAGTGCGATAAATCAACGGAGGCGATCGAGTCTTGTGGGGAAAAGTGCGCAAACCTCTGCAGAGTGTACAATCTAATCATGGTTAGCCATATCCCCGGTTATGGACAATTCTGAGTATATAGTACTTGAGTATTCACATGTATCTCATCACTCTTAACTAATTTTGCTGGGATGTTAATTACCTTAATTGGGATTGAGTTGGGGTTATACCTTCTCAATGATGTTTCAACCACCATGATAGTTAAATTAAAATTGATTCCTTTGTTGTAGGGAAAAATTGGCTTTTCGCAAAAACTATAACCATAGAGCTTTCCACTAGCCAAATATGCATGTAGTGATAGCATTACTCTGTTATTGTTCTATTGTGTTACATTGCCAGCATATTCCATGTGCTGACCCGTTCTCGGGCTGCAACGTATTATGTTGCAGACTTTTCAGACGAGGAGTAGTCGTTGCCGTGCAGCTCAGCTATGCCGTTGGAGTTGATGGACTCACTTTATCTTCCAAGCCTTCCGCTGTTATCGTATTAGATGGCCTTAAGCCATATTATTGTAATAAGTTCTCTTTTGAGACATTCGATGTAATTATTTTGTGATTGCTACTCTGTTATAAATCCTTCGAGTACTGTGTGTGTCAGCATTACTGATCCAGGGATGACACTGAAACACAGAGACTTGACCATCTGAGGTCGGGTCGCTACAAGATGGTATCAGAGCTAGGTTGAGTGTAGGACACGACCACTAAGATAAACCATAGGTCACTCTTCTCTACTCATTTCTGACTCCTCTCCATTTTTCCACTCCTTAGGATGACGGAGATGAAGAACAAGTTTGCACAACCGGATGAAGACACACCTTTTGGACGCCACTTGAAGGAAGTCACTAGGTACTTGAACATTGGAATACCAAGCTTCACCGGGACGTACAACGCCACTTTACCTGAAGAAGAGTGCTGGATGATTCAAGTACAAGTTCCAGGAAGGACGTTCTCGCCAACCCCTAAGCCCATCGAGTTTTCTTTCGAAGCACCCACCTGGAGCCTTGGCAAGAGTATGGCAGCTCACATTACCATGGGACGCATTGGTGAAGTCTACAATTGGGAGCTTAAAGACACCATATACCAAATATGTGGGCGTCGAGACGAGCAATGGAAGTAATCAGGACCAAGAAGGATAGGTCCATTGCAGCTTACATCCAGGAGCTAAACCAGCACATTCGACGTCAGGAGAACCAGATGTGCGCAGACATGATGGATTTGAAGAAGGCGAAAACTAGGATCATCAAGCTGGAGGAAGAACTCAAGTTTATGCGCGATGGATATGAGGAGGAAATCAAGACACTACTGGAAAAGAATGATGACCTAGTCAAGAAGATCGGAGTCTTCATGGGAGGATCAGCGCCGGAAGAGGAAGAAGAAGATCCCACTTGTCCGCACAACTACATCATCATCGACGACACCGATTCCGAACCAAGTGATGATGACTATGAAGACGAAGCAGGAGCAGACATCATGGAGTCTTCCACCGATCAAAATTTCTAGATGACCACCATAAAATAGTAGTATTCCCCCATGTAACTAGTAATAGTTGATCACTTTTGCGATAGTCCTAGACCGTCTGTATGCCCTTGCTTGATTGATTGAATGAATGTTTGTGTTTGCCTCATGTGCACATGGGTAGTGTTTTCTCACTAGACCTCTTTCTATTCTAATCTCTTCCATCTAAACCCACCAGATGCCTCCGAGACGTGACCCCGGTTTTGTTTTCCCACCGGAGCTCACCCAGTTGATCCAGCAGCAGAATGCCTTGATGCAATTGCTAGTTCAGAACCAGGGCAATGCCAACAACAACAACAACAACAACAACAACCCACCACCAGTGGACAATTTAGCCCATTTTCTGAGGTTACAACCGCCGGTGTTTTCCAGTAGCACCGAGCCAATAGTTGCTGATGATTGGCTACGCCGTATTGGAAGGGAGTTAACCACAGCAGGATGCACGGATGCTGAGAAGGTGCGCTTTGCCGCACATCAATTGGATGGAACAGCAGCCGCATGGTGGGAGAATTACACGGCTACTTTTCCTATAGCCAATGTCACTTGGGACCAGTTCCAACAAGCTTTTCGCACGGCCCATGTCTCAACTGGAGCCATGCAGATGAAGAAGCGTGAGTTTTGCAACTTACGCCAGGGGAACCGTACTGTGGCCCATTACGTGGATGAGTTTAGCAAGTTATCACGCTATGCCCCTGATGATGTGGCCATAGATGTCGCGAAGCAGGAGAAGTTTATGGAAGGGCTGAATGATGAGATGAGCATGCAGTTGATGGTGGCAACTTCCAACAATTACTAGGAGTTGGTGGATAAGGCTCTAATGATTGACGGAAAGCAGCAACAAATTGAGAGCCGTAAGAGGAAATATGGACAAGGGAAGTACAACTCAGGAGCTCACCAGAAGCCTCGTTTAACCCCGAACTCGGGAGGACTTGTTCATAACCATGGAGGTCATAACGATACTGGAGGTGGATCGCATAATCAAAATGGTGCGAAGAATGGGAATGGGAATGGAGCCAACAATAATCAGAATCGCTCTAACCCATCTACACCCGCCAAGAGGGACTTAAGCCAAGTTATTTGCTTTAAGTGCGGGAAGACAGGGCACTATGCCAATAACTGCCCTGAAGGAAGGAATGGAAACGGAAATGGGAGCGCTGGGAAGAAGCCCAATCCATTCAACAAAGGACAAGTGAACCACGTTAATGTGGAGGAGGTTGAAGAGCAGCCGGACGCGGTAATAGGTAAGTTTTTGGTTCAGTCATTTACCGCTCTTGTTCTTTTCGATACTGGTGCATCGCATTCATACATATCAAGGGGATTTGTGGATAAGTTTAAGTTACCAACCCAAACCCTTAGGACCCCTCTTTTGGTGAGCTCGCCTGGAGCAGAGTACATGGCTAGTAGATGGTGCACCCAGATACCCCTAATCATTGGCACGCATGTTTTTCCGTCTGACCTAATTATCTTGGAGTCGCAAGGATTGGATGTGATATTAGGTATGGACTGGATGTCGAAGTATGGAGGAAGTATTGACTGTGCTAGCAAGTCTATTTATCTTACCACCCCGGAGGGAAAAAGGATTAAGTATGTATCTAGGCATGTGCCTAGGAGGAGGCAAGTGAATACCCTCACGGGAGTTGTACAGGAGGAAGTACCTGTAGTGAAAGATTTTCGGGAAGTTTTCCCAGAAGAGTTACCAGGCATGCCACCGGATTGAGACATCGAGTTCTTGATAGAACTATTGCCAGGTACAGGGCCAATATCCAAGAGACCCTATCGGATGCCCGCAAATGATCTGGAGGAAATTAAAAAGCAAATCAAGGAGTTATTGGAGAAAGGTTATATTCGAAGGAGTTCATCACCTTGGGGAGCACCAGTACTTTTGGTGGAGAAGAAGGATAAATCCCTGAGGATGGTTGTTGATTACCGAGCTCTAAATGAAGTAACGATAAAGAACAAGTATCCATTACCAATGATTAATGATCTGTTTGATCAGTTGCAAGGAGCTAAGGTGTTTTCGAAGATTGATCTATGATCAAGATACCATCAGTTGAAGATCCGAGAGAAGGATATACCAAAGACAACATTTACCACACGGTATGGATTATATGAGTATACGGTCATGTCATTTGGACTGACTAACGTTCCTGCCTATTTCATGAGTATGATGAACAAGGTGTTCATGGAGTATTTGGACAAGTTTGTTGTGGTGTTTATTGATGATATTATGGTATACTCGAAGAACGAAGAGGAGCACGCGGAACATCTGCGTTTGGTTCTCGAGAAACTCAGGGAACACTAGTTATACGCCAAATTCAGCAAGTGCGAGTTTTGGTTGAAGGAAGTTGGATTTCTTGGGCATGTTATATCAGCTGAGGGTATAGCAGTAGATCCCAATAAGGTTCGATCGACCACCGAATGGTTGGCACCCACTTGATTGGCGAGATCCATGATTTCCTTGGTGGCGCAGGATATTATCGGAGATTCATTGAGAATTTTTTCAAGGTTGCTAAGACAATGAATGAATTGCTAAAGAAGGATACTAAGTTCACATGGACAGAGGATTGTGAGGCCAGTTTTCAAGAGTTGAAGTAATGGTTGACTAGAGCCCCAGTGCTGACATTGCCAGATATACATAAGGAGTTTCAAGTGTATTGTGACGCCTCACGCTTGGGACTTGGATGTGTGGGTATGCAGGACGGAAAAGTTGTTTAGTATGCCTCACGACAACTAAAACCTCATGAGTTGAACTATGCCACGCATGATTTGGAGTTAGCAGCCGTAGTGCATGCATTAAAGACCTGGAGACATTATCTCATTGGAAACCGTTGTGATGTGTACACGGATCATAAGAGTTTGAAGTACATTTTCACACAGAAGGAGTTGAACCTTAGACAGAGGAGATGGCTGGAGCTTATAAAGGATTACGATATGAAGCTACACTATCATCCAGGAAAGGCCAATGTCGAAAGGCACGCTTTGAGCCGAAAAGTTATGCTAATATCCTTGAAAGTAAAGGATTGCCAAAGGAGTTAGCTGAGGAGATCATGGAACTTCGGTTGGAAATTGTTCCAAGAGGTTTTATTGCAACCCTGGAGGTTCAGTCAACATGCTGGACAAGATTCGAGAAGCTCAGAAGGAGGACAAAGAAATTGCTGAAATAAGAGAGAAGATGGGCGAAGGTAAAGCCAAAGGTTTTCGCGAGGATGAGCACGATACCTTGTGGTTTGAGGACCGAATTTACGTGCCCAACAATTCGGAGATCAGGAAGTTAATACTTCAGGAGGCCCATGACTCCCCATACTCGATTCACCCCAAAAACACCAAGATGTATTTGGATTTGAAGGAACGTTTCTGGTGGACTGGTATGAAGAAGGATATTGCCGAGTACGTAGCCGTATGTGATGTATGTCAGAGAGTAAAGGCAGAGCATCAGAAGCCAGCAGGACTGTTACAGCCTATGCCGATACCTGAATGGAAGTGGGATAAACTTGGCATGGATTTTATCACCGGATTACCCAGAACCAAGGCAGGATATGATTCAATATGGGTAGTTGTGGATCGTTTAACCAAAGTAGCTCACTTCATCCCAGTGAAAACAACTTATACAAGTGACAAGTTGGCCAAGATATATATGTCCAGGATCGTATGTTTACATGGAGTTCTGAGGAGCATCGTATCAGATAGAGGAACACAGTTTACTTCAAAGTTTTGGCATCAACTACACCAGACCTTGGGTACCAGATTGGAGTTCAGTATCGCTTTTCACCCACAGACGGATGGATAGACCGAGAGAGTCAATCATATTCTGGAAGACATGTTGAGAGCCTGTGTTCTAGATTATGGATCTAGTTGGGATGGCAATTTGCCGTACACAGAGTTCTCATATAACAACAGCTACTAGGCCAGTTTGAAGATGGCACCGTTTGAAGCTCTGTATGGACGCAGATGTAGAACACCATTGATGTGGGATGAGGTAGGAGACCGTCAGTTGTTTGGACCAGATTTGATCAAGGAATCAGAGGAGAAGGTTAAACTTATCAGAGACAGACTAAAGATTGCTCAGTCGAGACAGAAGAGTTATGCAGATTCAAAACGCCAGGAAGTAACCTGTGAAATTGGAGACAGAGCCTATCTGCGAGTATCACCCTTGAGGAGAGTGAAACGTTTTGGAATTAAGGGAAAGTCAGCCCCAAGATTTATAGGACCATATCGTGTTTTGGAACGGATGGGAGAAGTTGCCTACAAGCTGGAGTTACCTGAAGGATTGTCAGGAGTGCACGATGTGTTCCACGTATCACAACTGAAGAAGTGCCATGCGGAGATGGCTGACATACCGTTAATGACACAGTGCCCCTAGAGGCGATACAGTTGGACAGTAATTTGACTTATGAGGAAAAGCCAGTAAAGATTCTTGACTTTGACAGCCGAGTCACCCGCAGCAAGGTTATCAAGTTTTGCAAAGTTCAGTGCAGCCACCATACAGAGGAGGAAGCCACCTGGGAACGAGAAGATGATATCGCAAGCACCACCCGCACCTATTTTTTAGCCAACCCGAATCTCGAGGGCGAGATTCATCTTAAGGGGGGTAGGTTTGTAACATCCCAAATTTTCAATTTGGAATGTTATACATAGGTCATCCATGCATATCATATTTTATTGCATTTTTGTTTGCAATCCTCGAAATCCTACGCAACACAAGGACCCTCGAAGAGAGTTGGGGATTTTCCGTTTTTCATATTTGAATTTTATCATATAATGAAGACGAGGATTTTGATTTTTAATTATTTTCTCTCCGGAAAATATTTCATTTTGAAATAATAAATGAGAGGAGATAATATGACTTCTCCAAAATAATTGAAATATCGGAGGAAAAATGTTAAAATCATTATTTGGATTTTATTTGATTTTACTTGGAATTTTTATTTGCCCCAGAAAAATTTGCAAGTTTTAAAAATTGCATTTTAGGGGCCAAGAAAAGTTCATCTTGTTCTAAATATTTTATTTAGACGGAGAAAACTTGTTTTGGTATTTTTAGATTTTTATTTATTTTTTCTAGGATTTTTCTAAGTTTCATGAACATTTAAAAAAAGAGAGATCATACTGACCGGGCCTAGGGCCCGGCCGCCCGCAGCAGCCAGACCTCCACAGGCTTGTGGCCGCCCGCCCAAGACTCGGACCGAGTCCGAGTGGGACTCTGCCTCCCGCCGCCTTGCCCTCCTCCAAGCCACCGCCCGCCCCTTTAAATACGCCGCCTCTAACCACCACCACCACCACCGGAGCCCGAGCAGACCGAGCCCCGAGCCTCGAGCCGCCGCCTCGGCCGCGCCGCCCAAGACCTCGCCGAGCCTCAAGCCCCGCCTGAGCCCGCCGCCCCTCGCCGAGCCTCAGGAGCCGCCCGCCTCGCCGAACGACCTCGCCGGAGGTAGCCACTCGCCGCCCGGTTTTTTTTAGAAAAAACCCCTTCGGTTTTTTTTAAAAACCCCTAGTTCGTTTTTTATAGATCGGTTTTATTTTTCCAGTTTATTTACTTAGCGAGAGTTCGCTCGTTCGTTCGTTTTAACGAACGTGTTCATCGTTTAGTTTCTGCTAACGAACGTTCGTTCGTTAAGCCGTTCGTCGTTTTTCTATTTATCGGATTTATTCCGCGATTTTCCTGATCGTGATTTCTGAACCGATTTTCGTTCTAGTTTAACTTTTCGCTCGTTTATCGGAATCAGGCGATTCAAGCGCCTGGAGTTTCATCTCGAAACCCTCATTCCGAATAGTCAACTCAAACAAGTTTTTGTCTCCGTAAAATTTGACCCTAGTTCAGATTAGTAAACGGATCTTATTTCTTTCGTCGTTTGAGTTTCGTTGCTCCGTTTGGTTTGATTCTTTTTGCGAACCGGAGTTCTTAATTTGAACTTTCTGGTCGGCCTCTTTTGAAGTTTCGTTTTGAGCATCCTTGCTTGTTGCTTATGTATGTATTGTTTGCTTGCGATAGAATTCCCGGAGTGCGAAGCGTGTTACTACGAGTCTCTAGGATTCACGGATCGTCAGCAAGGCAAGTAACACTTTGATCATACTCTTTCCACAACCAGTTTTTATGCATTAGCTTCAACCCTCAAACATTGCATGTTTAGGATGTCATTAATTTGTGGGTTGGGAAGTAGTTGATGAGGTAGGAACCTATTGCCCCGTTACATTCAAACCCTTGGGAGTTACTTCTACGTATTGCTTATCTTGCCATTCTATGCTCGTAGACGTGGTTTGGGTTTGAGTGAATCCATGACAGATGTGAGATTGTTAATTAATGGTTTACTTTAAGGTGGCAACTTTAATACACATTTGGGTGGATTGAGGCACCTGGGGAACCCAGTGTTGTCTGTTTTTTTTTTGGAAATCCCGGGGTACCCGTGTGATCTTCCTATGGACCGCCACCCAGGCTCAAAGGGAACTGAGATTATCCAGGCTAGAAACTTCCGTGTGCAGCCACAAGCTATTATGGGCTCTAGCATAGTTTAGTAAGTTACGTGAAGCTCTTGAAGAGGTAGATCAGCAGGTAGTGGGTTTTGTAGGTTTGGTATGGTCTACCCGGAGTAGAGAGTTAATGTTTCTGGAAGACTATGTCTCGGTCATCCGTTTCTCAAACACCATGTAGTGCGAGAAATCAACGGAGGCGATCGAGTCTTGTGGGGAAAAGTGCGCAAACCTCTGCAGAGTGTACAATCTAATCATGGTTAGCCGTGTCCCGGGTTATGGAAAATTCTGAGTATCTAGTACTTGAGTATTCACATGTATCTCATCACTCTTAACTAATTTTGCTGGGATGTTAATTACCTTAATTGGGATTGAGTTGGGGTTATACCTTCTCAGTGATGTTTCAACCACCATGATAGTTAAATTAAAATTGATCCCTTTGTTGTAGGAAAAAATTGGCTTTTCGCAAAAACTATAACCATAGAGCTTTCCACCAGCCAAATATGCATGTAGTGATAGCATTACTCTGTTATTGTTCTATTGTGTTACATTGCCAGCACATTCCATGTGCTGACCCGTTCTCGGGCTGCAACGTATTATGTTGCAGACTTTTCAGACGAGGAGTAAGGTTCGATAGGTCGTTGCCGTGCAGCTCAGCTATGCCGTTGGAGTTGATGGACTCACTTTATCTTACAAGCCTTCCGCTGTTATCGTATTAGATGGCCTTAATCCATATTATTGTAATAAGTTCTCTTTTGAGACATTCGACGTAATAAGTGTGTGATTGCTACTCTGTTATAAATCCTTCGAGTTCTCTGTGTGTCAGCATTACTGATCCAGGGATGACATTGAAACACAGAGACTTCACCATCTGAGGTCGGGTCGCTCCAGGTTCGAATCTGACTTGATCAAATTTTGTGATGTAGCATGAATAGCGTTTGAGACGAGAAAAGCATAGATAGTTGAGAAGGTTCTTAGGCATTCTTGTCCATCCACTTGGCCAAAGAAAAAGAAGCCAATCAATCAAAACAACAAGTGGATGTCCTCGAATGAGTAAATATGCAACCAACATGCTCACACAATAAGATGACAAATGAAATATGTGACAAAGCATGCACAACCAATTCTAGCATCTATCAAACAATTGGCGATGACTAGGTCATCTATATATGAGTATATTGACTTAGGAGTCAAATGAGAACATTTGATCATAGGTCATACTTATCGTTTAAGCTCAAGCGGGGTTTCCACTTTTACATAAAGCATTTATGTGTTCACACCATTAGAGTTGCTTTGACTCAATTATTAGAGTTAAGCTCCCCCTAGATGTGAGATCCCCCCTTAGAGGGATAAACTAACCTTGGGTTTTGTCGATGATGACTTCATGTAGGTGTTGAAGATGTGGATGCTCAATGTTGATGTAGATCGTTTGGAGCAATCCTTTGGAGTGAGTTGCACCTTCAATACCTACATGGGTTAGTCCCACAAGGAACAAAAAAGAATATCCATAGACATAGAGTGATGCACACACAAAATGATGTCCATGAAAACATTAGCCTACCTTGTCCCTTGCCTTTCCAACATGAGGGTTTGTGACTCCTTGAACTAGTGCAAGATATGGAAGTTGATTGCACTTGTCCTTGCCATAATGATATGAGTGAAGAATGTTGGCGGAGTCACCCTCAAGAACTCTCTAGTTCTTCTTCTTCGGGATCCACATCATCTTGATGGGAATCCTTGGTGTAGTAGTTGTACTTGATGAAGTAGAACTTGACGTAGTCCTGGGAAACCACTTGACCAAGGCCTTAGGTGCTTCTTCAAATGCATCAATTTCCTCTCGAAGCTTGTCCTTGCCTTTGTTCTTGTGGTCTTGTGGTGGAAGATCATCTTGTGGTTGTGTTCCCTTGAAGGAAGTAGGATCATACTTCTCTTGTTGAGGAACAAACTTCGTCTCGGGGTATTGATCTTCTTCCCACTCAACTCCATTGGCATTGAACTTTCGTCCAAAACCAACACCTTGATTCTTCTGGTGCCTTCCTTGCTTGCGTACAATTTCCTCAAATTGACTCCCGGCAAGACTCTTGTATACACCTTTCTCTATAATTCCCTTCAATAAGCTGTTTTCTTACTCAAGATTGACTTGGCTAAGAGGATCATTAGTGGAATCAAGAGAACTACTAGAAGCAACAATATTGGATTTAGCATTATTATTGTTACTACTAGAGGAAGAATCTTTCTTGTTCTTGTTACTAGACTTGACTTGAGTCATGTAAGTAGATAAGAGTAAACGCTTGGCAATGCAAGAAGAACTTTTCTTACGAAGGTCATCATTGATCGCTTTTAGGAACTCATGCTCTTGCTCAAGATTGAGCTTTTCAAAGCGTAACTTCTCATGAGCCCTTAAAAGTTCTCAATGATCTTCAAAGAGAGTTTCATGAGCTAACTTAAGAGTGTTTAGTTCTTTCGTTAGACGCTCAATTTTCTCCTTATCATTGTTGTCGGTGTCAAAACCGGCGGATCTCGGGTAGGGGGTCCCGAACTGTGCGTCTAGGCGGATGGTAACAGGAGACAAGGGACACGATGTTTACCCAGGTTCGGGCCCTCTTGATGGAGGTAAAACCCTACGTCCTGCTTGATTGATATTGATATTGTGGATGTTTACAAGATTGGATCTACCACGAGATCAAGGAGGCTAAACCCTAGAAGCTAGCCTATGGTATGATTGTAGCGGTTGTTGTGATTGTTGTCCTACGGACTAAAGCCATCCGGTTTATATAGACACCGGAGAGGGCTAGGGTTACATAGAGTCGGTTACAATGGTAGGAGATCTACATATCCGTATCGCCAAGCTTGCCTTCCACGCCAAGGAAAGTCCCATCCGGACACGGGGGGAAGTCTTCAATCTTGTACCTTCATAGTCTTGGAGTCCGGTCGATGATGATAGTCCGCAAATGATAGTTCGGTGATGATGGTAGTCCGCTAGGCGGACACCCCTAATCCAGACTCCTCTCGGAGCTCTGAACCAGGCTTCAATGACGATAAGTCCGGCGTGTATATTGTTTGGCATTGCAAGGCGGGTTCCTCCTCCAAATGATAGAAGATTGGGAACACCGGGATAGTGTCCGCTCGCAAAATAAATTCCACATTCCACCGTAGAGAGAATAATAATATATACACAAGCTCAATCTGCTGACATTTTCCGTGGCATGATATCACACCACTACCAAGCCATTACTCAATTGTTTTTACTTTACCACCTCGGTAGCATTTATTAAGCGGTTTCTTGGCACGCCTTGTCGAAGCGTAGATCGTGTTTCCCTTAATCCGGTATTCTCATCAATACGGGCATGGTAACAAACCGCCCGCTCGCCACCCCTCTATCGGCGAGTCCCAAGCGGTCACGGAGACGGCTCTTGGTATTCTCCCTCTTTATAACGGGACCAAGGCTCGTTTCTTTTTCTTCAATCTTCCATCGAATCCTCTCCACGCTCCAAGTTCCAACACCTAGAGCCCCAGATTCGAGCGCTTTGGACCTTCAACGATGTCCGGTTCTGACCTCCAGGGCCGGTGGATGCCCTCCTCCGTCATGGAGGAGGACGTGCTAAAGCTGCGGGATGCCAAGTACCTGTCTTACGAGATTTCGCGCAGGTTGCCCGCCGAAGGGCAGGCCATCCCCACCCCTGAGCCCGGCGAGTATGTCGACTTCGTTTCCCACCTCCGTCGGGGTTTAGGCTTCCGATGGATCCTTTGTGAGAGGGCTCATGTTTTACTATGGGTTGGAATTCCATGACTTGGCTCGAGTCCATCCTCCATATATCCGCATTCATCGTCATCTGCGAGGCCTTCCTCCGCCACCCCACACTTCGCCTGTGGCTGCAGACTTTCAATGTGGCGTCAAGATGATCGGGGCGTCAGCGGAGTGTGGCGGGCGGCCATAAGTAGGAGGGCCGATGCCCAGGGCCCGCCGGCTCCTTCAAGAGGAGCTCGGCTGTGGCAGCAAGAGTGGTTCTATATTACCGTTCCGAGGGGCCGCAGACAAAGCCGCCGCCCTATTCCGCCCGGGACCTCCACGACGATTGATGTCGTGGGTCAACCAAGGAGCTCAACTGGGGCCGTCAAAGGACGTGCCCCTCTTGTGAGGGCAGATTCGAGATCTCTTAACGAGGGAGATCGATATGGTGGTGGCTATGCAGGTTATGCTAATTAGGCGTCTCCTGCCCTGCAAACACCGTCCTCTCCGGCTATGGGAGTTCAATCCGGAGGGCCCACGGATTCTTCAACACTTCATGGGTATGACACCCCTGGAGATGTATAACTTATTCTTCGGATCGCAAGAGGTGCGTCCGGAATTGACCGAGGATGCTGGACTAAGCTGCAATCGCCCGGATACTCAAGTAAGTAGTTCCAAGTCCGGACATACCGTTTGTTTGCCTTTCAATGATCCGCCTTATGACCGATCTCCTTCTACACAGGAGTGGATAGCGGAAGCAAAATTAATACGGTGTCCGGCCCCCCTCCCCGAGACCGCGCCGGATCCCGTGCTGGTCCGGATGCTGGAGGTTGCGCCTTCGGAGGAAAGCGAAGGGGAAAGCAGGAAAGCTACTGCCTCGCCTAAGGAGGCTTTTGAACGAGGGGGGATCGAGAATCCCTCCTACCAAGGGGAGAAGAGGACTGCCTCCGAGGACCCGGGAAAAAAGCCCCTAAACGGGGGAAGAAATCTTCGCCGGAGGGTCCTGCGTCCGGGGAAGCCCCGGGCGCACAATCTCCCTTAATGAGCCAGCCCTCCAACGAGCCGTAAGTAGAAAGAAAGGAGTTTTATAATAAGGGACCTCCCTATTTGTGCTTCTGAGGATAACAAAAGTTTTTACCTTGTAGTTCGGATCTCCGCCCTTCGCAGATGAGCTCGTCTTCGGGGACCTTCGTCCGGAGATGATAGAGAGCGAGGCGCCCCGTCCGGGCGCCGTTGGATAGGGCGGACGAGCCTGAAGTGTAAATCACGGAGGGAGCCCCGAGTGTGGCAAAGTCGGATAGTTCGGCACCAAGCGGTGTACGATCAAGGATCTGCTTGAGAAGGCGTCTATCTCGGAAGATCGCACGCATTGATGAGCGTGGTGATTGAAAGGATTTCGTCACCAAGGCGGGTTGCATGATGCCGCCAGGAGTTTATGGCGGGTTTGAGGTATGTAAAATGACACACCTTTTAACAGTTTTGCATATAGAATGCGCCTGTATAGATAGTAGCCCCGAGACTCGGTAGGTTGTCGATATCGACAGCGTCGAGGATCAAAATCGCAGGTTTGAAATTCGCGTCGTGCCTATGTTGGTGGCGGGTCGTCCGGGGCCAGCGGACTTATGGAGTTCTTGAACTAAAGCGGCAACTCGATGTGGCGGATGAAGACATCGTCGGTTGATCAACAAAGCGACTTGATGAGTCGCAAGGTAAGTGTTACTCTTGGCGGACACATGGTAAGGAGTGAAGCCAACTCCTTACAAAATTTGCGTGAAATGCAGATAGTGCCGCTGCCGTGGAGAGTCTTCGGCCGAACTTGCTCAAGCCAAGGAGCAGGCGGAAGGAGTGATGGCAAGCATCGAAGGTGGCCGAGGAGTTAGCAGCCGAAAAGGCCGCTGCTCACGGAGCAGGGAAGAGGTAATGGTTGTGAAGTTAAAGAGGCTACCGACCGCAATGAGGCTCTTGGGAAGGAGCGCCTAAGCGGGCAGGAAGACCTGCGGAAGGCCACCGCAGAAGCCAAGAATGCCCGCTCGCAATGCGGGCCATGAAGGAAGAGCTGCGCCAGCCGGGAGATTGTAGTAGCAAGCCTTTTACGCTGCGCCAAGGTTCACGGATTCAAAATATGCTCAGCTGGGCTAACTGTGGTGTCCGGAGGACCTTATATGGACTTAGCAGCGAGTGCGGCGAATGCCGTTGTGCATTTTCGAAGCGGAAGGATCACCAGACGGAAGAGCTGTTTTGGTCTCAATTCCATAGTCCGGGCGTTCACTTCCGCCGACCGATCGTTTGGCTGAGTGGGCTGAGCTAAATAGGTTGTCGGGCTTGCTATGGCGGATATAGTGACCCATATCCGCCGGATAGGCCCCACCAAGAGTTACTTTGGCTTATTGCAGCAATTTCTTGGAGCGGTGCCGCATATCAAGGCGATGAAGCGGTCGGCCTGCATAGAGGGTGCGCGGATGGCGCTTGCCCGTGTGAAGACACATTGGACAGAGATGGATGCCACCGCTGTTGCGACCCCGGGCTCGAATAATAACCGGCTACCCGCCGAGCACTATTTTGGCGGCGCTGCTGGTGCTCGTGTAATAGAGTCGCATGCTCGAAAATGTTACGCTCGAATGAACGCTTGTATAATGTAAAAACGATTTTTATGATGTAAGCGCCTTTTATACTTGTGCGTTCAAGTAATAGAATATCTCCTTTGCGGTCGCTCATGTATACGTATGTATAACCCGAAAGATGGCGTCGTTATTTCAGCCCCCACGCACAAGGGTGCGGGGTGTTCATAAAAAAATAGCGTTTTCACACTTAATCCGGCGCCTCGGTCCTGTAAAGGAGGTGGTAGCGTCATAAGCGAGGCAACCGGGCTATAATGCATTATCACTTTCACTTAGCCATGGAGTTCGAGGGTGGGGCTACGACATAGCCCCTAGGGGCACCCTGCTCTCCGAATTGAAGCGGCAGATGTGCTGGCCGAAACGGCCCTTCACAAAGTGGAGGAATCCTAAACATTACCAAGGTCGATCGAGTGGTTGACCAGTCTCTCGCTGTATCATGATCAGTTTGGCTTTTTCATCGAGGTGCTCGCCAGCCGACGGGGCACAATCGCAGAGTTCTCCCGAGCCGCGTTAGCCGATGATACGGAACGTAAGGCAGCAAAACACAGGAGCCGGGCAGACCCAACATTTGACCAAAGACATGATTGAGCTGATGCATATAAGGCCTAACTCGAGACGCCGAACACTCCGAAGGTGTTCGGTCTTTATAATAGCGGCAAAACAAAGCCCTAAGCCCCTTGTGTCCAGTGCGGGCAGGTTCTATTGGCGCGGCCGATGCCAAAACGCCAGTCTCCACTCTGGTTATCTTGAAAACCAGGGGATTATAGCAACAAGAGACAGTAAGAAAGGTTTACGTAGGGTCTTAGTCTGAAAAGAGTCCTCGCAACGGGTCCCTACTGCATGTCTGCGCCTGTGTCTCTGTTGTGCCGTATCCTGGATGGGTGTGCACGCTGTTCATCTGTAAAAAAGAGAGGAACTTGGTTGGAAAAGAAATCGTGCGAGAAAGTTCATAAAAATTGAAATATAGGTTAAGAAAGTTGAGCCTATGCTAGCTCATTGTGGCTTGTATGGGCAAACCCTTATGAAGAGGTGTGCGGCTAGGTAGCCCCTAGCTTATTTATTCCGGACTCGTCTAGCCGTGTCCGGGGTCTCAGGCGACCCTTTGATGAAACGATGCCACGTGGACCGGGCATTTGAAGCGTAAGAGACGCGGAATGTGGAATTGTATGGAAGTGGGCGAGAGCTTCTCGTCCCAGTGGTGCTTGATAGCTGGCTTAAGAGCCTGGCGCCACTCGTTTGAAGGAAGTGTGGCTATGCCGTATTGTAATAGGGTCTATCCCCACTTGTGGATTGTGTCCGGATATAGCAGGTTTAAGTCACTGCCGCCGTCCATCGACACCTGCGTTAATTGCAGTCCGTCTATTATGGGATCCGATATCGGGCGGTCTATCCTGCGCTCCGGATATTCGGACTAATCCGGATGGTCGAAAGTGATTGGTTTTGACATCCAACCTTGGTCCACTGGGGTGGATCGTCCGACACTTGTCTTGGCGAAAGTGCCGTGTTGGCTTTCCGTGTTTATCACGTGAAGCAAGTTCTGTTTTGACTTCTCGAGGGAAAGTCCTTTGACTTTCGGTGCTCTGCTGGTGGGGCTCGTCGTTGTCCTCGCATGGCGAGTCCCCTTGTGTCCGGCATTAAGTCTACCGGACTGTTTAAAAACCCAACAATTTCGGTTGGTATGGTTTGCAGGCCTTCCGGGGGTACTGTGGATTTGACATATCCGATCTAAAATTTTGTTCAAATTTGATAGCTCGTCTCTGTTGTCCTTAAGAGGCCGTGTTTTATTGTCTGGCCGCGAGCTTTTGAATCCGGCATTGACCGCCGTGCCCTGTGGGCTTTTTTCTTTATTTCGGCGCTGATCTTTCCTGCGCCGTGACTTTCCGTTTCCATCTCTGATATCGGATGTACTCGGGTCGCTGGTGCTGCATCTTGCTAGCCATTTGTCTTCTCTCGCATAAAGCGCGCCATGAGGCTTGTTAGCGGCCATTGTTCTTGGCTTTTCTTGGTCGAGGTGTCTGGCGAGCCATTTGTCTCGGGACGTTGTGTTTAAAAGCTGCTAAGGCTTCTGCGTCGAACAATCGACTATTTGGTTCTTTTGGTAAGGAACCTGTTCCAGAATTTGCTACCGACTCTCGGGCTGTTGGGTAATATGACTCAGGTCGTCAAGATCCAGGAGGGCGGACATAAGTCCCTTGAAAATTTGCTCTAAATGCGTCCTCAAGCTCTTCCCAACTTCCAACATGTTTTCGGGAGGCTTTTGAGCCAATGCCGAGCTGGCCCTTTGAGCTTGAGGGTAGGTATTTTATGGCGTGGAGATCGTCTCCTCTAGCCATGTGTATGTGTAGTATGTAGTCTTCTATCCAGACTCCGGGTGCATTGTGCCGTCAGATGCCTCTATGTTTATGGGTTTAAACCCTGCTGGAAATTCATGATCCAGCACCTCATCGGTGAAACATAGCGGGTGCGCACCGCCCCTGTATTTGGGTGTGCCGCTGTCTTTGAACACTTGTCGTGGTATGTTACCTCCTGGGGTCCTCTTTTTTGGCCCGTAGATGGACCTAGTTGGGCCATCCATTTTACCAGGATTCTAATTCGCTTGTGTGCAGCCCCGCTTGTCGCTTTTGGGCACGTCGCTGTCTGCCGTCTATCCGGCCAGGAGGCCTCTTTATTTTTTGACTGTGGAGGCTCGGTGGCTTCCTCGTCAAATTCTGGCAGCAACTTGCGCTTCGGGTAGCTCTTTGGTTGATGGCCGTTGCCATATTTGTCTGATGTCTTGAATACTTTGCTCCACTTCATTCTGAGCGTGTCTTCTGCTGTTTAGAGCTTCCGTTTCGCCTTCTTCAAACTTCTTGCAGTGGCGACGAGCTTTTTGCGTATGTTCTTATGCTCTAGTGTTGTGGCCGGACTGTTGATTGCTTCGTGAAGGGGTTGATTATCCGGCTCGTCCTGTTTGTCGTCTGCTGGCTTGCCCTGCTCTATCGCCGTTTTGGTTCTTTATCGGCGAGATTATCCTCTGCTGCGTCCCGTTGTTCCTCGTTATCGCTTCCCTTTGGGGTGTCCACCATGTATATGTCGTATGACGAGGTGGTCTTCAAAGGTCTCCGTAGGCCTTTGGTTCTTGGTAGTCTCCGGCATCGTCGTCCATACCGTCGATGTCTTCGGAGTCGTAGTCGAGTATGTCGGTTAAATCGTCGACGGTGGCTACGAAGTGGGTGGTGGGTGGGATCTGAATTTCTTCGTCATCCACGTCCCAACCATCCTGGCCGTAGTTCGGCCAGGGCTCTCCGGATAGCGAGAGATGCTTCAATGAGTTTATGATGTCGCCGAAGGGCGAGTGCTGAAAGATTTCAGCGGTGAATTCCATGATCGGCGCCCAATTGGATTCGGTGGCTCGGGCGCAGGAGGTTCGAGTCCGCAGGAGTCCGCACCTCGAGTCATGGGCTTTATGTGGTACAAGGTAAGTGTTCGCTCCATCGCCCGAGAAATTGCGGCCCGAGGCGGTGTCAAGCCATCCGTCCTCGATTCGAGCGATCGGCTCCGGACTATGAGTCGGGCGGATCCGGTGCGACCTTCAAGGTGCTGTCCGTGGCAGAGTTAGGTCATGCCCATCGTGGCGGGCGGCGCGCTCGGTTGTGGCTCAGATCCATCGAGGATCAAGTCCCCGCGGATATCGGCCGTGAAGTTTAAGCTTCAAACCTGACTGACGGCCAGGGCGTAGCTTCGATCCGCTCAGATGGCCAAGGGAGTTGGCCCTTGATCTGAAGCCGCCGAATCTGAAGATCTGTCCGGGAAAAGGTCTCACCCAGGACTGCGTCGTTGTTGATTGAAGAGGCCATCAAGCCTATCGGCGACGACACAGAGGAACTCTCAATGAAAGCACCAATGTCGGTGTCAAAACCGGCGGATCTCGGGTAGGGGGTCCCGAACTGTGCGTCTAGGCGGATGGTAACAGGAGACAAGGGACACGATGTTTACCTAGGTTCGGGCCCTCTTGATGGAGGTAAAACCCTACGTCCTGCTTGATTGATATTGATATTGTGGATGTTTACAAGAGTGGATCTACCACGAGATCAAGGAGGCTAAACCCTAGAAGCTAGCCTATGGTATGATTGTAGGGGTTGTTGTGATTGTTGTCCTACGGACTAAAGCCATCCGTTTATATTGACACCGGAGAGGGCTAGGGTTACATAGAGTCGGTTACAATGGTAGGAGATCTACATATCCGTATCGCCAAGCTTGCCTTCCATGCCAAGGAAAGTCCCATCCGGACACGTGGGGAAGTCTTCAATCTTGTATCTTCATAGTCTTAGAGTCCGGTCGATGATGATAGTCCGGCAAATGATAGTTCGGCTGATGATGGTAGTCCGGCTAGCTGGACACCCCCTAATCCAGGACTCCCTCAATTATCATTCGTTTCAACTTGATTAGCATGATTAATTGACGTTTCATCATAGTATTCATCACTAGAGTTGTCAACAAGTAAATCATCATCACCTAGCAAGTCATCTTCATCAACATCAAAATCAACATACTCGGGGTGTGTTAACTTAGGACCTTTGGCCATGAAGCATCTACCAATTCCTTCATTTGGTGATTCAAATATGTCATAGGAGTTGGTTGACACAAGTGCTAGACCGGCAACACCTTCATCTTGAGTGTATTCGGAGTCGGAGTGATAGCTTCTCTCGGATTGATGGTCGGAGTCGGAGCCGGATACCCATTCACCAACATGAGCTTGATGTCTTCGTTTTGTGTAGCTCTTTGATGACTTGTCCTTCCTTTCCGAATCCTTGCTTCTCCGTGAGGGTCTTCGATCATTTCTACTCCTTCTCTCTCTTGGTGGTGATTCTTCTCTTCTACTTATTCTCTTGGGAGAATCTTCTCTTCTTTTGTAGGGTGCCGTACACTCATTGGAATAGTGTCCGGGTCTCCCACAATTGTAGCAATTGCGCTCTCGACTAGAAGATCTTTTTTCATTGTAGGACCTTGACTTAGAGCTTCTTTCTTTGCTTCTACTCTTGTAGAATTTGTTGAAGTTCTTCACCATTAAGCTCAATTCTTCATTGAAGGTTTGTTTCTCACTTGATGATGTGGGGCTTCACATGAGGCTTTGTAAGCACCACTCGACTTGTTGTGAAGTTCCTCCTTATCCTTGAGTGACATCTCATGAGCAACAATTCTTCCAATGACTTCTGTAGGCTTGAGATCTTTGTAATTGGGCATCATTTGGATCAATGTGCACACGGTATCATATTTTCCATCCAATGCTCTTAGGATCTTCTTGATGATGAATCTATCGGTCATCTCTTCACTTCCTAAGCCGGCAATCTCATTTGTGATAAGAGCAAGCCTAGAGTACATTTCAGTGACACCTTCACCATCCTTCATTTTGAACTTGTCAAGCTGACTTTGGAGCACATCCAACTTGGATTCCTTGACGGAGTCGGTACCTTCGTGCATATCAATCAAAGTATCCCAAATTTCCTTTGCATTCTCAAGACGGCAGATTTTGTTGAATTCTTCGGGGCACAATCCATTAAAGAGGATATCACAAGCTTGAGTAACTGGAGAAGCCTCCCCCAATATTCTGATACCACTTGTAGGACCTTGAAGTATGTCTAGAGGGGGGGGGGGTGATTAGACTACTTGACCAATAAAAATCTAACCTTTTCCCAATTTTAGACTTTGGCAGATTTTAGCTATCTTTGAGAAAGTCAAGCAATCTTCACGCAATTCAAGCAAGCATGCAAAGAGTATATTGGCAGCGGAAAATAAAGCATGCAACTTGCAAGAATGTAAAGGGAAGGGTTTGGAGGATTCAAACGCAATTGGAGACACGGATGTTTTTGTCGTGGTTCCGATAGGTGGTGCTATCGTACATCCACATTGATGGAGACTTCAACCCACGTAGGGTAACGGTTGCGCGAGTCCACGGAGGGCTCCACCCATGAAGGGTCCACGAAGAAGCAACCTTGTCTATCCCACCATGGCCGTCGCCCACGAAGGACTTGCCTCAGTAGCGGTAGATCTTCACGAAGTAGGCGATCTCCTTGCCCTTACAA